>OX451739.1:236702195-237914675 GCA_948472305.1 Vicia faba | reverse complement strand
ATAATTTGTAATTGAAGAAGATTGTATTAGAAATCAGGTTAGATTTGTAGATTTGATTGTGTGTAATTTTAGAGAATTCTGTATGTAATTGATGCAATTCTGAGATTTGTTTGAGATTCGATACAAAATTATTTGAGTTGCACAATAATTTTTTTTTTCTGTTTCTAGTATTTTTTTTCTTTTCAATACCTACAGTGGTCGTTTCCTGGGCTCCTTGGGCCGCCGTTGGGATACAAGGGTCACACAAAAGAAACCCTAATTTTGACTTTCGTCAATATTAGGTTGACAAGTTTAAAACATAATTAAAACTTAATTAACTTAATTAATTAAGTTAATTCAATAAGTAGTAAAAAAACTTAAATGAACCTCGGTCCAAAAAAATTTAATGGGGTAACATATGTTCAGTTATTGGTTTTTCCCAAACACACACTCTCCTATCACTAAAATAGGCCTCAAAGCCATTGGACCGACCATATTATAATCACCCCCTTTTGCACTTATACAAAGATAACTCCAAATGGGCTTAGCTGTGAAGCAAGCTAAGCCCAATACACTCCTCTCTTGTTTAAAAAACAAAAACAAATTTAATGGACTAGTATAAAAACTGCAATGGGCCTGCAACAAAGTGAGCCAATGAACCAATACCTTATTTTCAGAAAATAAATCCTCTTTCTACTTAATAATGCACCTCCTTCTTCTTTTTATTAAAGCACAACTTTAATGGGCTTAAATCTCAATAATAAATATACCCCACTTCTAATTGTAAGGAAAACTTAATGGGCCGTCAGATTTTGATGATCTATTTAGAGACAATACACCCTTTTTACCATTTGAACCCCATTGTATCTAGCCAAAAATTTTAAAATAATAACTAGTGTAATATAAATTAACTTCAACCAAAGAAATATAATTACACTAAGATTTAGTGAAAAAGAATGAATGAATTAGTAATATCAGTAGGGCAATTTTGAGGTACGACAACCGCAAACTCACGACGGCGGAATCCATGGAACCCGGTCTCGACTTCACTTTCCACCTCCAGCTATAGGAAACCCTTGGTGCTTCCTTTACCGATCATCTCTCATCTTCCATGGAGGATATACTCGTAGACCCCGACACAGACGACATCATTTTCAAACCATATTCTCTATAATTGGAGGAGCTCATAAGAATGAAAACTGAGATGAATGATAGAGAACAAAGAAAGAGAGTAACTTTCCGGAAGAGTGGTGATGTCAACCGTTTGATTCACGGTCAAAAATGGTGTCGAAGATTTTTAACTTTCTGAAAGAGAATTGTGATGATTGGGCGATAATTTCCAAAAACCATTTAGTGAGGGGGAGTTCGAGTTCGTTGGGGTTGAAGAGTGATGACATTGAAAGTGCGGTTGTTAAAGTTTATTTTAAGGGTTTAGTGAGTGAAGAGACTGGGGAGGTGAGAAGGTTTTATTAGCTTTGGCAAGTTTACCCAGTTTGTTCGGTCTTTTCCAAAAAAATGATTCGTTTATATGTCGAGAAACAAAAATGCATGTGAACCGACATTGTTTTTGTTTGTTTCCAAGGTCAATTGAATCAATCAATTATTGTTAATGAATCATAAATAAATAAATAAGTAAATAAATGTATAATAAACAATATTATCCAGAAATAATGAAATTATTAATTAAATATTTCAAAAACATAAAAATAATTATAATAATATTTCTATTAATAGCAATTTTAAAAATAGTAAGGACTCTAATTTTTTGACAAATGACAAAGTTGTCAAAATACTCCTTTTGCTTTATTCTATTTAATGATTTTTTAAATTGGACTAGAGACCAATGAATAGTAACTAGTAAGATACATGTGCATCCGCGCAGATAAATTTATTTAATACGATATAGATTTTATTTAGATATACATATAAATTTGAATGGAATTATTTAATTATAAAATAAATGATAATAATAATAATAATAATAATAATAATAATAATAATAATAATAATAATAATAATAATAATAATATGAATTCAATTTTGACATTTGAAAATATTAATTTTGTGCCTCAAATACAAACAATTGTTAATTAAAATAAAATAGGTATTTTGCTGATAGTAACACCTGAGAAAAATAGAAATTTTGACATTTCAAAATAAGAATTTTGTGTCTCAAATAAAAACAATTATTAATTAAAATAAAATAGGTATTTTGCTGATAGTGACATGTGAGAAAAATAAAAAATTTGACATTTGAAAATAATAATTTTATGTCTCAAATAAAGACAATTGTTAATTAAAATAAAATAGGTATTTTCCCGATAGTGGCCCGTGAAAAAATAGAAATTTTGACATTTGAAAATAACAATTTTGTGTCTTAAATAAAACAATTGTTAATAAAAATAAAATATGTATTTTGCTGATAGTGGCCCGTGACAAAAATAGTAATTTTTACATTTGAAGATAAGAATTATGTGTCTCAAATAAAAATAATTGTTAATTAAAATAAAATAGGTATTTTGCCGATAGTGTCCCGTGAGAAAAATAGAAATTTTGACATTTGAAAATAATTTTTTTAATAATTATATATAATTTTTTAATAATTATAAAATAACTATGTTTTGGTTGAATAAATTTTCACGTGTTCCTCTTCATTCCATTAAAAAAAATTCTATTTATTTATTTATTTATGCTTGGAAAAATAAAAAGAGAAAGAGAAAATGGAGAGAGAGAAAATTAAAATGAAATTGAAAAAGTGTAGGAAAGAGAAATATAAGTGAAAAAGGAACCACCATCACTATCTTCCACATGACGAAAAGGTTTACTTTGATTGGTCATATGAGATATTTAGTCAATTACTGAAAAATACTTTTTAATGTGTATTTCAAAATTTAATGAATGGGTATATTATGGAGTTCAATGACATTTTCTATTCTTCGATAGATAGTTGATTAGTCAATTACTAAAAAGGGTTTTTGATGTGTATTTCAAAATGTAATGAAAGGGTATATTAGGGAGCTCAATAATATTTTCTATTCTTAAATAAATAGTTGAAACGTAAAGAAATGATATATTAGGGAGTTCAATGATATTTTCTATTCTTAGATAGATAGTTGATTGAACTATAATATGGGATTTTCCTCGCTCATTTCAATCCCCGCCCTTATCTTTCTCTCATTATCTATAATCTGGGAACAAAGATCAAAATAATAAAAAGAGAAAAGTGGAAAACTAAAGTAAGGCATCTTATTCTTCTTTTAATTTTAGGTAGCCACCATTTCAACACCACAAAACGCACCGTCCAACCACCATTTATGGAACCACTTTAAAATCAGCTTCACCTTAACTTTATTAGGAAGCAAAATTGAAACCCTAACAAAACTACTAAAAAGGCTGAAAATTCTACTACACGAAGAAGATAAACTAATAAAGACAAATAAAACTAACTAATAAAATAAACTTCATTTAATTTTTTTGATAAGTTTTCCATCTCTCAATAAGTACATAAATGATAGTCGTAGAGAATAGTAACATAAAGACCTAATGGCTAAAAAGGACATCTAAGATACATTAAATAATTAAGATGTTTAGAAACTACTTTCACTTCCTATAATTACACACCCTTTCAAAATCAACCTTGTCCTCAAGGTTGTAACAATAATATAACAATTTTTTGTCATCTTCCCAAATCTCACCTCTTAAATTGAGACAATTTAACCTTTACAACTTGAGCCAGATTTATCCAAGTGTCAGGCATCTGGACAAAAACACTACCACTGGCAGCTTCTTGAACATGCAGAAAGATATCTTTTGAAACATTAGAATGGGTTTTTTTGCGCAAAAACAATTGTAGTACCATTAGAATCACTAGCTTTCCAGCACGACCGAGAAGGTCAACCATGGAACTGTTAGCTTTTAAATTCGACACTCACATATATTGGCCTTATTGGATAAAAATAGATTGAAGAAATATAAGCTGAAGACACTTTGATAGAAAAGCCTTTGAAAGGAGTTGTGTCAAAGTCATCCTTGCTAAGAAGG
Source organism: Vicia faba (assembly GCA_948472305.1). Lineage (NCBI taxonomy): Eukaryota > Viridiplantae > Streptophyta > Magnoliopsida > Fabales > Fabaceae > Vicia > Vicia faba. The sequence goes on along the minus strand of OX451739.1, from coordinate 237,910,655 downwards.
AAAAAACACTTAGAGAATTTTCTAAGTTAAAGACAACTTCGACCGAAAAGCTCTTGTATCAGCAGCGGGTGGATTTGAATTTAAAGAAAGGAGGGAAAGGAAATTCATTTGGCAGTTGGGAAAAGCGACGTGGCGTGAAGATAGTGGTAAAAGAGCATGAAAATGACACTTGTCCTCATCCTAGAACGAAGCAATTGTTCGACAGTTACTTATTATTATGAATTTTGTGTAGAATTTCGTGTGTTCAACTCATTGTACAAGTCACTCAATTTTATTCAAGTACCCTCTGTGAGAGAAAGAATATTGAGAATATACGTTTGAATCACCATACTTTATTGTAACCAAAGTCTTTACATTTCTTTACAATCCTTTCCATTTAACATTTTTCTGCAAACTTTACAATTACAGCCTTTTAAATTACTGCAAATTTACTTTATCCTGTACTTTACTTGCGTTTTTACCAAGTTTTTACCTTCATCATGTGCATTTAAACCTATCCAAGCCTTTATTCTTAATGTCCAGTCGAACTTGTTCATTAACAACGTTAAGACTTCTGATCAAACCCCAAAAACCCTTAGCATATGTCCTAGGATCAAACTGATCGATCCTGCAAGTAACAAAAATAACCTTTTTTTGAAGATCAGCGGTTGTTTAACAATTTTCACGATAAACAAAATGGCACACCCGGTGGGACGTTGCTAAGTTTTTGTTATTTTACAAACTTTAATTAAAAACAGTTTTATCATAAGTGCTTTACGTAATTTCCTTTCTCTCAAATGTGTTGTATGTTATTGAGTAGTGGTAAATCAACCACCAAAGAGTACATACTTAGGAGAAGAAATATGACAATGGCTAATCAGCCAAGTAGTGGAGAAATACCTCCACCAATTCCCGTGGGAATAGCAGTTATACCAACAGTTAGTGAACCAGTTCCATCAATGCTTGGTTCAACACCAGCATTGCCAGTTACACAAACAGGACCAATACTTTCTTATGTAGGTCCTAGGGGTACACCAGGAACACCCGCACCAAGGGGAAATCCGGGAGTTCGACCTTATGTCCATACAGGATTTTTGACAGCCTGGATGGGTTGAGTCCAACACTATGGCATGCCAATTGCTGAAATGGTAAGCCTTATGAATGCCTCATCCATATTTTCAGAACCTTTCGTGAGTGCATCTTCGCCATTGCAGGGATCTGGAACTGGTACGGAAAATCTGGGTAGAAACCAACTCTTAGGAGGGACATGCCATATAATGCCAAGCCTCACAAATGCTTTTGCAACAATTTTGAGGCAACAAATGGATGAGAGTAACCATGACATGGTGCAGATGTTGGCACAAACCTTGAGTATAATACTTAACCCTCTAATATAAAATACCACCCAGTCGAACGCGCAAATGACGTGCATGGCCAAATTTTTTGGGGTTCCTCAACCTATCCGACACCCCTAAAGAGAGCTGATAAGAGAAAATTAGAGTGTGGTCTTAGAGGATGACATGACCATTAACCAAAATCCACATCCAGATGGGATGAACCATAGAGTGGAGGTTGAACAACCTAGGGTCGAAGTACCCATAGTTTCCCCATAAATACCAAGAGTTGTCGAACAAGGTGTAGTTGTGGTAAATAGAAACCAAAATGATGATGAGGTAATATAGCAGGTTTGACACCACAACCATGCAGCAGATAATAACTTGAAAACCATGGTCGAAAGAATCATTGCACATAATGGAGTGAACATTGGCTTTCATAGGCCAAACTTTACATCTCCATTGTCAGATTATATCTTGCAATCAGATTTACCCCTTGGTGGAAAGTTCCAAAGTTCACCAAGTTTTCAGGGGATACGACAGAGTCCACTGTCGAACATGTGGCAAGGTATTTGATAGAGGCTGGGGAAATCTCAAATAATGAGAATCTTAGGATTAAGTATTTCCCAAGCACCTTAACCAAAAATGCCTTCACTTGGTTTACCACACTCCTAGCTAATTCGATTTATAATTGGAATCAGTTGGAAAGATTGTTCCATGAACAATTCTATATGGGACAAACCAAAATAAGTCTGAAAGAACTGGCTAGTGTGAAGAGGAGATTCACTGAGCCAATTGATGAGTATTTAAACAGATTTCGACTGCTCAAAGCCAGATGCTTTACACAAGTGGATGAACATGAGTTGGTTAAAATGGCTGCAGGGGATCTAGATTATTCTATTAGGAAGAAATTAGATATCCAATACCTGAGAGATTGGCCCAATTAGTCGATAGAGTTTGACAGGTAGAACGCCTTAAGGCTGAAAAAGCTAAGGCAAATAAAAATCATTGAAGAGAAAGGGTAGCATATGTCGAAGTGGATGATTACGATCCAGAGACATCTAGTGACCCTATAACTGTCAAAGAGAGCGAGGTCGATCTAGAAAAATTAAATCAAGGGCCACCATACTATTGCAAACTGTTAACACCCTCAAATGGGAAGAATCCTACTGAATCTGAAAAGAGTAGTGATAGGTTCCCAAAGAAAACATATAGTTTCGACGTCACAAAATGTGACGAAATATTTGACTTGTTAGTTAAATATGGCCAGATGATAGTGCCCCTAGGGTTAAAAATGCCTCCTTTAGATCAAAGGAAAAAGAGAGGTTTTTTTAAATATCAATTTTTTGTGCCATAAAACCTCACAATGTTTTCTTTTCAGGGATCTCGTTCAAGGCGCAATAAAAGACAGAAGACTCAAGTTTGCTGACAAACCTCCCATGAAGATTGATGCAAACTCGTTGCAAGAAGATGCCCATTATGTTGAACCTTCATGCATCAATATGGTCGAAGTATCAGAAGACTTCATCAACAAACCTATTTTTGGTAGTTTCACTGAGGACATTAGCAGGAAAGTTATCGAAAATGTACAAAGAAAGGCTGCTGAAAGCCTAAACAAGGGAGCCACTGAAGGCTCAAATAAAGGAACTACTGAAGGTTCCTACTTGGCTCCTGTCACAGGTTCGACAGAAAGCCTAGAGACCAAGATGCAGGAGCTAAGCGTAGCTGGTAAGAGCAACGTGGAAATAAATATGATTGAAGTGTCTGAACCTAAAGCTGCAGATTCAGAAGACAACACCAGACAAGAGGAAATCAAAAGCTTGCATTTCCTTAGGAAAACAAAAAATCTGGCAGATTTTCTACACAGATGCCAGAAAAAGAAGTTAGAAGTTATGATGTGTCCAAGATGCAGTTCTATCTTCGACAAAAAAGTTGCCGAGCACATACAATGTGTACGTGTAGCAAAGAAAAAATGGGGCAACATTGCCCAACCTAACATGGATCCTGAAGTAAGGTACGGCCCTAGAAAGGGATACCAAAAGGGGCCAGTAAACCAAGTGAGTAGGCCATCAACCTTCAAGCCTCCAACAAATGTCCCTGTGGACACTTGGTTGAAGACAACGAATAGAAAAAGGCCCAACGAGGGAAAATGGAAGATGTTCGATATGCCAAGATGATCCTTTTTTGCCTACAGAAAGGAATTTCAGTCAACAATAACAATCAGGGTTGCTCTCGTGTCGAACAATAACAAAGGAAAGAACCATATGACCTGATCCCAATAGAGAAGGTATCAGAGACGGCGAAAGGCCGAAAGAGAGGGTGCAGAAAATCCCCAACCAGAAACAAGCACTAACATGCTACAAAGAAAAGAAAAGGCTAAACCAAGAATGCCTTTGGAGAAAAAGCCAATTGCTAGAAGGCTGGTATAGCCTAAACAAGATGAATCGAAATAAAAATCTGATTCTGGGTCTGATACTACATTAGACATCATGGTAAATATAGTGTCTGTGCTTCCCAGAGAATACGACCAACTGGTTTAAGTCGAAGAGACCGAGTGGGAGGTCGAACAAGAAATGGCCAAGCATAGGCCAATATGCTGCTATGTTATGAACAATGGATGCGTAGAAGAGCAAAATACATTCTTCGGGCGTCCCACTGAGGCAATGAGGAATCACCTCAAACCCTTGTTCATAATGGAAAAAAATAGGGGAGGCGACCATCAACAAAGTCTTGGTTGATTGTGGGGCCAAAGTTAACATAATCCCTCAATGTATGCTGAGAAAGATGGGTAAGGGAGATGAATACATCAAGCCCCATAACATGGATTTATCAAACTATGAAGGTGGAATTGGGACTACCATGGGAGTAATCCAATTGGACCTCAAAGTGGGGACCATAGTTCGACCAACAATATTTATGGTCATCTCAGCAAAACCCAGCTACAATTTGCTCCTAGGCAGGGAGTGGATCCATGGCATAGGAGCAGTGTCATTGTCGATACATCAGCGTATTACAATCTGGCGCCCATACGGCATAGTAGAAAACATTGAAGTTGACCAGAGTTATTATATGGTCGAAGTTAACAATGTTGACAGAACAAGCTTCGATAGAAATTTGGCCCATATAGGGCCATGTAATCCTCCAGACTTCAACTTGGCACTAACGCTCAATGCTTTATGCTCCATATACTTACAATCAGATCATGGATTCCAATGGGATAGGGAGGATTTTTCAAACATTGATTTCAGAGGGATTGATGATATATGGCCAACAGGCCGGGGAAGTGATTTCAGTGACCATGACTGAGTCACAAGCATAATAAAGGATTACGGCATATGTGGCCGAAAACAGAATGATAACGGCCTTAGAGGCTGAAGTGGAATATATGGTTGTCAAAACCAACGAGAAAGTGCCACTTCCAGAAGGCCCTAGGAAAGATTTCGACCCCTAACCACCTGACTCAAGAAAGGAGGAAGTACAAGGCCAGAGATGCCATCTACGATGATGAGCCTTTGGGTTTCGAGAAGGATCCACTGGCAAGCAATATTAAAATGCTAGCACAAGATCCTCTTGAAGAGATAGACATGGGCGAAGGAATGGTGTAGAGACCAACATATATCAATGTAAAGATAAATCTAGAGCTCAGAGTCAAAGTAGTCCAATTGCTGAAGGAGTTTAAAGACTGCTTTGCATGGGATTATGACGAAATGTCTGGTCTCAATAGGGGATTGCACGATCTTGTCGAAGATTAAGACGGAAGTCGAAAGACTGCTGAAATGCAATTTTATCCAAACAACCAGGTATATCGAATGTATTACAAATATAGTACATGTTAAAAAGAAAAGTGGTATATTAAGGGTGTGCATTGATTTTAGAGATCTAAATGCTGCAACACCCAAGGATGAATATCCAATTCCTGTCGCAAAAATTCTTATTGATTTTGCCGCTGGCTTCGAGTACATGAGTATTGAAACAACCAGCTGAAAATCATCTGTTGTACCCCAAAATTTGCCCTCCCATATTCTCCAAAATTTGCAAGAGCATGCTTCAAAATTCCCCAAGGGTTGCACAGTTCAAGGGCCTCCTAACAGTCAAAAATTAGGGTTTTGGTTCTGACAAAGGAAATGAAATTTCCAAGGGTCCAATCAAGTCCCACATGCCTACAAACATGGTCAAGCATCCTCATACCAAGTTTCAAGACTTATAGCACAAAATTGCACAGTCAAAAACCCTAATTGCACTACAGTCAACTGTAGGGGCAAAATGGTCATTTGACAGTCAAAAGTTCAAATTTTTGGTCAACATCTCATTTTGAAGCCACAAACATCATTTTATCAATGCTTGATCATGATTCTCAAAGCTTGGCTCAAAAAGCATCAAGATGCAAAAGTTTCCATATTTGGACAGTTGAAAAAGTCAACTGTAACTTGACCAAGGTATAACTTTCACATGGTTTATCAGAAAAATTCCCTCCAAAGCTCATTTTGAAGAGAAAGACATTTCCTACAACTCCTCTTCACACTTCAAGTCCAAGAAATGCTCTCACAAAAAGTTATCAATTTCAACATTATAGGTCATTTTCAAAAGTCAACAAAAATGGACTTTAAGTCAAAGGCCATAACTTGAGATTGGTAAATCAAAGTGACATGGGACCAAAGACATTGGTTAGAGGACTCAAAGACCTTTCCAAAATGTCCAAGAACATGAGCAAAGCTTAAAAATTGAGCAAGTAATGCCTTGTGGAAGTTGGGAAAGTTTTGGATATTTTGAAAAGTCAACATTGCTTCAAATGTCTTAAAAATGCTAACGGGCCTCTTTTTCTTCCACAATTCATCATCCAAAGCATGTGCACGACCATTTGGCCCAAAGGGAAGTTTTTTATCATTTTTATTTATTTATTTGGATTTTTAATTATTAATAATTCATTTAATTAAAATAAATAGGTGAAAAATACTAAACCTAACTTTTTAAATCTTTTTGTGCATGAAATAATCTCAAGATTTTGTGTATAATCAGATTTGGAAAGAATCTTGATAATTGGACATGATTGGAACCAAGTTTGCATGAAAAAGATTGGAAAGTATTTTGCCATGAAAATCAATATCCTCTCCATCAATTCCTTGATTCCTTGGACCAATTTCTTAACCCTAATCATTCACATGTATATATTGATGCAAACCCTACTCCTAAGAACCTCCCAGCTGCGCTAGAAAGCCATAGCAAAACTTGCAATTTTCTCAAAAAAGTTCAAAACTGAAAACTAGGTTCTAGGGCGATTCAAGCCAAAATAACTATACCATTGTCTTGCTGAGACATCAAGGAAGGTGCCTGGATCAATATCATAGCCTGAAACCTTGAGAATTGGTAGTTACAAGTCAAACTGTTTTCACTTTTATGCATATTCGTGTTTTAATATTCAAGCATATTCATTGCATTTTTTTTATGGATTCTCACTAATTAATTGATTCTGAAGCTAACCACATGGTTTGATTGAGTTTTCATACACCATACGCGAAGTTGCCATTATTGTCTTTTAGGGTTTTCAAAGCTTTGAATTAGGGTTTTCCAGTTAAGGAAAAATTAGAACGTGAGACCCAGACCATTCAACTCAGCATGCTTGGACGATTTAAAAACACACCTCGCGATTAATTTATGATTAGCAGGGTGCTAATCGCTATTTTTGAACTTGTCACTTAGTGGGGGTTTAAAACCCCCGCTACTCAGTTGTTTTTTTATTTCAGGAAAACGCAGGGATGAAGAAAAAGGCTAGGTGGCCAAGCCTGGTTGGCTCATTCAAATTTGCACGCAAATTTTCCACTAACTTTTGTTTTATATTATATTGATCATTGGTCAGAGAATAAACCAAACGCGTGAATGGCTCCATTGGTCAGGCATTTGTATGGTAACCCCTGGGACCTGGGTTCGAATCCCAGGTCCCCATCCCTTTCCATGTTATTTTTCTAACAATGTTTCTATGTAATTTCCAAGCAAGCGTCCATAGTACATCTACAATATCAAGCTATCCACGTGCCTACTGAGATGAATCAAAGGGCCATAATTGGAAGAACATGATGGGCACTAGTCAACCATCCCACACGCTGGCAAGAAAAGTCAACTAGGCCAAAGGCTTAATGGGCCTAGTTACTACAATTACACCTCGAACTGGGGACAGAACCCCCCAAGGTTTGCTATTTCTTTCATATTTTCCATTTTTTATTTGATTCAATTATTTCCTTTTTTAATTAATTTCTTTAATTTAGTTTATTTTCCTAAAACAATAAAAACAATAAGAAAAATCAGAAAAGACAAAAAATTAAATATCTTTTATTTTTTTATATTTTTTAAGTAAATATCATTAATTAATTTAGCTTTGTAAAATTAGGTTTAATTCAAATATTTTTCTCAATAAACTTAAAAAAACATGTAGAATTAGGTTTTAATTTATTTTAATTACTTTTTCTTTTCTTTTCACTAGTGATTAATTATTTACTATTATTTTTATAAATCAAATTACTTTAATCAATTAGGTTAATTTAGGTTTAACTTTAATATTGTTTCTTAATAAATAAAAGTTATAGAATTAGGGTTAATTTAATTTTAATTTCAGTTAATATTCTCATTAAAAATTCACAAACTCCAAAAAAATTAAAAAAATAATTTCTTTTTCTTTAATTCAATTAACTTGCTAATAATTTAATTTCATTAAAAAGGGTCCAACGCCCTCGCTTTCAATTATTAATTTGTTTCGTGCATTCTATTTTGTTTCTTTTAATAATTTATGTAATTCTCCCAAAGCCATGTAAATATTTATTTCTCGCACTTTATTTATTTTCTGTCAAATCGGGTCCTGGATTTTAATTTGGCGATGTGGACCCGCGCCTTTGTAATAGTTTAGAACTTTTTATTTCTCGCACTTTTTTTAACTGTTAATAAATGCATGCAAGAATGAATGGCCTAAAATAAAAACAAACGCATAGATCACTTTGACATGACAAGACAAAATAACTGAATCTGACACACAAATCACACACCACCCTTAGGGTACGCCTCACTGTTGCCTTGCCTCGAAAGGTGATCGTCGAGTAGAGGATTTCTTAGTAAGTCCTCATGATCCGGGAACCTGGCATGATGGTAGCTTCTAAGGTGTCTTCCCATTGCTCTGGTGATCACCATGTCCCGAACCTCGAATTGACCCGAACACCTCCAACGGTGGTGCTACCTACCTCTCAATGGTGGGATGGCACTACTTTAAAGGACATCTACACAGACGAATTCCTTAGGGTAGGTAGACGACTCTAGATACTTGCTCTAAATTTCAAAACAAATTCAAAAATACTTTTCACACCAACACCTTTTCAAAAAGCTTTCGAAAGCAACTTTTCAAACACTCTTGAGGATCGATACAAGAGTCGAACTGAAATTTTCAAAGAAACTTTTTAAAACCCACAGTTGAAAAGCAAACAAACAATTTTGAAAACACAAATGAGCAAGTATCTAAGAGCCCATGCATAACCATGGATAGAAAGGGTGCTAACACCTTCCCTTTCTATAATCTACCTCCCGAACCGAGAGCAATCTCTTTAAGGAATTTTTCTGTGCTTTTGTCCTTTCCAATTGGAGAAAATAAAAGACGGTGGCGACTCTTGCTTCCGCGACATTTCGCGAACCAGCGTTAAACAGTCAGTTCCAGATCCACCGATCACAGAACTGGCGACTCTATTGGGGAACTAAACTTAAAGTGAGGTGTACCTTAGGGTTAGTTCATAACTGTGTTTTCAATTGTTTTCTTTGCTTGCTTTATTATTGTGGGACTGTCTTGGGAGTTCTATAGATCCTAACCCGGATCTGGGGAAACCTTCTTAGAAAGTAGCAACAAGGCTGTGAGGGAACTGTGCGGGGTATACCGACATGGTTGAAATAGTCTGCTATGTTGATGTGGCACTTTGGTGTGTACCGGTAACCCTTGAGTCCAGTCAAGGAGAGTACGGGGCCTCCGCGTGGTGTCGTGAAGCATCAACTGACCTTAGGAACCTTAATTGAACTATCTTGGCCTCTTTAGGGTAGTGAGATAACTGACTTTGGTGCAGTCCGAGGTTGGTTGATACTCGATACTACACTCAATTGAGGGTTGCTTTCCTGGAATATTTCGGTCGCCAGTTCAGTGGCTAAATCGAAACGATGAACAATGAAAGCAATCCTGTGATATTGGGACCCTTAGAATCCGGTTACTTTGATAGGACAGGTTGAACCCACCAACTTCAAGAGGGTAATACCCAGACCTCAGGCTGGCCTAAACTTTAAGGGTTTCTCTTGTGTGACTTGTGTGCCTTCGTACTTGACTATTTGCATGCTTGTTATCTGACCCATGAACTACTTGCAGGTTTTGTCTATAGTCCTTAATTAGGACCCATGACAGGGCTTACTAAGCTACTTGCAGGTTTTGTTTATAGTCCTTAACTGGGACTCATAACAGGGTTTACTAGGTCTCTTGCAGGTTTTGTTTATAGTCCTTAATTGGGACTCATAGCAAAGTATACTGAATTTCTTGCAGGGTTTGTTTATAGTCCTTAATTGGGACTCATAACAGGGTTTACCTACATCACCCCATGCATAGCATGACATCATACCATTGCATACATCCTAACCCATTTCAAGGATCTCAAGGGCTTGTGATGCAGGTCATGATAAATCAAACATCTAGCAAGGGGCAAAGAGGATTTATTTTCCTCTAGCTAAGGTTGTCAGGGGCTATGACCCACTGGATATGGTGAGCCTTTGACCCTTGACGAAGGACTCTCAACAATATGAAGTACCTTCAATCAAGCCACCAGTTTCCAATGCTAACCATTTTCTTGTTTACCCTGCGAGGTCCTTGAAAACATTGCATGCATATCATACCCATCATTGCAGGTACCCTTTTGACAGGTTGCTTACCTTCTTCGCTGTTTATTTCAGCCGATCGTCATGAATCCTGAATCATCAACTGAGCAGTCCATCAAGGCCCTCCAGGCTCAGAATGCCCAGTTCCAAGAGCTGATCATGAATTTGGCCCAGGGGCAACAAGATCTGAAGACCTTGCTCTTGAAAAAGAAGAAGAAGAGGACTGTGTGGTTCAACCCTAGACGCAAACCTGGGAATGGCACACAAAATGAAGCTGAGAGGACCACTCCATCTGTTGGGGAAGGCAGTCATCAGGAGGAAAGGGTTCCCAGTCCAGTGGTCTCCGACAACGAGACAGATTTCAACGACGAACAATACCCTCCTGCTGAGGACAAGTATAAACGATTGGAAGACCGCCTGAATGCAATGGAAATTCAACAAGTGCCTGGTTTGGATTTCGGAGACTTGGGTCTAACTTCTGGTGTGGTGATCCCACACAAATTCAAAGCACCCACTTTTTCTAAGTACGATGGGGCATCCTGTCCCAGGCTGCATCTCAGGTCTTACGTGCGGAAGATTCAACCGTATACTATGGACAAGAACTTGTGGATCCACTTCTTCCAGGAAAGTCTTTCAGGGACTCATCTCGAATGGTTCTATCAGCTGGATGGAACCAAGGTTCGTAACTGGGAGGAGTTGGCTACTGCTTTTTACAAGCAGTATCAGTACAATGCCAACCTCGCCCCTACGCGTACCCAACTCCAGGGTATGTCGCTAGGATCGGGAGAAGGTTTTAAAGAGTATGCGCAGAAATGGAGAGACCTGGCCGGTAGGGTACAACCACCGCTGACTGACCGTGAACTTGTGGACATGTTCTTGGGGACCCTGTCTGGTCCATTCTACAACCACCTGATTGGGAATTCATCTGCTGGATTCACAGATCTTATCTTGACTGGAGAGCGAATAGAAGCTGGCATCAGGTATGGGAAGATTCAAGAGGCTGCACCTTCTGATAAAAAGCCTCATCATGGAAAGAAAGAGTCCAATGTTGTGCACGGTAAAAAGAGTCGTCATGAGGTAGGGGCAACCCAGATCTCCAATCCCCGTCCTGCTCAACAAGGACAGGGGCAGCAGCGCAAGGAGAGCGCACCCAAACGACAGTTCACCAAGATCAACATGTCGCTGGATCAAGCACTACAACAAATGTTGAAACACGGGCTAATCACCTTAAGGGCTCCTCTTCGGAATCCGAACACTTCTGCTCCTAACTATCATCCTAACGATAGGTGCGCATACCATTCTGATAGCCCGGGGCATACTACGGACAACTGCTGGCCTCTCAAAAACAAGATTCAAGACATGATCGACGCTGGAGAGATTCAGTTTGAAGTACCTGAGACTCTGAACATAATCACTGCTCTGTTGCCCAATCATTGAAGACTTTTGTTTATTTGGATTTCCAAGTTGTATTTTTCTTTGCTTATACAAACAATTAATGTCATAGCAAGCTCTTTTATTCTATTAAAGCATCGCATGTGTCTGTTTTGGAATTAATACAATTGTTTTCATTATATTCGAAATTGCTTTCATTTTTCTGTGATGATCAACTCTCGATTAATAATTCTAAGCCTCTTGAGGGAGGATGACGAAAACGATACCACAATCTACAGTATGCTTTTGAACAGACCCCGCTGATGAGGTACAGGCATTGTTTCGATCCCTAAACACTGGAGCTATAAGGAAGATAATCCCTCGTCAACCCCTCTGAGCCAAAGAAGTAGGAGTTTTCTTTTCGAAAATTAAAACCCTTTATCGTAACCTGGGGCAGGGTAGTTCTCTCAGTTGATCCAAGTGCACAACGAATGGCACCAAAGAGATCCTTACAAAAAAGATAGTGATGGTTCCGAATATTCAATAAAGAAAGGCAGTCATTACTTCTCAAATTAAAAACCCATTAAGTCAAAACCCATGAAGGAGACTTACAAAACTGGGGCATCCCGCTGACTGTAATTCCAAAAAAGGAAACAGTTCAGGCAAAAAAGAAAGGGATAACAAAAATCAGACAAGAAAGAGGTCCTACGAACCCTCAACAAAAAAGGAATGACTGCCTATTCAAAATAAGTCATCAATATCTGAACCATCATTGGAACATCAGGACAAAAGACTCAAACAAAGTCTAACGCACGATCAACTGAGCTTAGGTTTGAAGAACATCACGAAGAACGGGTGGATACAAATAATTTGAGCCTTTATCCTCTGTTTCTTAAACCGTGAACCAGGCCACGTTATAACCCTTAAAAGTCCTAGCTGAAGCATGGGTTAGTTCGAAAGCATACTGTTACAAAAGGTATCCTGACTCCTTAAGGCTTGCGGTAAAATAACGAGTTGACATCGCAGTTTACAAAATTCACTTGTTTTTACTAAAAAATGCATTTTAAAAAAAAAACTTCAAGACAGACATAAGCTTTGCATTTCTAATATAACATTGCTTGCATATGACTAGTTGTTTGAAAAGCAGAGAAATTCGCATGACGAAAGTCTAATGAACAAGAGTATCTCCAATCAAGGGGCACGGCATGATCATGGTCTACCATCTGGGGCAGTTAAGTCAAGATCCAGAGAATCTCTCAACGATGCCAAATAGCCTGGGGCAAATCTCCGCCTGAGCCACTTGGGGCACTCCAGCAACAAATCTTGTCTGATCAAACATCTTCTGGTAGCGTGGCAACACAATAACAGGGGCACCTCCCTACATCCTGAGAGTATGGACATAGTCGAAAAGATACTGCGCATAATCAAAGACCCGCTAGGTTGACACACCTAGGCAAAAATAAGGGCTTCCCGGCGAACCAAAAGGGTTCGGGCAAAATGAAGGGATGAAATGAAAAATCTGTACACCCGGCAAGTCGAAAACCTGAAAAGGCAGCTTGGGCAAAAATGGGTATCTCGGTGGACTGAAAACCCGAAAGGGCGGTCCAGGCAAAAGTTAGGGATTAAAGCGTACGACTATGTCCTGTCATCTTGTCACCTGCCTACCAGAAGAAGGTTGGTCCATCAACAACTATCAGCACCTCACAGGTCTTCCTCTCCCACATCAGAAACAGGGGCAATGATGAGTTGTCCAAACGATCTAATGGCTCTGCCCACCAAGGTACTAAGATAGGTTCAGCTGAAGAAGGCAGCCAATACACCTTAATTCCCCAGAGAGTGAGCCAGCAAGTCAGTACACTCTCCCCAAGCAAAGCTATTATCCCACCTTAAAGAAGTTGGGTATCCTCCAGCAGATCTCAACATTCGCCAGCAGTATATGCATTCTTAACAAGCATCCCCGGCAGTCTTGGCCTAAAGATTGGTCCCCAGCGGTATATCAAACATTCAATGGAGTCACTTCCCCGATACAACTCAAAACTTCCCCAAGAGAGTCCAATCCAGTTTCCCCAGGAAAGTTGGAATCATCTCCCCAACAGTAAGCTTATCTCCAGTAGATTCTGGAAGCTTATCTCTCGCAGAGCACGAACGCGTCTCCCGGCTTTATTCAAAGAGTTATTTCCTTACCAGGATATAACTGGGTTATCCTCAGCCAAAAGCCACGGAAAGATCGTCCTCGGCGAAGTCTTCTTATCCCCAGTGAAGTTACCATCGACATTTCAGCAAAGTACCCCTCTTCCCACAGAGTATTGCTCCCCAGCAAGATTACTAGAGTACTTTTCTCCCCGCAGAGTAATCCATTCGCCAAGTTCATTCCCCGACGGAGTTATCTTTTCCTACCGGTATTCTTGCAACTATCATCCCCAGCGGAGGCAAAAATCTATTCTTCAAACAGCAGCCCAGGAATGACTTCCCGGCACTCGTCAAGGATTTATTTTCCTAAGACGAAAACATATGTTCATGAACATCACATCTTCATACATTATAGCATGCATATGCATCATACTACACGATTCTCATACAGTTCATGCATCATGATCTTGCATACAATTGATGTTTTGCCTTTTCAGGAAAAAGGTCAATACAAAGATGATTACTATCAACTATCGCAACTCTTTCTAGATATAGTTCAGATGTGAACCAGATATGGCGACGTTCTGATACTTCTTCTAGATTTCCTTCTAGATATAGTTCAGATGTGAACCAGATATGGCGACGTTCTGATACTTCTTCCAGACTTTTTCTAGATATAGTTCAGATGTGAACCAGATATGGCGACGTTCTGATACTTCTTCCAGATTTCCTTCTAGATATAGATCAGATGTGAACCAGATATGGCGACGTTCTGATACTTCTTCCAGATTCCCTTCCAGATATGGTTCGGATGTGACCCAGGCATGGCGACGTTCTGACACTTATTCCAGACCCCCCCTCAGATAACTTAGAGATGCTCCAGACACGGAAGCTGTTCTATTATTTATTCAGAGATCACTTTTCTAAGAGATGGTTCAGATGTGACCCGGATATGGCTACCTTCTGATACTTATTCCAGATTCATTCAGATATAGCTTGGAAATGCTCCAGATATGGATGTTGTTCTTCGGCTTATTCAAGTTTCTTCTCAAAGATGGCTCAGATATGCTCCAGAACCGGATGCTATTCTATCGCTTAGTCACAGTTTCTTCTCAAACAGCTTAGAGATGCTCCAGACCCGGAGACTATTCTATTGTTTAGTCCAGATTCATTCGAAAGACTATTCCAGCTTCTATTCCTGCATCCATACAGAGCACACTTGCATAAAGAACTTGAAGAGCAGTCCTGGTAACAGGCCAGGTAAGTATCTTTCTTTTTTCAGGTATGCAAGTTCTCAGCTACAGTCCAAGGCCTTCTCTGGTTCAGCCAGATCGACCCTAAGATCTCCCTGTTTCTTATCCAGTTGAAGATTCCAAGACCTAGACCGGTTCAGTCAAATCGACCCTAAGATTTTTCTGTTTCTTATCCAGTCAAAGGCCTTCTCTAGTCCAGTTAAATCGACCCCTAACAGATTTTCCTAAAGACTCAGTAGAAGATATCCAAGATTCTCTCAACGATACTGTTGAGGTTGTAGTCGCCTGTGGTTCTCTCCCCGTTACTGCGGAGGTAGTAATCGCCCCAAGATTCTCTCAGCGTTACTGTTGAAGTAGAAGTTATCCAAGATTCTCTTAATGATACTGTTGAGGTTGTAGTCGCCTGTGGTTCTCTCCCCGTTACTGCGGAGGTAGTAATCGCCCCAAGATTCTCTCAGCGTTATTGTTGAGGTTGAAGTCGTCCCCAAGATTCTCTCAATGATTACTGTTGAGGTTGAAGTCACCCAAGATTCTCTCAGCGTTACTGTTGAGGTAGTAAGTCATCCAAGGTTCTCTCACCGTTCCTGTTGAGGTAGTAACTATCCCTGGTTCATTCATCACCTTTTGAAGATCCAGATCCAGCTCTTGTAACCAGTCAGGGTACACATCTATACAAAGAATCTGAAGACCAGCTCCGGTAACAGGTCAGGTAATCATTTTCTTTTGCAGGTATGCAAGTTCTCGCTAAGGAATCTCTTATGCGATCAACATCCAGATGGCATCTATAAGCCCATCCACCTCCCATCATCTCTTAGCATGGCATCTATAAGCCCATCATCCTATCCGTCAATCTCCAAATGGCATCTATAAGCCCATTCCCATCATCACACTGCTACTATGTGAGCGCAAATTTCTGGGCACTCTAGTGTTCAATCATCTTTCACCTTCGGATTACGAAAGGCACGTCAACCAATCTACATCCTCAGGTCTAAGAAGATTGAACAGGGGCAACTGTTGTACCCCAAAATTTGCCCTCCCATATTCTCCAAAATTTGCAAAGAGCATGCTTCAAAATTCCCCAAGGGTTGCACAGTTCAAGGGCCTCCTAACAGTCAAGAGTTAGGGTTTTGGTTCTGACAAAGGAAATGAAATTTCCAAGGGTCCAATCAAGTCCCACATGCCTAAAAACATGGTCAAGCATCCTCATACCAAGTTTCAAGACTTACAGCACAAAATTGCACAGTAAAAAACCCTAATTGCACTACAGTCAACTGTAGGGGCAAAATGGTCATTTGACAGTCAAAAGTTCAAATTTTTGGTCAACATCTCATTTTGAAGCCACAAACATCATTTGATCAATGCTTGATCATGATTCTCAAAGCTTGGCTCAAAAAGCATCAAGATGCAAAAGTTTCCATATTTGGACAGTTGAAAAAGTCAACTGTAACTTGACCAAGGCATAACTTTCACATGGTTTATCAGAAAAATTCCCTCCAAAGCTCATTTTGAAAAGAAAGACATTTCCTACAACTCCTCTTCACACTTCAAGTCCAAGAAATGCTCTCACAAAAAGTTATCAATTTCAACATTATAGGTCATTTTCAAAAGTCAACAAAAAGGGACTTTAAGTCCAAGGCCATAACTTGAGATTGGTAAATCTAAGTGACATGGGACCAAAGACATTGGTTAGAGGACTCAAAGACCTTTCCAAAATGTCCAAGAACATGAGCAAAGCTTAAATATTGAGCAAGTTATGCCTTGTGGAAGTTGGGAAATTTTTGGATATTTTGAAAAGTCAACATTGCTTCAAATGTCTTAAAAATGCTAATGGGCCTCTTTTTCTTCCACAATTCATCATCCAAAGCATGTGCACGACCATTTGGCCCAAAGGGAAGTTTTTTTATCATTTTTATTTACTTATTTGGATTTTTAATTATTAATAATTCATTTAATTAAAATAAATAGGTGAAAAATACTAAACCTAACTTTTTAAATCTTTTTGTGCATGAAATAATCTCAAGATTTTGTGTATAATCAGATTTGGAAAGAATCTTGATAATTGGACATGATTGGAACCAAGTTTGCATGAAAAAGATTGGAAAGTATTTTGCCATGAAAATCAATATCCTCTCCATCAATTCCTTGATTCCTTGGACCAATTTCTTAACCCTAATCATTCACATGTATATATTGATGCAAACCCTACTCCTAAGAACCTCCCAGCTGCGCTAGAAAGCCATAGCAAAACTTGCAATTTTCTCAAAAAAGTTCAAAACTGAAAACTAGGTTCTAGGGCGATTCAAGCCAAAATAACTATACCATTGTCTTGCTGAGACATCAAGGAAGGTGCCTGGATCAATATCATAGCCTGAAACCTTGAGAATTGGTAGTTACAAGTCAAACTGTTTTCACTTTTATGCATATTCGTGTTTTAATATTCAAGCATATTCATTGCATTTTTTTTATGGATTCTCACTAATTAATTGATTCTGAAGCTAACCACATGGTTTGATTGAGTTTTCATACACCATACGCGAAGTTGCCATTGTTGTCTTTTAGGGTTTTCAAAGCTTTGAATTGGGGTTTTCTAGTTAAGGAAAAATTAGAACGTGAGACCCAGACCATTCAACTCAGCATGCTTGGACGATTTAAAAACACACCTCGCGATTAATTTATGATTAGCAGTGTGCTAATCGCTATTTTTGAACTTGTCACTTAGTGGGGGTTTAAAACCCCCGCTATTCAGTTGTTTTTTTATTTCAGGAAAACGCAGGGATGAAGAAGAAGGCTAGGTGGCCAAGCCTGGTTGGCTCATTCAAATTTGCGCGCTAATTTTCCACTAACTTTTGTTTTATATTATATTGATCATTGGTCAGATAATAAACCAAACGCGTGAATGGCTCCATTGGTCAGGCATTTGTATGGTAACCCCTGGGACCTGGGTTCGAATCCTAGGTCCCCATCCCTTTCCATGTTATTTTTCTAACAATGTTTCTATGTAATTTCCAAGCAAGCGTCCATAGTACATCCACAATATCAAGCCATCCACGTGCCTACTGAGATGAATCAAAGGGCCATAATTGGAAGAACATGATGGGCACTAGTCAACCATCCCACACGCTGGCAAGAAAAGTCAACTAGGCCAAAGGCTTAATGGGCCTAGTTACTACAATTACACCTCCAACTGGGGACAGAACCCCCCAAGGTTTGTTATTTCTTTCATATTTTCCATTTTTTATTTGATTCAATTATTTCCTTTTTTAATTAATTTCTTTAATTTAGTTTATTTTCCTAAAACAATAAAAACAATAAGAAAAATCAGAAAAGACAAAAAAATTAAATATCTTTTATTTTTTTATATTTTTTAAGTAAATATCATTAATTAATTTAACTTTGTAAAATTAGGTTTAATTCAAATATTTTTCTCAATAAACTTAAAAAAACATGTAGAATTAGGTTTTAATTTATTTTAATTACTTTTTCTTTTCTTTTCACTAGTGATTAATTATTTACTATTATTTTTATAAATCAAATTACTTTAATCAATTAGGTTAATTTAGGTTTAACTTTAATATTGTTTCTTAATAAATAAAAGTTATAGAATTAGGGTTAATTTAATTTTAATTTCAGTTAATATTCTCATTAAAAATTCACAAACTCCAAAAAAACTAAAAAAATAATTTCTTTTTCTTTAATTCAATTAACTTGCTAATAATTTAATTTCATTAAAAAGGGTCCAACGCCCTCGCTTTCGATTATTAATTTGTTTCGCGCATTCTATTTTGTTTCTTTTAATCATTTATGTAATTCTCCCAAAGCCATGTAAATAATTATTTCTCGCACTTTATTTATTTTCTGTCAAATCGGGTCCTGGATTTTAATTTGGCGATGTGGACCCGCGCCTTTGTAATAGTTTAGAACTTTTTATTTCTCGCACTTTTTTTAACTGTTAATAAATGCATGCAAG
Organism: Vicia faba; assembly: GCA_948472305.1. NCBI lineage: Eukaryota > Viridiplantae > Streptophyta > Magnoliopsida > Fabales > Fabaceae > Vicia > Vicia faba. The sequence continues at coordinate 237,891,741 of OX451739.1, read as the reverse complement.
AATGAATGGCCTAAAATAAAAACAAACGCATAGATCACTTTGACATGACAAGACAAAATAACTGAATCTGACACACAAATCACACACCACCCTTAGGGTACGCCTCACTGTTGCCTTGCCTCGAAAGGTGATCGTCGAGTAGAGGATGTCTTAGTAAGTCCTCATGATCCGGGAACCTGGCATGAGGGTAGCTTCTAAGGTGTCTTCCCATTGCTCTGGTGATCACCATGTCCCGAACCTCGAATTGACCCGAACACCTCCAACGATGGTGCTACCTACCTCTCAATGGTGGGATGGCACTACTTTAAAGGACATCTACACAGACGAATTCCTTAGGGTAGGTAGACGACTCTAGATACTTGCTCTAAATTTCAAAACAAATTCAAAAATACTTTTCACACCAACACCTTTTCAAAAAGCTTTCGAAAGCAACTTTTCAAACACTCTTGAGGACCGATACAAGAGTCGAACTGAAATTTTCAAAGAAACTTTTTAAAACCCACAGTTGAAAAGCAAACAAACAATTTTGAAAACACAAATGAGCAAGTATCTAAGAGCCCATGGATAACCATGGATAGAAAGGGTGCTAACACCTTCCCTTTCTATAATCTACCTCCCGAACCGAGAGCAATCTCTTTAAGGAATTTTTCTGTGCTTTTGTCGTTTCCAATTGGAGAAAATAAAAGACGGTGGCGACTCTTGCTTCCGCGACATTTCGCGAACCAGCGTTAAACAGTCAGTTCCAGATCCACCGATCACATCATCAAATAATGAAGTCGCCATCAAACGTCTTTTATCACACATGTAGGGAAAGGTAAACATCGAGAAAACCTGAGAAGGGAGAAGTCACGGTCTTGGGACCGAAAGATCGGGTAAGGGAGTCTGTTACGCGAGGGGAAGGTATTAGCACCCCACACGCCCGTAGTACTCTATGGTATCCACTCTTGTTATCTATCTTATAGGTATGTTTAATCTCTGCTTACTGTTTACTATACTACTGAAGGGAGAATGCATGTAAAATAAATGAGAAAAGAATGTAGGGAAAATAAAATTGTGCTTGCTTGGGCCCTACCTCAATGCCTACATATTCGTTTTGAGGAATCAGAGCTACCGTAGTTCGGCTCATATGTTTCTGTTTGTTTTGTGTTTTTTATGGACGAAGTTAATTCCGCCTTCTGCAGCAGCTCGACCTTTGGAGACTTATGCGTTGGCACATAAGTAAATTAATCGTGTCCTTACCTGAAAAGGGTTTTAGAGAAAAGGTGCTCGAGTGCACGAAATGATTTGAGTTGGTTTGTATTTTGTTGTAGATAATGACTGGTTGACCTTAAGGGAGAGATATTAGCCACTTTTCTACTTATCCATGAAAGGAATCTTTGAGAATTGAACGACACCTAGGCTTGAGATGAAGAACAATAAGATCGAGAAGAGACCCGCTTATCATTTCCCATACTAAGCAAAGGCATGATTCTCATCAGTAGTTTTAAAGTGTTTTGAAGTTTGAAAGAAAAATAAGTTTTAGTTTTAGTGCAAATGCAAAAGGGGAAGAAAAGTCACAGGGAGACTAGCCTATTTCTAAACCTAATTTTATCATGCGTTGTTAGACCTAAAGTTATAATTTCAAAGGAATTCTACTTGATGTTTGCGTGCATGGATTGCAGTAAAGCCCTATTTCTCATGATTTCTAGAAAGCGATAACGAAATGCAATAAAGTGCAAAGAAGTACAAGGGTAGTAGCGGAGGCTACCAAAGTGAGCAAGTCGTCAAGAGCAGACGAAAGCACTGAAAAAGAAGGGAGTACGCGTCGAGCAAGCTTCACCAAAAAACAAACAGAGTCAGAAACAATATCCAACTAAGATAAAGGCAAACGTGTATCGCGAATGCGGCGCATAATCAGAAGTTCCTGCATAAAGTATCATAAAATATCCCATGTATCAGGATAACATATAATATAATATGAATTTCTCAGGACGATGAGAAATAAGGCGTGTTGCATCGGAAGCGAGCATAAGTCATATGCTTCGATCACATAACAACTCGTTATGTTACATAATCGAAAGCAAAAGAATGTACCTTGCACAATGAACAAACACGTAAAAAATATCATGGAAAAGCGGCATAAAATATATGAATAAAAATAATCTAAAAGAAAAAGTATTTTGTATTAGTTTTTTATGTGAGGAATATTCTGTCAAAAAACTAAAGAGATTCTAGAAAAATTCTATTATATTCTACCATTTTTATTGATTTTATGATTTTCATGCTAATAAATATAACCAAAGAAAAATTGGTAAAAGAATTAAAACAACAAAATTAAAACAAAACCAATTAATCAGAGGGAGGTGTGAGAGGGAATCCAGGGGGTGGAAATCTGAATGAGATGGTGGATCAGCAATTAATGCCAAGGCCCAAGCATGAAGGTCCATAAGACTGATTTTTTACACTAGACTTCAAACTCCAAAAAATTAAATAGAAGCATGGGTTTAAAGGAGGTGTTGAGTTGAGATAGGGTGTTGGTTTAGAAAATTGCAGCTATGCCCAACCAGTTTTTGGTCTACAAGCAATTTTTTGTTATCCACCAAAAAAACTAAAACATGCCAAGAGTGTATAATCCATTCCAACTCCTATATCACCAATAACATTAAATTAGTACCACTCTTTATTCATATTTGTTCATTTAATAAAAACAAATAATAATGAATAATAAAAAAATAAAATAAAGAGAAAGATTGAAAATGCAACATTTTGTTGTGGAGGAATAGGGTTCCAGTTTATGTCTCTTGAACTTCTTCGTGAGAATATGATCGTCTTCCTCTCTCTGTGAAAGAATGGTGTCGTATACCTATTCTCTCCACCGTCCTCTCCTTCTAATCTTTGATGTTGTCCTCCTCTTCTAATTGTCACCTTCGTCTTTCGCTATTCGAAAGAAACCACTGCGGCACATGAATCTGACCTCAGATTCTTCCGAAGACTTCACAATCTTTCCCCAAATTGAAGAAACCTAGAAGTCTTGAAGCTTAAATCGGATGGTGTTGACACCTATGCTCGATTTATGACCATAGGAGAAGAAGTCCAGGTGATGACGGTCATGCTAAGGCGCCGATAAGGCGATAAATCGGTGATAGACGGTTTTAACTTGAATCGGCGATGGCGGAGCATTCGGTGTCAAGTATTCCATTTATCTCTTCTTCTTTCTACTTGTCTACATCTTCTTCTTCTTCTTCACTTCTCTAAATCGGTGCGTTCTCTATGATGCATTGATTTTGAAATCGTTGTTCTGAGAAATTGTTCTTGTTCGTTGAAGATTCATAATGTTGAAGATGATGTTGTCGTTGGTGGATGCAGAGGAGCTGCAATTTTTGATGAAGGCAAGGCGGTGATGATGATTAAAGATGCGCAAAGAGGTGAAGATAAATGGTGATTCTTGAAGTTCAGTGGTATAGGTGTTGTAGAGAATTGATGGAGGTTGGAGAACGGTGGTGAGGTTGTTAATTGAAGATTCAAAGAAAGATGAATTGAAGGTGATTTTGCAGAGGGAGCTGAGAAATCATTTTCAGAGAGGGTGAAGAATCCCCTGTAATTGCCAGGTAATTTTCTGTTATGTAGTTTCTGTTATATGTCTTGAGAGTTTGTTACAGCAGAGTGAATCCCCGTTTTCTGTTATGATCTGGTTCTCTTCTGGTTTTGGAAATTAAAAGTTAGTCGGTTAGAAGTTATGCAGTTGTTAGTAAGTTTGTTGGACTGGAAGTTAGTTATTTGACAGCTAGTTAGAATTCTGTTTGGTGATTATGTAACAGTTACGGGACAATTAGGGATTGGTTACATGGTTGTTATGACAGTTGGTTAGAGGTTTTAGATGGTTAGAAATTGTTAGGATATTGTTAAAAATCCGTTTGGTAATTAGTTATGCCCTGCTGTTTTTCTTCCATTCTGTTCATATAGAGCTTTCTCAAGTTTCACAATGTCTTTAATTATAGTTTTTTTCTTTATCAGCTAAATCAGTCAATATCTCTAGATATATTCATATGCTTTGCATCTCAAGCAGCAACCTGTCATCCAGAGACATCAGCTGGTACTCACAATCAGGAGAAGCAAAGCTAGGATTACTTAATTTAGGCTGAAGCTGATCCAGATCATTTAAACATATTTCACTGGTGTGAGTAATATCAGGAAGGGAAAATTCTTCATCTCACTGCCAAAATCCCATGCTTTGTTAAGGACATGTGTGTTTTTCTAGATTGGCTTTAAGTGTAATTATTGAATCGATTTCGGTGTAGATTGGTTTTACGTAACACATGTTTCCGTGCTAGTTTATGCAGGTAGGCAGGAGGCACAATAAGGTAGCATATTTGTGATGTAAAAGTGTACTATTTTGGTCTCTTTTCTTGATTGCATAGACTGTTTTGGACAGAATTTCCTTGATTGCAGGTTTGGAATTTGATGGTGCGAGGACGAAAGGCCAAGTCTATTAGAGTTTGGTTGGCTTGAAGGATGGCTTTGTGTACTTGTATAGGATTTTGAATTTTGAAGTATGATGGGATTAGATGGTGTAATGTAAAGGCTGAAACTTTGTAATAGGAATACTTTCTTTGTAATATTCGTAATAGAATGTAATAAATTTTGAATGGTCTTTGTAATGGAAGCTTCTTGCAACGTGTGTTCTTATCAAAATCAAACTTTGAACTAATTTCTATTTATTTGTATTCTCAATGTCTTCCTTTTGTGTAAATGGAATCAATGGTATTAAAGTATCCTCCATGTTTTGATGACTTCGAGCGTTTGAATGACCCACAACTCCTACCACTTTGATCCGCCCATTATTTCATAAGCAAACTCTAGAATTTTAGCTTGAGATAGTTGAATGAAGGTAACATGTCGCGTAAGAAAACCAAATGATCGCATGGAATACTATGCCTTAATATACCCACAAACTTTACTTGACAAAATCCAAGTGTATTTTTCTTACGAAACCATCTCTATATGCCTTATGACCCAAGTAATGAACACCAAAATTAACTCGAGAAAAAGAGATCAGTTGGGATCCTATCTCTATGTATGAGATATTTTGAATGAAGCTTTTGAAGCAAACCCTAATTGTCATGATCGTCAAGGAAACAACTTGAATTGCCCTTGAATGTAGACGAGAGCTTCAAAAGTACGGATAAACCCTAATTACCAAGCCCTTGATCCTGATACCAATTTTATTGATTAATGAAACATGATATGTTAGATGATTTAATGGAAGTTATGTACATGAGAAAAGTGCGAGACATAAGCCAAATAAAAGTGAGAGAGTAGGACAAATTTGTGGTATTACAGCTGCCCCTATTTAATCATCTTAAACCTGAAAGTACGATTGGCACTTTCCTTTCGGAAGTTTGAGGTAGAAGATGATTAAATATCAATGCCAAAAATTTGTCTTGAGAAAGTGCGAGCGTTTATTTATTTTTGTGGTATCTGCTGGGGAAAGATTTTTTGTTTTTTAGTGAAAAGACAGAGATTAGACTTGTAACATGGAATGATGCAAATACAAGAAAGGGATCTGGCTTATAACGTAGCAGGATGCCAATATAAGGAGGAGATCGAACTTGTAACGTAGCAGGATGCCAATACAAGGAAGATATAACACGGACGAGTGTTTGAATTGATAAGGACGAGTATTAAAAGGTCAGACACAGACGAGTTTTTGAATCAATACGGAGGAGTATTGAAAGAAGATACAGAAAAGTATCAAAAGGTTAAACACGGTCGGGTGCTTGAATCAACACGGGCGAGTATCAAAAGGTCAGACACGAACGAGTGTTTGAATCAATATGGACGAGTATTGAAAGAAGATACATACACGTATCGAAAGGTTAAACACGAACGAGTGTTTGAATCAATACTGACGAGTATTGAAAGAAGATACAGACGAGTATCAAGAAAGATTAAACACGAACGAATGTTTGAATCAATACGGATGAGTATTGAAAGAAGATACAAACGAGTATCAAAAGGTTAAACACGGACGAGTGTTTGAATCAATACGGACGAGTACTGAAGGAAGATACGGACGAGTATCAAAAGGTTTAAACAAGGACGAGTGTTTGAATCAATACAGACGGGTATTTAAAGAAGATACGGACGAGTATCAAAGGTTAAACACAGATGAGTGTTTGAATCAATACGGACGAGTATTGAAAGAAGATACAGGCGAGTATAAAAAAGGTTTAAACATAAACGAGTGTTTGAGAAAAGGTACATATTAGTACCAATGAAAATTTAAACACAAACGAGTGTTTGAGAGATTGACACTAAGGATTATTTAGGAATTTACACGGACGAGTGTTTAGGAATTGACACAGACGAGTGTTTAGGAATTTACACAGATGAGTGTTTAGAAGTTGACACGACGAGTGTTTAGATAATTGACCCGGATGGGTGTTTAGGAAACTTGACACATATGAGTGTTTGGATTTTACACGGACGGATGTTTAGGAATTGACACGACGAGTGTTTAGGAATTTACACGGACGAGTGTTTAGAAGTTGACACGATGAGTGTTTAGGAATTTACACGGACGAGTGTTTAGAAGTTGACACGACGAGTGTTTAGGAATTTACACAGACGAGTGTTTAAAAGTTGACACGACGAGTGTTTAGATAACTGACCCAAATGGGTGTTTAGGAAACTTGACACATATGAGTGTTTGGATTTTACACGGACGAGTGTTTAGGAATTTACACGAACGAGTGTTGGGAAGTTGACACGACGAGTGTTTAGATAACTGATCCGGATGGGTGTTTAGGAAACTTGACACATATGAGTGTTTGGATTTTACACGAACGAGTGTTTAGGAATTTACACGGACGAGTGTTGGGTTTGGACTTGGTGTATTGATTTTGCTAGGCACTTGAAAAGGTGAAGGTCATCGACTAGGGATTTTGGGGATGATATCCTCTTGTAGGTATGTATTGTTGTCATTGAATGATTCGGGTCTTTTGTGTAAGGTACTTGATATGGCTTATGCTTCGTATACATGTTTGAATTTCTTTTTCCGCAAAGATTCACTCTGATGGATCGTCTATGCGCTTTTGAGGAAGCAGTGTTATGTAGTGATAACTATATGCAATGCGAAGAAATAAACTTCATGGGGATAAGAGAAGGCCCATTTGGGAACTGCTGCTCATTACTGGGGGTGCCAATACATATCGACGCTGGAAGTATGCAGTACCAAAGATCGCTGGGGATACTGATAAGAACTTGCACTGGGGAGCCCATGATACCGAAGATTGTTGATGACTCTGCTGAAGATTGAATTGCTGATGAAGCGAGTCTTCAGATACGCTGCTGAATTCTGAATCATACCATTGGGGAAGAGATAATCTGGCCAGCCATCCATACATCCTGAACCATCGAGAGGATGATATAACTGAATATGCCGAAGAATGGATGCTGAACACCATGTGAATTTCTCCGAATGCATGCCCCAAGTTTACGCACACTAGGGAATTATCTCTTGAATCACCTGGGGATGAGAGATGGGCTTGGACACCTATGAGTGCCCCAGTTTAGCTCTGTGATTGCCCCCATTTAGCTCCACTGGGGATGTTCTTGATTAACTCCACTGGGGATGCACTTGCGCGTGCCGGTCAAATGGAAACTCCGAGCTTTCTGAATTCACTTGGGGAATCAGGTTTGAAGTTGTCTGTAGCAGATGAAGGCAGCTTCGTGCACTGGCTAAGTCATGACGACCATTATGATGCTTTTAGCTTGATTCGTTTCGTACAACATAATTGGCTTGAGCAACTTTGCAAGTACGGATGAGGAATGCCCCTATTTGGAGGATCTTAGAGAAGATCTATGTTAAATAGAAGACCTGAATATTCGTGCCAAAATACGATATGAGGTGGCCTGCCCCAATGTCTTGAGCCACAAAATAAATTGCTCTTGATTGCAGCTTTCTTGGAGAGATTTGTCGAATCTCGACGTAACTGTCCCAGATTTAATGGATTCTGAATAGATTTCTCAATTTGATAGCCTCTAATTGATTGAGCTTGAAGAGATTTATCGACGTGATAGCCTCTGATTGGTTGAGCTTGAAGATATTTATGGATGTGACAGGCTCTAATTGACAGCTTTAAGGGAATGCCCTAGATTTGGCTGAGCTTGGAGAGACCGACTCTCGACTTACTTGCCCCAGATTGGCGGAATCTGCTAACTTCATCCCTGAAGGGTACTCAAACTGTGAAGCACCAAGATGTTTTCTCTAGAAAGAAACACTGGTTAACATGCCCCTGGATAAATCATTTCTCTTGTGATAGCTTACTCTTGCTTCAACAGAGTATTCAAGCCTCTCTTCTCTGACAAGATTGATCTCTTTACCGGTTGTTCATTGTGTAAACTTAGTTGATGTTTGTGATCGGTGGGAATGAGAACTGACTGTTTTTGGAATGCTGGTTCGCGTTTGCGTTTGTGTTCGCAAAATGTCGCGGTAAGCAAGAGTCGCCACCGTCTTTTATTTTATCCAACAAGGAAAGGACAAAAGCACAGAAAAATTCCTTTTTGAGATGTTTCTCGGGTTCGGGAGGTAGATTATAGAAAGGGAAGGTGTTAGCACCCTTTCTATCTGTGGTTATCCATGGGCTCTTAGATACTTGCTCACTATGTTTTCAAAAGTTTGCTTTTCTTTGTGTTTGTGGGTTTTGAAAAGAGTTTTGTTTTGTTTTTGAAGAAACTGTAAGTGCGAAAAGTTTTATTTTGTTTTTAAAGGAGCAAGTACTTAAGAACCTCTACCTACTCAAAAAGGAATTAAACTGTGCAAATGTCCTTTAGACAGTGCTATCCCACTATTGAGGAGTAGGTAGCACCGTCGTTGGAGTTTTCAGGTCAATTCGATTTAGGGGACGTGTGGTCACTAAAGCAATGTTAGGATGCTTTAGTGGTAACCCTAATGTCTTAGATCATTTTTATCGAGGCAACCATTTCGAGGCAAATTTGATCTTTGGACAGGAGGGCAACCTCTAAGACTTCCTATACTCAATGACCACGTTCGAGGAAACCAAGTGAGGTGTACCCTAAGAGTGGCATGTGCGAGTGTATTGTTTTTTCCAGTTATATTATCTTTGCATGTCATGGTGAGCTACTGTTGATTTTAAGTTTAAGAGTTAATCTTGTCATACAATCCTAGTTAGCATACATCTAAGCAGTTAATATATGTACAGGAATTTAAAGTGCAAAAATTGTAAATCCTACACTATTACAAGGCTTCGGGGGATTATTTACATGTCCAAAAATTGGGGGAATAAAAGCAGTAAAGTAAAAGTCTTAATTTAAGCTACCACAAACCAGTAAGCAGTTACAATAAAATAAACGCGCGTGAATCTGAAAAATCCTAAGAATAAGAACTTTTGTTGCTTTATTTTATTTTTGGGAAAATGCTAAATATTCAATTAAGTTAAATTTAATTAATAAAAAAACTGATTAAAATTAACTCCAAAACATACTTAATATTTTTTGCATTTTTTTGTTTATGAAAAGGATTGAATTTAAATAAATCCTAAGTCTACTGATTTTAAAATTAGAGAAAATAAGTTAAAATAATTAACTAAATTAAATCCTAATTCTAAGTTACTTATTTTTATGATTTTTATGTTGATTAAAAAAACAAATAAAATGGTCCAAACGAAAATGAAATCAGGCAGTAAATCAAGAAAAACAAAATAATTCTGGAGGCATGGGTCGAAAGAAGTGTGGGCTGTCTTTCGACCCAGTGAAGAGGCTGGATCGAAGGTGCATGAGGGGCTGCACTCTGAGGGTGTTCGATCTGGATATGTCATCCTTCGATCTGGAAGTCCTGGGTCCAGTTCGAAGCTAAGCTGCTGAGCTTCGAAACTCTGAACAGGATCCTGAGAATATATTTCCTGCAAAAACGAAACACATGTTAAAGGTCCAGGGGGGACTTTACCCCCCTGATTCGAATCTCCTCCCTATTCGCACCTTCTGAATCTGGGTCTGGGTTTATTTTATACTGGGATTCGAAGGAGAAATTCAGATTGTGTCCAAGCAATGGCACAATCTCATCTCTGCGCTGTAGCTTATATGTAGCACATTAAATCATTCACAAACAATAGTAATAACGTGAATATGCAATCAGAGATCGAAATGAGTTTGAGATTAGATTTCTTTTTACCAAACAGAAGTGCTTTGATCTATGATTCTGAGTGTGGAATGGCTGGTGCAAGGATTGGGTATGGCTTCCTGGAAGTGCTGATGATTTTTGGCAGCGTATCTCCAAGTTCTCCCTGTTTCTTTTCTCTATTTTTTCTGTATATTTTCGTCCTCTTCTTTGTAACACTTGTGATCTCTTTATATAGAGGGGGTGCAGGGGACAGGAAGACAAAGGTTTAAATGACCTTGATTATGTGTTTGACAGCCATGAATGAGAATTTGTAACGTTGATTATGTGTTTGAAAGCCATGAATGAGAGTTCGTAACATTGGCTAAACACATGGGATCTTGTCCCTTTTTGAATTTTGAATGACATGTAACTGGCCTTCGAATGCTCCCTTTCGAATGGGCTGACGGCCTCCTTCGAATGCTCCCTTTCGAATGGGCTGATGGCCTCCTTCGAATGCTTTTCGAAAGCTTCTTCGAATGGACCCTTTGAATGCTTCTTCGAATGGACCTTTTTGGAATTCCAATCGAAGGACACTGTTATAATGCCAATCGAAGTACTTGTCCATAATTCCAATCGAAAGGCTCCTTCAGAATACCAATCGAAGGGTCTTTCAGAATGCCAATCGAAAGCCTTGACATAATGCCAATCGAAATGCTTATCCATAATGCCAATCGAAGAGCTTGACAGAATTCCAATCGAAAGGCTCCTTCAGAACACCAATCGAAGGGTCTTTCAGAATGCCAATCGAAATGTACTTAAAGCACCACTCAAAAAATTTCCTTTTCCTTAGGCAAGAGTTTGTGATCAACCATGCAGGGGGGAGACTTTGGAAAACATGAGAGGGAAAATTTTGGGGTACAACAATGTTGATCAGTTGTTTTGTATGCAGAAGAATGTTTATTATGAGAATGACAATTCTAATGCAACACATATGTAAGTCTTGAAGTTTGAAAAACTTTTTATGAAATGATGTCATAGCTCTGTTGTGAACGAGCCACTAGCTAGAGAGCAACATTTACAAATTCTTTTTTTTGAAAGATAATGCAAGAATATGATGCCAACAAATATATTCAAACTTACCTCTTAGGAGTCAGTTAAACGCTATCTCGTTGTAGCATGCTTTCGAATCGACCCATGCTTCAATTAGGACTTTTATGGGTTGTAATGTGGCCTGGTTCACGATTTTAGAAAAAAGGATTTAAGGCTCAAAATTATTTGGTGCCCACCCATTCTCCATGATGTTCTCCATTCCTACGTTCAGTCGACCCGATACAAGCGTTCACCTATCGAGAAGAGTTTGTGATGATTGAGGAACCACTGTGGTTTCTTGGACACGACAATTGCTTCACCTTTTGCTTTTGGTGTCTGATCACATAACTTTGTTCTTTGATGAGGATTTTCAATTATAATCCTTTTATCGCCTTTTAGGTTTTTCAATTTCTTTCTTGCTTTTGCCTGGACATATTCTTTTGAATTTCGATTTGGAAGTCCAGCGGGATGCCCCAATTTTTGCCTAAGCGACTTGTTTTCAAGTTTCGACTTAGCGGGGATTTTTGTTTCTTTCTTATTCGTATTTTCCATTTTGAACAAGTCGTTGATCTTTCCGTTGTTTTTATTTGTTGGAAGTGATCGTGACTTCCTGAGTCTTTAGTAGATGATGGATAGCCATTATTGTATCGTCATTTGTTGACCTCTTGACGTGCGAGGGATACCCATTGGGGTATCGTTAGTTGATGCACGTTGCTGATAGATAAGGGTTAACCATTGTGGTTTTGACTTTACTCAACCTTTTGATGGATAACCATTGTTGTATCCTTAGATTCACACTCTTGATGAGTTCTGAACACTTGATCAGATTAACTGAACACTACCCGCCCTAGTGTTAAAATGAGGGTTTTTTCTGAACAGAAAAGAAACTCCTACTTCGAAGGCTCAGAGGGTTTGAAGAGGGTCTATCTCCCTTATATCTCCTATGTTTAGGGATTGAAACAAGGTCTGTACATCGTCAGCAGGGTCTTACTCAAAAGCATACCAACCAGAGATTTTGCATTTTTAGATTATCGTCATCCTCCTCCCAATTCTTTACCTAAGCATAAGACTTGGAAAATTGGCATCAATATGCAAATAAAACATTTAAAGAGTGATAAAAAATGGATGAGTAAAAATGAAAGGAACACTTCAAGACAAGCATACTTATTGCATTAAGATTTTCGTTCAAAAATAGACAAGTTTCTATATACAAGCAATGTTTAGACAAACAAGCAAGAATGCAAATGAAAATGCAGTAAAGAAACCAATGATTGCCACTCTTGAGGAGACTTGACTCCGCATAGATTTCTTGATTTTGACGACTTTCTTTAGTCTTGATGCTTGAGTGGGAGGGAGGATTCGCCTTCAGATCTAATGTGAGCATGACAGTTTTTTGATTTGATCTTGTCTTGGATCTGGTCTCTGGGTGACATATCTTCAAGCGAATGGCCAGGTGCCCCAATATAATATGCATAGAAGATCCTTTCAGGAGAACGAATGAATGACTTACCCAACGAATCGGTATAAACTGCATCACCATACAATTCGTCTTCTCTCAGAACAACAGAGACATCCGACTCGTGAGAAAGATCCTGGAAGATGGCCAAATATGAATTGGACCTTTGAAAGAGACGCCAGACAGGTGCTGGGCTTTATACTTCAACCCCTTTACAGTCTTCGATATCAAAACTGGGTGCCTCAGAATAGGGGATACATCTAGCATATGTATTGCAATAAGAAGAGATGTTTGTGGAAAGAGGACCCCAAAGATCAGAGCTTTGTCGAACAGGCTGTAATGTATTGGGCTCGCATCAATATGCTCATCAGGCTTCTTTTGTCTTGGCTTAAAATCTTTTTTCATGAATTCAGTAGGGGAATAAAGACTGACTGCTGTCGAACAGATTAGGGAAGACTAGGCTGTGGAGAGTGCCCCTGATTGGATAGTCGGATGCCCCGGTGTAGCAAACATATCTGACGTTGGTCAACAAGGATGGAGAACTGATGTAAGATCCTACAGTAAACGGGAACCATCTGCTGCAGCAATAAGTGCAAGATTGTTGACATCATCATCAGAGTTTCCTTGACCTGGCTTATCTGAGTCTTTAATCAATTACCTTCCAGCTTGAAGAAGTTTCTGACTACGAGCCAAAGCTTGTATGTACCACTCAGAGTTATTCCATATCTGATCCCTGAACATGTGCGGTGAGAAATCAAATTGAACCTTTGAAGAGAACCCCAGGTCTGAATAAGAATCCCCAATCTTTGAGTACCTATCATGAATGCATGAATATGCATGGGGTGCATGAATGAATGCCATGTCATGTTCTGTCATTTCCAAGGAATTTACATGCTTTGCTTTTGATTTTGTGCAAGTAAGGGATGGAAGAGTTTAGCACAGACTTGCAAATGTGATTCCCTCGAAATGACAGAACATGTATGTTAAGCATGTGGTTAACCATGTTATGTATACAAAGGCATGGGATCAAATGGGATCAAGGTTCCATCATTTCTGAATATGATTGCTGCACTGTTCTGAACCATATGAGTATCATTAGATTAAAGGTCTGGCATAGCTTCCGTATATATAAGAAGCAAGTACCATGTAGATCTCCCATTGTACGGGATCAAGGCTTCTGGAACATCGGATATTGTTGAGCATTTTCTGAATATGCTAGGAATACCAAGATCAAAGGCTTGAAGAAATCTCCAGGTAAACAAGTCAGGAACTCAGAAAATAAATCTGAGAACCATAAAGTTACCAGCAAAATATAGCATCTGAATAAATTCATCAACAGAAATCTAGAACATAACCATTAGAACCAATAGTCATTATCTGAGCATGATCACCATCTGAGCATGAGTAACCATCTGAACATAGTCACATTCTGTACCTGTGATAAAAAAAACCCTCCCCACTCGCGGGTGAAGACTAGGTCAGGGTAAGACAATGGTAACTCGAAAATCATGGGTTCGCTCGAAAGTAAAATCATCGCAACACATACGTGCATGATGAAAGTACCTCAAATTGAACCTCATCTGAGCATGGTATATGACATGAATGCACTAATCGGACCACGTCCTATAGCCGTCATTCCCCCACTCTATTCCTAGTGTCCTAGTTCACTCTGGCCTGGGTACTGGACCTTTTACCTCAATAGTAACATCCCAACCCAATCAAGAAGCAAATCCAGTATAACAGTAGTATATGGAACACAGTAAAATGAAATGCATACATATGCTCAGGTATATACAAAATGAGTGAATAAAGTGAAAGCATAAAAATGAACACCCAAAGAAAAGAAAGCAAGAGCTAGGAGCGACTCCGGGATGGACCAGCATTTGGTCGACCTATCCCCAGTGAAGTCGCCAACTGAAATAACCGGCTGAAAATCATCAAACAATGAAGTCGCCATCGAACGTCTTTTATCCCACATGTAGGAAAAGGTAAACATCGAGAAAACCTGAGAAGGGAGAAGTCACGGTCTTGCGACCAAGACATCGGGTAAGGGAGTTTGTTACATAAGGGGAAGGTATTAGCACCCCACACGCCCGTAGTACTCTTCTCTACGGTATCCACTCTTGTTATCTATCTTATGGGTATGTTTAATCTATGCTTACTGTTTACTATACTACTGAAGGGAGAATGCATGCAAAAGAAATGAGAAAATAATGTAGGGAAAATAAAATTGTGCTCGCTTGGGCCCTACCCCAATGCCTACGTATCCGTTTTAAGGAATCAGAGCTACCGTAGTTCGGCTCATATGTTTCTGTTTGTTTTGTGTTTTTTATGGACGAAGTTAATTCCATCTTCTGCCGGAGCTCGACCTTTGGAGACTTATGCGTTGGCATATAAGTAAAATAATCGTGTCCTTACCAGAAAAGGGTTTTAGAGAAAAGGTGCTCGAGCGCACGAAATGATTTGAGTTGGTTTGTATTTTGTTGTAGATAATGACTGGTCGACCTCAAGGGAGAGATATTAGCCACTTTTCTACTTATCCATGAAAGGAGTCTTTGAGAATTGAACCACACCTAGGCTTGAGATCATGAACAATAAGATCGAGAAGAGACCCGCTTATCATTTCCCATACTAAGCAAAGACATGATTCTCATCAGTTGTTTTAAAGTGTTTTGAAGTTTGAAAGAAAAAGAAGTTTTCGTTTTAGTGCAAATGCAAAAGGGGAAGAAAAGTCACAGGGAGACTAGCCTATTTCTAAACCTAATTTTATCATGCATTGTTAGACCTAAAGTTATAATTTCAAAGGAATTCTACCTGATGTTTACGTGCATGGATTGTAGTAAAGCCCTACTTCTCATGATTTCTAGAAAGCGATAACGAAATACAATAAAGTGCAAAGAAGTACAAGGGTAGTAGCAGAGGCTACCAAAGTGAGCAAGTCGTCAAGAGCAGATGAAAGCACTGAAAAAGCAGGGAGTACGCGTCGAGCAAGCTTCACCAAGAAACAAACAGAGTCAGAAACAATATCCAACTAAGATAAAGGCAAACGCGTGTCACGAATGCGGGGCATAATCAGAAGTTCCTGCATAAAGTATCATAAAATATCACATGTATCAGGACAACATATAATATAATATGAATTTCTCAGGACGATGAGAAATAAGGCGTGTTGCATCGGAAGCGAGCATAAGTCATATGCTTCGATCACATAACAACTCGTTATGTTACATGATCGAAAGCAAAAGAATGTACCTTGCACAATGAACAAACACGTCAAAAATATCATGGAAAAGAGGCATAAAAAATATGAATAAAAATAATCTAAAAGAAAAAGTATTTTTTATTAGTTTTTTATGTGAGGAAAATTCTGTCAAAAAACTAAAGAGATTCTAGAAAAATTCTATTATATTCTACCATTTTTATTGATTTTATAATTTTCATGCTAATAAATATAACCAAAGAAAAATTGGTAAAAGAATTAAAACAACAAAATTAAAACAAAACCAATTAATCAGAGGGAGGTGTGAGATGGAATCCAGGGGGTGGAAATCTGAATGAGATGGTGGATCAGCAATTAATGCCAAGGCCCAAGCATGAAGGTCCATAAGACTGTTTTTGTACACTAGACTTCAAACTCCAAAAAATTAAATAGAAGCATGGGTTTAAATGAGGTGTTGAGTTGAGATAGGGTGTTGGTTTAGAAAATTGCAGCTATGCCCAACCAGTTTTTGGTCTACGAGCAGTTTTTTGTTATCCACCAAAAAAACTAAAACATGCCAAGAGTGTATAATCCATTCCAACTCCTATATCCCCAATAACATTAAATTAGTACCAAACTTTATTCATATTTGTTCATTTAATAAAAACAAATAATAATGAATAATAAAAAAAAATAATAAAGAGAAAGATTGAATATGCAGCATTTTGTTATGGAGGAATAGGGTTCCAGTTTATGTCTCTTGAACTTCTTCGTGAGAATATGATTGCCTTCCTCTCTCTGTGAAAGAATGGTGTCGTATACCTATTCTCTCCACCGTCCTCTCCTTCTAATATTTGATGTTGTCCTCCTCTTATAATTGTCACCTCCGTCTTTCTCTATTCGAAAGAAACCACTGCGGCACATGAATCTGACCTCAGATTCTTCTGAAGACCTCACAATATTTCCCGAAATTGAAAAAACCTAGAAGTCTTGAAGCTTAAATCAGATGGTGTTGACACCTATGCTTGATTTACGACCATAGGAGAAGAAGTCCAGGTGATGACCGTCATGCTAAGGCGCCGAGAAGGCGATAAATCAGTGATAGACGGTTTTACCTTGATTCAGGGATGGCGGAGCTTTCGGTGTCAGGTATTCCATTTATCTCTTCTTCTTTCTACTTATCTACATCTTCTTCTCCTTCTTCACTTCTCTAAATCGGTGCATTCTCTATGATGCATTGATTTTGAAATTATTGTTCTGAGAAATTGTTCTTGTTCGTTGAAGATTCGTAATGTTGAAGATGATGTTGTCGTTGGTGGATGCGAAGGAGCTGCAATTTTTGATAAAGGCAAGGCGGTGGTGATGATTAAAGATGCGCAAAGAGGTGAAGATCAATGGTGATTATTGAAGTTCAGTGGTATAGGTTTGTAGAGAATTGATGCAGGTTGGAGAACGGTGGTGAGGTTGTTAATTGAAGATTCAAAGAAAGATGAATTGAAGGTGATTTTGCAGAGGGAGCGGAGAGATCATTTTCAGAGAGGGTGAAGAATCCCCTGTAATTTCCAAATAATTTTCCGTTATGTAGTTTCTGTTATATGGCTTGAGAGTTTGTTACAGCAGAGTAAATCCCCGTTTTCTGTTATGATCTGGTTCTCTTCTGGTTTTGGAAATTTAAAGTTAGTTATCGGTTAGAAGTTATGCAGGGCTGTTAGGAAGTTTTTTGGACTGGAAGTTAGTTATTTGGCAGCTAGTTAGAATTCTGTTTGGTGATTATGTAACAGTTACAGGACAATTAGGAGTTGGTTACATGGCTGTTATGACAGTTGGTTAGAGGTTTTAGATGGTTAGAAACTGTTAGGATATTGTTAAAAATCAGTTTGGAAATTAGTTATGCCCTGCTGTTTTTCTTCCATTCTGTTCATATAGAGCTTTCTCAAGTTTCACAATGTCTTTAATTATAGCTTTTGTATTCATCATCTAAATCAGTCAATATCTCTGGATATATTCATATGCTTTATAGCTCAAGAAAAACCATATCATCCAGAGACATCAACTGGTACTCACAATGAGGAGAAGGAGAGCTAGGATTACTTAATTCAGGCTGATGCTGATCCAGATCATTTGAACATATTTCACCGGTATGAGTAATATCAGAAAGGGAAAATTCTTCATCTCCCTGCCAAACTCCCATGCTTTGTAATGAACTGGGTGTTTTTCTAGATTGGTTTTAAGCATAATTATTGAATCAATTTCGGTGTAGATTGGTTTTACGTAACACATGTTTCTGTGCTGGTTTATGCAGGTAGGCAGGAGGCACAATAAGGTAGCATATTTGTGATGCAAAAGTGTACTGTTTTGGTCTCTTTTCTTGATTGCATAGACTGTTTTGGACAGAATTTCCTTGATTGCAGGTTTAGAATTTGATGGTGCGAGGATGAAAGGCCAAGTCTAATAGAGTTTGGTTGTCTTGAAGGATGGCTTTGTGTACTTGTATAGGATTTTGAATTTTGAAGTATGATGGGATTAGATGGTGTAATGTAAAGGCTGAAACTTTGTAATAGGAATACTTTCTTTGTAAAATTCGTAATAGAATGTAATAAATTTTGAATGGTCTTTGTAGTGGAAGCTTCTTGCAACGTGTGTTCTTATCAAAATCAAACTTTGAACCAATTTCTATTTATTTGTATTCTCAATGTCTTCCTTTTGTGTAAATGGAATCAATGGTATTAAAGTATCCTCCGTGTTTTGATGACTTCGAGCGTTTGAATGACCCACACCTCCTACCACTTTGATCCGCTCATTATTTCATAAGAAAACTCTAGAATTTTAGCTTGAGATAGTTGAATGAAGGTAACATGTCGCGTAAGAAAACCAAATGATCGCATGGAATACTATGCCTTAATATACCCACAAACTTTACTTGACGAAATCCAAGTGTATTTTTCTTACGAAACCATCTCTATATGCCTTATGACCCAAGTAATGAACACCAACATTAACTCGAGAAAAATAGACCAGTTGGGATCCTATCTGTATGTATGAGATCTTTTGAATGAATCTTTTGAAGCAAACCCTAATTGTCATGATCATCAAGGAAACAACTTGAATTTCCCTTAAATGTAGACGAGAGTTTCAAAAGTACGGATAAACCCTAATTACCAAGCCCTTGATCCTGATGCCAATTTTATTGATTAATGAAACATGATATGTTAGATGATTTAATGGAAGTTATGTACATGAGAAAAGTGCGAGACATAATCCAGATAAAAGTGAGAGGGTAGGATAAATTTGGGGTATTACAAGTATGCTTGATGGATACTCTAGGTACAATCAAATTTTCATTGCTGAAGAAGATGTGTTGAAAACAACATTTCAATGCCCTAGGGCTTTAGACACTTACAAATGGGTAGTAATTCCTTTTGGCCTAAAAAATACAGGGGCAACATATCAAAGAGAAATGAATTCTATATTCCATGATTTTATTGAAACTTTCATGAAAATTTATATTGACGATATTGTTGTCAAATCTGTTTCAGGGAAGAATCACATAGACCATCTTCGACAATCCTTTGAAAGGATGAGAAGCTATGGTCTGAAAATGAATCCTCTAAAGTGTGCTTTCTGCATAAAGGTAGGGGACTTCTTTGGTTTTGTGGTCCATAAAAAAGGAATCGAAATAAACCAGAACAAGACCATGGCCATTTTGGAGGGAAAGCGCAAACAAACAAGAAGGAATTGCAGTCTCTACTTTGCAAGATAAATTTATTGAGGAGATTTATATCCAACTTAAGTGGAAAAACGCAAGCCTTCTCACCCTTACTTCGACTAAAAAAAGGAGGATTCGAATGGGGGAAAGAACAACAAGAGGCCTTCGACAAAATCAAATGATACCTCACCAAGCCACCTATTATGGTGCCTCCTTGTAGAAATAGGAGTATGAGATTGTACATAGCTGCATCTGATAAAACTTTAGGGATCATGTTGGCTAAAGAGGATGAAAATGGTGTCGAGAGGCCCATCTACTACCTCAGTAGAGTTTTAAATGATGCAGAAACTAGATATAGCAAAGTTGAAAAACTATGTTTATGTCTTTAATTCTCATGTACAAAACTCAAGCAATATATTAAACCAGTTGATGTTGATGTTTCGTCTCATTTTGATGTTTTCAAATATATGTTGTCGAAACCCATTTTGCACAATCGAATTGGCAAATGGGCACTTGCATTAACTGAGTACTCACTAACCTTTATGCCTCTCAAGGTTGTAAAAGGAAAAGTGGTAGCATAAGTTATAGTCGACCACTCAATAAATGAAGAATCCTTAAATTACTTGGAGGTTGAACCCTGGAAGTTATACTTTGAAGGTTCCAGTTATAAAGGTGGAACTGGAGTGGGAGTTCTAATTATTTCTCCAAATAAAATTCCAACAAAATTCAAGTACAAGATCGAAGGTTCTTGTTCGAACAATGAGGCTGAGTATGAAGCTTTAATTGTTGGCCCTGAAATCTTGTTGGAATTGGGGGAAACTCGAGTCGAAATAATTGGAGACTCAGAGTTAGTCATAAGGCAAGTTACAAAAGAATACAAATGTATAAGAGAAAATTTGATCATGTATTTTTAAATAGCCAATCGCTTGTTGAAAAAATTCGAAGTGATCAATATTCGACATATACCAAGATTAGAAAATCCAGTGGCTAATGATTTAGTACAAATTGCATCTGGGTATAAAATTTCAAAAGAAAAATTGCAATAAGCGATTGAAGTTAGAGGAAGGGTAATATCAATCAAGCTGTCTCCAACAGATTTGGAAACAACAAAGCTGGGGTACGCTGGCCAAGAAAACTTCGAGATTTCATTCATATACAGTCTAACAGAGCAAGATTGGAGAAAGCCTATAGTAGATTATTTGCAAAGTCCAACAGCTTCGACATAATGAAAGACAGAGTATAGGGCGTTGAGTTATATTCTAATGGGAAATGAGTTATTCAAGAAGACGCCTGAAGGAGTACTACTAAAATGCCTAAGTGAAACAGAGACATATATAGCCCTTTCGACTACGCATGCTGGAGCATGTGGAGCATATCAAGTAGGCCATAAAATGAAATGGTTGTTGTTTCGACAAGGATTATATTGGCATACTATGTTGAAAGATTGTGTTGAGTTTGTAAAAGGCTACCAAGAATGTCAAGTACATGCAGGCATTCAGCATGTACCTGTAAGCGAACTTCACTCAATTGTGAAACCTTGGCTTTTTAGGGGATGGGCTTTAGGTTTTATTGGAGAGACTCGACCAACATCATCTAAAAGCCAAAAATATATATTGGTGGGCATTGACTACTTTATTAAATGGATCGAAGAAATTCCTTTAGTCAATGTAGACCAAGAAGATGTCATTGAATTTATTCAAAAGAACATTATATATAGGTTTGGAATCCCTGAGACAATAACAACTGATCAAGGATCAGTATTTACTGATCGAAAAATGCAAGAATTTGCTACAGAAATGGGATTCAAGTTGTTAACATCTACACCTTATTATGCGCAAGCCAATGGCCAAGTCGAAGCGACAAATACATTGGACCAAATCTTATGGGCATGTAAAACTTCTCCTAAAGAAGCTACCAATACGACACCATTTCGATTAACCTATGGTCATGACGCAGTGTTGCCATTAGAACTCTGTTTGTAGTCAACAAGAATTCAGAGACATCAAGATATTCCTTCTGAATCGTATTGGAATATGTTGTTAGATGAACTAGTTGATTTGGACAAAGAAAGACTGAGAGCTTTCGATATCTTAAGGATACAGAAAAAGAGTGGAAAAATCTTATAATAAGAGAGTAAAACCCAAGACATTCTTGCCTGAAGATTTGGTGTGGAAGGTAATTCTCCCAATGGATCGAAAGGATAAAAGCATAGGAAAATGGTCTCCTAAATGAGAAGGACCTTTTAACATTATCCAAGTATTTTTTGGTGGTGCCTATGAGATCGAAGAATTAAGTGAAGATAAAAGACTCTTGAGAGTAAAAGGTAAATATTTGAAAAAATATATACATGCACTTCAAGAAGTCAAAATAATCAGCAATTGATCTTAATCAAAGTATATAGCCAAAATGGAGAATTCATTAAGCTGGCCAAAATGGCTCTGATATCAGCAGTGGTTGGTAGAAGACGAAAAGTTCGCTGTGAACTTATGTGACCAAGAAATGGACAGGTGTCGAATAGAGACATCAAAGAATAACCATTTCTTCTTGTGTCGAAATTTACATTCTTGAGGGGCAATTTGTTAGCTCCTAAATTCGACACTCACATATATTGACCTTATTGGCTAAAAATAGATT
This sequence comes from Vicia faba, assembly GCA_948472305.1. Lineage (NCBI taxonomy): Eukaryota > Viridiplantae > Streptophyta > Magnoliopsida > Fabales > Fabaceae > Vicia > Vicia faba. The sequence goes on along the minus strand of OX451739.1, from coordinate 237,869,558 downwards.
AAAGAAATCAAAGCTGAAGACACTTCGATAGAAGAGCCTTTGAAAGGAGTTGTGTCGAAGTCATCCTTGCTAAGAAGGAAAAAACACTTAGAGAATTTTCTAAGTTAAAGACAGATTTGACCGAAAATCTCTTGTATCAGCAGCGGGTGGATTTAAATTTTGAAGAAACGAGGGAAAGGAAATTCATTTGGCAGTTGGGAAAAGTGACGTGGCGTGAAGGTAGGGGTTGAAGAGCATGCGGAGGACACTTGTCCTCATCCTGGAACGAAGCAATTGTTTGACAGTTACTTATGTGTGTTCAACTCATTGTACAAGTCACTCAATTTTATTCAAGTACCCACTGTGAGAGAAAGAATATTGAGAATGTACATTTGAATTACCATACTTTATTGTAATCAAAGTCTTTAGATTTATTTACAATCCTTTCCATTTAACATTTTTCTGCAAACTTTACCATTACAACCTTTTAAATTACTGCAAATTTACTTTATCTTGTACTTTACTTGCATTTTTACCAAGTTTTTACCTTGATCCTGTGCATTTAAACATATCCAAGGTTTTAATCTTTATGTACAGTCAAACTTGTTCATTAACAACGTTAAAACTTCTTATCAAACCCCAAAAACACTTAGCATATGTCATAGGATCAAACTGATTGATCCTGCAAGTAACCAAAATAACCTTTTTTGGAAGATCAGCGGTTGTTTGCCAATTTTCATGGTAAACAGGAACCATAGTGATCCATCGAAGGCTCGAAGCCGTAATTCTCTTTCATGGTTTTGAAATATTAGGGACCCTCTTCAACAAAACTTGAGTGATTACATGCTAGAATAACAGATAAAAATGTTATATCATTAGGCTTAACAGAAGCTTCCTTATGCATATCTTCAAAGAGATCAAGAGCTGCTTTTCCAAGTCCATGTGTGCCATATCCATTGATCATTGCATTCCATGTTATCACATGTTGCTCTTGCATCGTGTCGAACAACTCTCTACCAGTTTCGATGGCTCCACATTTTTCATACATATCAACAAGAGTAGTGGCCACAAATACATTCTTTTCCATATTGGTTCTTATTGCAAGTCCATGAATCCACTTAGCCTGGCGAGTAACCGATAAGTCTGTTATGGAAATGATCACGCTCACGAGTGCAAAGGAATCATGTTTAATGCCTTGAGATTGCATCGTACATAACAAATTCAAAGCTTCATTTACACAACCATTTTGTGCATAACCTAATATCATGGCATTTCATGTGACAGTTGTTTTCCCTTTCAAATTATCCAATACCGAGTCTGCAATGTCAACTCTCTTACACTTTGAATACATAGATATCAAAGAATTCATAACAGACACATTCGAATTAAATTTCATCTAATCCAATAATCTATGAACAAATATCTCTCTTTTAAGATCACCTAAATTAGAGCAAGCAAGTAAAGAACCCATCATACTAACATTCATAGGTTTCACTTTTTTATCCAACATCTTCAAAAAATTCGCAAACGCCTCTTCAGACTCTCTAATTTGCCAAAGACCGTCAATCATAGTATTCCATGAAACAACATTCTTGTGACTCATCCTCTGAAAAACCAATCTCCCAGTCTCTACCAACCCACACTTAAAGTACATCGCTGTTAAAACATTAACCATATTTTTCAAATCCCGATCTAATAGCATAACCATGAATCGACCTTCCAATTCTCAAACCCTTAATATCTGCCACAACTGGTAAAACACTAACCAAAGTAATTGAATCTAGCTTATGACCATCTTCTCGCATATTCGAAACCAACCACAACAACCGTATTCCAAGAAACCAAATCCTTATGCGGCATTTTATAAAACATCTTAAACACATCATCAATCTTAACCAAAAGATGCCTCTCATAGTCCTCCTACATAGGCTGCATAAGCAACGACAAATTTAGTTAAACTTACGAGCCTTATCAGTTAGCCTCATCAAAGTCGTTTTCTTTTGTGGGGGTGTACCGTTCTTCACTTTAAGCAAAAGCTTCATAATCTTCCTCTCCGTCTGCTCATATGGAGTCAATTCCTCTTTATTCTCTTCATTCTCTCCATTCAATAAATCTTCAAAATACTGATAAACCGTAGGCTTCATGAAAGGAAAACCACCAGGAGCTTTGTGAACATACAACAATAAGCTGAAACTCCATAATCAAAGGAAAGAAAAAGCTTGAATGAAGAGAAGTTGTATGTGATCAAAATGAAATGTAATTCTCAATCTCTTTCATTACAATGTAGAAGACAACTATATATAGCTAAGATAAGTAGTTAGATCCTAACTAACTCTTCTTAACTAACTCTAACTAACTCCTAAAGTTAGTTAGCAAACAGAATTTACATAATGTTGTCATTATTACAGTTATTATTTGTATTATCATTTACAGCCCCCCTCAAGCTGGAATGAATATCAATCATTCCAAGCTTGGATTGTAAAGTATTGAAAGGACCGGGTTGAAGAGACTTGGTGAAAATATCGGCAACCTGCTCCTTAGAAGTGACAGGCATGAGATGAACAACTCCAGCTAGAACTTTCTCACGTATAACATGACAATCGATCTCTATATGCTTCGTGCGTTCATGAAACACAGGATTGGCAGCTATATGCATGGCAGATTTGTTATCACAGTAAAGAATGATAGGTACTGAAGGAGTGATGTGAAAATCACGAAGAACAGTGAGAAGCCAAACCCCTTCACAAGTAGCTTGAGCAAGAGCACGATACTCAGCTTCAGATGAAGATCTGGAAATGATAGGCTGCTTCTTGCTCTTCCAGCTAATGAGTGAAGTGCCAAGAAAATAACAAAAACCAGAAGTGGATCTTCGTGTATCAGGGCAAGCACCCCAATCTGAATCTGAAAAACCTTTGAGACATAAAGAGGCATTAGATTGAAAAATGAGTCCTTGGTCTGGATTGTTTTTGAGATACTTCAAAACATGTAGACCAGCTAACATATGTTTATCTGTTGGAGCAGCAAGAAATTGACTTAGTTTGCTAACAGCATAGGAAATTTCAGGTCTAGTATGTGTGAGATACAATAAACGACCAATAAGCCTTCTGTAGGGAGTAGGATCAGAGAGAGGTGTGCCATATGATTTGTGAAGTTGAAGATGAGGTTGCATAGGGGTGGAACAAGGTTTGACACCAAGAAGACCAGCATCAGAAATCAAATCAAGGGTGTATTTTCTTTGACACAAAGAAATACCATGAGAGCTACGAGCCACTTCAAAGCCGAGGAAGTATTTAAGAACTCCCAAGTCTTTGATACTGAATTTAGCATCCAAACAAGTTTTGATTTGTAAAATTTCATGAGAATCAGTGCCTCCAACTACTAAATCATCAACATAAACCAGAATCATAGTGAAACCTTGAGGAGAAGTCTTAGTGAAAAGAGAATAATCTGCTTTGGATTGGATATAACCTGATGCAATAAGGGTGTCAGTGAGTTTTGTGTTCCATTGTCTGCTAGCCTGCTTCAGCCCATAAAGAGATCTTTGTAATTTGCAAACAAGATTTGGAGTAGACAAAATGAGACCAGGTGGAGGCTTCATGTAAACTTCCTCATTAAGATCACCATGGAGGAAGGCTGTGTTAACATCAAGCTGGAACAAGGGCCAATTGTGAACAGCAGCAATAGCTAAACAAACTCTAACAGTGGTCATTTTAACAACTGGACTGAAAGTGTCAGTATAATCCAATCCTTCAGTTTGAGTGAACCCCTTTGCAACAAGTCGTGCCTTGTACCTCTCAATAGTACCATCAGCATGCATTTTTACTTTAAAAACCCACCTACAACCAATGGCTTTCTTGTTTGAAGGTAATGGCACAAGATCCCATGTTTTAGTTTTAACCAGAGCCTGCAATTCAGTATTGATAGCAGTTCTCCAATTCTCATCACAAATAGCATACTCATAAGATGTAGGTTCAGGATTGGCAGACAAATTTAACATGTAATGTTTATGAGAAGAGGAAAAAGAATCATAGGATATAGAAGATGAAAGGGGATACTTACAGGTGGATGAAGATGAGGCCATAGCTGAGTCAGGATGATGAAGCATATTACAATGATAATCTTTTAGATAGTTAGGGGTATGAACTTGTCTATGTGATCTTCTTAATGGTATGGGATCACAGGTAATAGAGGGAAGATGATTGGTTTCATTGGTAGTGGAATCTGTAGAGGGAGAAGGAATCTCAGTATGACTATTGTCAACTGAAGTATGCTCAGTATGACCATTGTCAACTGAATGATTAAACATAGGATTGGGAACTGAATGAGGCAGAAACATATCATCAAATAAAGCATCCATGTGTGTAGTAGTATGTGAAGACAAATGAGGATTGTGTTTATATGGAAAATGAGATTCAAAGAAAGTAACATCTCTGGAAATAAACAGTTCCTTATTATGCAGATCAAACAAAAGATGTCCTTTCACACCAGATTTATGACCTAGATTAATGCACTTTCTAGATCTGGAATCTAATTTCTTTCTATTGGATTTTAGAGTGGCTGCATAGCACAAAGAACCAAAAACTTTCAGGTTGGTCATGTCAGGTAAAGTGTTGTACAGAATTTGGTATGGTGATTTGTGTTTTAAGAAAAGTGTGGGAAGTCTATTGATGATATGGACAGCATAACTCACTGCATGAGCCCAAAATAATGGAGGCAAATGAGCCTGAAATAAAAGAGCTCTAGTGATGCCCAAGATATGTTGATGTTTTCTTTCAACAATACCATTTTGTTGAGGGGTAGCCACACAAGATGTTTGGTGAATGATACCTAATTGATTGTAAAAATCAGGCATCAAAAACTCATTGCCATTATCTGATCTAATGCACTTGACATGACAATTGAATTGAGTTTTAACCAATGCCACAAAAGACTTAACATGAGAAGTGGTTTCAGATTTTAGTCTCATAAGATACAGCCATGTAAATCTACTCTTATCATCAACTATAGTTAAAAAATACCTATAGCCCATCATGGATGGTATGGCCAATGGACCCTAAATATCCATATGTAATGTGTCAAAGGTGGATAGAGAAACATTGGAACTAGGAGAAAAAGGCAGTCTTTTCTGTTTGGCATTGAAACATACATCACAAGGCAATTTGATATTGACAGGTTTAATGAAAGGAAATTCTTTATTGAGTTCAATCAATTTGGAATTAGAAGCATGTCCTAATCTGATATGCCATAGGCTACATTCAGAATCATGACTATTATTAACAGAAGAATTAATACAATGTATGGGAGGAGTTTTAGGTAATGTGACTGAAGGAGAGGTTAAGAGATATAATCCACCATGTAACTCAGCTATGCCAATCATCTTCAGAGAATACTTGTCCTGTATAGTACATGAAGTATCATTAAAAACAAGTTGACAATTGAGTAACTTGGTTAATTTGGTGACAGAAATGAGATTAAAAGCAAAATTAGGTAAATAAAGAACATCAGTGATGTAAAAATTGCTGTCAAACTGAATAGTGCCTGAAAAATTAGTGGTAACAAGACTGCCATTTGGAAGTTTGAGGGTAATGGGCTTAATTTGCTTAAGACACTAAAAATATTCACGAGTAAAACAAACATGATCAGTAGCACCTGTATCTAATATGAATGATGCAGCATGAAAGGAATTTGGAATAGTGCATATAGTACCTGATCCAAGATCAGTTTGAGATGTTAACTGGTTAATGGTATGAGATTGCAATTGTGATGAGCCTTGAAGTAAGGCTAGCAATGCTTGATGCTGCTCTGGTGTAAAAGCCAAACCATGAGATGCTGGTGCACTTGCTTCAGATCCAGATGTGTTCTCAGGTCTAGCAGATGTAGTATTGTATTGATTGATGGTACCATCATGCTTCCAATGAGGAGGATAACCATGTTTTTTAAAACAAGTATCAATGGTGTGATTAGTCATGCCACAATGCGTGCAAACACGGTTGTTTCTGCCCCTGCCACCAGAAGATCTACCTCCTCTGGAGCTGCCTCTGCCACGCATATTGGAATATGATTTAGACTGAGTATCACGAGTAGTCTGATGCTGATCATAAGATGGAGTGACCAAAATCTTGGACTCATCAATCGGAAGATTAGCTTGTCTCTCTTGTTGAACAAGCAAAGAATATACTTTGGAAATGCTAGGGAGAGGATCCATAAGCATTATTTGTGACCTAATAGCAGAGTACTGATCATTCAGCCCTTTCAAGAAACGAATTACTTGATCACTAGCTTTGTAAGTACGAATCTTGATAATGGCAAGACAAGTAATATCACATGCACATTCAGGAATAGGTCTAAAATTATCAAGTTCTTGCCATAAAATCTTCAGTTTTGTGAAATATGAAGAAACAGAAGTATCACCTTGTTTCAATGTGCAGATTTCTTCTTGGATATCAGAAATTCGAAAAACATCACCTTGATAGAAACGCTCCTTGAGCTCATTCCACATATCAGCAGCATTTTCCATCCAAAGAATACTTTGAGCAATTTCAACTTCTACGACATTCTTGATCCAAGACATGATCATGGTGTTACATCTATCCCATGCTAAAGAATTTGGATCAAGATCAGAAGGTCGTGGTAACACACCATTGATGAAATGCAATTTGCTCTTAGAACGAAGAGCCATGGTCATAGAACGCGACCAAGAGTGATAATTGTTATTGGAAAGTAATGGTGTAACCAGAATCAAAGATGGATTTTCATTGGGATGCATGAAATAAGGGTTTAGGATATCATTTTGATAACCTTTATTGTTGTTTCTTGAAGCAGAATCACCATGATCACTGCTATTAGAGCTTAAAGATGACATGATGAGAAACAAAAAAAAAACAGAGGCTGCAGAGAAAGAAAAAAGGATCGAAAGAGGAAGATTGAGAAAGATCGCAGCGGAAAACAGAATCACATGCTCTTGATACCATGTGAACATACAACAATAAGCTGAAACTCCATAATCAAAGGAAAGAAAAAGCTTGAATGAAGAGAAGTTGTATGTGATCAAAATGAAATGTAATTCTCAATCTCTCTCATTACAATGTAGAAGACAACTATATATAGCTAAGACAAGTAGTTAGATCCTAACTAACTCTTCTTAACTAACTCTAACTAACTCTTAAAGTTAGTTAGCAAACAGAATTTACATAATGTTGTCATTATTACAGTTATTATTTGTATTATCATTTACAAGCTTCCTTAGGAATATCAAATTACTGACCATGATTCTCTTCGAGAGTTTGATAAAGCGGAGTCCCCATAGGCGTAGGAATAGCAAGAATCTTCCTTGTAGGAGTCCTAATTGGAACATAAGAAGCAGGAGGATCCAAAAACTTATACCCTTCTTATGGAACATCACATCAAGCTCCTCATTAGTCAAAGAACGATTCCTCTCCTCAATATCTCTCTCCCACATCAACAAATTATACTGCTCAGGTGTGAACAAACCTTGTAAAGAAACATGAACACGCTTAGCATTAGAATCCTCAACTTTCAAAGAAGAAACACGAGTTGATGGATACTCCAAACTCAACACAGACTCAGCTGAATCCCAATCTTGTTGGTTCAACTCGTAAAAATCAAAACACCCTTTCTCATCATCATTCGAAACCCTTAAGACTCCAGTCTAATTCCCGTTACATTCCAGAAATATGTAAACTGATTAGAAACATTTTGACCAGCAAACCCTAACTTATTTGGCTTATTAGCATAATCACTTCGAGAAACCCCATATGATGCGGTAAAACCTGAAAACAAAGACCAATGGTTAGGCACAACCGAAACAGAATCATGATCTTGATGAACCCCATAATAATTGAAATATTGTTGGGGTTCATATCTGTGATGCGGTGGGAGAACTGACTTGAGGTTTTGCGTTTGTGTTTGCAAATGTCGTGGTTAGTAAGAGTCGCCACCGACTTTTCTTTTATCCAAAAGGAAAGGTAAAAAAACACATGAAAGACCTTTGAGATGTTTTCTTGAGTTCGGGGGGTAGATTAGGAAAAGGGAAGGTGCTAGCACCCTTTTCATCCATGGTTTTCCATGGGCTCTTAGTTACTTGTTTAGATCACTTACTTTGCTTTTGAAATTGTTTGAAATGGTGCTTTGTATGGTTTTGAAAGTATTTTGAAAAGAGGCCATTGTTTAGGCAATCTTTGTAATGATTCTCGTTCATAAGAATGTATACAAAGATATTTGTCTTTTGAAAAATGTTTCAATGTTTTGAAAGATGTTTGAAATGTGTGTGTGCTTATTTTTGAAAATAGCAAGGATTTGTTTTGAAGAGAGCAAGTAACTTAGAAGCTATCTACCTACTCAAATGTCTTTCCTACGCATTTTTATTCCTTTGACATTGTTCATTTACCATTGATTTGGTAAACAACCCTATCTTTGGATGTTAAACGGGACAGGGCGTGGGTCATCGTATGACCATGATAGCAATGTTACCAAGTATCTTAGCATGTTTGAGGGACCAAGATCATTTTGTTTTAGGCAACCTTTTGATAGCGTCATCGAGGGACTATGATCTTTTGTTTTGTTTTATTTTGCCAAGATACTTTGCATGCATACCATGGCCATTTTCTTTTAGGCAACCAAGTGGGTGAAACCCTAAGGGTGCTTGTGTGTAATGTGTTTTATTTTCATGCATTTGTCTTATTAGGTCTTGTCTATTTGTTTGTTTTTTGGTCTTATCATGCAAAACCCTAGTTTATTACACAAATATATAAAGCGATAAATTGCGTAAATGTAAACTAAGCTATTACAACAATTATTATGGGAGGGGGGATACAAGTTTTTGAATGGGGATATTGCACCAAATAAATCCTAAAATACTATTACAACCCAATTGAATTATGTGCGAAATAAATAAATATACCAATATTTAAATATGTAATGCAATGTATTTATGCAAAAATGTTCTGTATTTGATTTTTTGTATGAGAAAATAAATTATTTAACCCTATAAATAAGAGAAAAATATTAGTATTATTTTTGAAAGGGGAAACCCTAATTTTTGATTAAAAGAAAATATATGTTCTATATTTATTTTATTTTGTCCATTTTTGTACAAGAAATAATAAATAATATTATTAACAAATATAAAAAATTAAAATATGTATGAAAATAATATTTTATATGTATGAATAATATAAATAAAAATGTATGGTATTTTTAAATGTATTTACAATTTTTTATAAGAAAATAGATTCTATTTATTAAAATAAAACTATTTTTATGTGTGGAAAAAATAATAAAAATAAAATAAAATTGCAAAAAATTAAGAAAATATTTTTGTGATTTTTTTAATGTTCAGAAAAAAGAATTAAAATCAATAAACATAAAAAATATAAGAAAATATGCAAAATATAAAATATGAAGCAGGGGGTGCAAATAGTGGTCAGAGGGGTGTGAATAACAAAAATAAACAGGCCCAGGCGTGCCAAGGCTTAGAACAGGTCGTCCCTGTCCTCCAGCTCCCTCATGCGCGCACGTTTTGCTTCAAACCTGTATCTCTCTATTGCTTGCATAAAAACAAAAACTCATAACATAAAAAATGTAGCTTGTAATCTCATGATTTCAACCATATAAGATTTGTAACCTAACTCTAAAAGACCAGGGAGAATTTTATAGCCCTAAATCGTGACCTAAAAAATCCAAGAACTTCAAGTCTCAAATTCTCATGGCACAGTTAATATAAATGGCAAGTATGTATATGTACAGCTTCACCAAGTTAAGGATTACATTTTTGCTTCACAAGTCGTGGCTTGAGGATGCCTAAATAGAGAGATAGAGATTTGAAAAATACCTCCTTCAGCTGGATTTGGATATGGCAATGTGGGGACTTTGAGTGAGGCCTGAGGATCGTGTGAGCTTCCTTGAAGCTCCCTCAAGCTATTCCAATGCTTAGCTGGCTTTGTGGATGGCTGAAACTCTTTGTAGAAGTCAAGTTGCAAGCTTCCAAAGTGAAAATGGCAATGGATGAAATAGGGGTTACAACAACAATGCAAAGGCTTGGATAGTTTGGATATGATGTAGAGAAGATGTTTCAGGTGTTAAGAGGAAAAACGCACGAGCAAATAATGAGCTTGCTATGATTTTGCAGAACTGTATGTTTTTGGCAGAAAAATAGGGTTTTTATGTTTTAGAGAGTTTCAGAGGTTATGCATTCGTCCCTTGACTTGTGATATGTTTTTCAATATGTATAAAATGATACCAAGTTTAACCTTTCTCAGCTTGTACAAGTTCTGACTTCTTTTGCAACTTTCCTTGTACTTGAAGAAAAGTTGAAGTGACTATGAAAACATGCTTGTAATGCTTGCTTGTGAGTTGCAAAGGGTTGGTAAACATTTCTTGTGACCTTTATAGATTTCCTGTGCCAAAGGGACAGCTCCAAGGCTCAAGAATTGTAAAGTTGCAAAAGCTTGCTTTATGAAAATGGCAATGTGAACTTTTGGCCATTTATGGAATTATTTCTTGTACAATGCTCCAAAAGCCAAAATAAAGCCTTTAACCACTGAGTTAGCATTTAATTATGGAGTGTCGAATTAGTTTAGGACCTGTAATGCAAGGTACAAGCATCCAAGATCAGATTTGCAACTTGATGCATTGTGAAAATGGCTTGAACAAAAGTGACAAAATGCCAATTTCTCTTCTTCGATTCTCCCTAACCACAAATGATCTTGGAGAGTTCCTGGACATTTTAGAAAGCTTGCAATGTTCTCTACAATCCATATTTGAAATGCATTTTGAGATACCTTTTTGAACTAGGTGAAAAATGTCCATGAAGTTAGGTCAAAAACCTGCCTAAATTAGGGCAAATTTTCACTAAGTTATTTAGTTCATGGACCCCTATTCACAAATTCATAACTTGAGATCCAAGCATCTTTTGGGAAAACTTTGTGAATAAAAATTGTATATTTCATGTAGGATTACAACTTTCATGTTGGAACTTTCCTTTGAATCCAATTGCATCATGGTGAAAAAGTGGTGGAAAGTTGGGAAAAATAAGAAAATTCCCATACTTAGAAAAATTCTAAGTTAGGGAAATTTTCAAATTCAAAACCCTAATTTGCAATTTTGAGTTTCTTGGTGAACAAATTTCATATTTTGACATATATTTATGAATTATGACCCTTGGCACTTGATCTTGACCAAAAAGTCAAAGTTTGACTTTTCAGTGTACAATTGACTTTTGATCAGTTGACTGGAAAATTCATCTGTCAATCCTATGAACTTGAGATCTTTTGAACCATGTAATTAGGTCAAGATGATGCCATTGAACCATTGAAATCATGTTTGAACCCAATTGTTCATTGGTTAGGTTAAAAATCAGAAATTGCCATTTCTTAGCAAAACCCTAATTTTGACCATTTTGCCCTTTTGATGATTTGATCAAATTTCTGGAGGAGTTGTGATCCAAACTTGATCAAATGATACATATGAGTCTAAAATATTGTTGTGGATAAAAAATTATTAAGTTTGACTGTAAATTGGCCATGGTTGACTTTTCCCCCAATACAGTTGATTTTTAGGTCAACTGTTGACTAGGCAAAAATGTGATTCAAGGCTTGAAACTTAACATGAGCAATCTTAGGGGTCCAAGATGGTGTATGAAAGTCACATGAAGCATTGATGGTCCAAAAATCCTTGTGCAAACTCAAACCTTAATTTTAGGTTATTAGTGCAAGATGAGGTGTCTTGAGCTGAACAAACCCTAATCCTGTCTTGAGTCCAAGAGGTCTTGTGAGGAAAATCTTGATAAATGAGAGGGAAAATTTTGGGGCACAATAATATCGATATGGATACCTATACGGGAACCCATGGTGTGCAATATCTCTTGGATCACTGAACAAAGGCGAAACATCAACGGGAGAAGATCAATTCAAACTAAACAGTGTAGAAAAAGATGATAAATTCGATGAAGGTGATGCATAATAACTCCCAGATCTAATGGAGTTTTGAGATTTTTTTAGAGATATTTTCTTAAAAGAGGGACGAGACACTTGCAAATGCTTCTTAAAATCTCTTTTAATACTAGAGTAGTTTTGATATTTATGACTAATTGTGGATGAGGTGTTTGTTGGTTGTAGTTTTTCATGATAATTATTGTAGTAGTATGAATAATGAGATGATGAATAGAATGAATATGGGTGAGGTGGAGGTGGTGTATAACCATGATTAAAATATAAATGTGGGGTTGTAACATGTGAATTTGTAGAATAAGGTGAAAACTTTTCCCATAGAAAAGATGGAAATGAGGCATTGATTGGAGATTTAAAGAGGGGTTTGTGAGATAGGTAGGGGGAATGCTCCATGAATGATATGAAGGTGTATGATAGGATAATTAATAGGAGGATTTGAGTATATGGATGAAAGAACTAATTGTTAGGAAGAAAAATTGAAATCCTAACAAAACTACTAAAAGGCTGGAAATTATACTACATGAAGAAGATAAACTAAGAAAGACAAATACAACTAACTAATAAAATAAACTCCATTTCATTTCTTTGATAAGTTTTCCATCTCTCAATGAGTACATAAGTAGTAGTAGTAGTAGTAGGGTATAGTAACATAAAGACCTAATGGCTAAAAATTCCATCTAAACAATATGAAATAAATATTATACATGGCACCTCCAAAATGGTATGAAAAGTCCACAATCAATATCGGGTGGTATTTCTAAAAAAACTTAAAACGAGTTATTGCTAAATATGACAATGAAATGTTCTAGTGAGTGTTATGAAAAAAGCAACTGCACAGGGTCATCAAATCTATGGAGACTTAGACAAAATTTGGATTCTCGAAGTAATAGTGACCATATGCATTCTTTTGTTATATTGAATCCTTCGGTGCCAAAAACGACAACCAAGCCCAAGGTAAATAACATCATTGTTAAAAAGAGAAAGGCTGATCAACCCAAAAATACATTATCGACTTATGAGAAGCTTTATGTGAAGAATAAAATGAGAAAAAGGATAAATAAACAATGATCATTCTTTCCATACAAACACACACTATTTGGATTCTTTACCACATGCCCGAACTGAGTAGGAACCTGCACCCCTCTTGAGATTGAATTACCAACTTTTCTCTTGATAAAAATAAAGTGCTATAGTTCCCCTTATGATAATGAGGAGAGAATGATTTATTGTTTTATGATAGAGTCCAAATTTTCACGTGTGTCTAATTAAAGGGTAACCTGTGATGCACATATATTTTTGTCATATCAAGTTATAATGGATATTAACCTGAAACATGACAAGAAATAATAACTTTTGATTTCATATTACTCCATATTCACCATATTAAAATGGAATTGTTTCTTTTAAGAGTATATTTTGTCTTCTAAAATAGAAGAAATCTCAACTTCAATTTTCTATATGGAATGACAAAATTAAAATTAGTTTATGTGGTACCTATGACAAATATTCGACCTTAGAACCTTGTTAGGAATCACATTAAGTGACTACCTCAAATGATCATGTTTTAAAATGATTTTTTAACGACTTTTTTCTATCATTATTTTGTTTCACAACCGACAAATGGAATAATATAGGCTCACCAAAATAGCTTTAGAACTCCTTTGGAATTTTACTTGTTCTTTTTTGCATTATTTTTTTCCTTCCCGATAATAGAAAAAACATTGTGAAGAGAGTTTAAATAGGTACATAAAAGTGGTCACGTAAATAAGTAAACATCAATGAGACAAAATGGACAATATAAATTTATATCACTAATTGCATTTAACAAATAAATATCATATAGTTTTCATGATTTTTACGTATTAAAGAAACACTTTTCTAATGTACATTTCATAACAATGACCCGTAATATCTTTTTTTTCCTCCCATTAAAATGGTGCTTGTAAAATTATATTTGGAGTTTTGTATAATTTGAAAATCCTAAAAACAAACAATATGGGCTTATCTCCAAAGCTTCAAGTAAATAATATGTTAGCTTATAAAGCTCAAAGTCAAAATATAAAAATAAAGTTAAAAAAAAATAAAGAAAAACATATATTTTATATAATAATTTTTCGTACATAAATAAACATTTCACTTTACCCTTTTCCATTAAATGGCTTCTTTCCCCTTGTTCTCTATAATCTGAAGCACAAGAACTTTCTTGTAAAAAAACAAAAAGTGTATGCTCTTTTGCTTTCCATGAAATAAATAAACTCAAAATATAAACTCACAAAATTTCAAGACATAGAGCGATATAGGGAAATCCTTGTAATATATTACGGACAAACCCACACATCTCAAAGAATAAAAGTAAAATCAAACATAACACAAATCATATGTGAATGTGTATCCAATCGTTATCTTAGTAGAGCCTTGCCTAATATCACTATGCAAATGATCTAACATCAACATCTTAAATGAAAAGTATTAATAGATTTAATATATTATTGTTTTATATAATAAATCATACAGTTTTCTACAAAGAAACTTAAAATGGATATTATTTAGCTGGTTAATTTTGGGTTACAATATAAAATATCTACATTTAATTTGAGTATTATTAAATTTTTACCTTAACAATTTATCATATTAAAAGTTAGATCATTTCAAATAAAATAACATGTAGTATAAAATAAAGATCTATCAACATTAAACAACTCATATAAAGTTTTATTATTGCACATTAATGGGAATAAAATGAACCAATATGCATTATCTGCTTAATCTATATTTTCTTTTATTTGATAATTCTATTAAACAACAGATAAAATGAAAATTATTAAAGCACTATTTCTAAAAATAAATTCAAATGTTTTATCTCCTAATGAATAGTTAAGGATTTCACTTTTAAAATATTTTTTTCTATATATGTTCTACATAAGGATAATGTCATGAAATATAAATTTAATGTCTTTTCATTTGAGTATAATTTCATTTTTTTCAATTATATTTTGTTATTCTTAATTTAGTAACTAACAATAAAATCCTAATCGATAATCATACTATAAAAGTAGCCACTAACAAGCAAAACTGGAGCGTTGCACTTAACAATAAGTAGTTTAAAACCGCTAAAACCCAATAACTAAAAAATATTTTCCTATAAGAGGGGAAATTATCGTAAATCCCAATATAATTTCCTTAACTGAAAAAGAAAATTTACTTGAACTAAAATTGTTTAGAAAGAAATCTAAGATATCACTTAAAACAAATTTGCAAGTTCTTAACACTCTTCACACCTTTCGCTTATAACTACCTCCTTAAATATCCAAACTAACCCAGTTCCATTGAACTAACATTGTAAAACAACAAATTGTTTTTTTATATATAAATATTTCTCATTAACAATCGTTTCCAATATTCAATTAACTTTATCACATATCTCCATCTCTCTATTGAAACAAAATGCAGAAAACAAACTCAAATATAGAGATGTTAAAGGTGCAAGCACTATTAATTTTGTGTACACCTCACCCTTTTTATGATTTTTCTTGCTTACCTCCCATTCAAGATAAAGTTGATCCATGTTGCGACACAAAGGACCAAATAAGTGACAATGCTTCTTTTAATTTTGATGGCTTTTCTTTCATTCAAGATAATCCTGATCCATATTGTAGCCAAAAAACACAAATTAACAACGACACTTTTATAGATTTTGAAGTCTTTGCTCCCATTAAAGATAAATCTGAATCATATTGTAGCTTTAATAAACAAATTCAAAACATTGATGGAGAAAATATTGAAGAGCGAGAATTTATTTTTGCATGCACTGATGTCCAATGAATGAAAATATTTGCCGAAGACATATTTGAAAATGGAAAAATGCGAACATTACTCCCAACTTTTAACCAATCTCTTCAATTCTTCCCCATCACAAATAACAATGCTTCTCATCTTCAACCCCTTATAAAGAACATCTTTATTAAGAATTCTATAAGCACACAATAAATATCGGGTGGTATTTCTAAAAAAACTCAAAATGAGTTATTGCTAAATATGACAATGAAATGTTCGAGTGAGTCTTATGAAAAAAGAAACTCCACAGGGTATTTAAATCTATGGAAACTTAGACAAAATTTGGATTCTAGAAGTAATAGTGACCATATGGATTCTTTTGTTATATTGAATCCTTCGGTGCCAAAAACGACAATCAAGCCGAAGGTAGATAACATTATTGTTAAAAAGAGAAAGGGTGATCAACCCAAAAATACATTATCGGCTTATGAGAAGCTTTATGTTATAAATAAAACAAGAAAAGGGATAAATAAATGACATCATTCTTGTCATACAAACACACACTATTTGGATTCTTTAACAATTTGCCCGGACTGAGTAGGACCCTGCACCCCTCTTGATATTAAATTACCAACATTTCTCATTGTTGAGGATTCATCTTATTTTGACACTGTAGATTAATTTAATGTACATAGTACATAACTAATTAGCATTAGGATTTTTAATTTTTTTTCTCTCAATAAAAATATAGTGATATAGTTCCCCTTATAATAGTGATATAATTTTTTTTCCTATCATTATTTTTTTTTCGCAACCGACAAATAGAATAATATAGGCTCACCAAAATAGCTTTAGAACTCCTTTGGAATTCTACTTGTTCTTTTTTGCATTATTTTTTTCCTTCCTGGCAATAGAAAAAACATTATGAAGAGAGTTTAAATAGTGCTTGTAAAATTATATTTGGTGCTTGTAAAATTATATTTGGAGTTTTGTATAATTTGAAAATCATAAAAACAAACAATATGGGCTTATCTCCAAAGCTTCAAATAAATAATATGTTAGCTTATAAAGCTCAAAGTAAAAATAGAAAAATAAAGTTTAAAAAAAAAGTAAAACATATGTTTATATAATAAGCTTTCATACATAAATAAAAAGTTCTTTTTACCCTTTCCAATTAAATGGCTTCTTTTCCCCTTGTTCTCTACAATCCTAAGCACAAGAAGGTTCTTGTAAAAAAAAGTGAAAATTGTGTCCTCTTTTGCTTTCCGTGAAATAAATAAACTCAAAATATAAACTCACAAAACTTCAAGAGATAGAGCGATATAGGGAAATCCTTGTAATATATTATGGACAAACCCACACATCTCAAAGAATAAAAGTAAAATCAAACATAACCCAAATCATATGTGAATGTGTATCCGATTCTTACCTTAGTAGAGCCTTGCCTAATATCACTTTGCAAACGATCTAACATCCATATCTTAAATGAAAAGTATTAACAGATTTAATGTATTATTGTTTTCTATAATAAATCATACAGTTTTCTACAAAGAAATTTAAAATAGCTATCATTTCACTTTATCACATATCTCAATCTCTCTATTGAAACTAAATTCAAAAAACAAACTCAAATATAGAGATGTTAAGGGTGCAAGTACTATCAATTCTTTGTACACCTCACCCTTTTTTCCATTTTTCTTGCTTAGCTCCCATTCAAGATAAAGTTGATCTATGCTGCGACACAAAGGACCAAATAAGTGACAATGCTTCTTTTGATTTTGATGGCTTTGCTTTCATTCAAGATAATCTTGATCTATATTGTAGCACAAAAACACAAATTAACAATGATGCTTTTTTAGATTTTGAAGTATTTGCTCTCGTTAAAGATAAATCTGAATCATATTGTAGCTCCAATCAACAAATTTACAACATTGATGGAGAAAATATTGAAGAGCGAGAATTTATTTTTTCATGCACTGATGTCCAAGGAATGGAAATATTTATCGATGACATATTTGAAAATGGAAAAATGCGAACATTACTCCCAACTTTTAACCAATCTCTTCAATTCTTCCCCACCACAAATGACAATACTTCACATCTTTGACCTCCTATAAAGAAACTCTTTATTAAGAATTCTATAAGTCCACAATCAATATCGGGTGGTATTTCTAAAAAAACTCAAAATGAGTTATTGCTAAATATGACAATGAAATATTCTAGTGAGTGTTATGAAAAAAGAAACTCCACAGGGTCATCAAATCTATGGAGACTTAGACAAAGTTTGGATCTCCGAAGTAATAGTGACCATATGGATTTTTTGTTATATTGAATCCTTCGGTGCCAAAAACGACAATCAAGCCCAAGGTAGATAACATAATTGTTAAAAAGAGAAAGGGTGATCAACCCAAAAATACATTATCGGCTTATGAGAAGCTTTATGTGAAGAATAAAATGAGAAAAGGGATAAATAAACGAAGATCATTCTTTCTATACAAACACACACTATTTGGATTCTTTACAAACATGCACAGACTGAGTAGGAACCTGCACCCCTTTTGAGATTGAATTACCAACTTTTTTCATTGTTGAGGATTCATCTTATTTTGACAATGTAGATTAATTTAATGTACATAGTCATTAGCCAATTATTGTTAGGATTTTTAATTTTTTTTTATTGATAAAAATCAAGTGCTATAGTTCCCCTGATGATAATGAGGAGAGAATGATTTATTGTTTTATGATAGAGTCCAAATTTTCACGTGTGTCTAATTAAAGGGTAACCTATGATGCACATTTATTTTTGTCATATCAAGTTATAATGGATAGTAACCTGAAACATGACAAGAAATAATAACTTTTGATTTCATCTTACTCCATTGTCACCATATTAAAATGGAAATGTTTCTTTTAAGAGTATATTTTGTCTTTTAAAATAGAAGAAATTTCAACTTCAATTTTCTATATGGAATGACAAAATTAAAATTAGTTTATGTGGTATCTATGACAAAATTTCGACCTTAGAACCTTGTTAGGAATCACATTAAGTGACTACCTCAAATGATCATGGTTTAAAATGTGTTTTTAATGCCTTTTACCTATCATTATTTTGTTTCGCAATCAACAAATGGAATAATATATGCTCCACAAAAATAACTTTAGAACTCCTTTGGAATTCTACGTGTTCTTTTTTGCATTATTTTTTTCCTTCCTGACAATAGAAAAAACATTGTGAAGTGAGTTTAAATAGGTACATAAAAGTGGTCACGTAAATAAGCAAACATAAATGAGAAAAAATGGATAATATAAATTTATATCACTAATTACATCTAGCAAATAAATATCATATAGTTTTCATGATTTTTACGTATTGAAGAAACACTTTTCTAATATACATTTCATAACAATGACACGTAATATCTTATTTTTTCTCCCATTAAAATGTGTGCTTGTAAAATTATATTTCGAGTTTTATATAATTTGAAAAATCCTAAAAACAAACAATATGGACTTATCTCCAAAGCTTCAAGTAAATAATATGTTAGCTTATAAATATCAAAGTCAAAATAGCAAAATAAAGTTTAAAAAAAAAAAGAAAAACTTATATTTTATATAATAAACTTTCATACATAAATAAAAAGTTCTCTTTACCCTTTCCCATTAAGTGGCTTTCTTTCCCCTTGTTCTCCACACTCCCGAGCACAAGAACATTCTTGTATATTAACAGAAAAGTGTGTCCTCTTTTGCTTTCCATGAAATAAATAATCTCAAAATAAAAACTTACAGAAAACTTCATGAGATAATGCGATATAGGGAGATCCTTGTAATATATTACAGACAAACCCACACAACTCAAAGAATAAAAGTAAAATAAAACATAACCCAAATCATATGTGAATGCGTATCCGATCGTTATCTTAGTAGAGCCTTGCCTAATATCACTTTGAAAATGACCTAACATCCACATCTTAAATGAATACTATTTAGCTGGTTAATTTTGGAAAAGTTACAATATCAAATATTTATAATTAATTTGAGTATTATTAAATTTTTACCTTAACAGTTTATCATATTAAAATTTAGATCAATTCAAATAAAACATGTAATTGTCAAATAAAATCTATCAACATTAAGCAACTCATATAAAGTTTTATTATTGCACACTGATGGGAATAAAATGAACCAATATGCATTATTTGTTTAATCTATATTTTCATTTATTTGATAATTCTATTAAACAATAGAGAAAATGAAAATTATTCAAGCATTATTTGTAAAAATAAATTCCAATGTTTTATCTCTTAATGAATAGTTAAGGATATCACTTTTAAAATATATTTTTATATATATGTTCTACCTAAGAATAATGTCATGAAATATAAATTTAAAGTCCTTTCATCTGAGTATAATTTATTTTTTTTCAATTTTATTTTGTTATTCTTAATTTAGCAACTAACAATAAAATCTTAATCGATAACCATATTATATTAGTAGCCACTAACAAGCAAAACTGAAGCGGTTGCACTTACCAATAAGTAGTTTAACACCGCCAAAATATAATAACTAGCAAATATTTTTCTATAAGAGGGGAAATTATCGTAATTCCCAATATAATTTCCTTAATTGAAAAAAAAAATTATTCGAACTAAAATTGTTTAGAAAGAAATCTAGGTTATAACGTAAAATAATTTTGCATGTCCTTAACACTCTTCACACCTTTCGCTTATAACTACCTCCTAAAATATCCAAACTACCCGAGTTCCATTGAACTAACATTGTAAAACAACAAATTGTTTTATATATATATAAATATTTATCATTAACAGTCGCTTCCAATATTCAATTCACTTTCTCATAAATCTCAATCTCTCTATTGAAACAAAATGCAGAAAACAAACTCAAATACAGAGATGTTAAGGTTGCAAGACTATCAATTCTTTGTACACCTCCCCTTTTTCTTGATTTTTCTTCCTTAGCTCCCATTCAAGATAAAGTTGAACCATGCTGCGACACAAAGGACCAAATAAGTGACGATGCTTCTTTTGATTTTGATGGCTTCGCTTTCATTCAAGATAATCTTAATCCATATTGTAGCACAAAAACACAAATTATCAATGACTCTTTTTTAGATTTTGAAGGCTTTTCTCCCGTTAAAGATAAATCTGAATCATATTGTAGCTCCAATCAACAAATTCACAACAGTGATGGAGAAAATATTGAAGAGCGAGAATTTACTTTTGCATGCACTGAAGTCTAAGTAATGGAGATATTTGCCGATGACATATTTGAAATGAAAAAATGCGAACATTACTTCCTCATTTTAACCAATCTCTAAAATTATTCCCCACCACGAATAATAATACTTCATATCTTTGACCTCCTCTAAAGAACATCTTTATTAAGAATTCTATAAGTCCACAATCAATATCGGGCGGTATTACTAAAAAAACTCAAAATGAGTTATTGCTAAATATGACAATGAAATGTTCAAGTGAGTGTTATGAAAAAAGAAACTCCACAGGGTCATCAAATCTATGGAGACTTAGAAAAAATTTGGACCTTCGAAGTAATAGTGACCGTATGTATTCTTCTGTTATATTGAATCCTTTGGTGCCAAAAACGACAATCAAGCCCAAGGTAGATAACATCATTGTTAAGAAGAGAAAAGGTGATCAACCCAAAAATACATTATCGGCTTATGAGAAGCTTTATGTGAAAAATAAAACCAGAAAAGGGATAAATAAAAAAAGGTCATTCTTACCATACAAACACACACTATTTGGATTCTTTATCAACATGCACGGACTGAGTAGGAACCTGCACCCCTTTTGAGATTGAATTACCAACTTTTTTCATTGTTGAGGATTTATCTTATTTTAACAATGTAGATTAATTTAATGTACATAGTCATTAGCCAATTAGCGTTAGGATTTTTAATTTTTTCTCTCTTGATAAAAGTCAAGTGCTTATAATTCCCCTTATGATAATGAGGAGAGAATGATTTATTGTTTTATGATAGAGTCCAAATTTTCACGTGTGTCTAATTAAAGGGTAACCTGCGATGCACATATATTTTTTGTCATATCAAGTTATAATGGGTAGTAACCTGAAACATGACAATAAATAATAAATTTTGATTTCATCTTACTCCATTGTCACCATATTAAAATGGAATTGTTTATTTTAAGAGTAAATTTTGTCTTTTAAAATAGAAGAAATGTCAATTTCAATTTTTTATATGGAATGATAAAATTAAAATTAGTTTATATGGTACTTATCATAAATATTCGACCTTAAAACCTTGTTACGAATGACATTAAGTGACTACCTCAAATGATCATGGTTTTAAATGAGTTTTTAATTCCTTTTTTCCTATCATTATTTTGTTTCGCAACCGACAAATGGAATAATATAGGCTCCACCAAAGTAGCTTCAGAACTCCTTTGGAATTCTACTTGTTCTTTTTTGCATTATTTTTCCCTTCCTGGTAATAGAAATAACATTGTGAAGAGAGTTTAAATAGGTACATAAAAGTGGTCACGTAAATAAGTAAACATAAATGAGACAAAATGGACAATATAAATTTATACCACTAATTGCATCTAGCAAATAAATATCATATAGTTTTCATGATTTTTACGTATTGAAGAAACACTTTCAAATGTACATTGCATAAAAATGACACGTAATATTTTATTTTTCTCCCATTAAAATGTGTGCTTGTAAAATTATATTTGGAGTTTTGTATAATTTGAAAATCCTAAAAACAAACAATATTGGCTTATCTCCAAAGCTTCAAGTAAATAATATGTTAGCTTGTAAAGCTCAAAGCAAAATAGAAAAATAAAGTTTATAATAAAAAATAAAGACATATATTTTATATAATAAACTTTCATACATAGATAAAAAATTCTCTTTACCCTTTCCCATTAAATGACTTTCTTTCCCCTTGTTCTCTATACTCCCAAGCACAAGAACATTCTTGATAAATAACAGAAAAGTGTGTCCTCTTTTGCTTTCCATAAAATAAATAATCTCAAAATAAAAACTTACACAAAACTTCATGAGATAGAGCGATATAGGGAGATCCTAATAATATATTACAGACAAACCCACACATCCCAAAGAATAAAAGTAAAATAAAACATAACCTAAATCATATGTGAATGTAAATACGATTGTTATCGTAGTAGAGCCTTGCCTAATATCACTTCGCAAACGATCTAACATCCATATTTTAAATGAAAAGTATTAATAGATTTAATATAATATTGTTTTCTATAATAAATCATACAGTTTTCTACAAAGAAACTTAAAATGGATATTATTTAGCTGGTTAATATTGGAGATGTTACAATATAAAATATCTACAAATAATTTGAGTATTATTAAATTTTTACCTTAACAATTTTTCATATTAAAATTATGATCGTTTCTAATAAAATAAGATGTAATTGTCAAATAATGATCTATCAACATTAAGCAACTCATATAAAGTTTTATTATTGCACGTTAATAAGAATAAAATGAACCAATATGCATTATCTGTTTAATCTATATTTTCATTTAGTTGATAATTCTATTAAACAACGGAGGAAATGAAAATTATTAAAGCACTATTTGTAAAAATAAATTCAAATTTTTTATCTCCTAGTGAATAGTTAAGGATTTCACTTTTAAAATATTTTTTATATATATATATTCTACATAAGGATAATGTCATGAAATATAAAATGTATTCGAACTTTAATTGTTTAGAAACAAATCTAAGTTATAACGTAAAACAAATTTGCAAGTTCTTAATGTAACACCCCGATTTAATTAGAATTATTTTTAATTTAATAATCTGATGATGCGGTGAAATTATATGAGATGATGGATCTTATGACGTGGTGTGATGCCTTGTTGGACACTAAATGCCTTAGAATTATAGAAGTTGAGGTTATCGGGGTGTTTGGATAAATATGTAGAAACGTAGAGGTGTGCGAAATAATATAGATTATTATTATTTTATTAATATATTTTTAGGATAATTATTATTATTTTATAATAATAATTAAATAATTATTATTGGGTTAGTTGTATTATTATTAGACTATGTTAGAATGAGAGAAGGAACATAGAGTTAGTAAGTGAATAAGAACAGAAGCATAGAAGGTAGAGGAGAGAGAAGCACTAGGAAGCTAGGACAAGGATTCACCGTAAAAATAAAGAACCAACCAAGAATATAAGGTAAGGGGGGATTCTAACTCTGTAAAAGGTTTCTTAATGGTGGGGTATGGTAGGATTTAGGTTTCTTGATTTTGTGTTTTGAATTCTATCGATTTGGTTGTTTTTGGGGTTTTTCCCCATTAATGGATTTTTGGTGATTTTGATGTGCTTGTGATCAGATTTGATGACATGAATTGGTTAGTATTAGTATACAAATGTTGGTGATAATTAGCCTGCTTAAAAGATGAATTTTGATGTGAAAATTATGAATTTTGGGTGTTGAAACATGGGATGGTCGTAACATGAAAATTGTAGAATTTTCTCTATTATCGCGGGATAACCGGTTACCCAAATATGGTACTGGTTACCATATCAAAGGTTGAAACACGAATAGCTATTGTCCTGCGGTAACCGGTTACCATAAGTGAGTGACCAGTTACCACGAGGAATTTTGAAAAATAAAAGGTTAATGTCTTGCGGTAATCGGTTACCATAACTAAGTAACCGGTTACCGCTACTACTGACCGCATTTTTGGAAAACTTCTAAAACTTATAACTTTTGCTTTGGGTGTCCGTTTGACGTGCCGTTTTGAGTGTTGGAAAGATAAAATAATTTCCTATCTTATAAAAATGACTTATAACATAGTATCTAATTATTTCACCAACATTGATACCAATCCGTAAGTGTGTTTGGAATTGTACGCCATGAATTATGTTTTGGTTATTTGCGATGATTGTTTTGACTATTTGACATGAGACACAAGATGAGAATGATAATGATGGTCTGTATTGGCGAAATGGTGACGAGTAATAAAGATAAATACGAAGTATGCCATTGCATGATAGTGTCTCATGCATTCATAAAGCGAAGTCCTGTATTGGCGAGCGAAGTTGATTGCCCTAAAATGGCATTATTGCAAAGAGGGTTTTACCCTGATGGTAACACATGCATTGAGTCTGTGTCGGTCTTTTGCATCATATTATGTGTGATAATTTGATGTGTGAATAATGATGAGAGTATGTATTATGTAACGATATATTTTATGCGATGACTATGTACTTGAATCTGCACCTGCCCATTATTATGCTTTCTTTTATATTGTTATGATATCTCACCCCTTTCTGTTAGAATATTACCTCTACGTGGGTAACATGCAGATGATTCAAAGTAGCTAGAGATTGAAGGTTAGCTGAGGAGTTCCTTCAGTTGCGTAGATTGAGTCGTGTCCGCTAAGATACGTAACACTTGGGGGGATTCACATGAATTGTTTTATTATGTTAGGAGTGAACTTGTATTACTCCATTGTTTGAATTGTTTTATGATTATGCTGGTGTTTGAAAGATGATAATTGTTACTTCAATTTGGAAGATTGAGATGACTATTTATTGATGTTTTTCCATTGCAAATAAATGCATTGAAGTTTAAGACTTATGAGCATACAATTTTTGTGTTGCATATCCTAATTTTGAGCATGTGTGATTGGAGAATTATGTGACATCCTAATTGGTTGATGTTTATTCAGAAAATAATTTACTCTGATTATTATATAAATTACTGAAGGGGAAATAGGGTGTTACAATTGGTCACAGAGAAGTTTGGTCTGTCCGGCCAGGTTGTTGAGTCATTAGTGTAGTGTGACGGTGGAATAATGTCGATATTTATTTGTGTAACCATTGTTTGATGTTGTGATGTGAAGCAGAACAATGGAGGGAAGAGGCAATGGTGCACTTGCTAATTCACTGCAAGCATTGGCTCAGGCAATGCAGAATTAGCCTAATGCTGCAGGGAACAATGAGACTCATACTTTGGAAACGTTCCAGAGGAACCATCCACCTATGTTTAAGGGAAAGCATGATCTTGAAGGAGCACGGGAGTGGCTCAAGGATATTGAGAGAATTTTCTGATTTATGGAATGATCTTATGCAAATAAGGTGCATTTTGGTATGCATATGCTGGCAAGAGAGGATGATGACTGGTGGGTTGCCACTCGCCAGAGGTTGGAAGGCACCGAAGAGGCTATTACTTGGGCTGTCTTTCATAGAGAATTCATGTTGAAGTATTACCCAGAGGATGTTCGTGGGAAGAAAGATATAGAATATCTGTAACTGAAACAAGGGAATTTATTGGTAGCTGATTATGCTGCCAAATTCGTGGAATTAGCAAACTTTTATCCTCATTATACTGAGGAGACAGCTGAATTCTCTAAGTGCGTGAAGTTTGAAAATTAATTGTGTTCAGAAATCAAGAAGGAAATTGGATATCAGTGGGTCCATAAATTTCCAGATTTAGTGAACACCTGCAAGATTTATGAAGAAGATAGTGAGGCTCATTACAAGATTGTCACTGAGAAGAGAGGCAATAAACAACAATATTATGGGAAGCCTTAAAATTCTCTGACTGACAAGGGAAAACAGAAAGCTACTGATGGTAGGAGGCCAAGTTGGAGAGGCGCTCCTGCTGGTATTGTGTGTTACAAATGTGGAAGACCTAGTCATCAGAGTGGCGAATGCAATACTAAAGTGAAGAGGTGTTTCCGTTGTGGCAAAACCGGGCATGAGATAACTGAATGTAAACACAAGGAAGTAATATGTTTCAACTGCGGTGAAGAAGGTCATATCAATGCCCAGTGCTAGAAACCTAAGAAATATTGGTCCGTTGGGAAGGTGTTGGCTTTGGCTGGGACTCAGACATCCAGTGGAGACCGCTTGATCAGAGGTATATGTTTCATTAATGGTACTCCTTTAATCACTATTATTGATACTGGTGCTACACATTTTTTTATTACTGCTGATTGTGCTAAAAAGTTGAGTCTTGTATTATCTTCTATGAATGGAGAGATGGCTGTTGATAATCCGGCTAAGGGGTCGGTGACTACTTCTCTAGTATGCTTGAAGTGTCCTTTGTCCATCTATGATAGAGACTTTTGTGCTGATCTAGTTTGTTTACTGTTGAGTGGTCTGGATGTAATTTTGGGTATGAACTGGTTAGAACATAACAATGTTCATATTAACTGTTATAAGTAGTTGGCGCGGTTTTCTACTCCTGAAGAGGAAGAGGGAGATGGTTTCTTAACTACTAGACAATTGAAGGAGTTACGACGGGACGAAGCTCTATTGTTTTACTTGATGGCATCTTTATCTATTGAGAATCAGGCTGCAATTGGTGAGTTGATGGTTATGTGTGTCTTTCCCAAAGTTTATCCTAATGATAT
This sequence comes from Vicia faba, assembly GCA_948472305.1. NCBI lineage: Eukaryota > Viridiplantae > Streptophyta > Magnoliopsida > Fabales > Fabaceae > Vicia > Vicia faba. The sequence goes on along the minus strand of OX451739.1, from coordinate 237,842,416 downwards.
TCCAGACGTGCCGCCCGAAAGGGAAGTGGAATTTTTTATTTATCTTGTACTTGGTACCAAGCCTATTTCTGTGGCACCATACAGGAAGTCAACATCTGAATTTCCAGAACTGAAGAAGCAATTAGAAGAGTTACTTGAAAAGAAGTTTGTGAGACCAAGTGTGTCACCTTGGGGAGCTCTAGTATTACTTATAAAGAAGAAAGATGGTAGTATGAGGTTGTGTGTGAATTATCGACAGTTGAATAAAGTGACAGTCAAAAGCAGGTATCCACTTCCGAGAATAGATGACTTAATGGATCAATTGGTGGGTGAAAGGGTGTTTAGCAAGATTGACTTGAGATCGAGTTATCACCAGATCCAAGTAAAGGATGGAGACATTCAGAAGACAACTTTTATAACTCGGTATGGACATTACGAGTATTCAGTGATGCCTTTCGGTGTTACCAATGCGCTGGGAGTGTTTATGGAATATATGAACCGCGTCTTTAATGCTTATTTAGATCGGTTTGTTATAGTATTCATTGATGATATTTTGATTTATTCTAAATCCGAAGAGGAACATGCTGAACATTTGTGGATTGTATTGCAAGTATTGAAAGAGAAGAAGTTATATGCAAAGTTGTTGAAATGTGAGTTTTGGTTGACAGAAGTCAGTTTTCTTGGTCATATTATTTCATGTAATGGTATTATTGTAGATCCATCTATAGTAGATGCAATGTTACAGTGGGAAGCTCCAAAATCGGTTACGGAGATTAGAATCTTTTTGGGTTTGGCCAGATATTATAGGAGATTTATTGAAGTTTTTCTAAATTGGCACTTCCATTAACTCAGCTAACTTGTAAAGGCAAAGCATTTGTGTGGGACATCCATTATGAAGAGAGTTTTGTTGAGTTAAAGAAGAAGTTGACGACGACTCTAATCTTGATATTACCTAACCTTGAGGAAATATTTGTGGTATATTGTGATGCTTCTAATTGGGTTTAGGTGGTGTGCTCATGCAGAATGATAAAGTAGTCGCTTATGCGTCGAGACCGTTGAGAATCCAGGAGAGGAATTATCCTACTCGTGATCTAGAATTAGTTATAGTGGTGTTTGTGCTGAAGATTTGGAGACATTATCTCTATGGTTCTAGGTTTGAATTGTTTAGTGGTCATAAAATCTTGTGATATCTATTTGATCAGAAGGAATTGAACATGAGGCAGAGGAGATGGTTGGAATTATTGAAAGATTACGACTTTGACTTGAATTATCATCCAGGTAAGGTTAATGTGGTAGTTGACACTTTGAGTTGGAAGACCTTGCATATGTCTGCTATGATGGTTAGAGAACTAGAGTTGATCGAACAATTCAGAGATATGAGTTTGGTCTGTGAAGTGACACCACAGAGTGTGATGTTGGGGATGTTAAAGATTAACAATGACTTCTTGGATAATATTAAAGAAGCTTAAAAGTTAGATTTAAATTTGGTATTTTTGATGGTAAAGAGTAACAAATATGAAAAATTTGACTTTAAGGTAGATTCTCAAGGTGTGTTGCGATTCCGAAATAAGATTTGTATCCCTGATGATGTTGATAAGAGGAAGATGATTCTAGAAGAGGGCCATAGGATCAACTTGAATATTCATCCGGGAGCTACCAAGATGTATCACGACTAAAAAAAAGTTAATTTGGTGGTCCGGGTTAAAGCGAGATGTGGCACAGTTCGTGTATGGATGTTTGACTTGTCAAAAGGCGAAAGTTGAACATCAGAAACCTGCAGGGCTGTTGGAAATTTTAGACATTGGAATGGAAATGGGATAGTATATCTATGGATTTGTGATGGGGCTGCCAAGTACTCGAAGAGGGTACAATGCAATTTGGGTGGTTGTTGATAGATTAACAAAATCAGCTCACTTCATTCCAATTAGTATAGATTTTCCTGTATTGAAGTTGGGGAGACTTATATTCGTGTAATTGTGAAGCTACACGGTGTCCCATTCAGAATTGTGTCAGATAGAGATCCGAGATTTACTTATTATTTTTGGAAGAGTTTGCAGGATGCATTAGGGTCAAAGCTGAAATTGAGTTCTGCATATTGTGATACGGTGGCAGAAACGACTGTTATATACTGGTTTGCATTTTTTGTTCGCAAATATGCGGTAAGCAAGAGTCGCCATCGTCTTTTCTTTTATCCAATAAAGGAAAGGGTGAAAAGAACAAAAAAAGAACTTTTCGAGATGATTCTGAGTAAGGGGGTAGATTATGGAAAGAGAAGGTATTAGCACCCTTTCCATCCGTGGTTTTCCACGGGCTCTTAGAGGTTTGCTCATTTTTCAAGATGCTTTTGTGCTTTGTGTTTGAAAATGTTTTGAAAATGCCTTAGTACGGCGAACTTTGTATTGTTTCTCGGGATAGTAGAGAAAATATACAAAGTGTTTTGAAATGTCTTTTGAAAAGTAGTTTTTGTGTAAGTGCAAAAATAGTTTTGAGCAAACTTCTAACAGCTATCTACTTTGTACTTGAAAAGGTTGTTCTTTTCCTCTTTTCCTTTAGACAGTACTATCCTACTATTATTGAGTAGGTAGACTTGTCGTTGGATGTTTTGAAGGACAATTGGAGGGACGTTATAGTCACGAAGGCAAATTATGGAGATGCTTTAGCAATTCTGTTTTTTAAAGGAAACCATAGTGGGCGTATCTTAGAGGTGCTTGTGTGTAATTGTGTTCAATTCAGTTATTTTTGTCTTTTTGTTAAGTGTACTAGTGTTTGATTATTAGTCTTATCATACAAGCCTAATTACTAGCAGTTAATATGAAAAGCAGTAAAAAATACAGAAAATAGAGGTCCTACGCTATTACAACCAAATCGAAAGACAAGTAAAAAGTAAAAAGAAAAAAAAAAGACTTCTTCGATCTATGCCATGGGCTCCTTCAATTAACCCTTCTTTGGCCTTCTTTCGATTGGGCTTGAGAATTGACGTGGGCAAGTTTCAATTTGCACCTTCTCCAATTCTTTCGATTGAGCTAGGGAGTGGACGTGAATAGCCTTCGATCCAGGGAAGGGGATTGCCCTTCGATCCTGGGGAAAGGTAATTCCCTTTGATCTAGGAAGGAGATGTCTTCTTCGATCCAGAAGGTTGTGGCTTCGATCCAGGAAGGATATGGCTCTTTCAATCCAGAAGGGAGATGTTTTCTTCGATCTAGGAGGACAATGGGAAGCTTCGATCCAGAGAAGGTGTCTCCTTCGATCTGGGGTGGTATACCTGCAAAAGTATGTTAGAGAAATAAAACGCAGGACCTGGGTATCGAAACCCAGGTCCTTCGATCCTGCACTCGTTGGGTCTTTTCAGGCTATATCTGCAGTAAGTGTTAGCAAATGAAGAATATGACCTGGGTGAGAAACCCAAGCCCTTTGATTCTGTCTAAAATGACGAATCAAATGAAACAACAAATATGAATGTGTTATGCAAATACGAAGTTTGACAATTTACCCTCTCTTACCAGTAGTTGGAACCTTCGATTTGGGAACTTTCTGGATGTGGGCACCTTCGATCCGGGCCTTCTGGGCGTGGATATTTTTGTTGAAGGGTTGCCTTGGCTAGGATTATTTATGAAAAATTTGACAACCTTTGGTAGATTTTGTGGGCAGCGTCTCTCCAACCTTTTTCGTTTTCTTTTTGCTTGCAAGCATGCTGCTTTTATAGATTAGGAGGGAGGGGACAAGAGTAGTAATGTTGGTAACAGCCATTTGAATGCCATGAATACCAAAATGTAACCTTGGCCAAAGTTAAGGGATCTTGTCTATTTATTTTTTTAATTTTTAATGTATGTGGATGTGCTGGCCTTCGAATGCTTTCTTTCGAATGGGCCGATGGCCTCCTTCGAATGGTCCTGATTCATCTCCTTCAAACGGCTCTAATTCATTTCCTTCAAATAGGTCTGATTTAAATCATTTGAATGTCTGTAATTTAGCTCCTTCGAATGGCTCTGATGGCCTCCTTTGAATGGCTCTGATGGCCTCCTTCGAGTCGACCTTTTGAATGCTTCTTCGAATGGACCCTTTGAATGCTTCTTCAAATGGACCTTTACATGTTCTTCGAATGAGTCATTGTTACCTCCTTCAAATGGCTTTCTTTTCCAATGTCAAATTCCAATTCGAATCTATTCATAATTTTCCTTATTAGAATACCTTCGATCAGTCCAGGGCCTTGATGGTTCTCTTGAAATTTTGTACTGAAATGCCATTTGAAAGACCATTTTCCATGCCAATTGAAGGACCTTTGTCCAGATACCAATCGAAGGATACATGTTAAAATGCCAATCGAAGGACACTGTTACAATGCCAATTGAAAGGTACTTGTTAAAATTCCAATCGAAAGGCCTAGTTAACATGCCAATCGAAGGATCTTTCTTCATTCCAATCGAAGGGCGCTATGTAGATGCCAATCAAAAGACACTTTGGAGGTGCCAATTGAAAGGTCTTGTTAACAGGACAATCGAAGGAAACTTAAAAACAACACTCACAAATCTTCCTTTTCTTTAGGAAAAGGTTTGCGACCAACCATGTAGGGGAAAACCTTGGAAAACATGAGAGGGCAAATTTTGGGGTATAACAGTTGCCCCTGTTCAATCTTCTTAAACTTGAAGATGTAGATTGGCTTGTCTGCCTTTCGTAATCTGAAGGTGGAAGATGATTGAACACTAGAGTGCCTAGAAATTTGCACTCACATGACATAACACTGATGGTTGACGATGTCGGGAATAGGCTTACAGATGCCATTTGGAGAAGATGACAGAGAGTGGTCGGAGATGGGCTTAAAGATGTCATCCAAAGTAGATGATGATTTCACACATGGTCCCTTTGGTGGTTCCTGTTCCTGCTGTCTAAGGAGGAGTCCACTAGGGGATGTTGATTTCTAATGTTTTCGTGTTTGAGGAAAATTTTATGGGGAATAGAGTCCAGGCACTTCAGTTGTCCAAGGCTCTGCTGAAGAGTTATCTCTTGACTGAAAATGTATTAGGAAGATCCTGCGTAGGACTGTTTCAGGATGAGTCTGTGTCAGACTGTCTCTGGAGGGTTACAGTGAAGGAATCTTTAACGATTTCTACCTCAATAGATAGTGAAGGAATCTTTGACGATTGCTACCTCAATAGATAATGAAGGAATCTTTGACGATTTCTACCTCAACAGATAATGAAGGAATCTTTGACGATTGCTACCTCAACAGATAGTGAAGAAATCTTTGACGATTGCTACCTCAACAGATAGTGAAGGAATCTTTGACGATTGCTACCTCAACAGATATTGAAGAAATCTTTGATGATTGCTACCTCAACAGATAGTGAAGAAATCTTTGACGATTTCTACCTCAACAGATAATGAAGGAATCTTTAACGATTTCTACCTCAACAGATAGTGAAGGAATCTTTCACAATTGCTACCTCAACAGATAGTGAAGGAATCTTTGACGATTGCTACCTCAACAAATAATGAAGGAATCTTTAACGGTTGCTACCTCAACAGATAATGAAGGAATCTTTGACGATTAATACCTTAACAGATAATGAAGGAATCTCCAACGATTGCTACCTCAATAGATAATGAAGGAATCTTTGACGATTGCTACCTTAACAGATAATGAAAGAATCTTTGACGATTGTTACCTCAACAAATAATGAAGGAATCTTTGACGATTGCTACCTCAAAAGATAATGAAGGAATCTCTGACGATTGCTATCTCAATAGATAATGAAGGAATCTTTGACAATTTCTACCTTAACAGATAATGAAGGAATCTCTGACGATTGCTACCTCAACGGATAATGAAGGAATATTTGACGATTTCTACCTCAACAGATAATGAAGGAATCTTTGACGATTGCTACCTCAAAGGATAATGAAGGAATCTTTGACGATTGTTACCTCAACAGATAATGAAGGAATCTTTGACAATTTCTACCTCAATAGATAGTGAAGGGATCTTTAACGATTGCTACCTCAACAGATAGTGAAGGAATCTTTGACGATTGCTACCTCAACAAATAATGAAGGAATCTTTGACGGTTGCTACCTCAACAGATAATGAAGGAATCTTTGACGGTTGCTACCTCAACAGATAATGAAGGAATCTTTGACGATTGCTACCTCAATAGATAATAAAGGAATCTTTGATGATTTCTACCTCAACAGATAATGAAGGAATATTTGACGATTGCTACCTCAATAGATAATGAAAGAATCTTTGACGATTGCTACCTCAACAGATAGTGAAGGAATCTTTGAAGATTGCTACCTCAACAGATAATGAAGGAATCTTTGACAATTGCTACCTCAAAAAATAATGAAGGAATCTCTGACGATTGCTACCTCAACAGATAATGAAGGAATCTTTGACGATTGCTACCTCAACAGATAATGAAGGAATCTTTGACGATTGTTACCTCAACAAATAATGAAGGAATATTTGACGATTGCTACCCAACAGATAATGAAGAAATATTTGACAATTGCTATCTCAACAAATAATGAAGGAATCTTTGACGATTGCTACCTCAACAGATAATGAAGGAATCTCTGATGATTGCTACCTCAACAGATAATGAAGGAGTCTTTGACGATTTCTACCTCAACAGATAATGAAGGAATCTTTGACGATTGCTACCTCAACAGATAGTGAAGGAATCTTTGAAGATTTCTACCTCAACAGATAATGAAGGAATCTTTGACGATTTCTACCTCAACAAATAGTGAAGGAATCTTGGACTATTGCTACCTCAATAGAGTACAATAAATTCGTCTGGTCAGACGAAAATTCGTCTGTGTATAGACTTTACCTGAAAAGATAATGGTTTAGCTGCATGCAATGTCATGATGCATGGAGTGCAAATGGTGTCCTTCAAAAAAACAAGATTGTGATATATGCATTCGTACTGCATATGTTATGACATTTGTAAAATGATGTATGAATGCAATGTATGAACGTATCAGTCATTCCATTGTTATATTGTTGAACTAGGGAAAATGAATCCCTGATTGTTGCTGGAGAGTACCGGGAAGCTGAATTCTGGACTGCTGTTGATGAGTGAAGAAAGTGATTCTTCAATTTCTGCTGGAGATAATGAATGGAGATGATTTTGTTTGAGATTCCCTTTCTCTGCCGAGGATCTTCAACTTCTGTTTAAGAATGATTTCACCGTGGGGAAGAGTTCTGTTTAGAGACTTCACCAATCTGGAGAACAAAATCTGTTGGGGGATGAACTTGCGCAGCTAGAGAAATAAACTCCACTGGGGATAAGGCTTTATAAACTACTTGAGATTTATAAAACTTTGTTGCTAAAGGTGAACTCCATAAACTTCTTTGGGGATTTTGTTGAAAATCCCGTAGGGGAGTCTTGAGAAGCTCTGCGACTTCACTGGGGAAAACCTAATGTCAGAGCAGTAGTTGGAAATTCCTGTTCTACCGGGGATACAAGAACACCTGACATCACTAGGTTGTAAGTTGAGGATATGGCGGCGACTTTTTAGTAAGATGCCCTTGCCTCTGTACTTGCTTGAGAACGTATCTGCAGAGACTTTGTGGATGGTTTGAGTGTCATCCCAACTCCTAGGGTGCTTGGTAAATGTTGATCGGGATGATAATTGAGGATGTGAAAAACACAAGAAGGGGGGGGGGGTTGAATTGAAAACTTGAAATTAAAAGCTCAATGACACAATATTTATATCCTGGTTCGTTTGATCTCAAACTACTCCAGTCCACCCGTCAAGGTGATTTCGCCTCTCTCCAACGAGGTCTTAATTCACTAATATCAACAAGATTACAAAAGCTACTTTTAACAACTGTTAAAGTCTTCTTGACTACAACCACAGTCCGATTAATCTCAAGGAACACTGATTCAAAACAATTATACAAGAAGTGTGTTGTTGTTTTTCTAACAAAAACTGTTTATCACAACTGTGATAAATTACACAGGATTATAGCTTGCAAATGTAAATGAAATTGCTTGCAGCTTTGAATATGCGTGAGTGGTAATATGGAAAAATCGTTATTGATTTTGAAAGCTGACTTTGTTTATATAGGCAGTGGAATGACGTTGATCATAAAGCATGTTTAATGTCATTAACACACTTTCCATTTGGAGAAGATCCTGTCTGAAAGAAGCCGTTGGAATTGATGATGTCTTGAATGATCAGTAATGCTTCATAATCTTATCTCCTTACTTACTGATGACGCTTCAAAATATTGATGACTTGGATTAACTTTTTCTTGTTCAGAGTCAGAGTTTACTTTGATTAAGCGCGGGTTCTAGTCATCAATCTTCAGTGCATGTTCTCATTGCTTCAGCGTATAGCTCTTATGGCTCATCTTCTGATGGATATGGTCAGAACTTCTGCATTCATAAAACATAATTTTTAGGGTGCATATTTGTTCTTTATTTATTCTTTGTATTTGTTATCATCAAAACTCTAACCAAGGGTTGTAGAATCAAACCATGTTCTAACAATCTCCCCCTTTTTGATGATGACAGAAACTAGATTTTTCAATTAAAAATAAAGAATAAAAGGTTTAAGAGAAACTCCCCCTGTGTTGATTACTTCCCTTAAGTTCCTTGAGCATCAGAGTTTAGCTACATCTTTCATCAGAAATTGTACCTGTTCAAGCTTTTCAGAAGATAGAGGTTAAGAAATTCAGAATGTTTGAGACTTCTATCTCGGTAAACCATTATTGAAAATATCTTACTTTCTCCCCCTTTTTGTCAGCTATCAAAAAGGCAATATAATCAGAGCCAAAATAGTTGAATTATATTAAAAGAAAACATGATGCAATGATAAGTTCCAAAACAGAAAAGGAAAAAAATTAAGCGTTACAGATAAACAAATTTAAAACAAAAAAATCTAAGAAGGAGGAGGAAGACGTGTGAACAAATCTTCCAACAAGCTCTTGATCTGAGTATTAGACTCCTCTTGCTTGCCCAAAATGCTTTTAATCTCTTTGTTTGTATCCTCCTGCTTATCCAACCTTGCATGGATAAGAGCATTTTCTTTCTTCAGCTCTTCCAGAGTTTGCATGACTAAGGAAGGTGCTGGAGTTTCTTAAGGAGTTGGGTGTTGCTCAGAGCATTCTGCAGCTTGTTCATAGTGAACCATTTCTTCTGCTGTGATCATGTCTTCTGGAGCAGTAGTCAGAGAGAGACTTTCTGATTCTGGTTGAACTTCATATGATGGATGATGCTCTGTCCATGGCGAATTATCCAGAGAGAGAATATCTTTCTTGAGCCGATGGCTCAGAACTTGATCTTCAAAAGCCTTTAGCTTAGCACTAAAGTTCTGCTGAACCTGTTCATAACTCTGTTCCTTCAGCTTCAGTGTTTCAGAACTAAGCCAGTTTCTGAATTTTGTCCACAGGTAATCAGAAGCAGCAGGATTAGTCATCTCTTGACTAGCATGCTTCAACGAATTTATCCATTCCTGTATTCCTATTTCAAAAATCAACAAACTTGTACCAACATCTGACGTGGTTTCAGTTGGTTTAGGTTTTGGAATGGCAGTTTTGTGAGCAATAGAAGCTAGTCTTTCTAGCACAATTGGATCAATGACAAGTCTTACATTGTCAGCTGGACTGTTAGACGGTGAAGGAGTAAGAGAGTCAGGTATGATGATTGGACTGGTAGGGGAGTTTGGTGGTGTGGATTCCAGAGAAGAAAGAATTTCTGGAATGTCGTGGATGGTGAGAGGCATGCGAATAGCAAGTGGTTCTGTGATTCCAGGTATTGGGATTGTATCAGAATCTGAATGAGGTTCTTCAGATTGGTTTGTTGAAACATGGTGAGGTTCTGGTTCATGGATATCAGAAGATTGATTCTCAGAAGGTTGAGCTTCTGGTTGTTGTATTTCAGGTTGAGGTGATTGTGTTTGGGGAATTTCTTGTTGTGGAGAGTGAGGTTGCAGAATTTCTGGTGTGGTATCAGAGCGTGCATTTTCAGGGAGTTGAGAATTTGGATTTTGTGGTACAGGAGCTGAAAAGTCTTGGTCAAATGAATTAATATCAGACAAAACTTTGGCAAGTTCTGGTTGGGTTTGTTCAGGATTTGGATTATGAGGAAGGGAGTGAGTTTCATTCAGACCTAGAGTTTCTGATTGATCAAACCCTATGTCAAAGTCTTCAAATGTTTGTGGAGTTGGATGTTCTGGTTGAGTAGGCATGGCTTCTGTGATCGGTGGATCTAGAACTGACTGTTTAACGCTGGTTTCGCGAAATGTCGCGGTAAGCAAGAGTCGCCACCGTCTTTTATTTTCTCCAAATGGAAAGGACAAAAGCACAGAAAAATTCCTTATAGAGATTGCTCTCGGTTCGGGAGGTAGATTATAGAAAGGGAAGGTGTTAGCACCCTTTCTATCCATGGTTATCCATGGGCTCTTAGATACTTGCTCATTTGTGTTTTCAAAAGTGTTTGCTTTTCAAAGTGTGAGTGGGTTTGAAAAAGTTTCTTTGAAAGTTTTAGATCGACTCTTGTATCAGTCCTCAAGAGTGTTTAAAAAGTTGTTTTTGAAAGCTTTTTGCAAAGTGTCGGTGTGAAAAAGTATTTTTGATTTGTTTTGAAATTAGAGCAAGTATCTAGAGTCGTCTACCTACCCTAAGGAATTCGTGTGTGTAAATGTCCTTAAAGTAGTGCCATCCCACCATTGAGAGGTAGGTAGCACCACCGTTGGAGGTGTTCGGGTCAATTCGAGGGTTTAGGGACGGTGTGGTCACCGAGCAATAGTAAGATACCTTAGAAGCTACCCTTATGCCATTGATCTTTTATTCTGAGGCAACCGTTCCGAGGCAACTTATTCGAGGCAACTAGATCAATGGAACATAAGGACTCACTAAGACGTCCTGTACTCGACGACCACGTTTCGAGGGGCAAGGCAACAGTGTGATCACCAGAGCAACAGTAGGATACCTTAGAAGCTACCCTTATGCCATGTTCATGGACATAAGGACTTACTAAGACGTCCTATACTCGATGACCACTTTTCGAGAGGCAAGGCAACAGTGAGGCGTACCCTAGGAGTGGTGTGTGAATTGTGTGTCATTTTCAGTTTATTATTTGTCATGCATTGGTGATCTACGTTTTGGTTTTATTTTTGGGCATTCATTCTTTCATGTGATTGTTAACAGTTTAAAGGTGCAGGAATTTAAAGTGCGGAAAAGATAAAGGTCCTACGCTATTACAAAGGCGCGAGTCTACATCGCCAAATTAATCCAGACCTGATTTAAAATAAAATGCAGAAAATAAACGCCTAATTAACTATTACAGGGCTTTGGAGCAAGTACATTATATTCACAAAAAGAAATGAAAATAAATGCGCGAATGGAAATAAGAATCGAGTGCGAGGGCGTTGGACCCTTTAAAGAAATCAAAAATGAAATTATTAAATCAATTAAATTAAATAAAGGAAAGGGCTTATTTTTTTAATGTATTTTTGTATTTATGACATTAAAGAAAATTAAATTGGAATTTAAAAGTTAAATAATTCTAATTCTAATTATTTTTTAATTTGTTAAAGAAAATTGTCTAAAGTTAAACCTAATTTAAACCTACTTGATTAATTACAAGTATTTACAAAATTAATTAATGGTTAATAAAAATTATAATAAGAAAATAAAAATATTTAATTAAAAAAAGATAAAAATGTGCTAAATACCTATTTTTTTAAATATTTTTTAGTTATTGAGAAAAAAATATTTAAAGTTAACAACTTAAAATTAAAACTAAATTAATTATTGAATTTATTTACAAAAAAAAGAATTGATGAATTAAATTAAAATAAAACATATTTTATTTTTTTATGATTTTATGATTTTTTGTTTTATGAAAAAAAATGTTTTGATGAATTAATTAGAAATAATAAAAACAAAATAAAAAAAAGAATGAAAAGAAATAAAATAAAAATGCAAACTGTGGGGGTGTTGACCCCAAATGAGGAGGTGGATTGATGAACTCTGGCCCAACAGGAGGAGGCCTCTTGCTGACTTTTTGGATCATGTGGAGAACCTTTGACTGACGCCTATGGTGGATGGCAGGTAGTATCCACTGGATGGACCATTTGAGACACATGGCAAGCGCCCACGCTGGGGTGTATGATGGCTCCCTGGGTGGTGTACTGCATGGGAACGAATTAAGCAAAATAATAGAAGTAATGTGAGGGGACCTGGGATTCGAACCCAGGTCCCAGTGTTTACCAACCAACGCCTTAACCAATTGAACTATCAACGCGCTTTGTATATAAGATAAGAAACAAATAATATAAAATATCATTGACATTAGTGTTATAAAATAAAAAAAAAAGGCGCTGGATTCAAACCAGCCACTCACGCCATGCCACGCTAGCCTTCGTCCCCAATTGTACCTGTAATGAAAATGAAATAGCGGGGGTTTCAAACCCCCCCAAAGCAATGTCCACAGAAAATAGCGAATAGCTCAGGGTGGAAAAGAAATTAGGCGCGATGGTTCAATTCCATTCAGTGGAAGGTGCTGATTTTGATGGTAGGGGTCTTAGGGTCCAATTGTTCCAGATATACAAAGCCCTAAAATTTGAACTCTGAAACCCTAAACAATGGCCATGGTGAAATCGCGTACAGGCTTGGAAAACTCAATTAAATCATGCTATCAGCTTCAAAACAGTCACATTAGTCCAAATCCATGATCAAAGATGACAAATACAGCATGAATAATAAAATGCGAATATCAAAAATTTCAAGGAAAACTGGACTTGGTTATACCTGTTCTTTGCGTTTGAAGGTCTGAATTTGATTGCTATCGCTTCCTTAGGATGTCAGCAACGTGTTTGGATGAGGATGAGAGTCTGAAACAAGCTCTAGAGGTGTTTTCAGTTTTGAAAATTTTTTTGGCAAAAATGTCAGTTTGCTTATGTGCTTTGGGCGCAACTTAGGTCTAATTCCTGTGTCTGATCACTTGCATAGGTCTTATGTAACATGTTTTGATCAAAGTTATAGCCTCATAAAGCCTTGCCTTCATGTTCAAGATTCTCCATAAACCTCCATTAACAACCTTCCATTTTTGAACCATTTTTTGAATTCTTGCTCCATTTGGCCTCTTGCACGAATTTGGCACATGCATAATGGTAATTCAAGGTCCATCAAAGTCAGATATCCTCCTTAATTAAACTTTTTGATTTTCCTTTGATTTTAAAATATTTAAAATTAATTAAATCCAATAAAATCAATAAAAAATGAAAAAATTAATTTAAAAATTTGAAATAAAAGGTGGGACACGTGGGAAGCATGGCCAAGCTAATTCAAGTGGAAAAAGTGGGTCCCTTTTGTCAAAAATGAAGTTTCAAGGATAAATGATTTTGGCCATTTCACAAATATTTCCCAACTTCTCCAATGCATATCTTGCTCAATGTTTAAGCTTTGATCATGTTATTGGACATTTTGGAAAGGTCTTGAAGTCCTCTAACCAATGTCTTTGGTCCCATGTCATTTTGATTTACCAATCTCAAGTTATGGTCTTTGACTTAAAGTCCCTTTTTGTTGACTTTTGAAAATGACCTATAATGTTGAAATTGATAACTTTTTGTGAGAGCATTTCTTGGACTTGGAGTGTGAATATGAGTTGTAGGAAATGTCTTCCCCTTCAAGATGAGCATTGGATGGGATTTTTCTGATGAACCATGAAAAAGTTATGCCTTGGTCAAGTTACAGTTGACTTTTCAACTGTCCAAAAATAGAAACTTTTGCATCTTGAGACTTTTTGAGCCATACTTTTGAGAATCATGATCAAGCATTGATCAAATGATGTTTGTGGCTTCAAAATAAGATGTTGACCAAATTTTTTGACTTTTGACTGCCAAATGACCATTTTGCCCCTACAGTTGACTGTTGAGCAATTAGGGTTTAAACTGTGCAACTTGACCTTGTTAGCCTTGAAACTTGACATGTAGGTACTTGACAATGTGTATGACCATAGGAGACTTGATTGAGCTCTTGAAAACTTCAACTTCCTTGCAAGAACCAAAACCCTAGTTTGACTGCCTTAGGAGGATGGTTTGACTGTGTAGCCCTTGGGGAGATTTTGAAACTTTGACTTGGCAAATCTTGAAGAATATGGGAGGGAAAATTTTGGGGTACAACAATTGCCCCTGTTCAATCTTCTTAGACCTGAGGATGTAGATTGGCTGGCGTGCCTTTCGTAATCCGAGGGTGGAAGATGATTGAACACTAGAGTGCCCAGAAATTTGCGCTCACATAGTAGTGTGATGGTGGGAATGGGCTTATAGATGCCATTTGGAGAGGTAGTGGATAGGAGGATGGGCTTATAGATGCCATCTGGAGGTGTCGATCGCATAAGAGATTCCTTAGCGAGAACTTGCGTACCTGAGAAAGAAAGAAAATTACATGGTCTGTTACAGGAGTTGACTTTCAAACTCTTTATGTAGACGTGCCCTGGCTGGATACAGGAATCGAATCTTTAAAATCTTCAGACGTGCCCTGTCAGGATACAGGAATCGAATCTGGTACTGTAGTCGTCAACAGATACTCCCTGGCAAGATACAGGAATCGGATCTTCGAACTCTTCAGACGTGCCCTGTCAAGATACAAGAATCGAGTCTGGTACTGTAGTCGTCAACAGATACTCCCTGGAAAGATACAGGAATCGGATCTTTGAACTCTTCAGACATGCCCTGTCAAGATACAGGAATCGAGTCTGGTACTGTAGTCGTCAACAGATACTCCCTGGCAAGATACAGGAATTGGATCTTCGAACTCTTCAGACATGCCCTGTCAAGATACAGGAATCGAGTCTGGTACTGTAGTCGTCAACAGATACTCCCTGGCAAGATACAGGAATCGGATCTTCGAACTCTTCAGACATGCCCTGTCAAGATACAGGAATCGAGTCTGGTACTGTAGTCGTCAACAGATACTCCCTGGCAAGATACAGGAATCAGATCTTCGAACTCTTCAGACGTGCCCTGTCAAGATACAGGAATCGAGTCTGGTACTGTAGTCGTCAACAGATACTCCCTGGCAAGATACAGGAATCAGATCTTCGAACTCTTCAGACATGCCCTGTCAAGATACAGGAATCGAGTCTGGTACTGTAGTCGTCAACAGATACTCCCTGGCAAGATACAGGAATCGGATCTGGAATCACGACAGTTGATAGCAATTATCTTTGTATTAACTTTTGTCCTGAAAAGGAAAAACGTTAATTGTATGTGATGTAATGATGTATGACATGCGAGGTGTTCTCAGAATGAATGGGATTGTATGTTCATGATGCGTATATGCATGCTATAATGTATGAAGATGTGTTGTTTATGAATGTATGTTTTCGTCTAGGAAAATAAATCCTTGACGGGTGCCGGGAAGTCACATCCTGGGCTGATTTTAGAGAATAGTGTTTCCACTGGGGAGTGATGGTTGCAAGAATAAACCGGTAGGAGAAGATGACTCTGTTGGGGAAATAAACTTGTTGGAGAGATTACTCTGCGGGGAGAAAATTATTCTAGCGATCTTGCTGGGGAAAATACTCTGTGGGAAGAGAGGTACTCTTGTTGAGATGTTGGTAGTAACTTCGCTGGGGATACCGTCGTTATATTGGGAGTGTTAATAGACTCCGCTGGGGATAGGAAGACTTCGCCGAGGACGATCTTTCCGTGGATTTTGGCTGAGGATAACCCAGTTATATCCTGGTAGGGAAATAACCTTTGAATAAAGCCGGGGGACGCGTTCGTGCTCTGCGGGGATAAGCTTCCAGAATCTACTGGGGATAAGCTTACTGCTTGTGGAGATGATTCAAACTTTCCTGGGGAAATCTTGATTGGACTCTCCTGGGGGAAATTTTTGAGATATACTGGAAGTGACTCCACTGAATGCCTGGTATACCGCCGGGGAACAATCTTTAGGTCAAGACTGCCGGGGATGCTTGTTAGGAATGTTTGTATATTGTGCTGGGGAATGTCGAGATCTGCGGGGGATACCCAACTTCCTTAAGGTTGATAGTATAACTCTGCTTGGGGAGAGTGTATTGACTTGCTGGCTCACTCTCTGGGGAATGAAGGTATCTTGGTTCTGTTCTTCAGCTGTACTTACCTTGGTACCTTGGTGGATATAGCAATTAGATCGCTTTAGACAACTCATTATTGCCCTTGTTTCTAATGTCACCTGTAATTAATCCTTTGTTTTACATGCAAACATTTATGAGTTAGCAATTAGTGTCAAATGCATACATCACAAATTGAAACTTGGACGTTCTTCGCAAAACAAAACAGAAAAAAGGAAGAACAAAAGGCAATTTGTCTGAAAAGTGTATTTGTATTGATTTTTGAATTTGCCCATAAATAGGCGTTTATATACAAGAGGCTGACGTCCTAGTAAGAGAACGCCGCCGAATAAGAGTTTATACAAATTTGTACAAAGGAAAATAAAACAGCTGTGTGAAAAGAATAATCCCACTGGGTTCCAACTCTGCTATCGCCTTTATATCTTTGAGCGTCTCATCACTTGATGACCTAACCGAAGATGAAGCTGATTGATCAATGCCGTCTGAACTTGATGTTGATACCGGATTCCGGATACAAAGTGATCTAATGAGACATAGTATTACGCTTTATCCCTAACTTTTGCCTGGACTGCCCTTTCGGGTTTTCAGTCCACCGGGATACCCATTCTTGCCCAAGCCGCCCTTTCAGGTTTTCGACTTTCCGGGTGTACAGATTTTTTTCAATTTCATCCCTTCATTTTGCCCGAACCCTTTTGGTTCGCCGGGAAGCCCTAATTTTTGCCTAGGTATGTCAACCTAGCGGGTCTTTTTTTCATGCGTAGTATCTTTTTACTATGTCTGCATTGGCGGGGTGAGGAAGGTCGTCACCGTCCATGGTGGTTAGAATCATGGCTCCTCCTGAGAACACATGTTTAACCACAAATGGCCCTTCGTACGTAGGGGTCCATTTGCCCCTTGGATCACTCTGAGGAAGGATGATACGTTTGATTACCAGATCCCCAACTTGATACTCTTGTGGTCTGACCTTTTTGTTAAATGCCCTGATCATCCGTTTTTGATACGTCTGACCATGACAAATAGCAGCAAGTCTCTTTTCGTCAATTAGGTTTAGCTGATCAAGTCGTGTCTGGATCCAATCATCTTCACTCAGATCTGCATCCTTCATTATCCAGAGAGAAGGTATCTGCACTTCGATCGGTAAGACTGCCTCCATACCGTAGACCAGGGAGAAAGGAGTTGCCCCGGTTGACGTCCTTGCTGAGGTACGGTACCCATGTAGAGCGAACGGTAACATCTTGTGCCAATCTTTGTAAGTCACTGTCATCTTCTGCACGATTTTCTTAATGTTCTTATTTGCTGCTTCTACAGCCCCATTCATCTTTGGCCGATAAGGAGAAGAGTTGTGGTGCTGTATCTTAAACCGTTCGCAGAGCTCAGTGATCATCTTGTTATTAAGATTGGTACCGTTGTCTGTAATGATCCTCTCCGGGACACCGTATCGGCAGATCAGGTTATGCCGAATGAACCGTGCCACGACATTCTTGGTTACTGTGGCATAGGAAGCTGCTTCAACCCACTTTGTAAAGTAATCAATCGCTACAAGGATGAAGCGATGCCCGTTAGATTCCGTAGGTCTGATCTCACCGATCATATCAATGCCCCACATTGCAAAAGGCCAAGGTGCAGTCAGGACATTCAGAGGAACTGGAGGAACATGCACCTTATCAGCGTAAATCTGGCACTTATGACACGTCCGAGAATGTTGGTAACAATTAGCTTCCATTGTGGACCAGAAATACCCTGCCCGAAGGATCTTCTTTGCCATAGTGTGTCCACTGGAATGTGTTCCGAAGGTCCCTTCATGTAGGTCTTCCATGATCCTTTCTGCTTCAGTCTTATCCACACAACGCAGTAAGGTCGAATCATGGTTTCGCTTATACAGAATGCCGTTGCTAAGGAAGAACTTCGCTGCGAACCTTCTCAGAAACTTCTTATCATTGGCAGATGCACCTCCAGGATACTCCTGAGCTTCCAAGTATCTCTTCACCTCATTGTACCAAGGCTTCTCAGTCACTAATTCAGTCTTAAGATCACAACAGTATTCCGGTTCGTCCAGTTTCCAGATGATGATCCGGGGAGCCTCATTGTCCCATTTGACCTTGAACATAGAAGACATCGTAGCTAACGCGTCCGCCAGCTGATTCTCCTCTCTCGGGAAATGTTCAAATGTTACCTCTGTGAAGTGTGGGATCATTGTCAACACACATTCTCTGTAAGGAATAAGATTCGGATGTTTCGTATCCCACTCCCCTTTGATCTGATTGATCACGAGAGCGGAATCTCCGAAGACACTCAGAAACTTGATCCTTAAGTCAATTGCAGCTTTGAGTCCCATGATGCACGCCTCATACTCCGCCATGTTGTTGGTGCAGTTGAAACATAGTCGGGCAGTGAGTGGAGTATGAGTTCCTTGAGGGGATATGATCACAGCGCCGATACCATTACCCAAAGCATTGGAGGCTCCGTCAAAGTGAATAGACCATCGGGATCCTTCCTCAGGTCCTTCATCCGGTCCAGGTACTTCACAATCAGTCACTATCATGATACTCTCGTCAGGAAATTCAAAGTTCATTGACTGATAGTCGTCTACTGCCTGATGTGCTAAGTGGTCTGCCAATACACTTCCCTTGATGGCTTTCTGGGTCGTGTACTGAATGTCGTATTCTGTCAAAATCATTTGCCATCTTGCTATTCTCCCAGACAGAGCAGGCTTTTCAAATATGTACTTTATAGGATCCATCTTTGAGATCAACAAAGTAGTGTGAGTCAGCATATACTGTCTCAGCCGGCGAGCAGCCCATACCAAAGCGCAACAAGTTTTCTCAAGCAGTGAGTATCGGGTCTCACAGTCGGTAAACTTTTTTCTAAGGTAATAAATGGCATGCTCTTTTCGGCCAGACTCGTCATGCTGCCCCAGCACACACCCCATTGAGTTGTCAAGTACTGTCAGGTATAGTATCAGAGGTCTCCCTTCAACTGGCGGCATAAGGATGGGTGGTTCTTGGAGGTACTCTTTGATGCTGTCAAAAGCAGTCTGACATTCATTATTCCAACGTACTACCTGATCTTTCTTCAGCAGCTTGAAGATTGGCTCACAGGTAGCAGTTAGGTGCGAGATGAATCGAGCAATGTAATTCAGGCGTCCTAGAAAGCCTCTGACCTCTTTCTCTGTCTTAGGAGCTGGCATTTCTTGAATAGCTTTAACCTTGGCAGGGTCCACTTGAATACCCTTATCACTTACAACGAAGCCTAGCAGCTTTCCAGATCTAACCCCGAAGGTGCACTTGTTCGGGTTCAACCTCAGCTTGTACAGTTTCAGACGGTCAAACAATTTCTGCAGATGATCAAGGTGTTCTTCCTCGGTTTGGGACTTTGCAATCATGTCGTCAACATATACTTCTATCTCATGATGGATCATGTCATGAAATAAAGAAACCATGGCGCGTTGGTAGGTTGCCCCGGCGTTTTTCAGTCCGAAAGGCATGACCTTGTAGCAGAAGGTGCCCCACTGAGTAACAAAGGTAGTCTTTTCCATGTCTTCAGGAGCCATCTTGATCTGATTGTAACCTGAGAAGCCATCCATGAAGGAGAACACCTTATGCTGAGCTGTATTGTCAACAAGGACATTAATGTGAGGTAGAGGGAAGTCATCCTTGGGGCTGGCCCTGTTCAAATCCCTGTAATCGAAACACATTCTGACCTTACCGTCTTTCTTTGGTACCGACACCACATTAGCAACCCACTGAGGGTAAGAAGTCACTGCAAGAAATCCAGCGTCAAACTGTTTCATAACCTCGGCTTTGATCTTCTCAGACATCTCTGGACGCATACGGCAGACCTTTTGCTTAACCGGAGGGCAGTCTTCCTTAGTAGGCAAGTGATGGACCACAATGTCGGTATCTAACCCAGGCATGTCTTCGTAGGACCAGGAAAAGATCTCCACGTAATCCTGTAACATCTGAGTCAACCGTTGCTTCACGCTGAGCTCTAGGTTGGCACCAATCTTAACTTCCTTTCTGTCCGCCTCAGTACCCAGATTTATTGTTTCCACCGGCTCTTCGTGTGGTTGAATTGGCCTCTCTTCCTGGAGTAACAGTCTTGCAAGCTCGCCAGGCACTTCGCAATCATCTTCACCTTCGTCTTCGGCTAAGTTGATCGGATTTTTGAAGTCATAACTGGCAGTAGCAGAGTCGTTACCAGTGAGATCCAGAGTGGATTGAAACCTGTATGAGTGAGTGTGTGTAAATACAGCTGTTTTGCAATATATGTAAAGAAAGAAAGAAAAGGAGCGCAAGATTTGAAATGTGAAAAACGTCCAATGCTTTATTTATGATATATGTCAGTGACAAACAAAAGCCCTCATAAATAAGACCACGGTGCCCCGGGTAAGACACCGGGCCATACAGTTTCAAATTATTGTTTATTACAAATCCAAAACAAAGAAGTTCATTACTGGGTGACAAAAGTTATGGGTGTAAAGTCTTTAGCAGTCCAATTGGTCAATCCACCATCAGTCGTCGGGTAGATCCAGCTATCAAACTCTGACTCTTCCACTTCGTCTTCATCTCCAACAGCATTTACTCCTGAGTGGGTGATGAGCACAGGAGGTCTTCCAATTCTCATCTTGCGTACAGCCTTCTGAGCCTCTGCAGTGAAACCCAGCCCAAACTTGTTAGTCTTAGGAGTAAAATCAGGGAGCTTTCCCCAGTTTGCACATTCACCTCTTTCAATCACAGCCCGGGCGTCCTTTAAGGAGGCCATCTTCAAAGGAGAAACCTCTTCAACCACTGCTTCTACTGCTGCCAATGTTTGTGGCACCTCTTCAAAATGTTGAAAGGGGGTCTCAATGAACTCCCCATCCATTTCCACGTACCTGAAGGAGTTGAGGTGGCTGACCATGTATTCCTCTTCTCCTTGCACTGTTACAATCTTCCCCCTGACCGGGTACTTGAGTTTCTGATGCAACGTGGAGGTCACAGCTCCAGCCTTGTGGATCCACGGGCGACCCAGCAAACAAGAATAGGATGGACGGATGTCCATCACATAGAATTTTGAATCAAAGACCTGTGACCCGACCCTGATTGGGATGTCAACCTCACCATGTACCATTCTTTTGGACCCGTCAAAGGCCCGGACAATAATGTTACTTGGTTTGAGCTCTAGACCCTCATAGTCCAGCCTGTCCAGAGCCTTCTTGGGTAGCACGTTTAATGAAGAACCAGTGTCAACCAGCACATGAGCAAGAGTAGTGCCCCTGCATTCAATGGAGACATGCAGGGCATCATTATGGTTCTTCCCTTTGGCCGTCAGATCAGCATCAGAGAAACCCAGACCATTGTCAGCAGTTAGGTTGGCCACACAGTCGGTGAATTAATTAGCAGACGTCTCTTGGGGTACGTGGGCTGTCTTTAAGAAAGCAATCAGGGCCTTGGCATGGGCCTCTGAACATAGCAGCAGTGACAGCATGGAGATTTTGGAGGGGGTGTGCCCCAGCTGTTCGACAACGTTGAAATCACTTTTCTTTATAATTTTGAGGATTTCTTCCATCTCCTGCTTGGAAGCCTCAACAATGGTCTTTGGTGCCTCCGTCCGGGCAGGCACATCAGCAGCAATCCCCTTGCCCCGAGCCTTAGATGACTCGGCAGCAGGGGTGGAAACTTGGTCAGGGGGGGAAACAGGCACACTGGCAGGTGTGATGATCAAAGGCCTCTGCATTACCGGAGGAGCAATATCTGGTGAGAACAGTCTTCCACTACGAGTGACCTTAGCAGGACCAGTGATGTTAGTGACACCAGTATCAGTGTTGAACTCTTGTTTCACTCCCAGAACATAAACATCTGCCCCATAGTGCCATGGGACAGCCTTATCAGACTTGTAGGGGATGGGCCCCGGAACAGTAATGGTGATGGGAGCAATCTTGTGAACAGGCAGAATTTGGACAGGCTTCTTTGAAGGAGCCTTGGAAGGGTTGTTGAAAATGGTAACAATTGAAACTTCTTCAACAGGGGCAGCAGGAACAACAGTCTTTCTGAACAAAATCTCTTTGCTACATCCCGGAAATAAACCGGCTAGCAACAGGTTCCTCTTGACCGTCAGCAACGGAGTAGCAACATCATCCACCGAAGCTACATACAAATCCTCCTCAACAGCATTCACTCCATGCTGGGGCATGGGAGCGGTAACAACATTTGGCCTCTCGGGTGCCTCAAACTGTATCTCCTTTGCATCAATAAGGTCCTGAACCTTATTTTTTAGGGCCCAACAGTCATCTGTGTTATTCCCCGGGCTATCAGAGTGATAAGCGCAACGGGCGTTGGGGTTGAACCTGGGGGATGTAGTATTCACAACCTTCGGGGCCTCTCTAACAGTCACCAAGCTGGCTGATAACAGTTGCGGCAGGATCTGAGAGAGAGTCATGCTGAGTCGAGTATACTGCCGTTTGGGCCTCTCAGCTCTGGGTAGGTTGTACTGTTGTGGAGCAGTAGCAGGCTTAGAGATTACCACCGCGTTGACAGCTTGGCGGCGTTCAGGTTTGTCTTGCCTTCTTGGGCCATACACAGCACTTGCCTCTTTCTTGAAGGGCTTCTTTTCAGCATTGGAGGAGGCAACCTTCTGTATCTTCCCTGATTTTATACTAGCCTCGATCCTCTCACCAGTCAGGATCAGATCAGTAAACCCAGCAGAGGAATTACCAATGAGATGATTGAAAAATGGACCAAAAAGGGTCCCCAAGAACATATCCACCAGTTCCCGGTCCGTCAATGGTGGCTGCACCCTGCCAGCCAGATCTCTCCATTTCTGTGCGTACTCCTTAAAACCTTTACCCGACCCTAGTGACATACCCTGGAGTTGGGTACGTGTAGGGGCGAGGTCGGAATTATATTGATACTGCTTGTAAAAAGCAGTGGCCAGATCCTCCCAGTTACGAATGTTCGTCCCATCCAGCTGATAGAACCATTCGAGGTGAGTCCCTGAAAGACTCTCCTGGAAGAAGTGGATCCATAAGTTCCTGTCTGCTGTGTAAGGCTGGATCTTCCTTACATAAGAACGGAGGTGCATCTTGGGACAGGAAGCCCCGTCATACTTCACAAAGGCAGGCGCCTTGAACTTGTGTGGGATCACTACCCCAATAGATAACCCCAAGTCTCCGAAATCCAGTCCAGGCACACGCTGAATTTCCATAGCATTTAATTTGTCCTCCAGCTGCTTGTACCTGTCCTCAGCAGGAGGGTACTGTTCGTCGTTGAAGTCTGTCTCCGTATCAGAGACCATAGGAGTAGGGACTTCCCTTTCTTGGTGACTACCTTCCCCCACAGATGGAGTAGTCCTCTCAGCTTCATTTTGCAAAGTATTCCCGAGCCTGCGCCCAGTGTTGAATAGCACAGTCCTCTTCTTCTTCTTACTCTTCTTCAGGAGCATAGCCTTCAGCTCTTTTTGACCTTGAGCCAAACCCATGATCAGCTCCTGAAATTGTGCGTTCTGCGCCTGAAGGGCCTCGATAGTCAGCTCGGTAGATGATTCAGGGTTAATGATGCTGAAATAAACAGCGAAGAACGGTAAGCAACCTGAAAAGAAGAGTACATGCTATGCACATGATGAATGATATGTGTTTATGCAATGCATTCAAGGGTTCGAAAATTCAAATTTGTTGTAGACAAAAGGGAACACACGTTATCATTAATGAAATAATTGTTTGGTACATCAAAGCCTCATGGGAAAAACATTACAAAAGCAAATCAGTCCCAAAAGACACTACGCATCCTCTTCGGAGCAATGTAGGTGTTGAGATTCCTCTCCTCGTGCAGTAGGCGGGTGAGCTCCAGGACCTTCTTCTCACTGGCACGTAGACTGGTCTCCAGAGAATTCCGTTCTTCCTTAAGCTGGATCCAGCTCTTCTGCATCTCTTCCCATGACGTGGGCATGTCAGGATGTTGAATGGTATAGGACACCTCTCCTTCCAAGTCTGGTTCTTTGATCACGGGGAGAACATGAGGATATGGCATCACCAGCTTCTGGGAGCGGGCTCGTACCCACTTGAGATAAGGCTCCAATGGGATGGAGTTCATGTGCCCCAGTGTCTTGCTGTCTATCTTACTGGGCATCCTCCAAGCTCTGATAAATTTCTGGCGAAGTCCTTGTGCATCTTTGTCGAAGTCAAAAACTATGTCAGGAATTAACATGTCATGTGGGCCGTCCCTCCGAGCATAGCCAAACTGTCTCCAAGCCAAGCACGGGTTGTAAGTAATACCTCCTCTGATTCCAAGTAAAGGAACATTAGGGTACTCCCCGCAGCGATCAATGATAGTGACATCTTCTCTGGACCGAGAACACCAATGTATATCTGCATGTGTAAGAGTCATCAATCGTTGTGACCACCTCAAACCCCGCTCGTTCTTCAAAACTGATTGTGGAAGGTGAGAAATAAACCACCTTCCCAGGAGGGGAGTGCAGCACATAAGAACACCCCTTTTTCTCATGGTTTGAGTGTAACATGAGTGAAGGATGTCCCCCAGCAACGTAGGTATAGGATTCCTGGACATGAAGACCTTGACAACACTTATATCTATAAGCTGATCTGGCTTAGGGAACAGCACCAACCCATAGACAAGGAGGGCTACAACTTCTTCAAAGGCTTGTAGGTCAAGGGAATTCCAACACTCTTGGGCCTTCTCAAACAGAAACTTTGCCAAGAACCCTTTGATACCATTTCTGGCTTCCCAGTGCCCCTTGATGTCAGATGGTTGTAGGCATAATTCTTTAGCTACTTCTTCAAGTTTTGGTTCCCTTTCCGTACCGTTGTAGGGTAGTTGATTGAGAATGGGAATCTTCAGAAGCTGGGAAAACTCTTCTAAAGTAGGCACCAGCTGATAATCCGGGAAAGTAAAACAGTGATGCAGAGGGTCAAAGAATTAGAAAAGGACCTTTACCATCTCTTCCTCCATATTGGTATTGACCAGGTTGATGAGTCTACCATGCCTTTCACTGAATGACGAGTTCTCGGGAATCCTGGATGTAAGCTCTTTAAGCTGAGGAGGGACCCTTACAAGGTTGATCTGAATTGTCTTTCTGCGGATAGTTTCCATGTCCTACAAAACAATAACAAAGATGAAGATTTGAACCCCTGAAATGGTTAGTGGATGCATATGATGTTGTATGATGTTATGATGCTATGATTAAACACACCACAAATATTTACGAAGGAAAACATGTAAGGCACACAAGTCACACAAGACAAGCCCTTAGAGTTTAGGCCAGCATGGGGTCTGGGTATTACCCTCTTGAAGTTGGTGGGCTCAAACCTGTCCTATCAAAGTAACCAGGTTCTAAGGATCTCAATATCATTGGATTGCTTTCATTGTTCATCGTTTCGATTTAGCCACTGACTGGCGATCAAAATATCCCAAGAAAACAACCCTCAATTGAGTGTAGTATCGAGTATCAACCGACTTCGGAGTACACCAAAGTAGTTATCTCACTACCCTAAAGAGGCCAAGATGGTTCAATTAAGGTTCCTAAGGTCTGTTGATGCTTCACGACACCACGCGGAGGCCCCGTACTCTCCTTGATTGAACTCAAGGGTTACCGGTACACACCAAAGTGCCACATCAACGTAGCAGACTGCTTCAACCATGTCGGTATACCCCGCACAGTTCCCTGACAGCCTTGTTGCTACTTTCTAAAAAGGTATCCCCAGATCCGGGTTAGGATCTATAGAACTCCCAAGACAATGCCCACAATAATAAAGCAAACAAAACATTCAATTGAAAACATAAGTGATCTTAGTCCTAAGGTACACCTCACTTTATAAGTTTATCCCCAACAGAGTCGCCAGTTCTGTGATCGGTGGATCTGGAACTGACTTTTTAACGCTGGTTTCGCGAAATGTCGCGGTAAGCAAGAGTCGCCACCGTCTTTTATTTTCTCCAAATGGAAAGGACAAAAACACAGAAAAATTCCTTATAGAGATTGCTCTCGGTTCGGGAGGTAGATTATAGAAAGGGAAGGTGTTAGCACCCTTTCTATCCATGGTTATCCATGGGCTCTTAGATACTTGCTCATTTGTGTTTTCAAAAGTGTTTTCTTTTCAAAGTGTGAGTGGGTTTGAAAAAGTTTCTTTGAAAGTTTCAGATCGACTCTTGTATCAGTCCTCAAGAGTGTTTGAAAAGTTGTTTTTGAAAGCTTTTTGCAAAGTGTCGGTGTGAAAAAGTATTTTTGATTTGTTTTGAAATTAGAGCAAGTATCTAGAGTCGTCTACCTACCCTAAGGAATTTGTCTGTGTAAATGTCCTTAAAGTAGTGTCATCCCACCATTGAGAGGTAGGTAGCACCACCGTTGGAGGTGTTCGGGTCAATTCGAGGGTTTAGGGACGGTATGGTCACCGAGCAATAGTAAGATACCTTAGAAGCTACCCTTATGCCATTGATCTTTTATTCTGAGGCAACCGTTCCGAGGCAACTTATTCGAGGCAACTAGATCAATGGAACATAAGGACTCACTAAGACGTCCTGTACTCGACGACCACGTTTCGAGGGGCAAGGCAACAGTGTGATCACCAGAGCAACAGTAGGATACCTTAGAAGCTACCCTTATGCCATGTTCATGGACATAAGGACTTACTAAGACGTCCTATACTCGATGACCACTTTTCGAGGGGCAAGGCAACAGTGAGGCGTACCCTAGGAGTGGTGTGTGAATTGTGTGTCATTTTCAGTTTATTATTTGTCTTGTCATGCATTGGTGATCTACGTTTTGGTTTTATTTTTGGGCATTCATTCTTTCATGTGATTGTTAACAGTTTAAAGGTGCAGGAATTTAAAGTGCGGAAAAGATAAAGGTCCTACGCTATTACAAAGGCGCGGGTCTACATCGCCAAATTAATCCAGACCTGATTTAAAATAAAATGCAGAAAATAAACGCCTAATTAACTATTACAGGGCTTTGGAGCAAGTACATTATATTCACAAAAAGAAATGAAAATAAATGCGCGAATGGAAATAAGAATCGAGTGCGAGGGCGTTGGACCCTTTAAAGAAATCAAAAATGAAATTATTAAATCAATTAAATTAAATAAAGGAAAGGGCTTATTTTTTTAATGTATTTTTGTATTTATGACATTAAAGAAAATTAAATTGGAATTTAAAAGTTAAATAATTCTAATTCTAATTATTTTTTAATTTATTAAAGAAAATTGTCTAAAGTTAAACCTAATTTAAACCTACTTGATTAATTACAAGTATTTACAAAATTAATTAATGGTTAATAATAATTATAATAAGAAAATAAAAATATTTAATTAAAAAAAGATAAAAATGTGCTAAAGACCTATTTTTTATATATTTTTTAGTTATTGAGAAAAAAAACATTTAAAGTTAACAACTTAAAATTAAAACTAAATTAATTATTGAATTTATTTACAAAAAAAAGAATTGATGAATTAAATTAAAATAAAACATATTTTATTTTTTTATGATTTTATGATTTTTTGTTTTATGAAAAAAAAAAGTTTTGATGAATTAATTAGAAATAATAAAAACAAAATAAAAAAAAGAATGAAAAGAAATAAAATAAAAATGCAAACTGTGGGGGTGTTGACCCCAAATGAGGAGGTGGATTGATGAACTCTGGCCCAACAGGAGGAGGCCTCTTGCTGACTTTTTGGATCATGTGGAGAACCTTTGACTGACGCCTATGGTGGATGGCAGGTAGTAGCCACTGGATGGACCATTTGAGACACATGGCAAGCGCCCACGCTGGGGTGTATGATGGCTCCCTGGGTGGTGTACTGCATGGGAACGAATTAAGCAAAATAATAGAAGTAATGTGAGGGGACCTGGGATTCGAACCCAGGTCCCAGTGTTTACCAACCAACTCCTTAACCAATTGAACTATCAACGCGCTTTGTATATAAGATAAGAAACAAATAATATAAAATATCATTGACATTAGTGTTATAAAATAAAATAAAAAAGGCGCTGGATTCAAACCAGCCACTCACGCCATGCCACGCTAGCCTTCGTCCCCAATTGTACCTGTAATGAAAATGAAATAGCGGGGGTTTTAAACCCCCCCCCCCCCCAAAGCAATGTCCACAGAAAATAGCGAATAGCTCAGGGTGGAAAAGAAATTAGGCGCGATGGTTCAATTCCATTCAGTGGAAGGTGCTGATTTTGATGGTAGGGGTCTTAGGGTCCAATTGTTCCAGATATAAAAAGCCCTAAAATTTGAACTCTGAAACCCTAAACAATGGCAATGGTGAAATCGCGTACAGGCTTGGAAAACTCAATTAAATCATGCTATCAGCTTCAAAACAGTCACATTAGTCCAAATCCATGATCAAAGATGACAAATACATCATGAATAATAAAATGCGAATATAAAAAATTTCAAGGAAAACTGGACTTGGTTATACCTGTTCTTTGCGTTTGAAGGTCTGAATTTGATTGCTATCGCTTCCTTAGGATGTCAGCAACGTGTTTGGATGAGGATGAGAGTCTGAAACAAGCTCTAGAGGTGTTTTCAATTTTGAAAATTTTTTTGGCAAAAATGTCAGTTTGCTTATGTGCTTTGGGCGCAACTTAGGTCTAATTCCTGTGTCTGATCACTTGCATAGGTCTTATGTAACATGTTTTGATCAAAGTTATAGCCTCATAAAGCCTTGCCTTCATGTTCAAGATTCTCCATAAACCTCCATTAACAACCTTCCATTTTTGAACCATTTTTTGAATTCTTGCTCCATTTGGCCTCTTGCACGAATTTGGCACATGCATAATGGTAATTCAAGGTCCATCAAAGTCAGATATCCTCCTTAATTAAACTTTTTTATTTTCGTTTGATTTTAAAAGATTTAAAATTAATTAAATCCAATAAAATCAATAAAAAATGAAAAAATTAATTTAAAAATTTGAAATAAAAGGTGGGACACGTGGGAAGCATGGCCAAGCTAATTCAAGTGGAAAAAGTGGGCCCCTTTTGTCAAAAATGAAGTTTCAAGGATAAATGATTTTGGCCATTTCACAAAAATTTCCCAACTTCTCCAATGCATATCTTGCTCAATTTTTAAGCTTTGATCATGTTCTTGGACATTTTGGAAAGGTCTTGAAGTCCTCTAACCAATGTCTTTGGTCGCATGTCATTTTGATTTACCAATATCAAGTTATGGTCTTTGACTTAAAGTCCCTTTTTGTTGACTTTTGAAAATGACCTATAATGTTGAAATTGATAACTTTTTGTGAGAGCATTTCTTGGACTTGGAGTGTGAAGATGAGTTGTAGGAAATGTGTTCCCCTTCAAGATGAGCATTGGATGGGATTTTTCTGATGAACCATGAAAAAGTTATGCCTTGGTCAAGTTACAGTTGACTTTTCAGCTGTCCAAAAATAGAACCTTTTGCATCTTGAGACTTTTTGAACCATACTTTTGAGAATCATGATCAAGCATTGATCAAATGATGTTTGTGGCTTCAAAATAAGATGTTGACCAAAATTTTTGACTTTTGACTGCCAAATGACCATTTTGCCCCTACAGTTGACTGTTGAGCAATTAGGGTTTTTGACTGTGCAACTTGACCTTGTTAGCCTTGAAACTTGACATGTAGGTACTTGACAATGTGTATGACCATAGGAGACTTGATTGAGCTCTTGAAAACTTCAACTTCCTTGCAAGAACCAAAACCCTAGTTTGACTGCCTTAGGAGGATGGTTTGACTGTGTAGCCCTTGGGGAGATTTTGAAACTTTGACTTGGCAAATCTTGAAGAATATGGGAGGGCAAATTTTGGGGTACAACAGCTTCAGATGTTGATACATTTATTGATTCTATAACAGAGAGAGAGGAAGCATTACCTTTCTTTTTGGAAGCTTTTGGAGTCCTCTGAGATGGTCCTTCTGCTGCAGCTTTCCTCTTCTTGGTCTTCTCTAAAGAAACTTCTGGAGCAGCCTTGTGTAAGTCCTGGACATTGATTTCTGGTGTAGTACCATCTTCCTTGCAAGCATCCAGATATCAGACTATTATTTCTGGCTTTAAGTCAATATCAGAAAATAGAGGAAAATCATCCAGAGGTATCCTCCTTGAAGTGATGGTTGCATGAGAAGTAATAAAAGGTTCCTTCTTGATATTCTCAATGATTTTCATCTTCTTCAGATTTTTTGCATTCAGGGGCTTCCCAGCGATCGTTTTCAGAGTGCTGATTTCCTGGGCTTCAGGCAAATGCTCTATCAGCCTATTCTCTGTCAGACTATCTGATATGAGTCTTCCTAAGGGTATCCAGTCCCTTTTGGTTCGTTCATCTTCTCTTGTTTCCTTCACACTAGTTCTAAGATGATTAAATAGCAAGTGTGGGAGGTTTACCTTAGTCCTCTTGGAAATGAAATAGATCTGAAACTGCTGATTAATATTGATATAATCAGGAGAGCTAGTTGGCTTCATGTGGTTGATACACCCCCAAAATAATTTTTGCCCAAATTTTGTGGTGACCCTTCAGATCTCTGATTTTGCTAGAGGGGAGTCCATGAGTAAATATTTCCCTTGCAATAGACCCTACATCATAGCATCTTTCAGCCATGTCAATACATCTGACACCTCAACCATTGTAACCAATGAGCTTTGAAATTAGGTCTTATGTAATGACAATTTTCTTCCCCATGACATAAGAGGTAACTTGATGATTTGAAGAAGAAGCATGTATCCATAATTATTTGACAAGAATTGGAAATGTTGGCCCTAGAAGACGGTCAAAGTATCTGTTCCAACCTTGAGCATTGACATCTTCATACAGATTGAAGCCGTTTTCTTGCAAGCTTTCAAAGTCAATAATCAGTTCTGAAAGAACTTCCAGATTATCAATGGGAGTGAGTAGCATTCTGTAAGGTTCTTCGTACTGTTCCATTGAGGCATATTCCTGAGTACTGATGTTTTGGACGCTTGAAGAAGACATTGTTCACACAATATTTGAGGAAGATGAAAGGGGTTTTTGAAAATACGAACTTGAAATGATAGAAAGTATTTAGAGAGTAAAAAGAAGTGAATGTAAAAAGTGAGATTTGAGTTTAAATAGTTTTTCTTGAAAGCGTAAACAGTAAGAGAGAGAAATAATTAGTCATGATTATAAGCATTAATGGCAGCTGAAATTAGGGGATTCAAAAAGATACTGGAACGGTTACCCATGACGTGTGTCTCAATGCACCCAATCACCACTTTTGAACTTTCAGAAAAAGTAAACGCGTGTTCAGCCTCAGAAAGTAGCTGATGAATGGATGACAACTGTTTGATTGTATGAACAGCACACTTCTATCCTTGAAATGAAACATTCAGATCTTCATGGATAGATTCTGATACAATCTGTACTTCTAAAAATCTGAAGACAGGTTGATCAGTAGTTCACAGAAAATAACAAAGTTCTGATGGTTAAGATATGTAAATAAAACAATTTATTCTGGGCATAACTTCATGCTGAGATGTTTCAGAATGAAGTTAAACCTATCCTCAGAAAGAGGTTTTGTAAAGACATCAGCCCATTGATGGTCTGTGTCAATGAATTTTAAGTTAAGAATCCCTTTCTGAATATAGTCCCTAATAAAATGATGTTTTATTTCTATATGCTTAGCCCTATAATGCAAAATTGGATTTTTACTGAGACAAATAGCATAAGTATTGTCACAGAGGATAGGAATGTTACTCTCAAATATATTGAAGTCTTCAAGTTGACTTTTCATCCAGAGCATTTGCGTGCTACATCCAGCAGCTGCTATGTATTTAGCTTCTACTGTTGATAGTGCTATTATGGACTGTCTCTTGATGGTCCATGAGATCATATTTTCTCCCAGAAACTGGAAGCTTCCAGAAGTGCTTTTACGTTCTACTCTGTCTCCAGCGAAGTCAGCATCACAATATCCTACTAAGCTGTAATCATTTGATTTTCTATATCACAAACCCAGATTAGCAGTGCCTTTCAGATACTTGAAAATTCGCTTAACTGTTGTTAAGTGAGATTCTCTAGGATCTGATTAGAATCTAGCACATAAGCAAACACTAAATAAAATGTCAGGCCTTGAAGCCGTCAGATAGAGGATAGAACCAATCATACCATTGTAGACCTTCTTTTCTACCTTTTTACTTACCTCTTCCTTTTCCAGAATGCATGTGGGATGCATTGGAATCTTTGAGGGCTTACACTTTGAGAGTTCAAATTTCTTCAGAAGTTCTCTGAAATATTTGCTCTGATGAATGTAAGTTCCTTCTGGAGTTTGGTTTATCTGAATGCCCAGAAAGAATTTGAGTTCCCCCATTAAGCTCATCTCAAACATCGCCTGCATACATTTAGCAAACTCTCTTCCCAGAGAGGGTTTAGTAGATCCAAATATAATGTCATCAACATAAATCTGACATACTAACATGTCATTCTTAACTGTCTTATAGAATAAGATTGTGTCCACTTTCCCTCTGGTGAATTCATTTTGTAACAGGAAGTTACTTAGTCTTTCATACCAAGCTCTGGGAGCTTGTTTCAGACCATAGAGTGACTTCTTTAGTTTGAAAACATATTCTGGATTTTTGGAATTTTCAAACCCAGGGGGTTGGTGCACATATACCTCTTCATCTATATAGCCATTTAAGAATTCACTTTTGACATACATCTAATACATAGTGATGTCGTTGTTTACAACAAATGATATTAAAAGTCTGATAGATTCTAACCTGGCGACTAGAGCAAAGGTTTCTGTATATTCTATCCCCCCTTGCTGACTATAACCTTGTGCTACCATTCGTGCTTTATTTCTGATGACTTCACCTTGCTCGTTCAGTTTGTTTCTGAACACCCACTTTGTACCAATGACGTTGAATCCTTTTGGCTTGGGAACCAGATCCCATACGTCATTTCTAGTGAATTGATTTAGTTCCTCTTGCATTGCCAGAATCCAGTCATTGTCAAGAAGTGCTTCATCAATAGTTGTTGGTTCAATTAGAGAGACCAGTCCCATGAGGGATTCTTCAGAGTTTCTGAATGTTGATCTTGTTCTGATTGGATCATCCTTCTTCCCCAGTATTATATCTTCTGGGTGATCAATATTGCTTCTGGTAGTCTTTTCTGGAGTTGATCAACAGAAGGTGCTGGATTGCTTGCAGTAACTCTTTCGAATGTTGAGGGAGTGTCTCTGTTGAGAACTTCTGATGAGTTGTCTTCAGTACCAGTGAGTTCAACTTCCGTACCTATTGTTCCAGAGCCAATGATCTCTCCTCTCTGATTACTTCTAAAGCCCACGTAGCCTCCAGG
The DNA here is from genome assembly GCA_948472305.1 of Vicia faba. Lineage (NCBI taxonomy): Eukaryota > Viridiplantae > Streptophyta > Magnoliopsida > Fabales > Fabaceae > Vicia > Vicia faba. The sequence continues at coordinate 237,809,093 of OX451739.1, read as the reverse complement.
CATAAGTTCTAGGCTTTGGAACATATGCCTTCTTCCTGTCATATGTCGTGAGCAGCCAGAGTTCAGGTAACATGATTGGTGTCTTAGCCTTGTTGCTAAAGATATCTGCTACATGTATAATTTTATCCTTAGGTACCCACATTTTCTTGGGTCGTGATTTGTTAGTTTTACCAAAATTCTGATTGAATTTTGGTTTGACAGAATAATCACTACTTGTGTATTTTATGTCATGTGTGTGCCCATATATAAAATGTGAATTTAGTGGTGTGCGTTTTATAACTAAGTCCATGACATTTTTTGGTGTAGATACCTTACCTTGATATCCTATCCCTTTTCTGCCATTTCTGCTAACTCCATAGATCATTGAAGCCATCTTGCTTTTGTCTATGTTTTTAGCTAGAAACTTCTGAAAGTTGTGATCATACTCTTTGATGATCTCATCAGAATTACTGGGAGTTTCAGAGATTGTTTCCTTCTAAGAGTTTTGCAAATCATTTTCTAATTTTGAAATTTTTTCTTTTAACTCAAAATTATCTAATCTGAGACTCTCAGTATTTTCAGAGTCAGAGGCAAGATTCCTTTTCAGGTTCCTGAATTTGATTCTGATTTGCTGATACCTTTCCAGAATTTCATTTAGGCTTTCTGCAAGTTCAGCCTTAGTAAAATTTATGGTAAATTAGGAAATACCTCTTCAGTGTCTGATTCTGAGTCTGAACCAGAAACTTTATTGTCTTCTGATGCGTTTGCCATGAGAGCTATGTTTGCTCTTTCATCATCTGATTTTGAGTCAGCTTCAGATGTGTCAGAATCATCCCATGTAGCCATGAGGCTTTTCTTCTTTTCCTTGAAGAACTTCTTTTTAGGCTTTTCCTTCTGAAGCTTTGGGCAGTCACTTTTGTAGAGCCCTTGCTCATTACATTCATAGCAGATGATGTCCTTGTTGTTTGGATTTTTGTATCCTGAAGAACCTTCATATCTTCTGTGTCCAGAGGAAGACTCAGACTTTCTGTATCTGGAGGAGGATTCATTCTGATTTTCTGATCTTCTGGGATTTCTGAACTTCCTTTGTCTCTGCTTCTACAGTTGGTCCAGCCTTCTAGAGAGGAGAGACAGTTCATCTTCTTCTGGTGAGGATCCATCAGAAGTTTCTTCCACAGCCTGCAAAACCTTAGAGTCAGATTTTCTGTTAGATTTTAAAGCTAATGGCTTACCTTGCTTTTGAGGCTCATCTTCTTCTAGCTCTATCTCGTGACTTCTGAGGGAGCTAATAAGTTCCTCCAGAGAAATTTTGTTGAGATCTTTGGCTAGCTTAAGTGTTGTGACCATTGGCCTCCATTGTTTGGGAAAGCTTCTGATGATCTTCTTAACGTGATCAGCAGTAGAATACCCTTTATCAAGAAACTTTAGTCCAGCAACAAGAATTTGGAATCTTGAAAACATAGTTTCTATTGATTCACTATCTTCCATCTTGAATGCCTGATACTTCTGAATGAGCGCAAGGGCCTTGGTTTCTTTGACTTGAATGTTTCCTTCATGCGTCATTCTCAGAGAATCAAACATGTTCTTGGCAGTCTCTCTGTTTGATATTTTCTCATATTCTGAGTATGAGATGGCGCTGAGAAGTATTGTTCTGGCCTTGTGGTGGTTTCTGAATTCACGCTTTTGCTGATCAGACATCATTTTTATGTCTATCTTCTAACCACGTCCATCCACTGGGTGCGTGTATCCATCAGTCACCATGTCCCACAGATCAGCATCATGATCCAGAAAGAAACTCTCAATTCTGTCTTTCCAGTAGTCAAAGTTTTCTCCATCAAAGACTGGAGGTTTGCCACTGAATCTGTCCTTGTCTTCATGGTTGTCATTGCTGATGTTTTGGCTTGGTCCCACCATAGTGTTTTTCTGAAGCTTAGATCTTGTACTAACACGGTTAAGTGTTTAAGATCAGAACCAGGCACTCTGATGCCAATTGAAGATGTGAAAAACACAAGAAGGGGGGGGGGGGGGGGGGGGGTTGAATTGAAAACTTGAAATTAAAAGATCAATGACACAGTATTTTTATCCTAGTTCGTTTCATCTCAAACTACTCCAGTCCACCCGTCAAGGTAATTTCTCCTCTCTCCTACGAGGTCTTAATTCACTAATCTCAACAAGATTACAAAAGCTACATTTAACAACTGTTAAAGTCTTCTTGAGTACAACCACAATCTGGTTAATCTTAAGGAACACTGTTTCAAAACAATTATACAAGAAGTGTGTTATTGTTTTTCTAACAAAAACTGTTTATCACAACTGTGATAAATTACACAGGATTATAGCTTTTAATGTAAATGAAATTGCTTGCAGCTTTGAATATGCGTGAGTGGTAATATGGAAAAATCGTTATTGATTTTGAAAGCTGACTTTGTTTATATAGGCAGTGGAATGACGTTGATCATAAAGCATGTTTAATGTCATTAACACACTTTCCATTTGGAGAAGATCATGTCTGAAAGAAGCCGTTGGAATTGATGCCGTCTTGAATGATCAGTAACGCTTCAGAATCTTATCTCCTTACTTGCTGATGACGCTTCAGAATATTGATGACTTGGATTAACATGTTCTTGTTCAGAGTCAGAGTTTACTTTGATTAAGCGCAGGTTCTGGTCATCAATCTTCAGCGCATGTTCTGATTGCTTCACCGTATAGCTCTTATGGCTCATCTTCTGATGGATATGGTCAGAACTTCTGCATTCATAAAACATAATTTTTAGGGTGAATATTTGTTCTTTATTTATTCTTTGTATTTGTTATCATCAAAATTCTAACCAAGGGTTGTAGAATCAAACTATGTTCTAACAGATAAGTCTTCTACTGATAGGCAAGTGACAAGATGACGGGATATAGTTGTACGCTTTAATCCCTAACTTTTTCCTGGACAGCCCTTTCGGGTTTTCAGTCCACTGGGATACCCTTTTTTTCCCAAGCTGCCTTTTTAGGTTTTCGACTTTTCGGGTGTACAGTTTTTTTTCATATGTATATCCCTAACTTTTTCCTGAACCCTTGTAGTTCGTCGGGATGCCCTTATTTTTGCCTAGGTCAGTCAACCTAAAGGGTCTTTATTTATGCGTAGTCTTTTCTGACTATGTCTACCTTCATCGAGTACGGAGAATTGTCACTGTCCAAAGTAGTAAGTGTTGTCACACTTTCCAGAAGGTGTTTGTTTGATCGTACAAGATTCATTGTTGGAATTCATGTCCAATGCCCCAAGTGATTCAGATGGAGATCTGCCCCTGGCTATTTGGCATTTCTGAGAGATTCCTTGAACCTTGACTTGACTGCCCTAGATGATGGACAACGATCATGTTGTGCCCCTTGGTTAGAAGTGTTTTTCCACTTGAGGATTTATGTTCATCGAATATCTGTCGTGCGAATTTCTCTGCTGTTGAAAAAAATAGTCATATGCAAACAAATGGTATTCGAAGAATGTAAAGCTTATGTTTTCCTTGAGGTTTGAAAACTCATTTTTATAATAAAACAAATTTTGCAAGAGAGTGATATCAACTCAAGATTTATAGCAAGTCCTACTGGAGTCAGGATACCTTTTGTAACAGTATGCTTTCGAACTAACTCATGCTTCAACTAGGACTTTTAAGGGTTATAACGTGGCTTGGTTCACGGTTAAAGAAACAAAGGATAAAGGCTCAAATTTTATTTGTACCCACCTGTTCTTCGTGATGTTCTTCAGTATTATGTTCAGTTAATTATGTGTTTATATCCCAATTGAGTATGGAATCTTATCCTTAATGTTCCCGTGATGGTTTAGAAATTGAACGTTTGTTTGAGAAGGCAATCATTTTTGTAACCTTTTCTTTTTGTTGAGGATTTGTAGGACCTCTTTCTTTTTGATTTTGCTATCCCTATCTTTTTCCTAAACTGTTTCTTTTGTGATTACAGTCAGCGGGATGCCCCCAATTTTTTCTTAAGTCTCCTTCATAGGTTTTGACTTAGCGACTTTTATTTTAAGTGATAATGACTGCCTGTCTTGATGATTATGCATAACCATCATCGTCTTTTGATTTGGAAGGCCGTCTTTGATGTAATTCATTATGTTTGAAGTGGAAGATTGCGACTGAATGTGCATCTGAATTAACTGAGAAACTACCCTACCCCAGGTTATGATTAAGGGTTTTAATTTGTGTGAAAATAAAACTCCTACTTCTTAGGCTCAAAGGGGTTGACTAGGGATTATATTCCTTACAAATCCACTATTTAGGATTTTGAAACAACGCCTGTACATCATCAGCGGGGTCTGTTCAAAAGCATGCTATAGAGATTGTGGTATCGTTCTTGTCATCCTCCCTCTAAAGGCTTAGAGCTTTTTAACCAGGAGTTTGAATATCACAAAAAGGAAATAAAAACATAGTTTGAATATAATGAATATGAAAGAAATAATTCAAGACAAGCATATGCAATGTATTAATATGAATAACCAAAGTTTGACATAAAGATAAATGTTTTAAGCAACAAAGGAATTACAACTGATAATTCAAATGCAATAAATGCTCTCAATATTGGCCATGATTTGGCATGGGAGCAGTGGTCACACTAGGGTCTTAGGAGAGTCAAATTCGATCTCCTTGCTATCGATCAAATCCTGAATCTTATTCTTCAAAGTCCAACAGCTATCGGTGTCGTGCCCAAGGCTATCAGAATGGTAAGTACATTTTACATTAGGATTGTACTTAGGAGAAGAGGTATAAGGTTTTTGAGGAGGATCATTTAGTGTAATCACCTCCTCTTTTAGCAATTGTTGTAATGCTTGAGACAAAGGCATATTAATATCAGTGTACTGCCTCTCTTTATATTTTATCCTACGCCTATTGCCCCGATGATGTTGAACGGGTGTAGGATCAGACATTAACACTGCTCCCACAGACTGATGGTGGTTATTTGTATTATGGCGCTTTTGACCATAGACAGCATTAGTTTCTTTTCTACCACCAAATGACTTCCTCTCAGCATTAGACGATGCCGCCATTGGAATCTTCCCACTCTTGATACCGTTTTCAATCCTCTCCCTAGTCAGAACCATTTCTGTAAAACCGGATGAGGAACTTCCAATCAGCAAATTGAAGAATGGGCTTGTCATAGTGCCTATGAACATGTCCACCATTTCCTGATCAGTCAGAGGAGGTTGAACCCTGCCAGCCAAATCCCTCCATTTCTGCGCATATTCCTTGAAGCCTTCTCTTGGGCTCACGGACATACTCTGCAATTGCACTCGAGTTGGTGCCAGGTCAGCATTGTATTGGTACTTCTTGTAGAAAGCAGCAGCCAAGTCTTCCCAGGTATGGATGTCATCTCCTTCTTGAAGATGTGAAAAACACAAGAAGGGGGGGTTGAATTGTAAAACTTAAAACAAATGGCTTGACAATACAGTATTTTTATCCTGGTTCGTTTAATCTCAAACTACTCCAGTCCACCCATCAAGGTGATTTCGCCTCTCTCCAACGAGGTCTTAATTCACTATTCTCAAAGAATTACAACAACTACTTTAACAACTGTTAAAGTCTTCTTGAGTACAACCACAATCCGGTTAATCTCAAGGAGCTTCTTTTACAAATGAGTTGAACAAGTGTGTTTTTGTTTTCTTACAAAACTGTATACCACAACTGTGATAATTACACTAAATAAGCTTGCAATAAAATGACTTTGCTTAAGCTTTGAATATGCGTGGTTTGGTTAGCTTAGCAAAATTGAGTGCGTATGTATGTGCTTCTTTTCATAAGCAGTCCTGTTTATATAGGAAAGCAAGGATACGTTTTCCATAAAGCAGGTTTAATGATAATAATGCACTTTCCTTTTGTAGAAGATCTTTGTCTGAAGAAAGTCGTTAGCATTTAATTCTGTCTTGAATAAATAGTAACGCTTCAGAGTCTTCTTTGCTGTATCTGCTGATAACGCTTCAGAGTGTTGATGACTTGGTAAAGATGTCTTTGATCAGAGTTAGAGTGTAATTGTTTAGGCGTAAATTCTGGTCATCAAACTTCAGTGTTTCACCGTGTACCATAGGTTGCTGATCTTCTGATGCTGATTCCATCAGAACTTCTGCATATACAAAGCATAATTTTAAGGAGCATAATTGTTCTTTGTATATACCTTAGAAATAATATTATTCTTTGTATTTTGTTATCATCAAAACTTTAATCAAGGGTTGTGGAATCAAACTATGTTCTAACAATCTCCGCCTTTTTGATGATGACAAAAACCAGATTTTTCAATAAAGAATAAAGAACAAAAGGTATAGAGTTAAGTAGAAAAACTCCCCCTGAGTTGATTACTTCCTTTTAATTCCATGAGTCTTTGAGCATCAGAATCTTACTGTATCTTTCAGCAGAGTTTTGTACCTGTTCAAGCTTTTTAGAAGAGAGAATTTAAGTAGATTAGAATGTTTGAGAATTATGTCTCAGTAATCCGTTATTGAAAATATCTTTTTCTTTCTCCCCCTTTTTGTCAGTTATCAAAAAGAACAAATAATTAGAGCCAGAATGAGTTTATATTAAAATCAGAATCAACGATAAGTTCAGAGCTACGTAGAGAATATTACAGATAAACAAATTTTTAAATAGAGGAAAATCTAAGAGGGAGGAGGAAGACGCGTGAATAAAGCTTCCAACAAGCCCTTGATCTGGATGTTGGTTTCCTCTTGCTTGGTAAACATGCTCTTGATTTCCGAAATTTTGTAATCCTGTTTATCCATTCTCTCCTGCATAAAAATATCAGATCTCTTCAGGTCTTCTAAAGTCTGCCTTTCGTAGGAGGAAGCTTGAGGATCTTCATCAACTGGATGCTTCTCAGAGCATTCTGCAATGTCCTCTTTTTGACCTAGTTCTTCAGCAAGAATCATATGTTCTGGAGTATCAGTCAGATTGAGATCTTCTGACACTGGTTGAACTTTGTCTGCTGGATGATGTTCAGACCAGGGGGAATTGTCCAGAGGGAGAACTTCTTCCTTGAGTAGCTGGCTCAGAACTTGATCTTCAAAAACTTTTAGCAGGTTACTGAAGTTTTGTTGAACTTGTCCATAGCTCTGTTCTTGCAATATATGAGTTTCAGAACATACCCATTTTCTGAAACTTGTCCAAAGATAATCTGATGCAGTAGGATCAATCAGCTCAAGACTAGCTTGCTTCAGTGAAGTTATCCACTTCTGCATTTCTGTTTCAATTATCAGTAAACTGGTACCAACATCTGGTGTAGGTTCATATGGTTTTGGTTTTGGAATGGCTGTTTTGTTGGTTATGGCAGTCAGGCGTTCAAAAGCAGTTAGATCAATGATAGTTTTGGCGTTGTCATTTGGATTGATCTTTGTCGAGGAAGTGGGAGAGTCTGGAATGATTATTGGACTTGTTGGGGTGTTTGGTGGAGTTGATTCTAGTGAAGAGGGAATTTGGGGAATATCCAGGATGGTCAGGGGTATACTGATGGTCAGAGGTTCAGTGATTCCGAGAATGGGAATGGGATCAGAATCAATAGTTTGGTTGGATTGATGGTGATGAAGTTCTGGTTCGCAGGATTCAGGGGGTTGGACCTCAGAAGTTTTCACTTCTGGTTGTAATGGTCCAGCTTGTGGAGAATGTGGATGAGTTTCTGGTAGAGGAGAGATTGGAATTTCTGGTTGAGGTACTTCTGAAATGGTTTCAGAGTTTGGATTTACTGGTATGGAAGAAGATATATGCTGGTCAAAGGTTTCAATCTTTGATAGAACTTTTGCAAGTTCTTGTTGAGTTACTTCAATATTTGGATTTATAGGTAGGGAGTGAGATCCTCTAAGAGTTAAAGTTTCTGAGGGGTCAAATTCAATGTCAAAATCATCAAGTGTTTGTTGAGTAGGATTTTCTGATTGAGTGGGGATTGGTACAGATGTTGGTACAGATGTTGATACAGATACTGAATCTAAAACAGTTACAGAAGAAGGATTACCTCTCTTTTTAGCTGCTTTAGGAGTCCGCTGGGATGATCCTTCTGCTGCAACCTTCCTTTTCTTGTTTTTTTTCAGCACAACCTCTCAGCCATGTCTATACATCTTACGCCACCACCTCTATAGTATATCAATCTTGCAATAAGGTCTTCAGTTATGACTATCTTCTTCCCCATTATGTACGAAGTAACTTGATGGTTGGAAGATGAAGCATGAATCCAAAATTCCTTCACAAGGATTGGGAAAGTTGGACCTACCAGAAGGTCAAAATACCTATTCCATCCTTGAGCCTTTACTTCTTCAGAGAGATTGAACCCGTTCTCTTGAAGACTGTTAAAGTACACAATCAATTCTGAGAGTACTTCTAGATTTTTAATGGGCGTGAGGAGAGTTCTGAAAGGTTCTTCATATTGTTCTGAGGAATTTTTTCTCTGAATACTGGAAGTTGGTTTTCTTGAGGAAGCCATGTTCACACAGAAAGTTTTGAGAAGAAAGTGAAAGGGTTTTGAAAAGGATGAAAACAGAAATCAATTAGATTGTAGAGAAAGTAAAAGTGAAAGAGTATAAAGAATGAGAAATGTGTTTAAATAGATTATGAAAAAGATTTTGAAAATGTAAACGGAAAGAGAGAGAAATAAATTATAATGATTATGAGCATTAATGACAACTGATTTTGGGGGATTCAGAAAGATATTGGAACGGTTACCCATGACATGTGTCCCAATGCATCCAATCAGCGCTTTTGACCTTTCAGAAAAGTGAACGCGTGTTCAGCCTCAAAAAGTAGCTGATGAATGGATTACAACTGTTTGCTTGAGTGAACAACACATTTCTATCCTTGAAATGAAGCGCTCAAATCTTCATGGATAGATTCTGATACAATCTGTACTTCTAAAGATTTGAAGGCAGGTTGATCAGTAGTTCACAGAAAATAACCAAAATACTGAAGGTTAAGATATGAAGATAAAACTGTTTTATTCTGGGCAAAGCTTCATGCTGAGATGTTTCATAATGAAGTTAAACCTATCTTCAGAAAGAGGTTTTGTAAAGACATCATCCCATTGATGGTCTGTGTTAATAAATTTTAAATTAAGAATCCCTTTCTGAATATAGTCCCTAATAAAATGATGTTTTATTTCTATATGCTTAGCCCTAGAATATAAGATAGGATTTTTACTAAGACAAATAGCAGAAGTGTTATCACAGAGGATAGGGATGTTACTCTCAAATATATTGAAGTCCTCAAGTTGACTTTTCATTCAGAGCATTTGCGTGCTACATCCAGCTGCTGCTATGTATTCAACTTCTGTTGTTGATAGAGCTATTGTGGATTGTCTTTTACTGGACCATGAGATCAGATTTTTTCCCAGAAACTGGCAGCTTCCAGAGGTGCTTTTATGTTCAATTCTGTCTCCAGCAAAATCAGCATCACAGTATCCTACTAAGCTATAATCACTTGATTTTCTATAAAATAAACCCAGATTAGTAGTACCTTTCAGATACTTGAAAATTCGCTTAACTGCTGTTAAGTGAGATTCTCTAGGATCTGATTGGAATCTAGCACAAATGCAAACACTGAATAGAATGTCAGGCATTGAAGCCGTCAGATAGAGAAGAGAACTAATCATACCTCTGTACACCTTCTGTTCTACCTTGTTACTTACCTCTTCTTTTTCCATAATGCATGTGGGATTCATTGGAATCCTTGAGGGCTTACATTCTGAGAGATCAAATTTCTTCAGAAGTTCTCTGACATATTTGCTCTGATGAATGTAGGTTCCTTCTGGAGTTTGATTAATCTGAATGCCCAGAAAGAACTTTAGTTCCCCCATTAGGCTCATCTCAAATTCTGCCTACATACATTTAGCAAACTCTCTTCCCAGAGTGGGTTTAGTGGATTCAAATATAATGTCATCAACATAAATATGACATACTAAGATGTCATTCTTAACTGTCTTACTGAACAGGGTTGTGTCCACTTTCCCTCTGGTGAATTCCTTTTCTAACAGGAAGTTACTTATTCTTTCATACCAAGCTCTGGGAGCTTGTTTCAGACCATAGAGTGACTTCTTTAGTTTGAAAACATATTCTGGATTTTTGGAAATTTCAAAACCAGGGGGTTGGTGCACATAAACCTCTTCTTCTATATAGCCATTTAAGAATGCACTCTTGACATCCATCTGATACAGAGTGATGCCTTTATTAACAGCAAATGAAATTAAAAGTCTGATAGATTCTAACCTGGCGACTGGAGCAAAGGTTTCTGTATAGTTTATCCCCTCTTGTTGACTATAACCTTGTGCTACCAGCTGTGCTTTGTTTTTGATGACTTCACCTTGTTCGTTCAGTTTGTTTATGAACACCCATTTTGTGCCTATGATGTTGAATCCTTTTGGTTTGGGAACCCGATCCCATACGTCATTTCTTGTGAACTGATTTAGCTCCTCCTGCATTGCCAGAATCCAGTCATTGTCCATAAGTGCTTCATTAATTGTTGTTGGTTCAATCATAGAAACAAGTCCCATGATGGATTCTTCAGAGTTTCTAAAGGTAGATCTTGTTCTGATTGGATCTTCCTTCCTTCCTAAGATTGTTTCTTCTGGGTGATCAATTCTGCTTCTGGATGGTCTTTTCTGGAGTTGATCAACAAAAGGTGTTGGGTTGCTTGTAATGACTCTTTCTGATGTTGAGGGAGTGTCTCTGTTGAGAGCCTTTGAGTTATCTTTAGTACCTGTGAGTTCAACTTCCATACCTGCAAGGAATTCATTCTGCTTTGACTTTTGAGAGTCAAGCTTATCATCAAACCGAACACTGATTGACTCTTCAACAATCTGTGTTTCTGCATTGTATACTCTTTACCCTCTTGAGCGTTCAAAGTATCCTAACATAATACACTTTTGTGCTTTAGAGTCAAACTTGTTCAAATAATTTTTTGTATTCAAAATAAAACATGTACATCCAAATGGGTGAAAATAGGAAATGTTGGGTTTTCTGTTCTTCCATAACTCATATGGAGTCTTTTCCAGAATAGGTCTGATGGAGATTCTATTCTGAATGTATAACACTGTGTTTATTGCTTCTGCCCAAAAGATCTTAGCAACATTAGTCTCGTTGATCATGGTTATGGCCATTTCTTGCAATGTTCTGTTCTTTCGTTCTACAACTCCATTTTGCTGGGGAGTTCTAGGACAAGAAAAGTCATGCAGAATGCCTTTTTCATTAAAGAATAATTCAAAGTCTTTATTTTCAAATTCTCCACCATGATCACTTCTGACTTTGACGATTCTAAGATCCTTTTCATTCTGAACTTTGTTGCATAAGGTAACAAACACAGAGTGTGACTCGTCCTTGTGCCTTAAGAACTTTACCCATGTCCATCTGCTATAGTCATCTACGATTACTAACCCATACTTCTTGCCACTGACTGAGGCAGTTTTTACTGGTCCAAATAAGTCAATATGGAGAATTTCTAATGGCTTAGAGGTGGAAACAACGTTTTTGGATTTGAAAGCAGGTTTTACAAACTTGCCTTTCTGACATGCTTCACACAGAGCATCTGAATTGAACTTCAAGTTAGGAAGTCCTCTGACCAGATTGAGTTTATTAATCTGAGATATTCTTCTCATACTAACATGTCCCAATATTCTATGCCAGATCCATTGCTCGTTGTTAACAAACAGAAGACATTTTACATTATGACTTTTCAGTTCAGAAAGTTTGATTTTATAAATGTTGTTTTTCCTCTTTCCATTAAATAGGATAGTCCCATCTTTCTGACTAACAACTTTGCATGAATTTTGATTGAAGATTATATCATAACCGTTATCACTTAATTGACTTATGGATAACATGTTATGCATTAATCCATCAACTAATAAAACATTGCTAATAGAGGGAAGATTTCCATTACCTACTGTTCTAGAGCCAATGATCTTTCCCCTCTGATTGCCTCCAAAACCTACGTGGCCTCCAGGCTTATGTTCCAGGCTTTGGAACATATGACTTCTTCCCGTCATGTGTCGTGAGCAGACAGAGTCCAGGTACCATGACTGGTGTCTTTGCTTTGCTGCTAAAGATATCTGCCACATGTATTATTTTATCCTTAGGTACCCACATTTTCTTGGGTCCTGATTTGTTAGTTTTACCAAAACTCTGGTTGAATTTTGGTTTGACAGAGTAATCACTACTTGTATATTTTAGGTCATGTGTGTGCCCATATATAAAGTGTGAATCAAGTGGAGTACGCTTTATAACTAAATCCATTGCATTTTTTGGTGTAGGAACCTTACCTTGATATCCTATCCCTTTTCTGCCATTTCTGCTAACCCCATAGATCATTGAAGCCATTTTTCTTCTGTCTATGTTTTTAGCTAGATAATTCTGAAAGCTGTGATCATACTCTTTGATGATCTCATCAGCATTGCTGGGAGTTTCAGGGATTGTTTCCTTCTGAGAGTTTTGCAATTGATTTTCTAGTTTTGAAATTTTATCTTTTAACTCAGAATTCTGAAATTTGAGACTCTCAGTCTTATCAGAGTCAGAAGCAAGATTCCTTTTCAGGTTTCTGAATTTGACTCTGATCTGCTGATACCTTTCCAGAATTTCATTAAGGCTTTCAGCTAATTCAGCCTTAGTAAAATTTATAGTAAAGTCAGGGAATACCTCTTATGTATCTGATTCTGAATCTGAACCAGAAGCTTCACTGTCTTCAGATACGTTTGCCATGAGAGCTATGTTTGCTCTCTCATCATCTGATTCTGAGTCAGCTTCAGATGTATTAGAATCATCCCATGTATCCATGAGACTTTTCTTCTTTTCTTTGCCAAACTTCTTTTTGGGCTTCTCCTTCTGAAGCCTTGGGCAATCACTTTTGTAGTGCCCTTGCTCGTTACACTCATAGAAGATGATGTCTTTGTAGTTTGGATTTTTATATCCTGAGGAGCCTTCAGATCTTTTGTTTCCAGAGGAGGATTCTGACCTTCTGTATCTGGAGGAAGATTCATTCTGATTTTCTGATCTTCTGGGATTCCTGAACTTCCTTTGCCTCTGCTTCCACAGTTGGTTCACCCTTCTGGAGAGAAGAGACAATTCATCTTCTTCTAATGAGTATCCATCAGAGGTTTCTTCCACAACCTGCAAAACTTTGGAGTCAAATTTTCTATTAGATTTTAATGCTAATGGCCTACCTTGCTTTTGAGGTTCATCTGCTTCTAGCTCTATCTCGTGACTTTTTGAGGGAGCTGATAAGTTCCTCCAGAGAGATTTTGTTGAGATCCTTGGATAGCTTAAGCGCTGTGACCATTGGCCTCCACTGTTTTGGCAAGCTTCTGATGATCTTCTTGACATGATCAGCAGTGGAATATCCTTTGTCAAGAACTTTTAGACCAGCAACGAGAATTTGAAATCTTGAAAACATAGCTTCTATTGATTCACTGTCTTCCATCTTGAATGCCTCATACTTCTGAATGAGTGTAAGGGCTTTTGTTTCTTTGACTTGATGTTTCCTTCATGCGTAATTCTCAGAGAATCAAACATATTCTTAGCAGTTTCTCTATTTGATATTTTCTCATATTCTGAATATGAGATGGCGCTGAGAAGAATTGTTCTGGCCTTGTGATGATTTCTCAACTCACGCTTTTGCTGATCAGACATCATTTTCCTATCAATCTTATGACCACTTCCATCCACTGGGTGCGTGTATCCATCAGTTACCATGTCCCACAGATCAGCATCATGGGCCAGAAAGAAACTCTCAATTCTGTCTTTCCAGTAGTCAAAGTTTTCTCCATCAAAGACTGGAGGTTTGCCACTGAATCTATCCCTTTCTTCATTGTTGTCATTGCTAATGTTTTGACTTGGTCTTGCCATTGTGTTTTTCTGACACTGGATCTTGTACTGACACGGTTAAGTGTTAAAGCTCAGAACCAGACGCTTTGATGCCAATTGAAGATGTGAAAAACACAAAAAGGGGGGTTGAATTGTAAAACTTAAAATAAATGTCTTGCAATACAGTATTTTTATCCTGGTTCGTTTGATCTCAAACTACTCCAGTCCACCCGTCAAGGTGATTTCTCCTCTCTCCAACAAGGTCTTAATTCACTATTCTCAAAGAATTACAACAGCTACTTTAACAACTGTTAAAGTCCTCTTGAGTACAACCACAATCCGGTTAATCTCAAGGAACTTCTTTTACAAATGAATTGAACAAGTGTGTTTTTGTTTTCTTACAAAATTGTATACCACAACTGTGATAATTACACTAAATAAGCTTGGAATAAAATGACTTTGCTTAAGCTTTGAATATGCGTGGTTTGGATAGCTTAGCAAAATTGAGTGCGTACGTACGTGCTTCTTTTCACAAGCAGCCCTGTTTATATAGGCAAGCAAGGATACATTGTCCATAAAGCACATTTAATGATAATAATGCACTTTCCTTTTGTAGAAGATCTTTGTCTGAAGAAAGTCGTTAGCATTTAATTCTGTCTTGAATAACTAGTAACGCTTCAGAGTCTTCTTTGCTGTATCTGCTGATAACGCTTCAGAGTGTTGATGACTTGGTAAAGATGACTTTGATCAGAGTCAGAGTGTATTTGTTTAGGCGCAAATTCTGGTCATCAAACTTCAGTGTTTCACTGTGTACCATAGGTTGTTGATCTTCTGATGCTGATTCCATTCTGATGCTGATTCCATCAGAACTTCTGCATATACAAAGCATAATTTTAAGGAGCATGATTGTTCTTTGTATATACCTTAGAAATAATATTATTCTTTGTATTTTGTTATCATAAAAATTTTAATCAAGGGTTGTAGAATCAAACTATGTTCTAACACTTCTAGCTGATAGAATCAATCCAGTTGAGTGCCAGCCAAAATTTCTTGGAAGTAATGGACCCCTAAGTTTTAGTCAGCAGTGTGAGGCTGGATCTTCCTGACATAGGACCTTAAGTGCAACTTAGGGCAGGAGACACCGTCATACTTAGCAAACGTGGGGACCTTGAATTTTGGTGGGATGACCACTCAGGAACCAAACCTAATTCTTTAAAATCCAAACCGAGCATCCTTTGAATCTCCATGGCATTGAGTCGATCCTCCAGCCGTTTGTATTTATCGTCAGCAGGAGAATATTGCTCCTCAGAGTAGTCAGGTT
The DNA here is from genome assembly GCA_948472305.1 of Vicia faba. NCBI lineage: Eukaryota > Viridiplantae > Streptophyta > Magnoliopsida > Fabales > Fabaceae > Vicia > Vicia faba. The sequence continues at coordinate 237,793,983 of OX451739.1, read as the reverse complement.
CGTCTTCTTCAGACGTTGGATAGCTGTCTTATTCCTCTGATTCCTCATCATCTTCCTCTTGATTATCCCCTCCCTTTGATGGGGTGGCGAAGTCTAGAGCTCGGTTAGCTGGTCTTCTTCTTCCCACACTCAAAACACGAATTGGTTTCTTTGCCTTCTTAACCTACTTTTTGACGATCAGAGCTTTCAAGTCTTCCTTCCCCTGGGTCAGAGTCAGGAACATTTGTTGGAATTGAGCATTTTGAGCTTGAAGGTCTTTGATTGTTTGTTCAAGGGCCATTTCTTTACTTGTTGAAATAAATAGCGAAGAAGATGAGAATCCTACTTTGAAACCCGTTTATGCAATAGCATATATGATATGCATATGCAATGTTTTCAAGGACTCGCAGGGTAAACAAGAAGATGTCAGCAGTTGAAGTTTGTAGCTTTGAAGAACTTCGTATTGTTGAGTGTCCTTCTACGAGAATCAAGCTCACCATATCAAGTGGGTCATAGCCCCTGACTCAAGTTGTCGTGTTTGGTCTTTTTACGACATTGGCTAGAGGAAAATAAATCCCTTTTCCCCTTGCTAGACGTCTGGTTCATCATAACCTACATCACAGGCCCTCGAGATCCTTGAAATGGTTAAGGAAATGCTATGGCATGATGTTATCATTTGTATGCTATGTGTTAAGAAAAAGTGTAAGGCGATGTAAGCAAGTAAACCCTGCAAGAAATCCAAGTTATTGGATAATGACTGTAAACAAATCCTGCAAGGAAGTCATGTTATCAGATGATAAAACCCTGCAAGTAGTTCAAGTTGAAAGCAAACAAGTCACACAATCATCCTTAGGTTTAGGCTTCATGGGTTTTAAGGTAGTACCCTCTTGAAGTTAGATTGGTTCAACCTGTCCTATAAATAGTAATTGGGTTCTAAGGGATCTCAATATCACTGACCTTTCCCATAAGCTTCATTTGATAGGCGACTGACTCGCAACCAGACAAAACCCAGGAGTCGAGTCTCAATGAGTGTAGCATCGAGTATCTGCCGACTTTGGGAATACACCAAAGATGGCCATCTCGCTATGTCCTAATGTCCAAGTTGTTCATTTAAAGGTTCTAAGGTCAGTTGACGCTTCATGACACCATGCAGTGGCCCCGTATTCTCCTTGATAAACTCAAGGATAACTGGTACCAACCAAAGTGTCGCATCAACGTAGCCATCGCTTCAACCGTGTCAGTATACCCCGCACAGTTTCCACGATCTATTGGTACTTACCTAAAAGGTATTCCCAGACCCAGGTGTAGGATCTATAGTAACGCAAACAAAGCCCTCAAAAGTAAAGCAATCAAAGCATATAAAGCAGTTAAATAATGAATTAACTCTAAGATAGCCCTACTTTTTATTATTTCCCCAGCAGAGTCGTCAGTTCTGTGATATGGTGGCAAACTCGACTGTTATATACTGGTTTGCGTTTTTTGTTTGCAAATATGCAGTAAGCAAGAGTCGACACCATCTTTTATTTTATCCAACAAAGGAAAGGGTGAAAAGAACAGAAAAATACCTTTTCGAGATGTTTCTAAGTAAGGGGGTAGATTATGGAAATGGAAGGTATTAGCACCCTTTCCATCCGTGGTTTTTCACGAGCTCTTAGAGGTTTGCTCATTTTTCAAGATGCTTTTGTGCTTTGTGTTTGAAAATGTTTTGAAAACGCCTTAGTACGGAGAACTTTGTAATGTTTCTCGGGATAGTAGAGAAAATATACAAAGTGTTTTGAAATGTCTTTTGAAAAGTAGTTTTTGTGTAAGTGCAAAAATAGTTTTGAGCAAACTTCTAACAGCTATCTACTTTGTACTCGAAAAGGTTGTTCTTTTCCTCTTTTCCTTTAGATAGGGCTATCCTACTATTAGTGAGTAGTTAGCCTTGTCGTTGGATATTTTGAGGGATAATTGGATGGACGTTATATTCACGAAGGCAATTTATGGAGATGCTTTAGCAATTCTATTTTTTAAAGGCATCCAAAGTGGGCGTACCTTAGAGGTGCTTGTGTGCAATTGCGTTCAATTCAGTTATTTTTGTCTTTTTGTTAAGTTTGCTAGCGTTTGATTATTACTTATCATACAAGCCTAATTACTAGCAGTTAATATGAAAAGCAGTAAAAAATGCAGAAAATAGAGGTCCTACGCTATCACAACCAAATCGAAAGACAAGTAAAAAGTAAAAAGAAAAAGACTTCTTCGATCCATGCCATGGGCTCCTTCAATTCACCCTTCTTTGGCCTTCTTTTGATTGGGCTTGAGAATTGACATGGGAAAGTTTCGATTTGCACCTTCTCCAATTCTTTCGATTGAGCTAGGGAGTGGACGTGAATAGCCTTTGATCCAGGGAAGGGGATTTCCCTTTGATCCTGGGGAAGGAGATGTCTTCTTTGATCCAGAAGGTTGTGGCTTCGATCCAGGAAGTCTATGACTCTTTCGATCCAGAAGGGAGATGTTTTCTTCGATCCAGGAGGACAATGGGAAGCTTCGATCCAGAGAAGGTGTCTCCTTCGATCTGGGATGCTATACCTGCAAAAGTATGTTAGTGAAATAAAACGCAGGATCTGGGTATCGAAACCCAGGTCCGTCGATCCTGCATTCGCTGGATCTTTTCAGGCTATATCTGTATCAAGTTTTAGCAAACTAAGAACATGACCTGGGTGCCAAACCCAAGCCCTTTGATTTTGTCTAGAATGAAAAATCGAATGAAATAACATATATGAATGTGTTATGCAAATATGAAGTTTGACAATTTACCCTCTCTTACCAGTAGTTGGAACCTTCGATTTGGGCACTTTCAGGATGTGGGCACCTTCGATCTGGGCCTTTTGGGCGTCGATATTTTTGTTGAAGGGTTGCTTTGGCTTGGATTATTTATGAAAATTTTGACAACCTTTGGGGGACTTTTTGGGCAGCGTCTCTCCAACATTTTTTATTCTCTTTTTGCTTGCAAGCATGTTGCTTTTATAGAGTAGGAGGGAGGGGACAAGAGAAGTAATGTTGGTAAAGGCCATTTGAATGCCATGAATACCAAAATGTAACCTTGGCCAAAGTTAAGGGATCTTGTCTATTTTTTTTAATTTTAAATGTATGTGGATGTGCTGGCCTTCGAATGCTCTCTTTCGAATGGGCTGATGGCCTCCTTCGAATGGTCCGGATTTAGCTCCTTCGAACGGATCTGATTCATTTCCTTCAAATGGGTCTGATTCAGTTCATTTGAATGGCTCTAATTCAGCTCCTTCGAATGCTCTGATGGCCTCCTTCGAATGGCTCTGATGGCCTCCTTCGAGTGGACCTTTCGAATTCTTCTTCAAATGGACCCTTTGAATGCTTCTTCGAATGGACCCTTTGAATGCCTCTTCGAATGGACCTTTACATGTTCTTCGAATGAGTCATTGTTACCTCCTTCGAATGGATTTCTTTTCCAGATTCAAAGTCCAATTCGAATCTATTCATAATTTTCCTTATTAGAATCCCTTCGACCAGCCCTGGGCCTTGATGGTTCTTTTGAAATTTTGTACTGAAATGCCATTCGAAAGACCCTTTGCCATGCCAATCGAAGGACCTTTTTCCAGATACCAATCGAAGGATACATGTTAAAATGTCAATCGAAGGACACTGTTACAATGCCAATCGAAAGGTACTTGTTAAAATGCCAATCGAAAGGCCTGGTTAACAGGCCAATCGAAGGATGTTTCTTCATGCCAATCGAAGGGCGTTATGTAGATGCCAATCGAAAGAAAATTTGGAGGTTGCAATCAAAAGGTCTTGTTAATAGGCCAATTGAAGGAAACTTAAAAACATCACTCAAAAAACTTCCTTTTCTTTAGGCAATGGTTTGTGACCAACCATGTAGGGGAAAACCTTGGAAAGCATGAGAGGGAAAATTTTGGGGTACAACAAATATCATCCACAGGCAGATGGTCAGATAGAGAGGACTATTCAGTCGCTAGAAGATTTGTTGAGGGCTTGTCCAAAATTATTTGCTTCAGGTAATTTTCGAGGACAAAAATATTCTAAATGGGGGAGTGTTGTAACACCCCGATTTAATTAGAATCATTTTTAATTAAATAATCTGATGATGCTGCGAAATTATATGATATGATGGATCTTATGATGTGGTGCGATGCCTTGTAAGGGATAAATGCCTTAGAATTATAGAAGTTGAGGTTATGGGGGTGTTTGGCTAAATGTGTAGAAACGTAGGGGTGTGCAAAATAATATAGTTTATTATTAATTTATTACTATATCGTTAGGATAATTATTATTATTTTATAATAATAATTAAATAATTATTATTGGATTATTTGTATTATTATTATACTATATTAGAATGAGAGAAGGAAATAGAGTCAGTACGTGAAATAAGAACAGAATCATAGAAGGTAGAAGAGAGAAAAGCACTAGGAAGTTAGGGCAATGATTCAACATAGAAATCAAGAACCAACTAAGAATCTAAGGTAAGGGGGGATTCTAAATCTATAAAAGGTTGCCTAATGATGGAGTATGGTGGGATTTAGGTTGCTTTATTTTATGTTTTGAATTCTATCGATTTGGTTGTTTTTGGGGTTTTTCCCCATTGGTGGATTTTTGGTGATTTTAATGTGCTTGTGATGAGATTTGATGACATGAATTGGTTAGTATTAGTATAAAAATGTTGGTGAGTAATTAGCTTGCTTAAAAGATAAATTTTGATGTGAAAATTATGAATTTTGGATGTTGAAACATGGGATGGTCGTAACATGAAAACTGGAGAAATTTTCCCTATTATCGTAGGATAACCGGTTACCCAAAAATGGTAATTGGTTATCATATCAAAAGTTGAAACAAAAATAGATATTGTCCTACGGAAACATATTACATTAAGTGGGTGACCAATTACCGCGAGGAATTTTGAAAAAGAAAAGGTTATTGTCTTGCGGTAACCAGTTATCATAACTGGGTAACCGGTTACCATTGCTATTGACATCATTTTTGGAAAACTTCTAAAACTTGTAACTTTTGCCTCAGGTGTTTGTTTGACGCGCTGTTTGGACCGCTGGAAAGATAAAATAATTTCCTATCTTATAAAAATGACTTATAATGCAGTAGCTAATTATTTCACTACGTTGATACCAATCCGTAAGTGTGTTTTGAATTGTACACCATGAATTATGTTGTGGTTATTTGCGATGATTGTTTTGACTATTTGACATGAGATACAAGATGAGAACGATAATGATGGCTTGTATTCGCGAAATGGTGACGAGTAATAACGATAAATGCGAAGTATGTCGTTGCATGATAGTGTCTCATGAATTCATAAAGCGAAGGCCTGTATTGGCGAGCGAAGGTCTGTATTGGAGAGCGAAGTTGATTGCCCTAAAGTGGCATTATTGTGAAGAGGGTTTTACCCTAATGGTACCATATGCATTGAGTTTGTGTCATTCTTTTTCATCATATTGTGTCTGATAATTCGATGGGTGAATAGTGATGAAAGTATGTACAATGTTACGATATATGTTATGTGCTGACTATGTACTTGAATCCGCACTTGCTCATTATTATGCTTTATTTTATATTGTTATGATATCTCACCCCTTTCTATTTCAATGTTACCTCCATGTGGATAACATGAAAATGATCCACAATATCTAGAGATCGAGGGTTAGCTGAGGAGTTCCTTCAGTTATGTAGATTGAGTCAGTGTCTGCTCTGATATGTAACACTCGAGGGGATTCGTGTGAATTGTTTTATTATGTTAGGAGTGAACTTGTATTACTCCATTGTTTGAATTTTTTTAAGATTATGGTGATGTTTGAAAGATAATAATTGTTACCTTGATTTGGAAGATTGAGATGACAATTTATTGATGTTTTTCCGCTGCGAATAAATGCATTGAAGTTTAAGACTTATGAGCATGGGATTTTTATGTTGTGTATCCTAATTTTGATCATGTGTGATTGAAGAATTATGTGACATCCTATTTGGTTGATGTTTATTGAAAAATTAATTTACTCTAATTATTATATAAATTACCAACGGGAAAATATGGTGTTACACTTAACACTTTTCACACCTTTCGCTTATAACTACCTCCTTAAACAGCCAAAATAACCGAGTTGCATTGAACTATCATTGTAAAACAACAAATTGTTTTTTATATATAAATATTTCTCATTAATAATCACTTCCAATATTCAATTCACTTTATCACATATCTCAATCTCTCTATTAAAACAAAATGCAGAATTCAAACTCAAATATAGAGATGTTAAGGGTGCAAGCACTATAAATTCTCTGTACACCTCACCCTTTTCTTGCTTAGCTCCCATTCAAGATAAAGTTGATGCATGTTACGACACAAAGGACCAAATAAGTGATGATGGTTCTTTTGATTTTGATGGATTTGATTTCATTCAAGATAATCTTGATCCATATTGTAGCACAAAAATACAAATTAACAACGATGCTTTTTTAGATTTTAAAGTCTTTTCTCCCGTTAAAGATAAATCTGAATCATATTATAGCTCCAATCAACAAATTCACAACAGTGAAGGAGAAATATTAAAGAGCGAGATTTTACTTTTGCATGCACTAATGTACAAGGAATGGAAATATTTGCCGATGACATATTTGAAAATAGAAAAATGCGAACATTACTTCCTACTTTTAAAAAATCTCTTCAATTCTTCCCCACCACAAATAAAAATGCTTTACATCTTTGACCACCTCTAAAAGACATCTTTATTAAGAATTCTATAAGTCCACAATCAATATCAGGTGATATTTCTAAAAAAACTCAAAATGAGTTATTGCTAAATATGATAATGAAATGTTCAAGTGAGTGTTATGAAAAAAGCAACTCAACAGGGTCATCAAATCTATGGAGACTTAGACAAAATTTGGATTTTCAAAGTAATAGTGATCATATGGATTCTTTTGTTATATTTAATCCTTCGGTGCCAAAAACAACAATCAAGCCAAAGGTAGATAACATCATTGTTAAAAAGAAAAAGGGTGATCAACCAAAAAATACATTATTGGTTTATGAGAAGCTTTATGTGAAGAATAAAACGAGAAAATGGATAAATAAATGAAGATAATTCTTGCCATACAAACACACACTATTTGGATTCTTTACCAACATGCACTAACTGAGTAGGAACATGCACCTGTTTTGAGATTGAATTACCAACATTTTTCATTGTTGAGGATTCATCTTATTTTGACAATGTATATTAATTTAATGTAAATAGTCATTAGCCAATTAGCGTTGTGATTTTTAATTTTTTTCTCTTGATAAAAATAAAGTACTTATAATTCCGCTTATGATAATAAGGAGAGAATGATTTATTGTTTTATGATAGAGTCCAAATTTTCAAGTATGTCTAATTAAAGGGTAACCTGAGATGCACATATGTTTTCGTCATATCAAGTTATAATGGATAGTAACCTGAAACATGACAAGAAATAATAACTTTTGATTTCATCTTACTCTATTGTCACCATATTAAAATGGAATTGTTTCTTTTAAGAGTATATTTTGTCTTGTAAAATAGAAGAAATGTCAACTTCAATTTTCTATATTGAATGACATAATTAAAATTAGTTTATGTGGTACCTATGACAAATATTCAACCTTAGGACCTTGTTACGAATCACATTAAGTGACTACCTCAAATGATCATGGTTTTAAATGAGTTTTTAACGCCTTTTTTCCTATCATTATTTTGTTTCACAACCGACAAATGGAATAATATAGGCTCCACCAAAATAGCTTTAGAACTCCTTTGGAATTCTACTTGTTATTTTTTATATTATTTTTTTCCTTGTTGTCAATAGAAAAAACATTGTGAAGAAAGTTTAAATAAGTACATAAAAGTGGTCACGTAAATAATTAAATATAAATGTGAAAAAACAGACATATACATTTATATCACTAATTACATCTGGCAAGTAAATATCATATAGTTTTCATGATTTTTACGTATTGAAGAAACACTTTTCTAATGTACATTTCATAACAATGACACGTAATATCTTATTTTTTCTCCCATTAAAATATGTACTTGTAAAATTATATTTGGAGTTTTATATACTTTGAAAATCCTAAAAGCAAACAATATGGACTTATCTCCAAATCTTCAAGTACATAATATGCTAGCTTATAAAGCTCAAAGTCAAAATTGCAATATAAAGTTTAAAAAAAACATATATTTTGTATAATAAACTTTCATACATAAATAAAAAGTTCTCTTTATCCTTACCCATTAAATGGCTTCGTTTCCCCTTGTTCTCTACACTCCAAAGCACAAGAACATTCTTTTAAAATATCATAAAAGTGTGTCCTCTTTTGCTTTCCATAAAATAATTACTCAAAATAAAAACTTACCAAAAACTTCATGAGATAGAGCGATATAGGAAGATACTTGTAATATATTACGGACAATCCCACACATCTCAAAGAATAAGAGTAAAATAAAACATAACCGAATTCATATGTGAATGTGTATCCGGTCGTTACCTTAGTAGAGCCTTGCCTAATATCACGTGTACCCATCTAACATTCACATCTTAAATGAAAAGTATTAATAGATTTAATATATAATCGTTTTCTATAATAAATCATACAATTTTCTATAAAAAACTTAAAATGGATATTATTTAGCTGGTTAATTTTGGGGATGTTACAATATAAAATATGTACAATTAATTTTAGTATTTTTTAATTTTTACTTTAACAATTTATCATATTAAAATTTAGATCATTTCAAATAAAATAATATGTCATTATCAGATATAGATCTATCAACATTAAGAAACTCGTATCAAATTTTATTATTGCACACTAATGGAAATAAAATGAACCAATATGCATTATCTTTTTAATCTATATTTTCATTTATTTGATAATTCTATTAAACAACAGAGAAAATGAAAATTATTAAAGCACCATTTGTAAAAATAAATTCCAATGTTTTATCTCCTAATTAATAATTAAGGATTTCGCTTTTAAATTTTTTATTTATTTATATGTTCTACATAAGGATAATGTGATGAAATATAACTTTAATGTCTTTTCATATAAGTATAATTTTAATTTTTTTTCAATTTTATTTTGTTATTCTTAATTTAGCAATTAACAATAAAATCCTAATCGATAACCATACTATATAAGTAGTCACAAATAAATAAAACTTAAGTAGTTGCACTTACCAATAAGTAGTTTAATACGGCCAAAACATAATAACTAGCAAATATTTTTCTATAAGAGGCAAAATTATCGTAAATCCCAATATAATTTCCTTAGTTGAAAAAAAATTATTCCAACTAAAATTGTTTAGAAACAAATCTAAGTTATAACGTAAAACAAATTTGCAAGTTCTTAACACTCTTACACCTTTCGCTTATAACTACCTCATCAAATATCGCAACTAATCTAGTTCCATTGAACTAACATTGTAAAACAACAAAAATTTTTTTATATATAAATATTTCTCATTAACAACCGCTTCCAATATTCAATTCACTTTATCACATATCTCAATCTCTCTATTGTAACAAAATGCAGAAAACAAACTCAAATATAGAGTGTTTAGGGTGCAAGCGCTATCAATTCTCTGTACACCTCACCTTTTTCTTGATTTTTCTTGCTTAGCTCCCATTCAAGATAAAGTTGATCCATGCCGCGACACAAATGACCAAATAAGTGACGATGCATCTTTTGATTTTAATGGCCTTGCTTTAATTCAAGATAATCTTGATCCATATTGTATAAAAAAAATACAAATTAACAACAATGCTTTTTTAGATTTTGAAGGTTTTTCTCCCGTTAAAGATAAATCTGAATCATATTGGAGCTCCAATCAACAAATTCACAACAGTGATGGAGAAAATACTGAAGAGCGAGAATTTACTTTTGCATGCACTGATGTCCAAGGAATGGAAATATTTGCCGATGACATATTTGAAAATGAAAAAAAGTGAATGTGACTCCCTACTTTTAACCAATCTCTTCAATTCTTCCCCACCACAAATAACAAGGCTTGGCATCTTCGACCTCCCATGAAGAACATCTTTATTAAGAATTCTATAAGTCCACAATCAATATCGGATGGTATTTCTAAGAAAACTCAAAATGAGTTATTGCTAAATGTGACAATGAAATGTTCAAGTGAGTGTTATGAAAACATCAACTCCACAGGGTCATCAAATCTATGGAGACTTAGACAAAATTTGGATCTTCGAAGTAATAGTGACCATATGGATTCTTTTGTCATATTGAATCCTTTGGTGCCAAAAACGACAATCAAGTCCAAGGTAGATTACATCATTCTTAAAAAGATAAAAGGTGATAAACCCAAATATACATTATCGGCTTATGAGAAGCTTTATGTGAAGAATAAAACGATAAAAGGGATAAGTAAACGAAGATCATTCTTTCCATACAAACACACAATACTTAGATTATTTACCAACATGCATGGATTGAGTAGGAACCTGCACCCCTTTTGAGATTGAATTATCAACTTTTTTTAATTGTTGAGGATTCATCTTATTTTGACAATGTAGATTAATTTAATGTACATAGTCATTAGCCAATTTGTGTTAGGATTTTTAATTTTTTTCTCTTGATAAAAACCAAGTGCTTATAATTCCTCTTATGATAATGAGGAGAGAATGATTTTTTGTTTTATGATAGAGTCTAAATTTTCACGTGTGTCTAATTAAAGGGTAACATGTGTGATGCACATATATTTATGTCATGACAAGAAAAAATAACTTTTTATTTCATCTTATTCCATTGTCACCATATTAAAATGGAATTGTTTCTTTTAAGAGTATATTTTGTCTTGTAAAATAGAAGAAATGTCAACTTCAATTTTCTATATGGAATGACAGAATTAAAATTAGTTTATGTGGTACCTATGACAAATATTCGACCCTAGAACCTTGTTACGAATCACATTAAGTGACTACCTCAAATGATCATGGTTTTAAATGAGTTTTTAACGCCTTTTTTCCTATCATTATTTTGTTTTGCAACCGACTAATGGAATAATATAGGCTCCACCAAAATAGCTTTAGAACTCATTTGGAATTCTACTTGTTCTTTTTTGCATGATTTTTTTCTTTTTGTCAATAAAAAAAACATTGTGAAGAGAGTTTAAATAGGTAGATAAAAGTGGTCACGTAAATAAGTTAACATAAATGAGAAAAAATGGACAATATAAATTTATATCGCTAATTGCATTTAGCAAGTAAATATCTTATAGTTTTTAAGATTTTTACGTATTGAAGAAATACTTTTCAAATTTACATTTCATAACAATGACACGTAATATCTTATTTTTTCTACCATTAAAATGTGTACTTGTAATATTCTTTTTGGAGTTTTGTATAACTTGAAAATACTAAAAACAAACAATATGGGTTTGTCTTTAAAGCTTCAAGTAAATAATATGTTAGCATATAAAGCTCAAAGTCAAAATAGAAATATAAAATTTAAATAAAAAAAACATATATTTTATATAATAAACTTTCATACATAAATAAAAAGTTCTCTTTACCCTTTCCCATTAAATGCCCCCCTTTCCTCTTATTCTCTACACTCCAAAGCATGAGAACATTCTTGTAAAATAACATAAAAGTGTGTCCACTTTTATTTTCCATGAAATTATTAAACTCAACATAAAAACATATAGAAAACTTCATGAGATAGAGCGATATAGGGATATTCTATTTATATATTACGGACAACCCCACACATTTCAAAGAATAAAAGTAAAGTAAAAAATAACCCAAATCATATGTGAATGTGTATATGATTGTTACTTTAGTACAGCCTTGTCTAATATCACTTTGCAAACGATCTAACTTCCACATCTTAAATGAAAAGTATTAATAGATTTAATATATAATCATTTTCTATAATAAACCATATAATTTTTTTTTACAAAGAAACTTAAAATGAATATTATTTAATTGTTTAATTTCGGGGATGTTACAATATAAACTATGTACAACTAATTTGAGTATTTTTTAATTTTTACTTTAACAATTTATCATATTAAAGTTTAGATCATTTCCAAAAAAATAACATGTAATTATCAAATATAGATTTATCAATATTAAGCAACTCATATCAAGTTTTATGATTGCACTTTAATGGGAATAAAATGAACCAATATGCATTATCTGTTTAATATATATTTTCATTTATTTGATAATTCTATTAAACAATAGAGAAAATGAAAATATTAAAGCACTATTTGTAAAAATAAATTCAAATGTTTTATCTCTTAATGAATAGTTAATGATTTAACTTTTAAAATATTTTTTTATATATATGTTCTACATAAGAATAATGTTATGAAATATAAATTCAATGTCTTTTCACCTAAGTATAATTTCATTTTTTTTCAATTTAATTTGTTATTCTTAATTTAGCAACTAACAATAAAATCATAATCGATAACCATACTATATAAGATATAAGTAGCCACTAACAAACAAAACTTAAGCGGTTGAACTTACCAATAAGTAGTTTAACACCGCCAAAATATAATAACTAGCAAATATTTTTTTTTATAAGAGGGGAAATTATCGTAAATCCCAATATAATTTCTTTAATTGAAAAAAAAAATTCTTCAAATTCAAATTGTTTAGAAACAAATCTAAGTTATAACGTAAAACAAATTTGCAAGTTCTTAACACTCTTCACACCTTTCGCTTATAACTATCTCGTCAAATATCCAATCTAACACAGTTCCATTGAACTAGCATTGTAAAACTATATATATATATATATATATATATATATATATATATATATATATATATATATATATATATATATATATATATATATATATATATATATATATATATATATATATATATATATATATATATATATATATATATATATATATATATATATATATATATATACATATATATATATATATAACAACCGCTTCTAATATTCAATTCACTTTATCACATATCTCAATCTCTCTATTGAAACAAAATGCAGAAAATAAACTCAAATTTAGACATGTTAAGATTGCAAGCACTATCAATTCTTTGTACACCTTGTAGCGGTAGAAATGTTGAGATTAAGCCATTGAATTGACTTGACTCTCACAAATCAAATAAAAATCGTCACCGTTGTTTTCAAAAAAATATGAAAGGAGATTATAACCCAAAGAGGGGGAGATAATCTAAGTTCGGGGGTTGATTATGCAAAGGGAAGGTATTATCACCCTAAACATCTACGGTACTCCGCAGGAACCTCTTTGAAAATCTGTGTATTTTGGCTATAAAAGTTGTATACAAAAATAGATTGTGGGGATGAGAAAAAAATATTGTTTTACAATTTTTGCACCCTCCGCGGTTGTGAACCTTTAGATCCTACGTATCACCTTTTGTACAATAAGGGATCATGGTACTTGTAGTTGACCTTTAAAAAATTTTAAAACGACAAATGTGTTGGTTAATTTTAAGAGACAAGACATCATTGTCTTATCCGAGTGGAGAAACATACTTACTACCCAGGATTATGAGGAAGGAGAATTTGTGTCATCTCAAAGTGGATGATATGGCTTGGATTTTAAAATCCACAAAGCCTCGTTCAACACCCAACTGGAAAATATCTCACTTCACTTCATATTGTAGAAGTATAGTAGCTCGCATCACTACATGGATTGACCATAGTCTAATCTTTTTGAGAAAAGTTTTAAAATAAAAAGGCCAAAGTGACAAAATGGTTTAAATGTGATTGATTGACTTTTAGGCTTCTTACAACTGTATTAAAGTTTGATTAAAAAATTGTTTTGAAAATGCATGGACTTAAGTCCAAGTTTATTATGAAAGCGGTTCAAGTTTGAAAACAAGAAGAGTTTTCAAAAGGAGGGAGAAATTTTTTGAAATTAAATAAGATGGGACGAGATGAAAGGACTATTCTAAGGCATAAAGTAAGAACTAGGAGAAAATAACCGTCTAACCAACAAGAAGCCAACACTTGACATAACGAGTCAATATAGAATTCCCATCCTTTGGATTGAAATCAAGCAAGCAAAGATACTAAACCTCTTAAGAAACTAAGCTTCAATTGCATTAAGTCTTCACAAAAATTAGGTAGAGTAACAACTATATACAGATGAATTCCAGATCACAGATAAAACATGTAATCATAATAACCTGCACACAAAACAAACAAATAACCCAATGTCTTGGGGTAAACCCCAATAACTCCAGATAAAATTACAGTTGAGGTCACAAGGTCTCAAGGTAGGTTAATGTCTTTACTCCTAAGTTCAAGAAGTCCACAATCTCCATAATGCCAAGGATAGTAACCAAGTAGTCCAAGTAACATTAAATTTTTTTAAGATTCAAGTTGATTATTAAGTATTTTCAAAAAAAGAAATGAAAAGCTCAAATGAGAAAAATAAAAATGACATAAAAGAAAAATGCTCCAATGAGCAAAGATGAAAATAATGTGAAATGTAAATGCTAAAATAAATGTGCTTAAAGTAAAAGCATAAAAAAAAGCACAAAATAAAGTCAATTGATAGAAATTTGAGGTTAGTTGAATGACCATCTTGAAACTTGCATTTCAAAATTATTAGAAGATTGATAAAATCAAAGCCTCTCAACAACAAGTTTCATTTTCTTTTTGTCAAGTATATCATCCATTCAAAATTCTCAAGGCAATAATAAATGATTAATGATGTTTAAGTGATTCACTTTGACCAAAGTTTATGAAGACCAAAGCCTCATAACAATAAATCTCAAAATTATTGGATCAAAGGATTTAAACCAACATACTTGGGCCTACAAACATGGGTTTGAGTCAAGAATGATCATTTCTCGAATCAGGACAAAATTTAGCGCTTTGCTAAGCAATCGTAAGTAGACTTATATAGAAGTCGCACCTATTTTAAGGCCAGTCAATAGCAATTTATGTATCCTATGCTTGGAGAGATGATATGTACATCATCTTCTAACAACGTATAACACAATAAGAAGGGGATAAGATGAAGAGGGATGGGAGAAGAAGTAAACCACATTTGAACCAAAAAAAACTAATAAAACTATTATTAAAATCATTCATCCATTTTATGGAGTTAGAATCAACGCCATGGATCCAATGATGTTAATAAAGCTCATGATCAAAATTTCATAGTCTAAGATCAGCCAGGGTATATACAAAAAATAAAATTGTATTTAAAATAAAAATGTTTTTAAAAATGATTTTAAAATGAAAATAAGAGGGGAAAATGACAATTATATTCAAATCAACCAAGAAAAATCAAATGAGGCCATAGAAAAACAAGAAATATACTCAAATGTTTATATAAAAATTTTGGTAATTTTTTAATGTCAGAAACTATTTTTAAACTAATTAAAATTTCTCAAATAAATGGATAAAAGATAAAAAATAGCAGAAGTCAAAATAAAATTCTAAAAAAATTCAGAAGGTCATAAATAATGGAAATGATGTTGATGAATTTTTTCAGAATTCAAAAATGTTCAAAAGTATTTTTTAAGTAATTAAAAAAACCAAAGCAAAGAAAAATTATAAAAAATATCAAATCTAAAAATAAAACTATGAAAAAATAAAATTCAGAAAGAGAATACTTGAAAATATTTTTTGTGAATTTTTTTATAATTTTTGAATCAGAAATGAATTTTCTATGCTTTTTTGAAGTTTAAAACAATTTAAATATAAAAATCATAAATAAAAAATAAAGTAAAAAAAATATGGACCAATGGATGAGAGTCAAAAACGTGTTAGTAAGCTAATCCAATGGATCAAACGCGTTGTGCATATCATGGTCTTTAATGGAATAAACACAGGATCATTAATTAAATCAGATTTTTGAAAAATAAGCGTGGGACGCTTTCATTGGTTGATAGATGATACGTTGGTCATCTTCAACCTTCAGCCAACGAAATCTGTAGGTTTCAGAAACTATAAAATTAGAAGACGAGACCGGTACCATTCGCTTCGTTTCTTCAAGACGATTCCAATGGTACCTTCGCGAAAAATTTATATAAGTTGTAGCTCAGTTGTTTTGGAATAGAAGTTTTGAAAAGGGATTTGAAATTTCATGGTCAAAACCTACTTCCAGTTGAAAAAAATTGTTGCGACTAGAATCAGGATGATGAGAGCTTCATAATAGTATCAAAGTTTGAGAGAATTGGTGAAGGAATCTACCTATTGAAGTTAAGTTACAGAGCTCTGAAACTTGACTTGGCTAGTACGATTCAGGGAGTTTTAGAGCTTAATTCTTCTTCTGTTAGCTTCAGTGAAGTTCAAGAAAGATGAATTGACAAAGAAAAATGATTGAGAAGGGTTGTAAGAGAAAATTCGAAGTTGCAGAAAATTTGGTTCAAGAGGGAGTTTGGTAGGGTGATTCTGGCTCTCTAAGCTTGAGAAAATGAATGAGGTATGACCCTCAATTTATAGGGAAGCTGATTGAATGTTCAAGCGTGTGAAATGATGAAGTTTGGAGGGAAATCGTGTGAACCTAATACACGAGTAAGGTGTGATCTGTTTCGCATCAAAACTCATCCAATCCTTGCGTTTTAAGGCTCTAATCCACTGTGTCAAGTTAGTTAAACATTTTTAGACCAAAAACACGTGCTAATTTGATGTTTAGAAGCCAAAGCATGAATTTCAAATTCTGACTTATGAAGAAACTTCAATTTCAAGTTACCAAATTCAAATCAATGACATTCTCAGCTCAAGGAGTCCTAGGACATGATTCTTGAAGCTTTAGAAAGATGTGATCACAAGCTTTAAAATGTGCAAAGAATGGCATCAAATGGATGCTTGAGATGAAAATTGTAATGAGTCAAAGTTGAGAAAAAGAGGTTGACATTCTATACTTAAAAAATTTCTAATCTTTTTCATCAAAAATGACTTATAATGTCTTGCATCCAAACATGGCCTTCCACTTGAAATTTTCTCTTGACCAAAAAAGTTGGCATGAAGTAGATCTATTGAATGAAATTTTTAGACTTGAACCATTTAAAAAATCCAAAATTTGAGAGAGTTATGACTTGTTAAAGTTGGCAAAAATTCATGAAATGACCTATAATCTTTTGCATCCTTAGGGCATCTTCCATCCATTTTCATAATTTTCACTTAAAAGAAGGGTTGAGGTCCATATCTTTAAGATCATTTGGGAAAAATAATGGGCTCAAGGAGATAAAAATTGACCAAGTTGTGATCTTTTAAAGTCACATAAGGGATTGATGATTCATCTAGAAGACTTGTAATATTTCTTCATCATTAGGTACCTTCTATACAAAATTTCCTTGAAACTTTTAAAGTGATTTGTTAATAACCCTTTGAAGAGTAGGATTTCTTTGGAATCACTCAAAATTACCAAAAGATGGGCAAGATATACCCCTTTGAAGTTCAAAACCCTAGCTCTTAGAGCAACATGATACCTTAGAAATCCTTTTACAATTTTGATCAAATTTTATGCACAAATACTTTTGTCATATAAATAGAAGTTGTTGAGTATAATAATGAGGAACCATAGTAACCATAACCACTTCCAAATATTGAGAATAGAGGGAAATATGCACTTGTGATCAATGAATCAAGAACTTATCCAATTAGGTTAAACTTCTTCAATCATCCCTTGTACCTTTGAACTATTTTTGACAACTTGAGGAATGATGAATCATAATAGAATTTGTCATGATATTACTTCAAAATATCTTCAATAATGAAGCTTGAATCTCAATGAAGATTTGCTGAAGGAGGCATGGAAATAAACTCATTAATCTATGGATCAATCTTGCTAGAATGTGTTGTGCTTTCACCTATGATATCAACAATTAGGGAAAACATACATTGTATTTATTAGTTAAAAGTTAATCAAAACATAGATGACACCAAGATACAAATCAAGGTGCTTGGTGATTCCCCATGGGAAAAGCTAAAGATAAGGAGAAGACCCAAACCCTAGGGTGTGAGCTTGTTGTGATTGAGTTGATATGATATGATATGATATGATATGATAGAGGAATCTTAGGGGTAAAAATTGGGGTTTAAAAGCTGCCCTTATTTAAGTTTCTTCTTATCTGGAGATGCGAAGTCTAAAAATATTTGTGTCGACGCGATTGAAGATACTTAAATATAAAACAAGTCCTATTTTTTGGCCCTAATATGCCATGCAATTCTAATGATTATGAATGCAAATGGACAAATATAAAAAGGACGCAAGACCCCATTGGGGATGTAGTAAATAAAACAGGATCAAAAGGAAGACCCGACCAGGAAAATAAATCACTGGTGAACCAGAGACCCGACTCTATTAGGGTAAAGCCCAAACAGGAGATAAAGCATAATCAACTCAAAGATTGAGGAGAGAAAGTAAAGGATAAAAGTGATCGACAGATGACTGCGAATTGTTCTCTCATTGAGGAGATAGAAAAAAGGTAACGTCGACCCACCGCGGAAAGAAGTGGTAAGATAATACCAACAAATACCAATATCAAGGTGGTAATGATAATCAACACCATTACTCACGACCGAGAACAAATGAAATTCTTCAGAGCAATAGAATCTCAATGACGAACTACCTTCCAGAATGACAAGGCTACCATTCATCGAAAAAATATATCAAAAACGAACTACCTTCCATAATGACAAGGATACCATTTCATTAGAGTAACGAATCTCGGCAACAAACTACCTTCCATAATGACAAGGCTACCACTCATTGGAGTAACAAATCTCGACAAAAAACTACCTTCCATAATGACAAGGCTACCATTCATTGGAGTAACAAATCTCAACAACAAACTACGTTCCATAATGATAAGGCTACCATTCATTAGAGTAACAAATTTCGACAACGAACTACCTTCCATAATGACAAGGCTACCATTCATTGGAGTAAAAAATCTCAACAACAAACTAACTTCCATAATGACAAGGCTACCGTTCATTGGAGTAATAAATCTCGACAACAAACTACCTTCCATAATGACAAGGCTACCATCCATTGGAGTAACAAATCTCAGCAACGAACTACCTTCCATAATGACAAGGCTAACATTCATTGGAGTAACAAATCTCAACAACAAACTAACTTCCATAATGACAAGGCTACCATTCATTGGAGTAACAAATCTGAATCTTCTCTGGGAATTGTCAGACTTATTGGGGAAGTACAGGTTGCTCAAATAAAGAGGCCTGCCACTTGCTGTTATGAGGAGAAATTGCAAATAATGATTTCCTGCGGAGAGAAATATGACCTCTTGGGGAAATGCCAATGTATTCCTGTTGAGGAGATAGAATCTTCACGTGTAAAATAAAATGTACATTCCCGAACCAGGGCTCGAAACTTACAGAAATTAAAATAATAACACCGTTGGGGACCACCCATCCAAACCAAGAATAAACCGGAGTGAAACAGTCAACCAGAATAACATCTCATGAGAAATAAACTTAAAAGGGAACCATGTTCTTTCCAGACAATGAGCTGAAAGGAAGGCTAAAGCGAAATTCCTCCATGAGGGATAGCTCAGTGGGGAAATTGAAAGGATATACACTTTCTGCTTAAGGCTGACACTATTGGAGAGAGGATAACACAACTCTGTAAAATAGGGTAATATGCCAAAGAAATATTAATGGATGCACATGAGAAATGATTTGATACAAAATAACTATGCATGATGTATGTATGAATGTATGAATGTCATCATGTATATACTGACAAAATAAATGTTTAACAATGGGGGCAACCAGACAAAACCAACTTGGGTACAACTAATACTCGGCTAAATTACATCCAAGATGAAAATTTCATGAGAAAGTAAGCACCGCCTGAGGAAATAAATTCCTATTTCGCAGCTTAACTCTAATAGGAAAGAACAACAACATAACAGTAAACCAATACAAATAAGGGATATAACAACTTCCTCTAGGCTTCACCGGGGAATATCATACAGACTTCAAAGGGGAGAAAGCAAATGTTTCACGGTCTGTACTTCTATTGGGGATTGCCATACCGACTTTACTAGGGAACACAAAACCATATTGCCGAGACATCAGCTGGGGATATTGTATTGTCTTCATCGGGGAGGATAACAACACATCATCGAGGGGGCACCAAGATACATTCGTCAATGCTGAGGGTGATGATTGCACCAACTTCTCTGGGGAGAAATTATGAAACTTCACGGGATAGCCTTATCCAAGGATTTAAGAAATAAAACGTTACGACAAGAAATCAAACTTATGATGATTTTAAATCAAATCTAACACTTGGCGGGTGTGATACGGTGGCCAGAACCGGGACTGTTTTTTAGGAATGTTGGTTTGCGTTTTGCATTTGTGTTTGCAAAATGTCGCGGTAAGCAAGAGTCGCCATCGACTTTTATTTTATCCAACAAGGAAAGGAAAAAAGCACAGAAAAATTCCTTTTTCGAGATATTTCTGAGTACGGGGGGTAGA
This sequence comes from Vicia faba, assembly GCA_948472305.1. NCBI lineage: Eukaryota > Viridiplantae > Streptophyta > Magnoliopsida > Fabales > Fabaceae > Vicia > Vicia faba. The sequence continues at coordinate 237,773,495 of OX451739.1, read as the reverse complement.
TTATAGAAAGGGAAGGTATTAGCACCCTTTCTATCCGTAGTTATCTACGGGCTCTTAGGTACTTGCTCATCATTTTCAAAATTGCTTCTTTGTGTTTGTGTGATTTGAAAAGTTTTTGTTTTGACTTCGATTTAACTCTTGCTTCTGTCTTCAAGAGTGTAATGAAGTGTTTTGAAAACTTTGTTTATAAAGGAGTGTAGGTGTGAAAAATTTTGTTTGGATTGATCAAGTACTTAAGAGCTAATCTACCTACTCGAAAAAAGAATCGTTCTATGTCCGTTTCCTTTAGACAGCTCTATCCCACTATTAGTGAGTAGGTAGCACCGTCGTTGGAGTTTTGAGGGTCAATTCGAAAGAGACGTACGGTCACTAAAGCAATGTTAGAACATCTTAGTAATAACCCTAATGTCTTAGATCAATTATACGAGGCAACAATTTCGAGGCGACCATTCTGAGGCAACTTTGATCTTTGGACAAAAGGACGACCACTAAAGCATCCTATACTCAATGACCATTTACCGAAGGCAACCAAGTGGGAGTGTACCCTAGGAGTACGCATGTGCGATTGATTCAATTTCAGACTATTTATCTTTGCACATTTAGGGTTTGCTAACTGTTTTAAAGTTTACATACATTCTTGTCATGCATCCTAATATCATACATCTAACAGTTTAATATTTTGCGGAATTAAAAGTGCGGAAATTAAACTAAGCTATTACAACGCTTCGGGTATTTACATAGCCAAAAACAAACCCTTAAATAATAAAGCGGTAAATGAAAATAAAATTCCTAATTAACTATTACAACGTGGAGCAATTATATCAATATGGTAAAAAATAAAATAATAAAGCGCGCGATAAAAATTAGATCGGGAGAGAACTAGGGTTTTGACCCTTTCTAACCTAATTAAAAGAAAAATGTTTTTGTTGTTTTTAATTATTTTTTTAAGAAAAAGGAATTAAGTTTTTAAATTAAATATACAATTATTCAGTAATTAAATAAAATAATTACACGGCCTATTTTTTTATTTTTGGTTATTTTTAGGAAAAGAAAATATAATTAAGTTAGAAATAAAACCCTAATTGTTCTAATTATTTTTTAAGTTTATTTACAAAAAGAATTAAAGTTATCTAAAATTAACAACCTAATTAAATTAATTTAATTTTGATAAAAAATAAAATCTAAAACCCAATTGGTGAAAAAAGAATATTTTGTGATTTTTTTGATTGGTTAAAAAAATTAAATTTGTTAGTAAAACAAATAAATAAATTAAATAAAACAAAATATAAAAGAAAAAAGAAAAAGAAACTTGGGCCTGAAAAGTGATTGATGAGGTGTAGATAGCAAGCTCTTGGCCCAAAACACTTGATCCATTGTTGACTTGCTGAATTCAGTGCGTTGCGTTGACTAGGCCCCATGGTGGTCTCTCATATGCTAGCCTTCAGATCTAGCTTCCAGGAGGTCCAATGGCTGGATGATGAGGATGTATGGTGGTCCCTAATATTGTATGCACGCTGGATCACTGAAAGAAAAATATTATGAAGAAATTGGGAGACCTGGGATTCGAACCCAGGTCTTAAAGCTCTTTCCACACACTCCACTACCACCTGCGCTGGCTGTTTTGTTTGTATGTAATATAAACAACAATTATTATCTAAAGAATAAATGAAATAATAAAATATTCACGCAAAAATTCAAATGGACGAGTGGGAGGCTGCCACGCACGTTGTCTTCTTCCCTTCTCCGTTGATAAAAGTCCCAGACTTTTACCTACGGACATTTGTCCGTCACTACAAATCTGCAAATTCTTAAAATCAACCACGAGCAAGATAAATAAAAACTATGGCCACCAATCAATTCGTCTGGACCTTCTGAGTATAATGGTGGCCCTTTCATGGCCTAATTTTTCCTGCACACAGTGTTCCCAAATTGAAGCTACAAACCCTAACAATGGTGAAACTTCATACAGGCCATGAAAACACAATTAAAGATTACAGAAAGCTTGCAAATGTTCTAAGGATCAAGAATCTACAATTATTTCATGCTATAAGTACAAGAATGATGCAATTCGAATTCAAGAAAGAAGCAATATCGTGACTGATTCACATCGCGTTTTGGTACTGGAAAGGCCTTGTTCTTGATTGATTTCGCTTGCTTACACCCCCAGGAAGCGATTGGGACAGCTAGAAGGCCTTGAGGATGCCTAGAAGAATGAATTCGTGTCTACACTTTTTGGTGTTTTTTCAAGTTTTTGTTCTGGTTCACACGCCTCCTTCTCGCCTTGCTTTAGGTCTGCATTCATTCTATATGTACTGAGGAGTGAATTAGGGTTGTCAATGTGTGCTCAATCTTCCTCCATTAATGAATTTGATTTTGATTTGATACACCTTGAATATCTTTCCAAAAACAGTCCAAATCCAATCTTTTTGTTCACCTCATGCCTTTACACGAATTTGATCTCATGCTAGCTGGAATTTAAGACCTGAAACTTGTATCAAATCTTGAGATTTCAATATTTTGGATTTTCTATGATTTGTTTTGATTTAAAATGTTTTAATTCAAATAAAAATCAAAATAAATAATAAAAATAAGATAATGACAAGTGGCAAAGGCTAGGGCTCGTGGACCATGTTGCCAACTCAAAACAAGTGCAAAAGATTGGGCCCATTTGGCAAAAATTGAAGTTTTAGGCATAGTTGACTTTTGGCAATTTTGCAAAAAGGGTCAACTTCACCAATGTATAACTTCCTCAATTTTGACTCTTTGAAGGTGTTCTTTGACTTTTTAGAAATCTTGAGATGTCCTCTAAGCAACCCTTTTGGTCTCATATCAATTTGATATTCCATGCTCATGTATGAAGCTTTGACAAAAAAGGTGTTTTTGTTGACTTTTCAAAATGACCTATAATGTCCAAATTCATAACTTTTTGTGAGTGCATATTTTGAACTTGGGAGCTGAACATGGATTGTAGAGCATGTCATCCCCTTCAAAATGATCTTTGGATGGGTCATTTCTCATAAAGTATGAGAAATTTATGCTTGGTCAAAGTTGAGTTGACTTTTCTAACAAAACCCTAATTTAGCAACTTTTGATTCTTGATGAATTATGAGCAATCCTTGATGAATCATGATCAACTCTTTATCAAATGATGAAATATACTTCAAAATTAGGATGTTGACCAAAATCTTGAAGTTTGACTGTATGTGGGCCATAGTTGACTTTTGCCCCAACACAGTCGATTTTCAGGCCTTTGAGCAATTGACTGAGAAAACTTTATCTGTAGGGCTTGAAACTTGACATGAATGATCTTGAGAACCTATTAGGACCATGGTGAGCATTTTGGATCCCTTGGACTTAAGTATCTTGATGTAACATGAAATCCTAATTTGAGGTAGACTGTCTTAGGAGAGAGCTTGTCTGGTCAACCCTTGGACTTCCTTGAGCAATTTGAAGACCTCACTTGAAATGTATTGAGAAATATGGGAGGGAAAATTTTGGGGTACAACAGATGCCCCTGTTCAGTCTTCTTAAACCTGAAGATTTAGATTGGCTTGTCTGCCTTTCGTGATCTGAGGGTTGAAGATGATTAAACACTAGAGTGCCCAGAAATTTTCACTCGCATGAAGTGGTGTCTGTCTTGCGATATCGGGAATGGGCTTATAGAGGCCATTTGGAAAATGCTGACGGGGGACGGGCTTAAAGATGCCATCCGAAGGAGTGTTGATCGCGTAAGAGATTCCTTAGTGAGAGCTTGTATACCTGTTGTTGAGGAGGATTCCGCTGGGGGAATGTTGATCTTTGTTTTTAGAGGAAGTTGAATTTTAGGAGCTTCGGTTGTCCGTTATTCTACTGAGGAATCATCTTTGAGTTGAAGAGGTGAGAATGAACTACTATCTGGTCGTAATCCAGGCTTCATAGTGATAAGACTGACTGCTATTTGGTCGTAATCCAGGCTTTACAGTGACTTACTGGGGAAATGAGATTAAACGGGTTATTCGATCATAATCCAGGCTTCGCAATTTCTCGATTCTTATCTGGTCGTAATCCAGGCTTCAGAATGAATTCAAATGTTATCCGGTCGCATCCGGGCTTTAACTTGAATTTAGGACACACTAATATTCGGTCGACTCCGGGCTTCTTAGTAATTGTCCAGGTAAAATTGCTATTTGGTCGAAATCCAAGCTTCACAATGTCTTGTACTTCTATCTGGTCGTAATCTAGGCTTCACGATGTTTCATACCATTATCTGGTCAAATCCAGGCCTCATGGTGTCTTATACTGTTATCTGGCCGTAATCCAGGCTTCACAATACCTTACTTCTTATCTGGTCGAAATCCAGGCTTCAGAAGAAATCAAGTGGTTATCTGATCGCATTCGGGCTTCCCTTTGACTGTTGGGCCTACTAATATCCAGTAGAATCCGAGCTTCATAGTAATTGGCCGGGTAAACTGCTATTTGGTCGAAATCCAAGCTTCACAATGTCCCTCATTGTTATCTGGTCGTAATCCAGGCTTCAGTGTCTCTTACCGCTATTTGGTCATAATCCAGGCTTCACGATGTATCATACTACTATTTGGTCGAAATCCAGGATTCATGGTGTTCGGAGAAATCAAGATACTATCCGGTCGAACCCGGGCTTCATAACTTGTATTAAAGATATACCACTATCTGGTCGAAATCCAGGCTTCGTAGTACTCTTGGCTGCTATCTGGTTGTAATCCAGACTTCACAGAAACTTGTATTGCTATCTGGCTATAATCCTGACTTCACAATAACTTGTTGAGCTGTTATCCGGTCGTAATCCGAGCTTCACAACTTGTGTCTATGATATACCATTATCTGGTCGAATCCAGGCTTCATGGTAGTCTGATGAGCTGCTATCTGGTCGTAATCTGGGCTTCACGGCTTGCTGGGGATTAAACTATTATCCGGTTGAATCCGGGCTTCATAGCTTAATTTTAAGAGATACCACTATCTGGTCGTAATCCAGGCTTCGCGGCATTCTGATACTGTTATCCAGTCGTAATCTGGGCTTCACAATATGCTGTAGAAATCAAGATACTATCCGATCGGATCCGGGCTTCATAACTTGAGTTTTTGTGAGAATTTGATTGTATCTTTCCTGAAAGGTAAAGGTTAGCTGTATGTAATGCATGATATGTATCAAGCAATGATGTTCTTAAAATAAATGAGATTGTTTTGTATGACACGTATGTATGTGCCATGATGTATGGAGATGTGATGTTTTTATGATATTCTCTGGCTAGGGAAAATAAATCCCGGACTCCATGCTGGAGAATGAAAGAGTTTTGTTCGCTGAGGATAACGATCGAAGATGATTGGGAGAATAATCCTGAAGAATACATTGGTGAGAGAATGACTCTGTGGGGAATAAATGCTCTGTTGAGGATTTGCTGATCTTGGAGAAGTAACCCTCGGCTGTGGATGAATTACCGTTGCTGGTGATGATAACTCTGTTGGGGATGAACTTCCGTTTATGAAAGGAATGAACTCCGCTGGGGATAATCTTTTAGTGGTGACTTCACTGGGGATAATCTTCCAGACTCTATTATGGATAATCTTCCAGTGCTGGTGATAGAGAAACTCTGCTTGGGGAGACTCTTACCGACTCATTTGCGGTTGCGAGCCTCAGCTGGGGAGAATTAACACCACTGTCCTTTTCTTACTCTGCGGGGAATGAATGTACCTTAGTCATATTCTTCAGCTAGGTTTATTCCTGTACCTGGTGAATAGAGCAACTGTAAGGTCTGGACATTTCTTGTTCGCCCCTGTTTCTGATCTTACGAGTAATCGTCTTTTGTTTCACATATAAATATTTATGAGCAGCAATTATTGTCAAATGCATATATCAAAAATAAACATTGAACGTTCTTGCAAAACAAAACAGAAAAAAGAAAAACAATTTGAAATTTCTTTGTGAAAATGAATTGTATTAATTTTGAAGTTGGCCTGTAAATAGGCGTTTTTGTACAAGAGGCTAACGTCCTAGTAAGAGAACGCCGCTGAATGATAGAATTTATACAATTTGTGAAAAATAAAGAAAAACATCTAGGAGAACAATCCCACTGGGTTCCAACTCTGCTATTTCCTTTATGTCTTTGAGCGTCTCATCACTTTGCTACTTGGTTGAAGATAGATCAGATTGATTAGTGTTGTCCGAGCTTAATAGTTGATACCGAAGTCTGGTTGCAAGGTGATCCAATGAGACATAGTGTTACGCTTTGATCCCTAATTTTTGCCTAGACCGCCCTTTCGGGTTTTCAGTCCACCAGGATACCCTTTTTTGCCCAAGCCGCATTTTCAAGTTTTCGACTTGCCGGGTGTACAATGTTTTTTTCATTTTCATCCCTTATTTTTTCCCGAACCCTTTGGGTTCGCCGGGAAGCCCTCATTTTTGCCTAGGCCAGTCGACCTAGCGGGTCTTTGATTATGCGTAGTATTTTTTCACTATGTCTGCATTGACGGGGTGAGGAAGGTCGTCACCATCCATGGTGGTTAGAATCATAGCTCCTCCCGAGAAAATGTTCTTAACCACAAACGGCCCTTCGTACGTAGGGGTCCATTTTCCCCTGGGATCACCTTGAGGTAATATGATGCGTTTGATCACCAGATCCCCGACTTGATACTCTTGTCGTCTGACTTTCTTGTTAAATGCCTTGATGATCCGCTTTTGATACGTTTGACCATGACAAATAGCAGTAAGTCTCTTTTCGTCAATTAAGTTCAGTTGATCAAGTCGGGTCTGAATCCAATCGTCCTCGCTCAAACTTGCACCTTTCATAATCCAAAGAGAGGGTATCTGAACTTCAATGGGAAAGACTGCTTCCATGCCATATACCAATGAATAGGGTGTTGCCCTTGTTGACGTCCCTGCTGAGGTACGGTACCCATGAAGAGCGAATGGTTACATCTCGTGCCAATCTTTGTATGTCACTGTCATCTTCTGCACAATCTTCTTGATGTTCTTATTAGCCGCTTCAACAACCCCATTCATCTTCGGCCGGTAGGGAGAAGAGTTGTGATGTTGTATCTTAAACTGCTTGCAGAGCTCAGTGATCATCGTATTATTGAGATTTGTACCATTATCCGTAATGATCCTCTCTGGTACACCATATCGACAGATCAGATTGTGTCGGATGAACCGCGCCATGACGTTCTTGGTTACTGTAGCAAAGGAAGCTGCCTCAACCCACTTTGTAAAGTAATCAATTGCTACCAAGATGAAACGATGCCCGTTGGACGCAGTAGGTCTGATCTCGCCAATCATATCGATGCTCCACATTGCAAAAGGCCAAGGTGCTGTCAGAACATTCAGAGGAACTGGAGGTGTATGCACCTTATCAACATAGATTTGGCACTTATGACAGGTCCGAGAATGCTGATAACAGTCGGCTTCCATAGTAGACCAATAATATCCTGCCCGTAGGATTTTCTTCGCCATGGTGTGTCCACTGGAATGAGTTCCGAAAGTACCTTCATGTAACTCTGCCATGATCCTTTTCGCCTCGTTCTTATCCATACAATGTAGTAAGGTTGAATCATGGTTACGCTTGTACAGGATGCCATTACTGATGAAGAACTTTGCCTCGAACCTCCTAAGAAACTTCTTATCATTAACAGATGCACCCTCGGGGTACTCTTGAGCCTCAAGATACCTCTTTAGCTCATGAAACCAGGGTTTATCTGTTACTTCTTTAGTCTCGATATCACAGCAATGTGCAGGTTCGTCCAACCTCTCGATGGTAATCCGAGGAGCCTCATTGTCCCACCTGACCATGAACATAGAAGACATAGTAGCTAGCATGTCCGCTAACTGATTCTCTTCCCTGGGGAAGTGTTCAAAGGTTATCTCCTCGAAGTACGGAAGCAACGTCAGTACATACTCTTTATAAGGAATAAGATTTGGGTGCTTCGTATCCCACTCGCATTTAATCTGACTGATCACGAGAGCGGAATCTCCGAACACACTCAAGAACTTAATCCTTAGGTCAATGGCTGCTCGAAGACCCATGATGCATGCTTCATACTCTGCCATGTTGTTGGTGCAGTTGAAACATAATCGGGCGGTGAACAGAGTATAACAACCTTCAGGAGATATAATCACGACGCCAATGCCATTACCCAAAGCATTTGAGGCTCCATCAAAGTACATGGACCATCGGGATCCCTCCTCGGGTCCTTCATCCTGTCCAGGTTCCTCACAGTCGGTCACCAACATGATGTTCTCATCCAGAAATTCGAAGTTCATGGATTGGTAGTCGTCTACATCCTGATGCGCCAAATGATCTGCCAACACACTTCCCTTGATTGCCTTTTGGGTCGTGTATTGGATGTCATACTCAGTCAAGATCATCTTCCATCTTGCTATTCTTTCGGACAAGGCAGGCTTTTCAAAGATATACTTGATTGGATCCATCTTTGATATCAATAAGGTGGTGTGAGTCAGCATATACTATCTCAGCCGGCGAGCAGCCCATGCCAAAGCGCATCATGTTTTCTCGAGCAGTGAGTATCGGGTCTCATAGTCAGTAAACTTTTTGCTAAGGTAGTAAATAGCATGCTCTTTTCGGCTAGACTCATCATGCTGCCCCAGCACGCACCCCATTGAATTATCGAGTACTGTCAAGTATAAGATCAAAGGTTTCACTTCAACTGGAGGCATCAGAATAGGAGGCTCTTGGAGATATTCTTTGATACTTTCGAAGGCGGCCTGACATTCATCATTCCATCTTACCACTTGATCTTTCTTCAGTAGTTTGAAGATCGACTCACAAGTAACAGTCAAATCTGAAATAAATCGGGCAATGTAGTTCAGACGTCCCAAAAAGCCTCTGACTTCTTTTTCTATTCGGGGAGCTGTCATTTCCTATATATCCTTCACCTTTGCATGATCCACCTGAATACCTTTATCACTAACGACGAAACCCAGCAGTTTACCAGACCTCACCCCAAAGGTGCACTTGTTCGGGTTTAACCTCAGCTTGTACAACTTCAACCTGTCAAATAACTTCTGAAGATGGTCAAGATTTTCTTCCTCAGTCTGGGACCTTGCAATCATGTCGTCAACGTATACCTCAATCTCATGGTGAATCATGTCGTGGAACAAAGCGACCATGGTGCACTGATACGTTACCCCAGCATTTTTCAATCCGAAAGGCATGACTTTGTAGCAAAAAGTACCCTATTATGTAACAAAAGTTGTCTTCTCCATGTCTTCGGGAGCCATCTTAATTTGATTGTAACCAGAAAAACTATCCATAAAGGAGAAGACCTTATGTTGTGCGGTGTTGTCAACCAGAACATTGATGTGAGGCAGAGGGAAATAATGCTTGGGACTCGCCCTGTTCAGATCCCTATAGTCTACACACACACGGACTTTACCATCTTTCTTCGGCACCTGAACCACGTTGGAAACCCACTGCGGGTAAGAAGTAACTGCTAGAAAACCGGCATTAAACTGTTTCATAACTTCAACCTTGATTTTCTCAAACATCTCTAGGCGCATTCGGCGAACTTTCTGCTTCACTGGAGGGCAGTCTTCCTTAGTTGGCAAGCGGTGAACCACAATATTAGTGTCTAGACCAGGCATATCTTCATAAGACCAAGTGAAAATCTCAACATAGTCACGCAACATTTGTATTAACCGTTGCTTGACACTAGACTCCAGATTTGCACCGATCTTGACCTCTTTCTTGTCTTCTTCTGTACCCAAATTTACTGTTTCCACTGGCTCTTCATGCGTCTGTATGGCCCTTTCTTCCTGAAGTAACAATCTGGCAAGTTCCCCAGGCACTTCACAATCATCCTCACCTTCATCCTCGGCTTGGTTGATCGGATTTTCGAAGTCATAACTGGCAGTAGCAGAGTCGTTATCAGTGGGATCCAGAGTGGATGTAGACCTGTATTATGATATGTGAGTGTGTGTAAGACAAATAGCTGTTTTGATAAAGTGCAAGATAGAAATGAAAAACAGGGAGCGCAAAATTTATAATGCAAGAAAAACGTCAAATGCTTTATTGATGATATATGGAAATGACACATAATAAGCCCCCACAAACAAAGCCACAGTGTCTCGGGCAAGGCACCGGGCCGTAAAAGTTTCAAATTGTCTATTACAAGTCTCAAAACAAAAGTCTATTACTGTGTAATAAAAGAAACGGGCATGAAGTCCTCCGCCATCAAATTGTTCAAGCCACCGTTGGTAGTCGGGTAAATCCAGCTGTCGAACTCTGACTCTTCTTCATCGTCTTTAATTGCATTCACTCCCGGATTACTGATACGCAGGGGAGGTCTTCCAATCCGCACACGTCGAACAGCCCTTTGAGCTTCTGCAGTAAAACCCAAACCAAACTTGCCAGTCTTGTGTGCAAAGTCAGGGAGTTGGCCCCAATTCACGCACCCACCTTTTTCAATAACAGCCCGGGCATCCTTGAGGGAAGCCATATTCATTGGAGGTTCGTCAGCAGCAATTTCAGTCGACGCCAGAGTCTGGGGGACTTCTTCAAAGTTCTGACATGGGGTCTCAATGAACTCCCCATCCATCTCCACGTACAGAAAGGAATTAAGATGGCTCACCATGTATTCCTCTTCTCCCTGCACCATAACAATCTTCCCCTTCACTGGATATTTCAACATCTGATGGAGCGTAGAAGTTACTGCCCCAGCTTTATGAATTCACAGGCGACCCAACAAGCAAGAATAAGATGGTCAAATGTCCATCACATAGAACGTAGATGCAAAATTCTGGGAACCAACCTTAATAGGGACATCCACCTCTCCATGTACCAACCTTTTGGACCTGTCAAAGGCCCTAACCACAATATTACTTGGCTTTAGAACCAACCCTTCACAATCTAACCGATCTAATGCTTTCTTGGGTAAAACATTTAATGAGGACCCAGTGTCCACCAGCACGTGGGCCAAAGTAGTGCCCCTGCACTCGACCGAGACATGCAGAGTATCATTGTGATTTCTTCCTTTGGCAGTCAGATCTGCGTCGGAGAAACCCAACCCGTTGTCAGCAGTCAAACTAGCCACACAGTCTTTAAATTGATCAACAGATGTTTCCTGCGGCACATGCGCAGTTCTAAGGAAAGCAATTAAAGCCTTAGCATGGGCTTTTGAGCACAACAATAAAGACAACATAGAGATCTTCGACGGGGTTTTCCCCAGTTATTCGACTATGTTATAGTCTCTTTTCTTGATAATCTTCAGAATTTCCTCTATCTCCTTCCTAGAGGTTTCAACAATGACTTTTTTAGGTGCTTCCATCCGGCCAGGCCCACCTGTAACTTCTTTGCCCCGAGTGTCAGATGACTCGGCGACAGGGGTGATAACTGGTGTAAGAATCGGAACAACAACTGACATACTGGCAGACTGAATGACAACAGGCTTTTGAATAGTCGGAGGAGAAATCTCAGGAGAGAAGAGTCTTCCACTTCGGGTGACCTTGCTAGACCCGACAATCTTGCTGACATCAGTATCAGCCTCTTCAACCTTCAAGTCTTGTTTAATCCCATGATAATACACATCGGCCCATAGTGCCACGATACAGCCTTATCCGAAGTGTAAGGGATAGGTCCAGTAATAGTAATGATCAATGGAGAAGCTCTCGGAACAGATGTAATCCTAACAGGCTTTCTCGAGGAAGCCTTGGAAGGATTGGCGGAAATGGTTATTATGGAAACATCTTCAGCAGGAATCAACAGAACCAAAGTTTTCTCGAACAAGATCTCTTTGTAATCCATCAGGCGCTGAACACCTGACTTCAATAAATGGCAACCAACAGGTAGGATGGAACACAGGTGGCAACCTTCGCCATAGCCCGGAAATAAACCGGCCAACAATAGGTTCTTCTTAACGGTCCTCAATGGAGTAGAAATGTCTTCCACGGAGGTTACAAATGAATCATCATCCACAGCATTTACTCCATGCTTGGTCATAGGAGCAGTCATGACATTAGGCTTTTCTGGTGCGTCAAACTCAACTTCCTTAGCTTCGATCAAATCTTGCACCTTATTCCTCAAGGCCCAGCAGTTGTTGGTATCATGCCCTGGGCTATCAGAGTGATAAGCACAGCGAGCGTTTGGATTATACAGCGGAGAGGTTGTACTGGGATTCTTCGGAGCTTCCCTCAGAGTCACCAGGTTAGTCTTCAACAATTGCGGTAAAATTTGAGATAAAGTCATACTGAGCCGAGTATATTGTCTTTGCCGTCTCTCTGCTCTTTGTTGATTATTGGATTGTGGAGCAATAGTAGGTCTTGATATTACCACCGCATTTACTGCTTGGCGGCGCTTAGGTCGGTTTTGGCTCCTCGAGCTGTAAACTGCACTAGATTCCTTCTTGAAAGGCTTCTTCTATGTACTTGACGAAGCACCTTTTTGTATCTTGCCACTCCTAATACCAGCTTCCACTCTCTCCCCAGTCATAATCAATTAAGTGAACCCAGACGATGAACTACCAATCAAATGATTGAAATATGGACCAGACAAAGTCCCAAGAAACATATCCACCAACTCCCTATCAGACAGAGGGGGTTGGACTCTTCCAGCCAGATCTCTCCACTTCTGAGCGTAGTCCTTAAAAACTTCGCTCGCACCCATAGACATACCCTGAAGTTGGGTACGTGTGGGAGCAAGGTTGGCACTATACTGGTATTGCTTGTAAAAAGCAGCAGCAAGGTCCTCCCAGTTGCGGACATTAGCTTCCTCTAGTTGATAGAACCATTCAAGTTGAGTCCCTGATAGACTATCTTGAAAGAAATGGACCCATAGGTTCCTATCAGCAGTATAAGGTTGAATCTTTCTGACGTATGAGCGGAGGTGTAGCTTCAGACAGGACACTCCATCGTACTTAGAAAAGACATGAGCCTTAAACTTATGAGGAATCACCACCCCAAATGCTAGCCCCAGATCTCCAAAGTCCAAATCGGGAACCTTTTGAACCTCCATGGCACTCAGAAGGTCTTCAAGTTGTTTGTACCTATCCTCGGTAGGAGGACACTGGTCTTCATCAAAATCTGTGTCATTGTCAGAAACCACCGGGCTAGGACCCTTCCTTTCCTCTTTATTATCTACTCCTCCAGATGAATGAGACAGATCAGCTTCATGTCGCAAATTGTTCCCGAATCTGTGACCCATATTCAGCAGAACCACCCTCTTCTTCTTCTTCTTGTCCTTCAAGATGAAAGTCTTCAAATCTTGCTTCCCTTTGGCCAAGTTCAAGAACATTTCCTGGAACTGAGCATTCTGAGCTTGAAGAGCCTTAATAGCTTGATCAATAGGTGTTTCAGAAGACATTTTGCGTTGAAATAAACAACGGAGAAGATAAGAAACCTGTAATGGTACCTGTAATGAGGTGCATGGTAATGTAATGCGTATGAAATGATTTCAAAGACTTTGGGAGATTCAAATTTGTAAACCAAAATAAAACACACTTTATTAGACTAAACTGGTAACAAATGTTTAACAAATGCCTTTAAGGCGTTACAAAAGAAATAAACTGAAAAGCAAATCTAGGCTAGAAATAATAAAAGACATCAGAAGTCCCATGGCCGTTTTCCTTTTGTGCTGACATAATCGTTGATTGTCCTTTCATTCTCAAGCTGCCTTGTAAGCTTCAAGATCTTCCATTCCTGCTCATGATACTTCTCCCTGTAGGTATCCATTTCTTACTTCAACTGGATCCAAGATCTCTTCAATGCCCCCAGATCAGTAGGCATATAGGGATAGAGGACTATATAAGGAATACCTTCTTCATTAGTATGCTCTACAATCACCGGCAAAACAACTTCATATGGCATCCCCAGCTTTTGAGCACGGGCTCGAACCCACTGGAGATAAGGCTGCATCAGGAGGGAAGTCTTCAATCTTAGCTCATGTGGGTCAGACTTGTTCACCATGCCCCAAGCTCGTATAAACCTGCGGCGATGTCCCTCAACATCCCCATTGTAGTCAAAGGCAATGCCTGTAAGAAGCAACTCATGAGGACCGTCCCTTCGAGCTCGTCCAAACTGTCGTAAGGCCAAACAAGGATTATAGGTTATTCCTCCTCTAATTCCAAGCAATGGAACATTGGGGTATTCCCCACACTGATCAATGACAACTTCCCTTTCCATATCTTTATTACTCCAAAGGATGTCCGTATGAGCAAGGGACATGATTCTGTAAGCCCAACCTACACCTTCCTCATTCTTCAATACAGATTTGGGGAGGTGCGAAATAAACCACCTCTCCAGCAGTGGTGTACAACACATGAGAGTGCCCCTTCTCCGCACGGTACGGGTATAGAGAGCATGTATAATATCACCTAGAAGAGTAGGCACTGGGCTACGGGACATGAAGATCTTAACTGCATTCACATTGACAAAAGAATCTGGATTCAGGAACAGAACCAAGCCGTAGATGAGGAGATCCAGGATGTCTTCAAAAGCTTGAAAGTCCAAACTATCCCAGAACTGTTGAGCTTGATCGATCAATAACTTTGCCAAGAAACCTTTAACCCCACTCTGAGTCTCCCAGTTAGATACTACATCAACCATTTTTAAATGTAGGGCTGAAGCAATATCCTTTTGCCTAGGATCTATCTCCAAACCTGTAAAGGGAGTCTGCTCTAGAATGGATATACCCAGTAAATCAGAAAACTCCTCCAAAGTAGGGACTAACTGATAGTCCAGGAAGGTGAAACAGTGATGCAACGGGTCAAAGAACTGGAACAACACGCTCATCATTTGCTCATCCAACTTTGAAGTGACCAGGCTAAGGAGATGACCATGTCTTCTAACAAAGGAAGAAGTATCAGGAACTTTTGAAACCAACACTCTGAGCTGAGCAGGTATCTGCACGAAGTTGACTCGAATGGTATTTCTGCGCATAGAAGCCATGATTTGCAAAATAGAACAAAGATGAATCCCCTCGGTATTTGAAATGGTTAGTCTAATGAAATATGCATGCGATGTCATGATGCTTGATGTCATGATAAAAACACACCACAGGTATCACAGATAGCAAACATGGTAAGGGCAAACAAGTCACACAATAGCCCTTAAATTTCAGGCTTGCATGGAGTCTAGGTACTACCCTCTTGTAGTTTAGTTGGTTCAACCTGTCCTAATAATAGTAACCGTGTTCTAGAGGTTCTCAATATCACTGACCATCTTCCATCGGTCATAGTTTCAGATCACACAATCTTTTCTTGCGGTCGGAACCATCTCGAGAGTATGATCTCAATGAGTGTAGCATCTCGCTACTTCCTATGGCCAAGTTGGTCAATTATAGGTTCTAAGGTCAGTTGATGTATAATGACCCCAATATCAGCCCCATACTCTCCTTGTTGCTCCACAAGGGATATCGGTACTAACTAATGTTCCACATCAACGTAGCTACTGCTTCAACCGTATCAGTCTACGCCGTACAGTTCCCTCACAGTCTATTGCTACTTACCTAAAAGGTGTCCCCAGATCCGGGTTAGGATCTATAGTAACTCTGATACAAAGCCCAAAAAAATAAAGCAATCAAATCAAACAATAGAAAAAAATATGATGAACTAATGCTAAGGTACACCCCACTTATTAAGTCCCCAGCAGAGTCGTCAGTTCTGTGATACGGTGGCCAGAACCGGGACTTTTTTTTAGGAATGCTGGTTTGCGTTTGTGTTCGCAAAATGTCGCGGTAAGCAAGAGTCGACATCGACTTTTATTTTATCCAACAAGGAAAGGAAAAAAGCATGGAAAAATTCCTTTTTCGAGATATTTCTGAGTACGGGGGGTAGATTATAGAAAGGGAAGGTATTAGCACCCTTTCTATCCGTAGTTATCTACGGGCTCTTAGATACTTGCTCATCATTTTCAAAGTTGCTTCTTTGTGTTTGTGTGATTTGAAAAGTTTTTGTTTTGACTTTGATTTAACTCTTGCTTCTGTCTTCAAGAGTGTAATGAAGTGTTTTGAAAACTTTGTTTGTAAAGGAGTGTAGGTGTGAAAAATTTTGTTTGGATTGAACAAGTACTTAAGAGCTAATCTACCTACTCGAAAAAAGAATCGTTCTATGTTCATTTCCTTTAGACAATGCTATCCCACTATTAGTGAGTAGGTAGCACCGTCGTTGGAGTTTTGAGGGTCAATTCGAAAGGGACGTACGGTCACTAAAGCAATGTTAGGACGTCTTAGTAATAACCCTAATGTCTTAGATCAATTATACGAGGCAACAATTCCGAGGCGACCATTCCGAGGAAACTTTGATCTTTGGACAAAAGGACGACCACTAAAGCATCCTATACTCAATGACCGTTTACCGAAGGCAACCAAGTGGGAGTGTACCCTAGGAGTGCGCATGTGCGAGTGATTCAATTTCAGATTATTTATCATTGCACATTTAGGGTTTGCTAACTGTTTTAAAGTTTACATACATTCTTGTCATGCATCCTAATATGACACATCTAACAGTTTAATATTTTGCGGAACTAAAAGTCCGGAAATTAAACTAAGCTATTACAAGGCTTCGGGTATTTACATAGCCAAAAACAAACCCTTAAATAATAAAGCGGTAAATGAAAATAAAAGTCCTCATTAACTATTACAACTTGTGAGCAATTACATCAATATGGTAAAAAATAAAATAATAAAGCGCGCGATGAAAATTAGATCGGGAGAGAACTAGGGTTTTGACCCTTTCTAACCTAATTAAAAGAAAAATGTTTTTGTTGTTTTTAATTATTTTTTTAAGAAAAAAGAATTAAGTTTTTAAATTAAATATATAATTAATTAGTAATTAAATAAAATAATTACATGGCCTATTTTTTTATTTTTGGTTATTTTTAGGAAAAGAAAATATAATTAAGTTAGAAATAAAACCCTAATTGTTCTAATTATTTTTTAAGTTTATTTACAAAAAGAATTAAAGTTATCTAAAATTAACAACCTAATTAAATTAATTTAATTTTGATAAAAAATAAAATCTAAAACCCAATTGGTGAAAAAAGAATATTTTGTGATTTTTTTGATTGGTTAAAAAAATTAAATTTGTTAGTAAAACAAATAAATAAATTAAATAAAACAAAATATAAAAGAAAAAAGAAAAAGAAACTTGGGCCTGAAAAGTGATTGATGAGGTGTAGATAGCAAGCTCTTGGCCCAAAAGACTTGATCCGTTGTTGACTTGTTGAATTCAGTGTGTTGCGTTGACTAGGCCCCATGGTGGTCTCTCATATGCTAGCCTTTAGATCTAGCTTCCAGGAGGTCCAATGGCTGGATGATGAGGATGTATGGTGGTCCCTGATATTGTATGCACGCTGGATCACTGAAAGAAAAATATTATGAAGAAATTAGGAGACCTGGGATTCGAACCTAGGTCCTGAAGTTCTTTCCACACACTCCACTACCACCTGCGCTGGCTGTTTTGTTTGTATGTAATATAAACAACAATTATTATATAAAGAACAAACGAAATAATAAAATATTCGCGCGAAAATTCAAATGGACGAGTGCGAGGCTGCCACGCACGTTGTCTTCTTCCCTTCTCCGTTGGTAAAAGTCCCAAACTTTTACCTATGGACGTTTGTCCGTCACTATAAATCTGCAAATTCTTAAAATCAACCACGAGCAAGATAAATAAAAACTATGGCCACCAATCAATTCGTCTGGACCTTCTGAGTATAATGGTGGCCCTTTCATGGCCTAATTTTTCCTGCACACAGAGTTCCCAAATTGAAGCTACAAACCCTAACAATGGTGAAACTTCATACAGGCCATGAAAACACAATTAAAGATTACAGAAAGCTTGAAAATGTTCTAAGGATCAAAAATCTACAATTATTTCATGCTATAAGTACAAGAATGATGCAATTCGAATTCAAGAAATAAGCAATATCGTGACTGACTTACAGCGCGTTTTGGTACTAGAAAGGCCTTGTTCTTGATTGATTTCGCTTGCTTACACCCCCAGGAAGCGATTGGGACAGCTAAAAGGCCTTGAGGATGCCTGGAAGTATGAATTTGTGTCTACACTTTTTGGTGTTTTTTCAAGTTTTTGTTCTGGTTCACACGCCTCCTTCTCGCCTTGCTTTAGGTCTGCATACGTTCTATATGTATTGGGGAGTGAATTAGGGTTGTCAATGTGTGCTCAATCTTCCTCCATCAATGAATTTGATTTTGATTTGATACACCCTGAATATCTTTCCAAAAATAGTCCAAATCTAATCTTATTGTGCACCTCATGCATTTACACGAATTTGATCTCATGCTAGCTGGAATTTAAGACCTGAAACTTGTATCAAATCTTGAGATTTCAATATTTTGGATTTTCTATGATTTGTTTTGATTTAAAATGATTTAATTAAAATAAAAATAAAAATAAATATTAAAAATAAGATAATGACAAGTGGAAAAGGCTAGGGCTCGTGTACCATGTTGCCAACTCAAAACAAGTGCAAAAGATTGGGCCCATTTGGCAAAAATTGAAGTTTTAGGCATAGTTGACTTTTGGCAATTTTGCAAAAAGGGTCAACTTCACCAATGTATAACTTTCCTAAATTTTGAATCTTTGAATGTGTTCTTGGACTTTTTAGAAATCTTGAGATGTCCTATAAGCAACCCTTTTGGTTTCATCTCAATTTGATATTCCATGCTCATGTATGAAGCTTTGACAAAAAAGGTGTTTTTGTTGAATTTTCAAAATGACCTATAATGTCCAAATTCATAACTTTTTGTGAGTGCATATTTTGAACTTGGGAGATGAATATGGATTGTAGAGAATGGTATCCTCTTCAAAATGAGCTTTGGATGGGTCATTTCTCATAAAGTATGAGAAAGTTATGCTTGGTCAAAGTTGAGTTGACTTTTCCTACAAAACCCTAATTTAGCAACTTTTGATTCTTGATGACTTATGAGCAATCCTTGATGATTCATGATCAAATCTTGATAAAATGATGAAATATACTTCAAAATGAGGATGTTGACCAAAAATCTTGAAGTTTGACTGTATGTGGGCCATAGTTGACTTTTGCCCTAGCACAATCGATTTTCAGGCCTTTGAGCAATTGACTGAGCAAACTTTCTCTGTAGGGCTTGAAACTTGACATGAATGATATTGAGAACATATTAAGACCATGGTGAGAATTTGGGATCCCTTGGACTCAAGTATCTTGATGTAACATGAAACCCTAATTTGAGGTAGACTGCCTTAGGAGAGAGCTTGTTTGGTCAACCCTTGGACTTCCTTGAGCAATTTGAAGACCTCACTTGAAATGTATTGAAAAATATGGGAGGGAAAAGTTTGGGGTACAACAGCGGGAGAAACCCCAAATAGTTGACAACAGTTTCATCATTTCTTAGAAAAGACATTGCCCTTGTCTGGTTGCCGGGAAAACAAACAACAAAAAAAACATTATATCATTGCAAAGGGTGATGTTTTGAAAATAGTTCCATATCAACACACCAAGAGGGAAGAGACTTTCATCATGCGAGTGAAGACCTTACTGGGGAATCTGGGGTAGAGACTTCATACCATGCAAACCCGAAATCAGAACGTACCAAGACTTGACTGGGGAAAATGGGATCATAAACCCAATATCGCACCATACTTCAATTATCGGAGAAACACAAGAAGATCATACTCGCACCAGCAAAAGTGATCTGGGAGAGTCTTCCTGGGGAATTCAGACCTCCAAAAAATTTTGAGTTCGTCCATTCCTGCAGCCATTATTTTTGTTCTCCTTGAGTCACAAAATCTGAAGCAAGAAGTGATTTGTAAATTCTTTTCAAAAAAACAATTTTTGTTATTTAATCTATTTGCTTTGAAAATTACCATCAATAATAAATGAAGTCTTTGTAAGCTGAATAAAATAAGAATTGCAAAGAATTGGATAAAAGCTAAAACTTTATTAATAGAATGGTAGTGTGCAAATGGCGAGACTCCATAGATGATTACAAAGTTTGCAAAATGGTAATATACATTGGAAAAGATACATTGAAATACAATGACCACTATTCTCCCTAACAACTTTGAATTCCTGAGCAGAGACTTCGGTTGAAGATTGGTAAGGATCCATGAAGATTGTTGCTTCAACGATCAAGTCTTGTCTAATGCAGTTACTTGCCAGGAAATCCCTACCTTTTTCCTAGATTGCCCTTGCGGGTTTTCAACCTACCGGGAACATTTATTCTGTTTATGTCTCTAATTTTTGCCTATACCGCCCTTTCGGATTTTCGGCCTACCGATATGCTCCTTTTTGCCTAAGCTGCCCCTTCGGGTTTTCGTCTTAGCGAGCTGTCCTTTTATTTTTCTAGGCGAAGTATTTCTTGACTGCGTCAGCATTCATAGGAAGTGGAAACTCCTCACCATCCATTGTTTCAAGAATCAATGCACTATCATAGAAGGCTTTCTTGACAACATATGGGCCTTCAAAATTGGGAGTCAACTTGCCCCTAGAATCAGCGTTAAAAGACATGATCTTCCTGAGCACGAGGTCACCTTATCTGAATTCACGAGGCTTAACCTTCTTGTCAAAAGCTTTCTTCATTCTTTTCTGGTATAACTGACTGTGACACAAGGACGTCATTCTTTTCTCTTCAATCAAATTGAACTAGTTCAACCTGTTATAGACCCATTCAGCCTTTGACAACTTGGTTTCCATTATCACACGTAAGGATTGAATCTCAACCTCAATGGGGAGCACTGCTTCCATGCCATATATAAGAGAGAATAAGGTTACCCCTGATGAAGTGAGGACAGATGTTTGATACCCGTGCATAGCAAATGGGATCATCTCATGCTAATATTTGTAAGTAACAACCATTGTTTGGATGATCTTCTTAATGTTCTTACTAGCAGCTTCAACAGCTCCATTCATCTTTGGCCTATAAGGATATGAATTGTGGGGGATAATATTGAACTCTTTACAAAGTTCCATCATCATCTTGTTATTCAGATTTGAGCCATTGTCAGTGATAACCCTGCTTGGCATACCATATCGACATATCAGATTATTCTTGATAAAACGCACCACCGTCTATTTAGTGACATTAGCATATGAAATTGCTTCCACCAATTTGGTGAAGTATTCAATTTCCACCAAAATGAAACGATGTCCATTCGACGCCTTTGGTTCAATCATTCCAATCATGTCAATACCCCACATAGAGAAAGGCCATGGGGATGAAATAACATTGAAAAGCGTCAGAGGCACATGAATTTTGTCAGCATAAATCTGGCATTTATGGCACTTCTTTGCAAATTTTTAAAAGTCAGACTCCATCGTTAGCCAATAATAACCTACCCTAAGAATCTTCTTCGCCATCGAATGTCCATTTGCATGAGTGCCAAAGGAACCTTGATGGACTTCATGCATCAACATGTCTGCTTCGTGTCTACCCATGCATCTGAGCAAGACCATGTCATGATTTCTTTTATACAACACATCTTCATTGAGGAAAAGGCTACCTGCTAACCTTTTCAATGTCTTTATATCTTTATTTGATGCACAAAAGGGATATTCCTGAGTCTGGAGAAAATGCTTGATATCATGATACCAAGGCTTTTCATCTGACATTTCTTCTGATGCAAACACATGAGCCAGTCTATCCAAACGTTTCACTATGTATGAGGCACATCATTCCAAGTATTCACTTAATACATAGAAGCCAGAGTTGCCAAGGCATCCACCATTTGATTTCCGTCTCTAGGAATATGATGAAATTCAACTTTGTTAAAGAAGGATAGTAATCTTCTAGCATAATGTTTATAAGGGATCAAGCCAGGGTGACGAGTATCCCATTCTCCTTTAATATGATTAACTACCAAAGCTGAATCACCATACACCTCTAGAACTTTGATTCTGAGATCAATGGATTTCTTGAGACCCATGATACAAGTTTCATACTCCGCCATATTATTGGTACAATCAAATGTTAGCCTTGCGGTAAAAGGAATGTGTGATCCATGAGGAGTGATAATTATAGCGCTAATTCCTTTCCCATAAGCGTTCACAGCTCCATCAAATACCATACTCCACAGGGATTCAGGATCAGGACCTTCCCCAGGCAAAGTTTCATCATAATATTTTGCTTTCAAGAATATCACATCCTCATCATGGAAATCATACTTGACATATTGATAATTATCTACCGGTTGGTGAGCAAGATAATCCCCCAGCACACTGCTTTTTTTAGCCTTCTGGGTGCGGTATCAATATCGTATTTAGACAGCAACACCTTCCAAAAAGAAATTCTCCCAGTAAGGGCAGGCTTTACGAAGATATACTTAATTGGATCCATTTTAGAAATCAACCAAGTATTATGATTCAACATATATTGCCGTAGCCGCTTTGCCGCCAAGGCCAGAGCACAACATGTATTTTCCAGCATAGAATACAATGACTCACAGTCAATAAATTTCTTACTGAGATAGCAAATGGCATATTATTTATTTCCTGGTTTATCTTGTTGTCCTAAAATACAACCCATAGAATTATCCAACATTGTCAGATACATGATCAATGGTCTTCCTTCAACGGGAGGGAGAAAGATAGGAGGTTCAAGCAGATATTATTTTATACTTTCAAATTCCCTTTGGAAATCATTCATCCATACACAATCATGATCTTTCTTTAACAACTTAAAGATCGGTTCACACGTTGCAGTCATGTGGGAAATGAATTTGGAAATGTAATTCAACTTCCCGAGGAAGCCTCTAACTTGATTTTCAGTCCTTGGTGCAGGCATTTGTTGAATTGCTTTAACTTTATAAGGATCAACTTCAATTCCTTTCTAGCTGATAATGAAACCTAACAATTTTCCTAATCAGACACCGAAGGTGCATTTGTTTAGATTCAAGCGGAGATGATACTTCCTCAAATGCTGAAACAACTTTAACAAATCCACCACATGCCCTTCTTCGGTCTGTGATTTGGAAATCATGTCATCAACATATACCTCGATTTACTTGTGAATTAGATCATGGAATAGGGTTGTCATAGCCCTCTGGTACGCTGCACCACCATTCTTCAACCCGAAGGGCATCATTCTGTAATAGAATGTTCCCCAGGGTGTGATAAACGTTTTTTTTTCATGTCCTCATGAGCCATTCTTATTTGATTATATCCGGAAGATCCATCCATGAATGAGAATACTTTGAATTTTGTTGTACTATCAACCAACATATCAATATGTGGCAATGGAAAATCATCTTTTGGACTAGCTTTATTTAGATATTTGTAATCTACGCACATGCAAACTTTTCTGTCTTTCTTTGGTATAGGTACAATATTGGCAATCCATCGAGGGTACACTGATGTCATAAGAAAACCGACATTTATTTGTTTTAACACTTCTTCTTTCATTTTCACTGCCATATCAGGTTGAGTTCTTCTCAACTTCTGCTTGACTGGCGGGCATTATGGCTTCAAAGGCAAACGATGCTCCACAATATTAGTATCTAGACCAGGCATATCTTGGTATGACCAAGCAAATATGTCCACATACTTTTTCAATAATTCAGTCAACCTGCTCTTCATATCAGGATGCAAGAATGCTCTAATTTTGACTACCTTTGGCTCTTCCTCTGAACCCAAATTGAGTGTCTCCAACAACTCTTTATATGGATGAATGGAATTTTCCTCGCGCTCGAGCAACCTTGAAACCTCTTCTGGAATCTCATCATATTTTTCTTCTTTGGTCCCATACACAGGATATTCAAAGTTGGGAGAGGGTGCAAGGTTATTGTATTCAACATGTTTTTTAATTAATCTGCACATGTGATTTATGATTGCTTTTAGAAACTGACAAATATATCAAGTGATTATGTAGATTTATTTACAATTATTATTTATTCAAAAGGAAAGGGTTTTTTCTGATTATGATTTTCCAAGAAAAGGCAGAAAATAAAAACACAATTTCAGAGTCAAAGACAACTTTTATTTATGATTTTAATGATCAAAGCAAATAGATAAGCCCGTACAATATTAACTTTCACCTTGGTAAGAGTGAAAGCTTTTTGAAAAGATAAACAAAACAAATTACTTTGAGACATGGATGCCAGAGGGAACATCAAAAGTGACCCAGTTCTGGATTCTGACTCCAGGCATCACATAATTCAGCATCTCCTGTTCTTCTTTATCCTCCACAATAACATTAACTCCAGAAACTGTTGGGTGAAGGTATCCTCTGCTTTGGAAAATATTCTAATAGCTGCTCACAGTATACTTCGGCTTCAATTTTTCACCTTTGCCATTCTACGCAGAAAATCCCAATCCAGCCCTGTTCTTGTTCACTAGCGGGTCAACAATCTATCCCCATACTTTACTAGGGCCATTACGTACAACCTGTTGAGCATCTTTGAATGAAGCCATAGAATTCTCATTCTCTCTTACATTATCAACAAATAAAGTTTGGAACTGCATTCTAACAACATCTTCGTCTGCTTCTACAACACTGAAAGATGATAGATGAGATATCAACAATGCTTTCTCTCCATTTATAATGACCACCTTTCCTTCTCGTATAAACTTCAAATTTTGGTGCAGAGTTGAAGTGACAACCCCTGCGTCATGTACCCATGGATGTATCAGTAAGCAGTTGTATGCGGGTACAATATCCATGACTTGGAAAGTAATTTGGAAAAGGTGCGGGCCTATGTGGATAGGAAGATCCACTTCCACAATAACGGACTTCCTTGATTCATCGAAAGCTTTTACAATAATACCACTTGGGCGAATGGGATCCCCTTGATACTTTAGCTTTATCAACGTGTTCCTTGGTATAACATTTAAGGCTGACCCATTATCAATCAACACATTTGACAATGAATCATTTTTATAGTTCATGGATATATGGAGAGCCAAATTGTGATTCCTCCCTTCATCAGGCAATTCATCATCACAAAATCTTAGGTTATTACAGGACATAATATTACCTACCACACTGCTGAATTGATCTAACGGCATATCACACTCCATGAAGGCTTGATCTAACACCTGCATTAAAGATTCTCTATGGGCAGTAGAATTCATCAACAATGCTAGGATACATATCTTTAAAGGAGTCTGCAATAGCTGATCTACAATTCTATAGTCGCTCATTTTGATAATCTTCAAAATATCATCCACATATTTCTCCAGGGTAGCACCACTGGACTCCCCTACAACTTTCTTATTCTCAACACTTTCCACAACTTTCTTACCAGTATTATCATTTCCTCGAACAACCGGTGCAAATACACTACCACTACGGGTCACTCTACTAGTCTCAGCAATATTCTCGATATTAAACAAAGGCTGGATGGGAACTTCCACACCTTCCTCTAAAATAGTAGCATTGTACTTGTACGATATAGCTTTGTCTAATTTGTAAGGAACATGCCCTGGCAAGCAAATCACCATTGGGGAAACAACTGGCTTGCTACAATATTCAATCTCAACAAGGGCAGAATCATTAAAACAAGGAACAATTATGTTCACACCTTCTTCAGAAAATTTGGGCATTGCATAATCATCACTGGAGAACATATCCTCATCTGAGGAAAAGAATTCATCCACAGAAGCATATTCATCATCCGACTCATTCTCAACCAAGCAATATCCAATCACATTAACCTCATGGTAATCATATCTTTGGCTTGAAACCTTGATAGTTATATTATCCAATAACAGCTGAATACCTCTTTTCACAACTAAACAACCTCGGGAATCTCTGCAGTAAACCCGACAAGATCCATAGTGGTGCTCTACCTGACCAGCCATGTGGCAGAAAGTAGCATGCAATTGCACGAGATCATCATTCATATGGTCCACATCAAAGATCCGGAACTCTCCAGGACATCCAATCACCATGTTCACTTCCTCCTCATATTTTTCCCTAATCCTGATTATATGGATGAGGCTCCCATCCATCATCTCCTACAAATCAACCTTTATCTTATCGCAACCTTGTATATCAGTACTGCAGATACCACAACCAGCATGGTCATGAGTATAGTAACTAAAATCGAAAAGGCCTGCATGCATCTTTACCAAGTCTCCTCTGAGAAAGTTGATATCATAAATGCGAAAGTCCCCTGGAAAACCAGCAATCATGTTGATAGTATTCGCTCCTCCATGATTTGGTAGAGGATTATCTTTGACATTAGGGCTAAAATCCTTAAAGGATAAAAGGCCAAACCTCACCATTTTCTGTACCTCTGATTTCAGGGGATAACAATTTTCCACATTATGCCCTGGTGCACCCTGATGGAAAGCGCACGTCTGATCTGCCTTATGGTACTAAGGCAAAGGTGAGGGTATAGCAGGGGGTGGTCTAGTCTGGACCAACTTTTTGGGGATCAATGCTGGGAGTAACTATGTATAACTCATGGGGATAGAGTCAAAAGCCTCTCTCCTTTGATTCTTCCCTTGATTTTCTTGAGGGACTGGTCTTTGAAAAGCGACTGTAGTCGGAGCTATATTAACAACTGGAGTTACCTAGGCAACCTGTTGATGGGGCCGATGATTTCTCCTAGGAGGATTAACCCGTCTCTCTTGAATAACAACATTTGTCTCTCCTTCTTTCTTTTTAGAAAATCCATATGATGGTTTCTTCATACTACCAGAATTTTCACTTCTTGTCAAACGACCTTCTCTCACTACTTCTTCCAAACGGACGCCTATTCCCACCATCTCGGTAAAATAACTGGGTGCACTTTCCACCATTCTTTCATAATAGAATGCACCTAGTGTCTTCATAAAAATCTTTGTCATCTCTTTTTCTTCCATTGGAGGAATCACCTGGGCAGCTACTTCACGCCATCTCTGTGCATATTCCTTAAATGACTCCTTGTCCTTTTGGACCATTGCCCTGAGTTGATCACGGTCAGGCGCCATGTCCACATTGTATTTGTACTGTTTGATAAATGCTTCACCCAAGTAATTGAAAGAATGAATATTGGAACTGTTCAGGCTTATGTACCATTTCAACGCTGCACTAGTCAAACTGTCTTGGAAGAAATGAATCAACAAGCGTTGATCATCGGTATGAGTAGACATTCTCCTCACATACATCACTAAGTGAGAACGAGGGAAATTGTTTCCCTTGTACTTTTTGAACTCTAGTACTTTGAACTTTGCAGGTATTTTCACATTTGGAACCAAACACATATCATTCACATTCTTCCTAAACGGTTCTTTTCCTCTGAGGGCTTTCAACTCTTTCTGCATCTTATCAAACTGATCCTGGAAATCTTTCATTCGATCATAGAAACCCAAGCTTTCACTTGGTGGAGGAATAGGGCGATACACTTCATCATTAGCAAATGGTACAACATTCACTAAGGGAGGTGCATCATAGTGAATCTCATTTCTAGCAGCATGGGTAATATGCACCACAGGAGGTGCAGGAGCAGCAGTAGCCTGAGCAAGTGGAGCAAATTGAGCATCCTGATTAAAACCTTCTGGCATAAAGTTCTCTAGCATTCCCCATGGATAACCTTGAGGAAAACGATTATGAACAATAACAGCTAGAGTAGCAGAAACAGGAACAATCAGGGCTTCAGTAGTAACTATTGTTTGTTGAGGTTGAGCAAGTGGTGGATTATTTTGAGCATCCACCAAAGATTCCATCAGAACAGTCAGATTGGCCATACCGGTCTTCAGAGCAGAAGCTTCTTCGCGTAGCTCGCAACTCTCTTGTTCTAGATTATCCATCTTCCTTCTGAAATTGGCCCTAGTATTGTATTGATGAGACAACTTGCTATATGAAGTAAATAAGCTCAGTAAGACACCTGGATATGCATAAAAATGCAATAAGTATGTACAATATGATGCATGATATGCAATGCACATGCTCTATTTTATTATTAATATTGCAAGGAACACAAAGATTTATAGACAATTTTGCAAATATCAAAGTACTAACACATTTGAAATACTGAAAATCTCATTATAATAACTTCAAAATGAATTACAACTTTTCAGTATAAGTTTTAATAATACCAAGTACAAGATAAAGATAAAGCCTAAAAACCCTATAAAAGCAAAGCCAATGGATATTACTCTTCACGCTGACGCTTTCTTGCGAGTCTTGCAATCTGATCCTTCAACCTCTGGTTCTCTTCCACATATTTGTTGGCAACCTCTTTCCAATCATCAGATCTGGCAGGTGAGCAACTAAGGCCCGACTAAGACTTAGAGGAAAATAAATCCTCTTGCCTTTCTATCGCCTCTATAGCACGACTCTCAAGAAAATCGATCAAATCATCTTTCTCCTTCAGGTCTAGTCGGTAAGACACCTCTAAAGTATGACACTTATTCTTCCAAGCTTCTTTTTCTTGCTGCATCCTGACTAAGGCAAGCTGGAGCTCTTCCACATCATCCAATAGGGGAGGAGTGGTCTTCACAAACATATCAGGCATGGGTGCTTCTCGGGAATATGGCATCTTCAACTGGATGGCTCTTGCTTGTACCCACTGAAGATAAGGTTCCAAAGAAACATCCCCTCTAGGTCCCAAGTCCTTCCTACTCTTCTTGTGAACATGATGCCAAGCCTTCGCAATCTGCTCCTTAGCTTCCTTATGAACTTCTCCCTCTTTAAGGAATATACCACTCAAATGAATACTATTTGTATTATCCCTCATCGAATATCCAAGCTATCTCCGTGCAAGAACATGGTTGTATTTAATTCCTCCCCTTGTACTAAGAAGAGGTACATTGGGGAAACTACCACAACTGTCGACAATCTATACATCATGGTATTCCTAATGATACTAAACAATATCTGAATGAGTGAGGGCCATAAAATTTGGATCCCAACGAGGTTCCTTTCGGACATCCCAGAAAGCATCAAATTGAGGCAAATGATAAATAAACTACTGATACAACAAAGGTGTGCAGCATATGATCATCCCTTCATGATAAGAATCCCGAAGATAAATATAGTAATAAGCATCAACCAACAATGTAGGGACTGGGTTCCCAATCGTGAAGATTCTGATGGCATTGATATCCACAAATTTGTCGACATTGGGAAATAAGAACAACCCATAAGCAAGTAGAGCAAAGATGGCCTCAAAAGCAACCGTACTCTTTATTCTGGCAAAATAGAGAGATTTCTCCAATAAGAACTGAGCTGGTAATCCTCTAATCCCTCCTTTGGTAGTCATGTGGGCTTCAACCTTAGACTTCCCCAAATGGATCAAAGTAGCAATCTCATGGGATTTTGGCTCCCCCTTCAAACCAGTAAAAGGAACACGATAGGTAATAGGTAAACTCAGCAGATAAGAATACTCCTCTAATATAGGCATCAACTGATAATCAGGGAAAGTAAAGCATTGATACGTAGGATCATAGAACTGGACCAAAGTCGAGAGAATACCCTCCTTCATCCTGAGATTCATAAGGGAAATGATGGACACATACTTCCTCCGAAAATCTGTAGAACTCTCGATCTCGGGTATCAGAATCATCATCTCATCTATCTTGGGATCTTTGAAACTGTGTTTCCCAGTCTTTCTTTTTCAAGAATCCATAATCAAAAAGTACCTGAGATATTCACAAAGAGTTAATTTTTAAGTCCCTTGAAACATAATGTCTTTAGAAGATGCTCATGGGTGCATGAATGCATGATGCAACAATCACACACAATATCATAAACATAGGGTTCATAGGTTCAACGTCGCGATCATGAGGTTGAAGGTACTAACCATAAGGTATGATCTAAAAGTTTATCACCTGCCGAACAAGGTTCTAGAGGTTCCCAGAGTCTACATCCTTCCTTCGGATATCACCAACGTCCCGATTGACTCGGTAATTAGTAATATTCTCAAGAAAAACTCATCCGAGTGTAGTATCGCGTGACCACTATTTCCGGATTACTCCGTCATAGATTCCACACTACACCTAAAAGGCCAAGTAGGGTTAAAGGTTGTACGGTCCTCAGTTTCAGCAGGCTTCCAGGTCGAAAGCAGCACATCTTCGCGATTACTCGGTAAACGACACTACAGTCAAAGGGGCCTCCACTGAATGGGGGATCTCATGCCTCCTTTTTCGGGATTACTCCCTCAAAGTTTACATGACTATACCGCTCGTCCTATCTTAAGTTTTCCCAAGTCCGGGTACAGGACTTATGAGAAATCACCAAGCACCCTGAAAACCAGTAAAATCCAGACAAACATATATACAACACATAATATACAACAAATAATAGCATATACACAAATATAAACAAGGATAGGCTCAACCCACTTAGGGATAGACCAGCAAGAGGTCAATCTTTCCCCAGCAGAGTCGCCATTTTTCTATAGCGGTAGAAATGTTGAGACTAAGCCATTGGATTGACTTAACTCGCACAAATCAAATAAAAATTGCCACCGCACTTTATTATTTCCAAAGGAATGGGAAAAGAGCGAATAACCTAAATAGGGGGAGAGAATCTAAGTTTGAAGGTTGATTATGTAAAGGGAAGGTATTAGCATCCTAAACATCTACGGTACTCCACATGAACCTCTTTGAAAAACTGTGTATTTTGGCTATAAAAGTTGTATACAAAAATATATTGTGGGAATGAGGAGAGAATGATTTTTTGTTTTATGATAGAGTCCAAATTTTCATGTGTGTCTAATTAAAGGGTAACATGTGTGATGCACATATATTTATGTCATGACAAGAAAAAATAACTTTTTATTTCATCTTATTCCATTGTCACCATATTAAAATGGAATTGTTTCTTTTAAGAGTATATTTTGTCTTGTAAAATAGAAGAAATGTCAACTTCAATTTTCTATATGGAATGACAGAATTAAAATTAGTTTATGTGGTACCTATGACAAATATTCGACCCTAGAACCTTGTTACGAATCACATTAAGTGACTACCTCAAATGATCATGGTTTTAAATGAGTTTTTAACGCCTTTTTTCCTATCATTATTTTATTTTGCAACCGACTAATGGAATAATTTAGGCTCCACCAAAATAGATTTAGAACTCCTTTGGAATTCTACTTGTTCTTTTTTGCATGATTTTTTCTTTTCTTGTCAATAGAAAAAACAATGTGAAGAGAGTTTAAATTGGTACATAAAAGTGGTCACATAAATAAGTAAACATAAATGAGACAAAATAGACAATATAAATTTATATCGCTAATTACATCTAGCAAATAAATATCATATAATTTTCATGATTTTTACGTATTGAAGAAACACTTTTCTAATGTACATTTCATAACAATGACACGTAATATCTTATTTTTTTCTCCCATTAAAATGTGTACTTGTAAAATTATATTTGGAGTTTTGTATAATTTGAAAATCCTAAAAACAAACAATATAGGCTGATCTCCAAAGCTTCAAGTAAATAATATGTTAGTTTATAAAGCTCAAAGTCAAAATTGCAAAATAAAGTTAAAAAAAAGAAAGAAAAACATATATTTTATAAAATAAACTTTCATACATAAATTAAAAGTTCTCTTTACCCTTTCCCATTAAATGGCTTCCTTTCTCAACACTCCCAAGCACAAGAACATTCTTGTAAAATAACAGAAAAGTGTGTCCTCTTTTGCTTTTCATGAAATAAATAAACTCAAAAGAAAAATTTACAGAAAACTTCATGAGATAGAGCGATATAAGGAGATCCTTGTTATATATTACATGCAAACCCACACATCTCAAAGAATAAAAATAAAATAAAAAATAATCAAGATCATATGTGAATGTGTCTCATTGTTACCTTAGTATAGCCTTGCCTAATAACCCTTTGAAAACAATCTAACTTCCACATCTTAAATGAAAAGTATTAATAGATTTAATATATAATCGTTTTCTATAATAAATCATATATTTTTCTAAAAAGAAACTTAAAATGGATATTATTTAGCTGGATAATTTTGGGGATGTTACAATATAAAATTTATACAATTAATTTGATTATTATTTAACTTTTACCTTTACAATTTATCATATTAAAATTTAGATCATTTCAAAAAAAATAGTAATTATCAAATATAGATCTATCAACATTAAACAACTCATATAAAGTTTTATTATTGCACTATTTGTAAAAATAAATTCAAATGTTTTATCTCCTAATGAATAATTAAGGATATAACTTTTAATATATATTTTTATACATATGTTCTACATAAGGATAATGTCATGAAATATAAATTTAATGTCTTTTCATCTAAGTATAATTTCATTTTTTTTCAATTTTATTTTGTTATTCTTAATTTACAACTAACAATAAAATCCTAATTGATAACCATACGATAAAGGTAGCCACTAACAAGCAAAACTTAAGCATCTGCACTTACCAATAAGTAGTTTAACACCGCCAAAACATAATAACTAACAAATATTTCTCTATAAGAGAGAAAATGATCACAAATCCCAATATAATTTCTTTAATTGAAAAATAATTTATTAGAACTAAAATTGTTTAGAAACAAATCTAAGTTATAACGTAAAACAAATTTGTAAGTTCTTAACACTCTTCACACCTTTCGCTTATAACTACCTCCTGAAATATCCAAACTAACCGAGTTCCATTAAACTAATATTGTAAAACAACAATTGTTATATATATCATTAACAACCGCTTCTAATATTGAATTCACTTTATCACATATCTCAATCTATGTATTGAAACAAAATGCAGAAAACAAACTCAAATATAGAGATGTTAAGGGTGCAAGCACTATCAATTCTCTGTACACCTCACCATTTTCTTGATTTTTCTTTCTTAGCTCCCATTCAAGATAAAGTCGGTCCATGCTGCGACACAAAGGACCAAATAAGTGACGATGCTTCATTTGATTTTGATGGCTTTGCTTTCATTCAAGATAATCTTGATCCATATTGTAGTACAAAAATAAAAATAAAAAATGACATTTTTTAGATTTTTAAGTCTTTGCTCCCGTTAAAGATAAATTTGAATCATATTGGAGCTCCAATCAACAAATTCACAACAGTGATGGAGAAAATACTGAAGAACGAGAATTTACTTTTGCATGCATTGATGTCCAAGGAATGGAAATATTTTGCGATGGCATATTTGAAAATGGAAAAATGTGAACCTTACTCCCTACTTTTAACGAATATCTTCAATTTTCCCCACCACAAATAACAATGCTTCACATCTTCGACCTCTCATAAAGAATAATTTTATTTAGAATTCTATAAGTCCACAATCAATATCGGGTGGTATTTCTAAAAAAACTCAAAATGAGTTATTGTTAAATATGACAATCAAATGTTCAAGTGAGTGTTATGAAAAAAGAAACTCCACAGGGTTATCAAATCTATGGAGACTTAGAAAATATTTGGATCTTCAAAGTAATAGTGACCATATGGATTCTTTTGTTATATTGAATCCTTCGGTGCCAAAAAAGACAATCAAGCCCAAGGTAGATAACATTATTGTTAAAAAGAGAAGGGGTAATCAACCCAAAAATACATTATTGGCTTAAGAGAAGCTTTATGTGAAGAATAAAACGAGAAAATGGATAAATAAACAAAGATCATTCTTGCCATACAAACACACAATATTTGGATTCTTTACCAACATGCACGAACTGAGTAGGAACCTACACCCCTTTTGAGATTGAATTACCAATTTTTTCATTGTTGAGATTCATATTATTTTGACAATGTAGATTAATTTAATGTGCATAGTCATAAGCCAATAAGTGTTAGGATTTTTAATTCTTTCCCCTTGACAAAAATCAAGTGCTTATATTTCGCCTTATGATAATGAGGAGAGACTGATTTTTTTTGTTTTATGATAGAGTCCAATTTTTCATATTTGTCTAATTAAAGGGTAACTTATGATGCACATATATTTTTGTTATATCAAGTTATAATGGATAGTAACCTGAAACATGACAAGAAATAATAACTTTTGATTTCATCTTATTCCATTGTCACCTTATTAAAATGGAATTGTTTCTTTTAAGAGTATATTTTGTCTTGTAAAATAGAAGAAATGTCAACTTCGATTTTCTATATGGAATGAAAGAATTAAAATTAGTTTATATGGTAGCTATGAAAAATATTCGACCTTAGAACCTTGTTACGAATCACATTAAGTGAGTACCTCAAATGATCATTGTAACGCCCGATAATTTAATTATTTATTTAAATAAATTATTTTTGAATTATTTGTTGAAATGTGTGAGATGTTTCCATATGTTGCTAAGTTTTTATTTGGTTAATTATTTTAGTTGATTAATATTAGAAATAATATTAGAATAATATAAGATTAAGTTGTTGGGCTTAATTATATGGTCGTACGTAGTAAGGTGTGTGTGTGTAAGTTAGGACCAATATGATTAATGAAATAAGGTTAAGTTTATATAAAAATTAGGTTAATTAGAAAAATAAGGAAGTCTTGGTGTGTTGATAGTAGAAGTTGCAGAGAAGAGGGAAAATAGGAAAAGCTAGGTTTTCAATCAGAGTGTTTTAGAGAGACCTTCAACCTAAGGTAAGGGTGGAGTTCTGACTCTATAATGGGGCTTATGATGAATATTATGTAGGGGTTGGTTGCATGTATAATTGTTGTGCGTATGATTTTTTCTGAACCTGTTTTTGAAATTGCATGTTTTCATGTTATGGTTGTTTATGAATTTTCTGCATAAATGTCCTGTACAAATTGATGAATCTGTTAGTGGAGATTATCACATGTTGATATAGTTCTCATGTTGCTATGTTATTCCACGCTGTTGGTATGAAATTAGTGATCAAGGAGAATACTGAAAGGCTGGATGAAGTCTGTGCAAAAGTGTTGAAGACACACCGTGCCGAGGGGCATAGGTGCTTGTGCCGAGCGGCACAAGGTTACAAGGTTTGCCGAGGGACATGGTGTGTGCCGACCGACACAGAGGCCAAAAGGGGGAGTGCTGAGCGGAAGGATTGTTGTGCCGAGAGGAACATGTATTTCTTATTATTTTTTCTTTGCTCTTGTGCATCCTAATTGGTGAATTATTTATTTAACAGTCTTGGCATGATAATTAGAGTTCTTAAGGTAATTTACCCCCTGAATTATTAATAGGTTACTAGTAGATATAAGTTAGTAGCAGGAGAGATAGTAGAATTAATAATTAGTAGAGAACTAATAATAAGGTTATCAGTAAAAGTAATTTAGTAGAGTTTTCAGTAGCAGTATTAATAGGAGAACAAATTAGTAGCTAGTAACAAAGATGAAATAATTAATAAGTGACTAGAAGTCAACCGTATGAAATTGGAGATAATAGTGTATAAACGAAAACATTAGTATTTTAGCAGAAAACTATCTAGCCGGATATAGTCGAGTTTCCCGAATAATTACGCAAGACGTCGTAGTATATTTTGGTGATACAGTGTATTGTATACTTTGTTATAATTTGAGAATTGGCAGGTGATGATGAATTTTGTTGAGATGCCTTTAATTATTGGCAAATATTAAGTTGTAGGCTTATGACCAATGTTGAATTGTGTTGAGTTGTTGTTGAATTATTGTTTTTGTTATTACTACATTCATATTGTTCTCACATACATAACATATCAAGTTGGGAGCTCATGCTTGGTAAGTTGGCCTGGATTGGCAAATATAAAGTTGAAGGCTTATGCCTTGTTGATGCCTCTATTAATTGAAGAATTATTAAATTGGGAGTTTTGCTCAGTTGGTACCACATGATGTGCATAAAAACAAATCGCTTTTCATGTTGCATCCTGAGTTGTGTGTGGGTAAATTGATTATGTTAATTGTTGTTAAGAGCTGCGAGGTGGTGACTTTGTATGAACTGGTTCTAATATATTAATTATTACGTGTTCTATTATATTGTTTGATATCTCACTCCTTCAGTTTGAATGTTACCCTGTGTTGGTAATATGCAAGTAATCCAGAGTGAAGGTTGTTTACCTTCAGTAGTTCAAGTCAGTGTCATCACTCTGATACGTAACACTCGGGGAGATTGACGCTTGTTTCTTTATTGTTGTAATTACTTTCGTTGCTGAATTTTAAAGTACTTTGTTGTTTTTAAAGTTGTTTCAGTTGGACAAAGATGTTATGTCATTCAAATTGAAAATTGTGATTCCGCTGCTTATTTATAAAAGTTGTTTTATTCTAAAGACTAAATTATATGGTTAACGGCTCATCTACGTTTAAGTCTTATGTATCTGTTTTACATGCGATTAACTGAAGGTGTTTTTAAGTAGTAAGTGTAGCATCTTATTTATATTTCGAAATTTTGTAACTCTGATTTTAGTATTATTCGCCGGGTAGAAATGGGGTGTTACATTAGTGGTATCAGAGCGGGTCGGTCCGTCCGACCAAGTTATTGAGTTAGTAGAGTAGTGTGATAGTTGAATATTGTCTATGTGTTATTTCTTAGTACGTGACATGTGTGCGACACACTGTCGATACTTATTTGCTTTTCCAATTGATTGTATGCATGAGTTGGTTTGAAGATAATTGGGGGAGAAGCTTTGCTTCTCGGATATGTTTCAGTTGTAATATGTTAGTTCAGTATACTGTTGATGGCGACAGTGCAAGTATTGTTTAAGTTTTGTTGTTTCCCAAATTCGAAGGTGACATGGATTCAAGATTTTGTTTGTTAGTCAAGTTGGAACGTCTTGAAGGAGGATGATCAGACATTATTGATGTTTACTTCTCAAAGGATGAGGAGTAATGTAACGGTTGTTGATATACGAGTAGAGTGTAAATCCATGATATTTCTGAAGGTGATTGTTAATTAACAAGGATACTTTTTAGAAGCTCGAATTTAGAAAGTTGCAATGTTTCAGCACTGCTGATGGACTATGAAGTTATCGGTTTGGGTAGCCCTTGCGTAAGATGTCGATTTTTGAATGGTGGTAGAGTAACAGATTTTAGTAGACTTTGTCATAGGATCCTTGTGAGTGATTGTAAAAGTTGTTGAAGTTTTTGGAATGTTTTGAATCGCAAGTCGAAGTCAGAAATGCAAGGAGATGAGTACGATTTCAAGAATGGTAAGTGTTGGTACTGGTACAAAGAAATTTTGTTTTGATGTTATTTTAAGGTGTGTAATAGTATGTCACTGCATCACATCGATGTTTGCATTTTCGGATAACTTTGGAAATTCATATCTTGTATTATGAGTATCGATTTGATGTTCCGTTTGAACCTATGATGAGATAAAAATATATTATATCCTAT
The DNA here is from genome assembly GCA_948472305.1 of Vicia faba. Lineage (NCBI taxonomy): Eukaryota > Viridiplantae > Streptophyta > Magnoliopsida > Fabales > Fabaceae > Vicia > Vicia faba. The sequence goes on along the minus strand of OX451739.1, from coordinate 237,736,353 downwards.
GAAAGTTTTTTCAAATATGGTAGATGCACTTATATATGGAGGGACTCTAAATTCGGTTATAGAACTAGAGGCTTTTTAGGCATAAATGGTTATTATCACAGTTGTTCGAGACGAGGTCAAGCGTAATATGTTGCTGGCGAATGAGTTGAGAAATGAGATGTTCGGCATTAAAAAGGATATGAAAGTATTACAGAAGTGCATAGAGATGCAACTTATGATGATTAACAATTATTATAATGATGATGTCCTTTTAAAGGAAGATGTTTTTAAGAGGAATTAGAGTCGTGTTTATGATGCCAAGGTAGTGGTACGTGTAAAAGAAGAATTGGGAGGTTCTATCACCAAAACAGTGTGGAACGACATTGTCAAGATTTCAAATTGGAACGAGACGACGTGTATTGTACCGTTATAGTAGTAATTCTTGATTTGGAGAATACTTAACCTTTGTGTGAGGCTAAGTGAGTGTAATATGGATCGTGTAATATGTTGAGCGTTGGTGTCTCATCGACAAGATTGAATGAGAGGGAAATTATGGGAGTATTTGTAAACCTCATTGGAAATTATTGGATTATGGTGCTTTAGGTGACTTGAGTACAAGTTCTGAAGGAACACTATTATAGTTTGGTAATGATGGTTTATACTCCATTATGGTTGTCGGCTATCTATTGAAAAAATGAGGAACTGATCACCCTTCATCTCTTGTTAATAGTAGATGAGATCGTGTTGGATGGTATATACTTGTCTTTCTATCTTAACAGTGTGTAAGTGATTGATGTTATATCTTGAGGATAGTCGCTCACCAGTTTGTGTGAATTAATAGAGGTGTGGCTAGAAAAGAGTTGAGATGTATTGACCAATTCGGAGTAGCGGGTTTATATGCAAGCTAACATCGCAAAGTGAAAGATCGCAAAGTGAAAGATTGAGAATATCAAGTGAACAACTATTTTATGGTGGATGTTAAATAAAGTTCGAAACTAGGTTGAAACTTGTAAACCGTATATTTGACGGAAATTTTAATGAGGACTGTGACGTAAGATGGATGATCAGAGTTGCATAGCTAAAGCGTGGTGTGGCGCAGCTGCTATGCTTGTATGACTCGTTAGAAGTGAATGACTAAATATTAGAAGCCTATGGGAATGATATGTCTTAATCTACATGTTTGATTTGGTGGATTGTTGATATAGGGATGATGTCCCAGGGTACTGTGTTTTCTCGTAAATATTTGTTGATTTTATAAGGATATTAATGTGGTTGTTAGTTGATGGTGAGTTGTGTGTATATTTGTTGAGTTATACTGTTAAGTTAACATTATAATAATTTTGTACCCATTGTCGTGATGTTGTTGTTGGTTACCGTAAATGATGAATATTACTCCATAATATGACGAAGTTGATTATGTTGGCTATTTTGATGTCATTATAAGGGTGATACGATAATATGAATAGAGTTGTTGATATTTTGTTGATAATTGACATACATATATATATGAGAATAAAATTGTGTATGTGTTTTGGTGTTGAAAATGTTGTTAAGATGATAATGTGATATTGTATATCTAAGTATAAGTGTGTTATGGTTGTTACTACTTTAAATGCTGATATGTTAAAATATTGTTGAAGTGGTTGATAAGTTATTAATGATTATGTTGTGAAGGTGTTGAATGATTAGCATGTGTGTATTTAATTTAAATCGTGTTGAGTTATTTTTATGTCGAGAAAGTAGTGGTCAAAGTGTTGCCAAACGCGACTTGGGGATCAGAGAGTGAGATGCGAAATTCGCGTTAAGAGTGGTAGTATCAAGTAGATTTTCGAGGACGAAAATATTCTAAGTGGGGGAGAGTTGTAACGCCCGATAATTTAATTAATTATTTAATTAAATTATTTTTGAATTATTCGTTGAAATGTGTGAGATGTTTCTATAGGTTGCTAATTAGTTATTTGGTTGATTATTTTAGTTGATTAATATTAGCAATAATATTAGAATAATATAAGATTAAGTTGTTGGGCTTAGTTACATGGTGGTACGTAGTAAGGCGAGGGTGTGTAAGTTAGGAGGCCCAATATGATTAATTAAATAAGGTTAAGTTAATATAAGAATTAGGTTAATTAGAAAAATAAACAAGTCTTGGTGGGTTGATCGTAGAAGTTACAAATAAGAGGGAAAATAGACAAAGCTATGTTTTCAATTAGAGAGTTATAGAGAGACCTTCAATCCAAGGTAAGGGTGGAGTTCTGAATCTATAATAGGGGTTATGATGAATATTATGTAGGGATTGGTTTCATGTATAATTGTTGTGCGTATGATTTTTTCTAGATCTGTTTCTGAAATTGTCTGTTTTCATGTTATGGTTGTTTACGAATTTTTTGCATAACTGTCTTGTACAAATTGATGAATATATTAGTGGAGATTATCACATGTTGATATATTTGTCATGTTGCTATTTTATTCCAAGTTGTTGGTCTAAAATTAGTGATTGAGGAGAATATTGAAAGGTTGGGTTAATGTTCGTCACAGACTGGATGAAGTCTGTGTAAAAGTGTTGAAGACACGCTGTGCCGAGGGGCATAGGTGCTTGTGCCGAGCAGCACAAGGTTGCAAGGTGTGCCGAGGGGTATGGTGTGTGTCGACCGAAATATAGGCAAAAGGGGGAATACTGAGCGGCATGGTTGTTGTACCGAGGGGCACATGTATTTATTTTTCTTTTTCTTTGCTCTTGTGCATCCTAATTGGAGAATTATTTGTTTAACAGTCTTGGCATGATAATTAGAGTTCTTAAGGTAATTTTCCCCCTGAATGATTAATGAGTTACTAGTAGATATAAGTTAATAGCAGGAGAGATATTAGAATTAATAATTAGCAGACAATTAATAATAAGGTTATCAATAAAAGTAATTTAGTAGAGTTTTCAGTAGCAGTATTAATAGGAGAACAAATTAGTAGCTAGTAACAAAGATGAAATAATTAATAAGTCACTAGCAGTCAACCGTATGAAATTGGAGATAGTAGTGTAGAACCTAAAACATTAATATTTTAGCAGAAAACTATTTAGCCGGATATAGTCGAGTTTCCCGAATAATTACGCAGGACGTCATAGTATATTTTGGTGATACAGTGTATTGTATACTTTGTTATAATTTGAGGATTGACATGTGATGATGAATTTTGTTGAGATGCCTCTAATTATTGGAAGATATTAAGTTGTAGGCTTATGACCAATGTTGAATTGTGTTGAGTTGTTGTTGAATTATCGTTGTTATTGTTACTACATTCATACTGTTGTCACATACATAGCATATAAAGTTGGGAGCTCATGCTCGGTAAGTTGGACTTGATTTTCAAATATAAAGTTGAAGACTTATGCCTTGTTGATGCCTATATTAATTGAAAGATTATTAAATTGGGAGTTTTACTCTGTTGGTACCACATGCATGTGCATAAAAACAAGTCAAATTTCATGTGGCATCCTGAGTTGTGTGTGGGTGAATTGATTATGTTAATTATTGTTAATAGCTGTGAGGTGATGATTTTGTATTAACTGATTATAATATATTAATTATCATGTGTTCTATTATATTGTTCGATATCTCCCCCTTCAGTTTGAATGTTATCATATGTTGATAACATGCAGGTAATCCAGAGTGAAGGTTGTTTACCTTTAGTAGTTCGAGACAGTGTCGTAGCTCTGATACTTAACACTCGAGGGGATGAGCGCTTGTTTCTTTATTGTTGTGATTACTTCTATTGCTGAATTTTAAAGTACTTTGTTGCTTTTAAAGTTGTTTTAGTTGGACAAATATGTCATGTCTATCGAATTGAAAATTGTGATTCCACTGCTTATTTATAAAAGTTGTTTTATTCTAAAGACTAAATTATGCGATTAATGGTTAATCCACGTTTAAGTCTTATGTATCTGTTTTACACGCGATTAACTGAAGGTGTTTTTAAGTAGTAAGTGTAATATCCTATTTGTATGTAGAGATTTTGTAACTTTGATTTTAATATTATTCCCCGGATATAAATGGGGTGTTACAATCATGGTTTTAAATGACTTTTTAACGCCTTTTTTCCTATAATTATTTTTTTCGCAACTGACAAATGGAATAATATAGGCTCCACCAAAATAACTTTAGAACTCCTTTGAAATTCTATTTATTCTTTTTTGCATGATTTTTTACCTTCCTATCAATAGAAAAAACATTGTGAAGAGTTTAAATAAGTACATAAAAGTGGTCACGTAAATAATTAAACCTAAATGAGATAAAATGGACAATATAAATTTATATCACTAATTGCATCTAGCAAATAAATATCATATAGTTTTCATGATTTTTAATTATTGAAGAATTACTTTTCTAATGTACATTTCATAACAATGAAACGTAATTTTTTTTCTCCCATTAAAATGTGTACTTGTAAAATTATATTATGAGTTTTGTATAATTGGAAAATCCTAAAAACAAATAATATGGGCTTATCTCCAAAGCTTCAAGTAAATAATATGTTAGTTTCTAAAGCTCAAAGTCAAAATAGAAAAATAAAGTTTAAAAAAAACATATATTTCATATAATAAACTTTCATACATAAATAAAAAGTTCTCTTTACCCTTTTCCATTAAATGACTTCTTTTCCCCTTGTTCTCTACACTCCCAAGCACAAGAACGTTCTTGTAAAATAACATAAAAATGTGTCCTCTTTTGCTTTCCATGAAATAAATAAACCCGAAATAAAAATTTACAGAAAACTTCATGAGATAGAGCAATATAGGGAGATCCTTATAATATATTATGGACAAACCCACACATCTCAAAGAATAAAACTAAAATAAAACATGACTCAAATCATATGTGAATGTATATCTGATCGTTATCTCAGTAGAGCCTTGCCTAATATCACTTTGTAAACGATCTAACTTCCACATTTTTAATGAAAAGTATTAATAGATTTAATATATAAACGTTTTCTATAATAAATCATACAATTTTCTACAAAGAAACTTAAAATAGATATTATTTAGCTGGATAATTTTGGGGATGTTACAATATTTAAAATATCTACAATTAATTTGAGTATTATTTAATTTTTATCTTAACAATTTATCATATTAAAATTTAGATCATTTAAAAAAAATATGTAATTATCAAATATAGATCTATCAACATTAAGCAACTCATATAAAGTTTTATTATTGCACACTAATGGAAATAAAATGAACCAATATGCATTATCTGTTTAATCTATATTTTCATTTATTTGATAATTCTATTAAACAACACTGAAAATGAAAATTATTAAAGCACTATTTGTAAAAATAAATTCAAATGTTTTATCTCCTAATGAATAATTAAGGATTTAACTTTTAAAATATTTTTTATATATATGTTCTACATAAGAATAATGTCATGAAATATAAGTTTAATGTCTTTTCATCTAAGTATAATTTCATTTTTTTTTTAATTTTATTTTGTTATTCTTAATTTAGCAACTAACAATAAAATTTTAATCGATAACTATACTATATAAGTATCCACTAACAAGCAAAACTAAAGAGGTTGCACTTACTAATAAGTAGTTTAACACCGCCGAAACATTATAACTAGCAAATATTTTTCTATAAGAGGGGATATTATCGTAAATTCCAATATAATTTCCTTAATTGAAAAAAAAAATATTCGAACTAAAATTGTTTAGAAACAAATTTAAGTTATAAAGTCAAACAAATTTGCAAGTTCTTAACACTTCTCACACCTTTCACTTATAACTACCTCCTTAAATATCCAAACTAACCGAGTTCCATTGAACTAATATCGTAAAACAACATATTTTTTTATATATAAATATTTCTCATTAACAACCGCTTCCAATATTCAATTCACTTTATCACATATCTCAATCTCTCTATTGAAACAAAATGCATAAAACAAACTCAAATATAGAGATGTTAAGGGTGCAAGCCCTATTAATTCTATGTACACCTCACCCTTTTCTTGATTTTTCTTGCTTAGCTCCCTTTTAAGATAAAGTTGATCCATTCTATGACACAAAGGACCAAATAAGTGACGATGCTTCTTTAGATTTTGATGGCCTTGATTTCATTCAAGATAATCTTGATCCATATTATAGCACAAATATAAAAATTAAAAATAACGCTTTTTTAGATTTTGAAGTCTTTGCTCCCGTTAAAGATAAATCCGAATCATATTGGAGCTCCAATCAACACATTCACAAGAGTGATGGAGAAAATAATGAAGAGCGAGAATTTATTTTTGCATGCACTGATGTCCAAGGAATGGAAATATTTGCCGATGACATATTTGAAAATGGAAAAATGCAAACATTACTCCCTACTTTTAACCAATCTCTTCAATTCTTCCCCACCACAAATGAGAGAAACAACTCATCCAAGATTAGCATTGGACGAAAGAGAGAAATATCTCATCCAAGATTAGCATTGAACGAAAGAGAGGAACAAACAAACTGACATCTTCTTTGGTAGGTGCCAAGTAAGTTAGGATTTGATCTCAAAGTGACATGTCAACTACAACAAGACCTCGGAAAATGCAAAATGAGGCTGAAACTGTAATGCCCCAATTTAATTAAAGTTATATTTATTTAAAAATAATAAGATGAGATGATGTGTTTACGGTGATGATATGTTTTATAATATGATGAGATGCTTTTTGGGAAGTTAGAGGTTGAATCGTTGGGTGGTGATTTACTAATAACATAGAGAGCATGGGGTGAATAGAGAATACGAGTGATGTTGGTTTTAATTATTATTACTATTATTATAGACAGATAGTTATTTATAATATTAGTGATTAATTAAATAATTAAAAATAAGAAGGGCGAGGTGGGAATATTGATTTACGAGTCTAATTTGAGTTATTAGAAAATAAGAAGTGAGAACAAGAGGAATAAAGAATATTATTCCCAGTTGATTGTAGAAGTGAGAAGCAGAAGAGAAGAGAAAGAACCTAGGGCTAAAGGGAGGACTCCATTTGAGCAGGGAAGAGAACTCAAAACCTAAGGTAAGGGTGGGGTTCCAACACTATAAGGGTTGTATTATAATGGGTTATGGTAGGTTTAGGTTACGTAATTGTATAATCTTATTTGTGTGAATTGTGATGTGTATGTATGATGATTGATGATGGTGAATTAGTGTGATAAGCCTTGATCTTGATGATATAAAATGATCCCAAATTGATGGCTTTGAATTATGCATGTTCATTTGAATGATTGTTTATGTTTCATGATGAAAATTGGTGTTTTGAAAAAGGTAAAAATCGCAGTCTGCAAACTGTAGATTTTTTGGAAAAATAGAAGTGGTAACCGGTTACCACCTAGGGGAAACCGGTTATTGCGTGCACAATTCAGATTCTTGGGAAAAACTGTGAGGGGGTAATTGGTTACTATATATGGGTAACCGAGTACCTAAATCCTTGACAGATTGGATGTTTTCTGGAAAAAGAAATAACCAATTACCGCTAGAGGGATACCGGTTACTACAGGCTATATTTAGTTACTATTTTAGCAATAACCGGTTACCACTGGAGGGTAACCGAATACCACTGAGACAGAATGACCAATTTTCTGAAAAACTTTGAAAACTCATAACTTTTTACTCGGGTGTTCGTTTGACGTGTCGTTCGAACATATGAAAAGCTAAAATTATTTTGTACTCAATAAAAATGATTTGAGAATCGTATGAGATGATTTTATGGATTTTGTTTCATTCCGATGTTGTGTTATGATTGCAATGTTGCGAATGTGATGATGAATATGAAGAGATTTCATGATCTAGTGATGTGTGACAAAGTATGAACAACGGCGTGTGATTAATGAGTTATATTGACTTGGTGTGTTGATGTGTGTCGATGTTTGTGTGTTATGATTTTTGTATTATTCTGGTATTTTGATGCAATTGTGAAGTTGTTAATATGATGATAGAATCAATGAGATTCCATGATGTGAAGATGTTGTGACGATGTATGAATAGCAATGTGTACTTGTTGGCTTGTGTTGGTTTGGTTTGTTAATGTGTATCGTGTCGTTGCATTTGTTGTCATAACATGTTAGTGTTGCATGCATATTCATAAGTGATGATGTAGTCTTAATGGAAAGTGAAGATGTAGGCTTAAGGGAAAGTGACAGTGTAGCCTTAATGGAAAGTGAAGGTGTGTCCTTAATGGAAAGTGATGATGCAACCTAAATGGCAACGGGATGTTGTTATGGTATCATATGCATATATTTAGGGAAGTTTGTCTCATTGCATTACGACTTTGTTGTTGAAGAGACGTGATATGTTGTCGTTGGGTGTGATTGTTGAAATGATGATATGTATTTGGTGTTGATGTATGAAGTATGAGATTATGATCATGTATGCCATGCTTTATCTATTCATTAACATACATTCGTTATATTGTTTTGATATCTCACCCCTTCTATTTGAATGTTGCCTCTACGTGGGTAACACGCAGGTGAGAAAAGATTAGATTGCTTAAGGTATGGAGTTACTCCTCGTATTGTGTAGATTGAGTTGGGTCTTGCTCTAGTACGTAACACCGGGGATAAATGCTCGTTTTAATTAATTGATGTTTTCTTTGAAGAATTTTTGGGAGATTTGTAATCTCTCTTTTAATTGATAATTGTTGGTCATATGACAAATTGATGATATTGGAATTAAGTTATTAATTCTTTTTCATTGCGTAATGAAGTCGAGATATTTAGAACTATGATGATAATGTTGTTGGTTCATCCGAAATATGTGTTATGTGTCAAATTATAAAATATCGAGCAAATTGCATGATGATGAATGATGTGACATCATGTTCTGTTGTGATGAAAATTTTTATATTACTCTGATTTATTTAATTATTCGACGGGGGGAAAATAAGTTGTTAAAATTGGTATCAAAGCAGGTCGGTCTGCCCGGCCACGTTGTTGAGTCCTTAGTGTAGTGTGATAGTGGAATACTATCAATATTTTTCTATCTAACTGTTGTTTGATGTTGTGATGTGAAGCAGAGCAATGGATGGAAGAGGCAATGGTGCAATTGCTACTACATTGCAGGCTTTAGCTCAGGCAATGCAGAATCTGCCTAATGTTGGTGGGAACGATGGAACTTGTGCTCTGGAGACTTTCCATAGGAACCGTCCACCTACATTCAAAGGGAAGCATGATCCTGAAGGAGCACAGGAATGGCTCAAAGAAATTGAGAGGATCTTTCGAGTCATGGACTGTTCTGATGCATAGAAGGTACGTTTTGGTATGCACGTGCTGGCAAAGGAGGCTGATGACTGGTGGGTAGCTTCTCGCCAGAGTCTGGAGGGAACATATGAGGCTATTACTTGGGCTATGTTTCACTTGGAATTCCTGGAGAAGTACTACTCAGAGTATCTGGAACTGAAACAAGAAGATTTGTCACTAACAGAGTATGCTGCCAAATTTGTGGAGTTGGAGAACTTTTATCCTCATTACATTGAGGGGACAACTGAGTTCTCTAAGTGTGTCAAGTTTGAGAATGGCTTGCATTTTGAGATCAAGAAGGTCATTTGGTATCAGAAAATCCGTAATTTTTCTGATTTGGTGAGTAGTTATAGAATGTATGAAGAGGATAATAAGGCTCACTACAAGATGATTAGTGAGAAGTGAAACAAGCAACAATGGAATTGTGGGAATCCTTACAATGCTCCAGCTGGAAAGGGAAAACAAAGAGCGGTTAAGGGAAAAAGGCCAAGTGGGGGAGATTCCCCTACTAGCCTTAAATGCTATCAACATGGAAGGACCGGGCATAGAATTGGTGAATGCACAACTGAAGCCAAGAGGTGTTTTTGTTGTGGCAAGAATGGTCACGAGGTAACTGAATGTGAGCACAAGGCAACAATATGTTTCAACTATGGCGAAGAAGGACACATCAGTACCCAGTGTCAGAAACCAAAGAAGACTCAAGCCAGAGGAAAAGTATTCGCTTTGGCTGGAACTCAGACATCAAGCGGAGACCATTTGATCAGAGCTATATGTTTCATTAATAGTACTCATTTACTTATTATTATTGATACTGGTGCTACACATTGTTTTATTGATGATGATTGTGTGAAAAAGTTAGGTCTTATTTTATCTTCTATGGATGGTGAAATGGTCGTCGATACTCCAGCCAAGGGATTAATGACTAATTCTCTAGCATTTTTTAAGTGTCCTTTATCAATCTATGACATAGATTTTGTTGTAGATCTAATTTGGTTACCATTGAGTGGCCTATATGTAATATTGGTTATGAACTGGTTGGAATATAACTATGTTCATATTAACCGTTATGACAAGTCAATGTGGTTTTCTAATCCTAAAGAGGAAGGGGAAGATGGTTTCTTTTCTGCTAGACAATTGAAGGAGTTAATGCAGGATGAAGCTTAGTTATTTTCTTTAATAGCATTGTTGTTAGCGGATAATCAGGGTTTTAATGGTGAGTTACAAGTTGTGTGCGAATTTCCTGAAGTTTTTCCTGATGATATTCCAGACGTGCCGCCCGAAAGAGAAGTGGAATTTTCGATTGATCTTGTACCTGGTACGAAGCCTATTTATATGGCACCATACAATATCTCAACATCTGAATTATTAGAATCAAAGAAGCAATTAGAAGAGTTGCTTGAAAAGAAGTTTGTGAGACCAAGTGTGTCGCCTTGGGAAGCTCCGGCGTTGCTAGTGAAGAAGAAAGATGGGAGTATGAGACTGTGTGTTGATTATCAACAGTGGAGTACAGTGACAATAAAAAATAGGTATCCACTTCCAAGGATAGATGACTTGATGGATCAATTGATGGGTGCGCATATGTTTAGCAAGATTGACTTGGGTTCGGGTTATCACCATATTTGGGTAAAGGACGAGGATATTTAGAAGACAACTTTCAGAACTCGGTATGGACATTACGAGTATTCAGTGATGCCTTTTGGTGTTACTAATGCGCCGAGAGTGTTTATGGAATATATGAACAATATCTTTAACACTTATCTGGATCGGTTGTTGTGGTATTTATCGATGACATCTTGATTTATTCCAAATATGAAGAAGAGCATTTTGAGCATTTGCAAATTGTAATGCAAGTGTTGAAAGAGAAGAAGTTATATGTGAAATTGTCGAAATGTGAGTTCTGGTTGACAGAAGTTATATTTCTTGGTCATGTTATTTTAGGTGATGGTATTTCTGTAGACCCGTCTAAGGTGGATGTAGTGTTGCAGTGGGAAGCTCCAAAATCAGTTACGGAGATTAGAATATTTTTGGGTTTGGCTTGTTATTCTAGGAGATTTATTAAAGGTTTTTCTAAGTTGGCACTTTCGTTAACTCAACTAACTTGTAAAGGCAGAGCATTTGTGTGGGACATCCTATGTGAAGAGAGTTTTGTTAAGTTAAAGAAGATATTGATGATGAATCCAATTCTAATGTTACCTAATCCCGGGGAACCGTTTGTTGTATATTGTGATGCTTCTAAATTGGGTTTATATGGTGTGCTAATGCAAAATGATAAAGTGGTCGCTTATGCTTCGAGACAATTGAGGATTCATGAAAGAAACTATCCTACTCATGATCTAGAATTAGCGGCAGTAGTGTTTGTGTTGAAGATTTGGAGACATTATTTCTATGGTTCAGGATTCAAAGTGTTTAGTGATCATAAAAGCTTGAAGTACTTATTTGATCAAAAGGAGATGAATATGAGGCAGAGGAGACGGTTGGAATTATTGAAGGACTACGACTTTGGCTTGAATTATCATCCACGTAAAGCTAATGTTGTGGCTGACGCTTTGATTCGAAAGACTTTGCATATGTTTGCTATGATGGTTAGGGAACTAGAGTTGATTGAACAATTCAGAGATATGAGTTTGATCTGTGAAGTGACACCGCAGAGTGTGATGTTATGGATGTTGAAGATTAACAATGACTTCTTAGATAATATAAAGAAGCTCAAAAGTTAGATCTGAAGTTGGTAGACTTGATGGTCGAGAGTAACAAATCTGAAGACAGTGACTTTAAAGTAGATGCCCAAGGTGTGCTGAGATTCTGAAAGAAAAGTTGTATTCCTGATGATGTTGAAATGAGAAAGATGATTATGGAAGAGAGGCATAGAAGCAGTTTGAGTATCCATCTGGAAGCTACCAAGATGTATCACGACTTGAAGAAGTTGTTTTTGTGGTCCGGTTTAAAACGAGACGTAGCGCAATTTGACTTATCAGAAATTGCCCTTTCTCAGTCAAAACCCTAATTTTGACCATTTTGCCCTTTTGATGATTTGATCAAATTTCTTGAGGAATTGTAGTCCAAACTTGATCAAATTATACATATGAGTTTATAATATTTATGTGGATAAAAAATTATGAAGTTTTACTATAAATTGGCCATAGTTAACTTTTTCCCCAATACATCTGATTTTAGGTCAACTACTCAATTGACTGAGCAAAAGTGTGATCCAAGGCTTGAAACTTGACATGAGTAATCTTGGGGGTCCATAATGATCAATTAAAGTCATATGAAGCATTCAAAGTTCAAATATCCTTGTGCAATCTCAAACCCTAATTTTGGTCATCAGTGCTTGAGGAGGTGTCCTGAGCTGATCAACCCTAGTGCAGTCTTGAACCAAGAGAGATCTTTGTGAGAAAACATTTGATAAATGAGAGGGGAAATTTGGGGTACAAAAATGTGTTTATGATGATGATATTTTTTACAATGTGATAAGATTCTATTTGAGAAATTAGAGGTTGAATCATTGGGGGTGTTTGACTAGTAACGTAGAGAACATGGGGTGAATAGAGAATACAAGTGATGTTAGTTTTAATTATTATTACTATTATTATAGATAGATATTTATTTATAATATTAGTGATTAATTAAATAATTTAAAATAATAAGGGCAAGGTGGGAATATTGATTTAGGGGTCTAATTTGGGTTATTAGAAAATAGGAAGTGAGAACACGAGGAATAGAGGGCATTATTCCCAATTGATCATAGAAGTGAGAAGCAGAAGAGAAGAGGAAGAACCTAGGGCTAAAGGGAGGACTCTATTGGAGTAGGGAAGAGAACTCAAAACCTTAGGTAAGGGTGGGGTTCTAACACTATAAGGGTTGTATGATGATGGGTTATGGTAGGGTTATCTTATGTAATTGTATAATCTACTTTATGTGAATTGTGATGTGTATGTGTGATGATTGATAATGGTGAATTGGTGTGACAAACCTCGATCTTAATGATATAAAATGATCCCAAATTGATGGCTTTTAGTTATGCATGTTCAGTGGAATGATTGTTTATGTTTCATGATGACAATTAGTGTTTTGGGGTTTTGAAAAAAGGTAAAAATCGCAGTCTGTAAACATCAGAATTTTTGGAAAAATAGTAGTGGTAACCGGTTACCACTTGGGGGAAACCGGTTACCGCGTGCAAAAATCAGTTTCCTGGGAAAAACTATGAGGGGGTAACCGGTTAACTGGTTACCATAAGTGGGTAATCGGGTACCCAAAGCCTTGACAAATTGTATGATTTCTTGAAAAAGCAGTAACCAGTTACCGCTAGAGGGAAACTGGTTACCGTAAGAAATTTTTGAAAGACTGAGATACTACTTTAGCAGTAACTAATTACCATTGTAGGGTAATTGGTTACCACTGAGACAGAATGGCCACTTTTCTGAAAACTTTAAAAACTCATAACATTTTACTCGGGTGTCCGTTTGACGCGCCATTCGAACCTATGAAAAGCTAAAATTATTTTCTACTGAATAAAATGATTTGAGAATCGTATGAGATGATTTTATGGATTTTGTTTCTTTCTGATGTTGTGTTATGATTGCGAAGTTGCGAATGTGACGATGAATATGAGGAGATTTCATGATGTAGTGATGTGTGACGATGTATGAACAATGACATGTGATTAATGAGTTGTCTTGGCTGGGTGTGTTGATGTGTGTGTGTTATGATTTTTATATTATTCCGGTATTTTGATGAAATTGTGAAGTTGTGAATATGATGATGGAATCGATGAGATTCCATGGTGTGACAATGTTGCAATGATGTATGAATAGCAATGTGTACTTGTTGGCTTGTGTTGGTTTGGTTTGTCAATGTGTGTCGTGTCATTGCATTTGTTGTCATAACATGTTAGTGTTGCAAGCATATTCATAAGTGATGATGTAGCCTTAATGGCAAGTGATGATGTAGCCTTAATGGCAAGTGACAGTTTAACCTTAATGGCAAGTGATGGTGTAACATTAATGGCAAGTGATAGTGCAGCCTAAATAGCAAACATACGTTTTTATGGTACCACATGCATATATTTAGGGAAGTTGGTCTCATTGTATTATGACGTTTTTGTTGAAGAGACGTGATCTGTTGTTGTTAGGTTTGATTGTTAAAATGATTATGCATATTTTATGTTGATGCATGAAGTATGAGATTATGATTATGTATGCAATGCTTTATCTATTGATTATCATACGTTCGTTATAATGTTATGATATCTCACCCCTTCTGTGTGAATGTTGCCTCTACGTGGGTAACACACATGTTACAAAGATTAGATCGCTTGAGGTATGGAATTGCGCCTCGTATTGCATAGACTGAGTCGGTTCTTACTCTGTTACGTAACACCGGGGATGAATGCTCGTTTTAATTAATTAATGTTTTCTTTGAAGAATTTTTGGGAGATTTGTAAACTCTCTTTTAATTGATAATTGTTGGGTCATATACGAATTAATTATATTGGAATTAAATTATGAATTATTTTTTGTTACGTAATGAAGTCGAGATATTGAGAACTATGATGATGATGATGATGTTGTCGGTTCATTTGAAATGTGTGTTATGTGTAAAATTATTAAATATCGAGCAAATTGCATGATGGTGAATGATGTGACATCCTATTTTGTTGTGATGAAATTTTTTAATTTACTCTGATTTATTTAATTATGCGATGGGGGGAAAATAGGGTGTTACAGAAACACTCTTGCTATGCATTATATATGAATTTGTTATGCATGATATGTGAATGATCTATGCATGTAATGCAGATGTTTACGACAATGAAACTTGACTCTTTTGTGGAGGTAAGATTGGAAGTCTGATTCCTCAACACGAAGAACTCTGTCGAATTTTCTTGGAAAGAAAATGTTTTGAACACATCTTTGTCAAACTTGTAATTTGTATTGAACTGATGATCCTTTAAGGAAGGACATGGAAAACCACTTGGGAGATTTTCCCCAGATTAGCTTACTATTAAGGATAAACTAATCATGGCTTCAGTCGAATGTTGCTAGGAATAAACTGATCATGGCTTCAATTCTTGAAATAAATGAGGGAAAGGATTGCCCCATTATGAGTCTTGAAAGAAATTTTCTTGCTAACCAATTCTGAATATAATATGCGTTGAATAACAAATCTTGAACTGATTCACAACTGGATCTGGAAGATACTTTCCCCTGATAGGATCACTAACCAAGTTTCTCAACTGTCTTAAATTTCTTGATGAGGAAAGCTTGTTTGCAAGCAAAGATTGTTCATTCAACATGGTAATTTTAATGCAAAAGTTTTGAATTCAAAATCATCTTTTGAAATGATGTTATTGGTGTATAGAAAATGCATCACTGGTCAAAATACAGTGGTTTATATTTTTAAAGTGAAATAGAAATAATCAAAGGTATGACACCAAGACAAATGATTCACAAAATATCTTAGGAGTCATTTTACACAACTTTGTTGTAGTATGATTTCAAAAGAAACTTGGACTCAATTAGGTCTTTTGAGGTTTGTAACGTGACCTAGTTCACAGTTTAAGAAATAAAGGATAAAGGCTCAAAGTTTATTTGTACCCAACCCAATCTTCATGATGTTCTTCAGTCACACGTTCAGTTAACTCAGACTATACATTCATGTTTCAAGAGAATTTGAAATTGCAACACTGATGATAGTAATGATGATGGCTTAGAAACCAAGGAACTTCTTTTAGAAGGAAGTCACACTTCTTGCAACATTTTTTTGTTAAGGACTTTTGTCAAATATGGTGGAGATTTTTTAAGGATTTGAAGACCTCTCTCTTTTAAATTTGTTATCCCTAACTTTTTCCTGAACTGTTTCATTTGAGATTACAGTCAGCGGGATGCCCCCATTTTTTTTTGCCTAAGCCTCATTTATAGGTTCTGACTTAGCGAGCTTTTCTTTTGATATATATTTTTTGGAAAGATAGTGACTTCCTTGCTTAAAAGATTACGGAGGACCATCATCATCACTTTTGATTTAAATGACATCTTTAACACTTCTTATTGTGTGCGAATAATGCTTGATTGCAAACTTCATTGAAAGGTGTCTTGAATGAGTGCACAACTAAATTAACTGAGAACTACCCTGCCCAGGTTAAAATTAAGGGTTTTTCATATAGAAAAAAACTACAACTTCTAGGCTCTAAGGGGTTGACAAGGGATTAGTTTCCTTATTTCTCTAGTGTTTGGGAATGAAAAAATGCCTTACATCGTCAACAAAGTTTTATTCGAAAGCATACCAACAACAGTTATGGGTATTTCCTTTTCATCATCCTCCCTCCAATCTTTACATAAACAACAATTTCATAAATAAAGTAAACAAGAGATTTTTTTTTGAAAGCAGCAAATGTAAATGATTTGAATCAAAGCAGTGTGATGCTCATTTCATTATAAATAACATGAAAGTAGAAATGAAATTTGAAAGCAACAATTTAACACAATTAAAGGAAAATGCAAACAGGAAGAAACTGGCCTAGTGACTAATCAACAACAAGGATAAAATGTCCTGTCTAAAACACTGGCTTTAGGAGGTGACTTGATATACTCTAACCCATTCTTCAGCCACTTTGTCTTGGAAAAGGATTATTGATAACATTTGGCCCAATATCTTCGAAATTTATCGCCTGACCTCTAACCAGCTCTTGAACTTTAGCCTTTAATGCATAGCAGCATTCTAAATCTTGACCAGCAACTCCCTGATGGAACTCACAGTGAAGATCAGACCTGAATCCGACTGGAAGAGGATTGAGAAGAGTTAAAGGCCTTGTTATGATCAAACCTAGTTGAACCAAGTGAGGATACAATTCAGTGTATGTCATAGGAATAGGATCAAATTTACCCTTATTCCCTATATTACGATTCTGATTTCATTCGACAACCTGACGTTGGGCAACCAGAATTGGTTAAGCATTAACCACATGAGTAATAGCATATACTTGTGGTTGACCATAGTAATGAGGCCTACGGCGAGGTCCTCCCCCTTTCACTAGAGACATCATTAGTTTCACCCTCTTTCTTCTTTTGGAAGTTCCCGAAGGGCTTCTTTGCACCATTATAAGATTCACCACCAGCAGCAGACACTTTACCTTTCTTGATTCCTTCTTATAATATTTGGCCAATAGTCACCAAACCTGTGAAGCTGGAAGACATACTACCAATCATATTCTCCAAAAATAAAGGAGACAAGGTATCCATAAACAAGCTTGTGAGCTCTTTCTCAGATAGAGGTGGTTCAACTTGTGAGGCCAGTTCTCTCCAACATTGAGCATACTCCTTAAAATATTCTCTCTCATTATGAGACATGTTTTGCAATTGACAACGGTCTAGAGCCATGTTGAGGTTATACTTGTATTATTTCATGAAAGCATCAATTAAATCCTGAAAGCATTGGATACGATCTTTCTCAAGTCCTATATACCATTTCAAAGAGGCTCCACTCAGGTTGTCCTAGAAACAGTGGATAAGCATCTTGCCATTCTTTGTGTAAGCAGACATTTTCTTGAAGTACATGACTAAATGACTCCTTGGGCAAGTATGACCCTTGTATTTTTCAAACTCGGGAGTCTTGAACTTAGTAGACATAACCAGATCAAAAACTAGGCATATATTTTCAATAGTAATACCAAAGACATCATTGCCTTCCATAACTCAGAGTCTCTTCTCTAAACTATAATATTGTTCCTTAACCTCTTTAAATTCACCAAAACTCCCCGAATCACACTTAGAGGATTGGAAACATGGTATTCAAAGAGAGGGTTCCCGTAAGCAGCTTAAGCAACAGGATGATGAGAAGCAGTACGATTGATTGGCCGAGGTTCAGTGAAAATAGGAGCTTGAGAAATTGGTTAGGAAGACTGGCCAACCATTGGAGTTGTTGCAACAGGTGGAGCGTAATTCATAAGTAACCCAAACTCTGGCCAATTAGTGGTTGTATGTTGGATTGGTTGATTGTCAACAACAACAGTAACCTCTGAGATAACAGTCCTTTGAGGTGGCTCAACTCTAGCAATCAAAACTTACATCATATCTGTAAGCTTGGCCATGCCCGACTTCAACTTATTGATTTCCATTCTGACATCCATGTTGTGTTGTTCTTGGTTTTCCATTCTCAATCTGATGGCAACTCTAATCTCGTACTTGTGTTGAGGAAACATCTTGATAGTCGACAGATAACTGGAAGAAAGAAATAGTTGGGAATAAGATCCTGAACAACCTAGATGTATGCAGAATGATGCAGAGGATGCAAATGATATACAATGTCATGTAATGCACTGGAATAGGATCACTAGTTCAAAGGTTCAACACCAAAATGAAGGAACCAAGTACCACTAGAATAAGCATATTTACCTGTAAGATCAAACCCTCCCCACTCACAGGTGAAGTCTAGGTCAAGGTAAGGTCAAGGATAATCAAAGTCGATAGTTTACGTGAAAGTACTATAATCGTACAACATATGTGATAATCATAACACCCCATTTAAACCTCGTTTGACCAAGGCTCTCATGATCGGACACGACAAGGCATACGCCTATCAACGGTCACGACTCTCCGCTATATTCCTATGTGTTCCTAGTGGTATACAACTCTGACCTGGATATTAGGCCTTTTACCTCATGGTAACATCCACCCAACTTGAAAAACCAACAAATCCAACACAACAATATATACAGAATAGTGGAAAACAATAAAATACAATAAATAAACAAAAAGTAAAGCAATTACATAAACATAAAGAAATAGAAAACAAACAAAGCTAGGATTGGCCCACTTAGAAAAGAGTCCCCAGTGAAGTCGCCAAAGCTGTCACACTGTGTAAAAATGCAAAAAATGTGTAGCGATAAAGATTTGAGATTAAGTTATCAATTGACCTATCTAACTTAATGAAGCCGCCACTACACTTTATTGTTTCCAAAAGGAAATGGGAAAAAATCAAACAAAACCCACAATGAAATAAAATATTAGAGGTCGAGGTATAGGGGTCAGTTATGTTAAGGGAAGATATTGGCATCCTAAGCATCTACGGTACTCCAAAGGATCCACTTTGTTTGTTTTCTTTCAAATGGTGTGTTATTTAAAAGCTTACTTGCTAAAGGGAAAAAATGAATGAGTATTTGCAAACACAAGAATTTTTTTTTATAATTAGTTTTGCTCACCTTGGGTCGTAAGACTTAGTGCGTACGTACTCCCTCGTGCAATGGGAAAGTCAGAGCACCGTAGTTCGGCTAGAAAAGACTTGTTTGTTGGTTGATTTTAAATGAAGAGACAAGTCATCATTTTTAGGAGAGAAATCTCAACTAACGCCCACAAGATGTGAGAAAGATGGACTCTACGTCAGCAAGAGTGGTGGCTTGAGAACACCTCTAGTACTCAAGTGGAAAAGTTGACACCTCTATAACCATGGGGATATGAGGATGATATCTCGACTATAAATTAATCATGTCTAATCTTGAAAAAAAGCTTTTAAGGGTAAAAGGTGCTCGAGCGTACAAAATAGTTTGAATGAGTTGATGTGTTTTTGTTAATTTTGAAAGATGTCAAAGTATGATTAAATAATTTGAAGTTTGTTTAAAGAAATTTTTTTTTAAGGAAAAGGCACTCGACAAAGTCAAGGTTTATTATGAAAGCGGTTTGAGTTTATAAACAAAGAAGGTTTTGAAAAAGATGAGAAGGTTTTGAAAATTAAAGAATGAGAGGAGATAAAGAGAGTATGTATCCTATGTACAGGTAAAAGGTAAAGGTAAATAACAATCTAACCAAATAAGAACCAGTACTTAACATGAAGAAGTCAATACATTATTCTCATTCCTTTGGATTTACAACCAAAAACAAATAAATAAGCCAAGTGTATACCAAACCTTCGGTGAAAATAAATCACAAGCCAACAACATCAAAGAAACCCAAATGTGAGATAATACTCCAAGCATCAGATAAAGCACAATAGGTGAAAATAAATCACAAGTCGGGAATGTGCCAGGTAAACTCAAAGTGTTAGATAAAACTCGAGATATCGAATAAGGCTTGCGGCATCAGATAATTCTCATGGTATCAGATAAATCTCCCCGCATCAAATGAATCACACAGACAAAAACATGATAACAGGGATATATAGTCTGAATGTCTCATAAGAAATCAAAATCAAGCTATGGGACCGGAATGCTTCGAATCAAAGTCCATAAAATAAATCGGTCAAAAGAAATTTTATGCACCCATGTGCATTCAAAAGTTAAATTGAATTAAAACTCTAAAATCACAATGCAATAGAGAATCAATAACATAATTAGAATTTATTTACAAGATAAAAGTCTAACTAGATCTACAACTCAAAAAATCTATGTCTAACTTTTTATATTATTAAACATTAAATCACTAAATATGTAAATGACAAGCCATATAGGTGTTAAATTGAAAATGGGGGTATTACAAGTAATAATTGAACTTAGACTAATGTATGTGTCAAACCCAATCTACTTAAAATCTTCTAAAATAAAATAAAAACATAAAAATGAAAACTAAAATAAAAAGAAACAATAATAAAAATTGTACAATAGAATGGAGGTAGTACATAGAGATAGAAGGATTTCACGGAGGAAAGTGTATGAAGATGGTGATGGTCCGTTGTGAGTTGGCGGTTAGTGACAGAAGCTCGTTTGATGTGTTACCGGAAATGATGGTGTATGCTGCTGCTAGCGGAATGGAGATGACGGACTGTGTTGTTTTTGTTGTTGCGGTAACTGGCGGTAGGTGGAATTTTAATGATGAAAAGCTTATGTGAGAACTGGCCGCTTGAATTTATAGAGGGAGTATGAAGTTGTTGTGGTATGAACAATGGAAATTGAGAGTTATGGATAATGTAGTGATGAAGAGTGAAAGCATGGTGATGATACGCTAGCGGAATGGATGAGCAAAGGAAGTTGTATAGCGAAGGTTACCGGATAATGTAGTGAGGCTGAAGGTGGATGTATTGACGAAGAAGAAGAAATAGAGCTGCCGCTACTATTTCTTTTGTTCTCGTTTTCGTTGTAATGAATATGCCCCCTCTGTTATCTCAATTCTCATCTCGAAAAAATGAAATAAACACGTTAAAATAAATTACAGATCATAATTCAAAAGGTTAAACTCGAAATAAAATTAGAATGAAAATATCAGGCTGAACAAACGCTTACGATTAAGAACGAGATTTCAAACTGTACTGAAAAATAAAGCGAGCATACCGACATGATCTACGCGAAACTCATATTCATAAAATAGCCAGTTAAAGCTGAAAACTTGAAATATTTTCTCGCTAATTTTTCGTACAGTGTCAAATCGCTTTTAACGGTCTGTCCGTAAAACTGAAATATCAATATTATCGACATATAAACAAGTTAATACAATACAAGAAGCGAGTAAAGAGATAAAAATGTATGAAGTAAAATATCAAGTATTTTCAAACTATAAAATGATACAAGCGTCGATTTAAACTGACTTTTGAACAAATTAAATACGACCAACGATGCAAAACACGATGAATGAAGATGTTTATTGAATATTCTGACTAAATAACAAAATATGATATAAAGATGCTACTAAAAAATGATGAAATTTAGGGTGCAACACTTATCTCCAAAGCTTCAAGAAAATAATATGTTAGCTTATAAAGCTCAAACTCAAAACAGCAAAATAAAGTTAAAAAAAAAAAACAAATACTTTATATGATAAACTTTCATACATAAATAAAAAAGCTCTCTTTACCCTTTCTCTTTAAATGGCTTCCTCTCCCCCTTGTTCTCTACACTCTTAAGCACAAGAAAGTTCTTGTAAAATAAATGGAAAGTGGATTCTCTTTTCCTTTCCATGAAATAAATAAACTCAAAATAAAAACTTACAGAAAATTTCATGAGGTAGAGCGATATTGAGAGATCCTTGTAATATATTAGGGACAAACTCACACATCTCAAAGAATAAAAGTAAAATAAAACATAATCCAAATCATATGTGAATGTGTATCTGATCGTTACCTTAATAGAGCCTTGCCTAATATCACTTTACAAACGATCTAACATCCACATCTTAAATGAAAAATATTAATATATTTAATATATAATCGTTTTCTATAATAAATCATACAATTTTCTATAAAGAAACTTAAAATGGATATTATTTAGCTGATTAATTTTGGGATGTTACAATATAAAATATCTATAATTAATTTGAATATTATTTAATTTTTACCTTAACAATTTATCATATTAAAATTTAGATCATTTCAAATAAAATAACGTGTAATTACCAAATATAGATCTATCAACATTAAGCAATTCATATAAAATTTTATTATTGCACAGTAACGAGAATAAAATGAACCAATAGGCATTATTTGTTTAATCTATATTTTCTTTTATTTGATAATTCTATTAAACAAAAGATAAATGAAAATTATTTTCTAAAAATAAATTCAAATGTTTTACCTCCTAATAAATAATTAAGGATTTTACTTTTAAAAATATTTGTTATATATGTGTTCTACATAAGGATATTGTCTTGAAATATAAATTAAAGTCTTTTCATCCGAGTATAATTTCAATTTTTTTTTCAATTTAATTTTGTTATTCTTAAAATAGAAACTAACAATAAAATTCTAATTGATAACCATATGAGTAGCCACTAACAAGAAAAACGGAAGTGGTTGCACTTACCAATAAGTAGTTTAACACCTCCAAAACATAATAACTAGCAAATATTTTTCTATAAGGAGGGATATTATCGTAAATCCCAATATAATTTCCTTAATTGAAAAACAAAATTTATTCGAATTAAAGTTGTTTAGAAACAAATCTAAGTTATAACGTAAAACAAATTTATAAATTGGTAACATTATTCACACCTTTCGCTTATAACTACCTCTTTGAATTGCCAAGCTAACCGAGTTCCATTGAACTAACATTGTAAAACAACAAATTGTTATTTATATATAAATATTTCTCATTAACAACCGCTTCCAATATTCAATTCACTTTATCACATATCTCAATCTCTCAATTGAAACGAAATGTAGAAAAAAACTCAAATATAGAGGTGTTAAGGGTGCAAGCACTATCAAATCTCTGTACATCTCACCATTTTCTTAATTTTTCTCGCTTAGCTCCCATTCAAGATAAAGTTGATCCATGCTGCGACACAAAGGACCAAATAAGTGACGGTGATTCTTTTGATTTTTATGGCTTCTTCTTCCTTCAAGATAATCTTGATCCATATTGTAGCATAAAAATACAAATTAACAATGAATCTTTTTTAGATTTTGAAGTGTTGGCTCCCGTTAAAAATAAATTTGACTCATATTGGAGCTCAAATCAACATATTCACAATAGTGATGGAGAAAATATTGAAGAGCGAGGATTTACTTTTGCATGCACTGATGTCAAAGGAATGGAAATATTTTTCGCTGACATATTTGAAAATTTAAAAATGCGAACATTACTCCCTACTTTTAACCAATATCTTCAATTCTTCCCACCACAAATAAAAATACTAAACATCTTCGACCTCCCATAAAGAACATCTTTATTAAGAATTCTATAAGTCCACAATCAATATCGGGTGGTATTTCTACAAAAACTCAATTGTTAAATATGACAATGAAATGTTCAAGTGAGTGTTATGAAAAAAGAAACTCCACAGGGTCATCAAATCTATGGAGACTTAGACAAAATTTGGATCTTCGAAGTAATAGTGAACATATGAATTATTTTGTTATATTGAATCCTTCGGTGCCAAAAATGACAATCAAGCACAAGGTAGATAACATCATTGTTAAAAAGAGAAAGGGTGACCAACCCAAAAATACATTATCGGCTTATGAGAAGATTTATGTGAAGAATAAAACGAGAAAAGGGATAAATAATCGAAGGTCATTCTTGCCATAAAAACACACACTATTTGGATTCTTTACCAACATGCACAGACTGAGTAAGAACCTACATCCCTTTTGAGATTGAATTATCAACTTTTTTCATTGTTGAGGATTCATATTATTTTGACAATGTAAATTTATTTAATGTACATAGTCATTAGCCAAATAGTGTTAGAATTTTTAATTTTTTTTCTCCTGACAAAAATCAAGTGCTAATAATTCCCCTTATGATAATGAAGAGAGAATGATTTGTTGTTTTATTATAGAGTCCAAATTCTCACGTGTTTCTAATTAAAGAGTAACTTGTGATGCACATATATTTTTGTCATATCAAGTTATAATGGATAGTAACCTGAAACATGACAAGAAATAATAAATTTTGATTTCATCTTACTACATTGTCACCATATTAAAATTAATTTATTTCTTTTAAGAGTATATTTTGTCTTTTAAATTAGAAGAAATGTCAACTTCAATTTTTTATATGGAATTACATAATTAAAATTAGTTTATGTGGTACCTATGACAAATTTTCGACCTTATAACCTTGTTAGAAATCACATTAAGTGACTACCTCAAATGATCATTGTTTTAAATGAGTTTTTAACGCCTTTTTTCCATAATTATTTTGTTTCCAACCGACAAATGGAATAATATAGGCTCCACCAAAATAGCTATAGAACTCCTTTGGAATTCTACTTGATCTTTTTTGCATGATTTTTTTCATTCCAGTCAATAGAAAAAAACATTGTGAAGAGAGTTTAAATATGTACATAAAAGTAGTAACGTAAATAAGTAAACACAAATGAGACAAAATGGACAATATAAATTTATATCAGTAATTGCATCTAGCAAATAATTATCATATAGTTTTCATGATTTTTACGTATTGAAGAAACACTTTTCTAATGTACATTTCATAAGAATGACACGTAATATCTTATTTTTTCTCCCATTAAAATGTGTACTTCTAAAATTATATTTGGAGTTTTGTATAATTTGAAAATCCTAAAAACAAACAATACGGGCTTATCACCAAACCTTCTAAGTAAATAATATATTAGCTTATAAACCTCAAACTCAAGATAGGAAAATAAAGTTTAAAAAAAAAAGAAAAACAAGTATTTTATATGATAAACTTTCATACATAAATAAAAAGCTCTCTTTACCCTTTTCCCATTAAATGGCTCTCTCTCCCCTTGTTCTCTACACTCTCAAGCACAAGAAAGTTCTTGTAAAATAAATGAAAAGTGGGTCCTCTTTTGCTTTCCATGAAATAAATAAACTCAAAATAAAATCTTACATAAAACTTCATGAGGTAGAGCGATATTTGGAGATCCTTGTAATATATTAGGGACAAACCCACACATCTCAAAGAATAAAAGTAAAATAAAACATTATCCAAATCATATGTGAATGTGTATCTAATCATTACCTTAGTAGAGCCTTGCCTAATATCACTTTGAAAGCGATCTAACATCCATATCATACATAAAAAGTATTAATAGATTTAATATATAATCATTTTCTATAATACATCATAAGATTTTCTACAAAGAAACTTAAAATTGATATTATTTAGCTGGTTAATTTTGGGGATGTTACAATATAAAATATCTACAATTAATTTGAGTATTATTTAATTTTTACCTTAACGATTTATCATATTAAAATTTAGATCATTTCAAATAAAATAACATGTAATTATCAAAAATAGATCTATCAACATTAAGAAACTCATATGAAGTTTTATTATTGCACACTAATGGGAATAAAATGAACCAATATGCATTATCTGTTTAATCTATATTTTCTTTTATTTGATAATTCTATTAAACAACAAATAAAATGAAAATTATTAAAGCACTATTTCTAAAAATAAATCCAAATGATTTATCTCCTAAAAAAAGATTAAGTATTTTATTTTGAAAATATTTTTTTATATATATATATGTTCTACATAAGGATAATGTCACGAAATTTAAATTTAAATTCTTTTCATCTAAGTATAATTTTATTTTTTTTCAATAAAATTTTTTTATTCTTAAATTAGAAACTAACAATAAAATTCTAATTGATAACCATACTATACAAGTAGCCACTAACAAGTAAAACTGAAGTGGTTGCACTTACCAATAAGTAGTTTAACACCTCCAAACGATAATAACTAGCAAATATTTTTCTATAAGAGGGGAAATTATCGTAAATCCCCATATATTATCCTTAATTGAAAAAAAAATTATTAGAACTAAAATTATTTAGAAACAAATCTAAGTTGTAACGTAAAACAAATTTGCAAGTTCTTAACACTCTTGACACCTTTCGCTTATAACTACCTCCTTAAATATTCAAGCTAACCGAGTTCCATTGAACTGACATTGTAAAACAACAAATTGTTTTTTATATATAAATATTTCACATTAACAACCGCATCCAATATTCATTTCACTTTATCACATATCTCAATCTCTCTATTGAAACAAAATGCAGAAAACAAACTCAAATACATAGGTGTTAAGGGTGCAAGCATTATCAATTCTCTTTACGACTCACCCTTTTCTTGATTTTTCTTTCTTATCTCTCATTCAAGATAAAGTTGATCCAAGCTGCGACACAAAGGACCCAATAAGTAACGATGCACCTTTTGATTTTGATGGCTTTGCTTTCATTCAAGATAATCTTGATCCATATTGTAGCACAAAAACACAAATTAACAACGATTTTTTTTAGATTTTGAAGTCTTTGCTCCCGTTAAAGATAAATCTGAATCATATTGGAGCTCCAATCAACAAATTCAAAATAGTGATAGAGAAAAACCTGAAGAGCGAGAATTTTCTTTTGCATGCACTGATGTCCAAGGAATGGAAATATTTGTCGATGACATATTTGAAAATGGAAAAATGCGAACATTACTCCCTACTTTTAACCAATCTCTTCAATTCTTCCCCACCACAAATAACAATGCTTCACATCTTCGACCTCCCATAAAGAACATATTTATTAAGAATTCTATAAGTCCACATTCAATATCGGGTGGTATTTCTAAAAAAACTCAAAATGAGTTATTGTTAAATATGACAATGAAATGTTCAAGTGAGTGTTATGAAAAAAGCAACTCCACAGGGTCATCAAATCTATGGAGACTTAGAAAAAATTTGAATCTTCGAAGTAATAATGACCATATGGATTCTTTTGTCATATTGAATCCTTCGGTGCCAAAAACGACAATCAAGCCCAAGGTAGATAACACCATTGTTAAAAAGAGATAGGGTGATCAACCCAAAAATACATTATCGGCTTATGAGAAGCTTTATGTGAAGAATAAAATGAGAGTAGGAATAAATAAACGAAGATCATTCTTGCCATACAAACACACACTATTTGGATTCTTTACCAACATTCACGTACTGAGTAGGAACCTACACCCCTTTTGAGATTGAATTATCAATTTTTTTCATTGTTGAGGATTCATATTATTTTGACATTGTAGATTAGTTTAATGTACATAGTCATTAGCCAAATAGCGTTAGGATTTTAAATTTTTTTCTCTTGACAAAAATCTAGTGCTAATAATTCCCCTTATGATAATGAGGAGAGAATGGTTTGTTGTTTTATGTTAGAGTCCAAATTCTCACGTGTGTCTAATTACAGGGTAACCTGTGATGCACATATATTTTTGTCATATCAAGTTATAATGGATAGTAACCTAAAACATGACAAGAAATAATAACTTTTGATTTCATCTTACACCATTGTCACCATATTAAAATGGATTTGTTTATTTTAAGAGTATATTTTTTCTTTTAAAATAGAAGAAATGTCAACTTCATTTTTTTATATGGAATGACAGAATTAAAATTTGTTTATGTGGTACCTATGACAAATATTCGACCTTAGAACGTTGTTACAAATCACATTAAGTGACTACCTCAAATGATTATTGTTTTAAATGAGTTTGTAACGCCTTTTTCCAATCATTATATTGTTTCGCAACCGACAAACAGAATAATATAGGCTCCACCAAAATAGCTATAGAACTCCTTTGGAATTCTACTTGTTCTTTTTTGCATGATTTTTTTCCTTCCAGTAAATAGAAAAAAACATTGTGAAGAGAGTTTAAAAAGCTACATAAAAGTGGTCACGTGAATAAGTAAACATAAATGAGACAAAATGGACAATATAAATTTATATCACTAATTGCACCTAGCAAATAAATATCATATAGTTTTCATGAATATTACGTATTGAAGAAACACTTTTATAATGTACTTTTCATAACAATGACATGTAATATCTTATTTTTTGTCCCATTAAAATGTGTACTTGTAAAAATATATTTGGAGTTTTGTATAATTTGAAAATCCTAAAAACAAACAATATGGACTTATCTCCAAAGCTTATAAAGCTCAAACTCAAGATAGGAAAATAAAGTTTAAAAAAAAAAGAAAAACAAATATTTTATATGATAAACTTTCATACATAAATAAAAAGCTCTTTTTACCTATTTCCCATTAAATGACATCCTCTCCCCTTGTTCTCAACACGCTCAAGCACAATAAATTTCTTGTAAAATAAATGAAAAGTGGTTCCTCTTTTGCTTTCCATGAAATAAATAAACTCAAAATAAAAACTTACATAAAACTTCATGAGGTAGAGCGATATTTGTAGATCCTTGTAATATATTAGGGACAAACCCACATATCTCAAAGAATAAAAGTAAAATAAAACATTATCCAAATCATATGTGAATGTGTATCTAATCGTTACCTTAGTAGAGCCTTTCCTAATATAACTTTGAAAGCGATCTAACATCCATATCATACATAAAAAGTATTAATAGATTTAATATATGATCATTTTCTATAATACATTATAAGGTTTTCTACAAAGAAACTTAAAATTGATATTATTTAGATGGTTAATTTTGGGGATGTTACAATATAGAATATCTACAATTAATTTGAGTATTATTTAATTTTTACCTTAACGATTTATCATATTAAAATTTAGATCATTTCAAATAAAATAACATGTAATTATCAAAAATAGATCTATCAACATTAAGAAACTCATATGAAGTTTTATTATTGCACACTAATGGGAATAAAACGAACCAATATGCATTATCTGTTTAATCTATATTTTCTTTTATTTGATAATTCTATTAAACAACATATAAAATGAAAATTATTAAAGCACTATTTCTAAAAATAAATTCAAATGATTTATCTACTAAAAAAATTAAGGATTTTATTTTGAAAATATTATTTTATATATATATGTTCTACATAAGGATAATGTTCTGAAATTTAAATTTAAATTCTTTTCATCTAAGTATAATTTCATTTTTTTTTCAATAAAATTTTTTTATTCTTAAATTAGAAACTAACAATAAAATTCTAATTGATAACCATACTATACAAGTAGCCACTAACAAGTAAAACTGAACTGGTTGCACTTACCAATAAGTAGTTTAACACCTACAAACGATAATAACTAGCAAATATTTTTCTTTAAAAGGGGAAATTATCGTAAATCCCCATATATTATCTTTAATTTAAAAAAATATTATTCGAACTAAAATTGTTTAGAAAAAAATCTAAGTTGTAACGTAAAACAAATTTGCAAGTTCTTAACACTCTTCACACCTTTCGCTTATAACTACCTCCTTAAATATCCAAGCTAACCGAGTTCCATTGAACTGACATTGTAAAACAACAAATAGTTTTTTATATATAAATATTTCACATTAACAACCGCTTCCAATATTCATTTCACTTTATCACATATCTCAATCTCTCTATTGAAACAAAATGCAGAAAACACTACTAAAAAAATGACATTTGAGAAAACGTCCTTACATCAGGTATAAAAATAACTGATGTAAAAAATAAAATTTAAAAGTTATTACATCAGGTATTAATTTCCAATGAAATAAAAAATATTCTTTTTTATTAGAAAATAAAACACGGTGGCATTTCTGTAATTATGGAGAAAAAAATTTCGCTGGCCTATTACATCGGTTCTGGAGAATAACCGATGTAAAAGAATTTTCGCTGGCCTATTACTTCGGATATTCTATCAACCGATGTAATAAAGTGATTAAATTTAATAAAATAAATGGAATTTATTACATCGGGTCACGTCATACCCGATGTAAAAACCCTGCCACGTCAATACCTTTGCATCGGTCCACGTCATACCCAATGTAAAAACCCATCCACGTTCATAGCTTTGCATCGGTCCACGTCATACCCGATGTAAAAGATACCCTATAAATTTTTAAAACCCCTGACACTGTTCATTTCCATTTTCTCAGAAAAACCCTATACACGCTCTAAACCATAAAACGGCTCCCTCCCTTCGCCGTCACTGTTCTCCGCCCACGAACCCGCCGTCTCTCCACACCATCTCCGTTGTCTCTCCACAAACCGCTTCCTCCCTTCGCCGCCCACAAACCCGCGTCACTGTTCAGCCCACAAACTTGCCGTCTCTGTCGTCTTCTCCACACCTCCGCCGGTTCGTCTACCTCCGTCGGATCGTCTTCCTCCGCCGGTGCGTCTTCCTCCGCCGATTCGTCTTCCTCCGCCGGTTCGTCTTCCTCCTTCCGGTAAATCGCCTTATTTTTCAACTTTTATCATTTTTTTCCCCGGTATTTTCTTTCTTTGTTCTTGAAAATTTGATAGTTTATGAAAATTTTACAGTAAAATTCAAATGAAAACTTATCCCAAATAACTCATTGATTAATATATTCCCAAGAATTTAGAGTAGTTAAGTTTTCGCATATTCGACCTGTTAATTAAGAATAAAAAGCGTTTCTCTATTATATTATCTTGTTTAAAAAGTACCTGTGGTATATCGACTGAATATGTCTTGTATCAAAGGTGAGGAAAAATCATTCCAATCTTCCTGTTATATTTACTATCCATTACAGATTGCTTCTTCCTGGACAACGACCAAATGGATATATCACCCATGAGTTCTTTACTTCTTTTTTATATAAAATCCTGCTTAAAAAAATTATTTGTCTTTGTTTTATCTATTGGGGTGTACTATTTGCAAAGTGAATAGACATCTTCCGATACACATTTCATGTCATTGATTCTATTTTTCTTTCTCCGCGAAGCAGTGCAACTTGCGATCTCGGAATATCCGTGAAGTAGCGCAGCCGCGGGCACACCTTTCGTCAGACCTTCCTCCGTGCGAACATAGGTATGGATCGTAGTTGGATGAGAGCTAATCGATTAAGTGACGAATACGAACAGGGAGTGATGGAATTTCTACAGTTTGCTGAAAGTAATGCTGAACAAAGTCTTCATGCGCTTTTTCTATGTCCATGTGTTCGTTGTGCAAATAAAGAACCAAAACATAGTAAGAAAGAAATCATGGATCATCTAATTTGTCTAGGGATTTGTCAAAGTTATACAGAATGGATATGGCACGGTGAAATAGTAGCAAAGTCAAATGTGTCTCAAAGAGATGATGTTAGTGTATAAATGGATGATCGTCTAGAAGACATGATGCGTGATATTGGGCAAGATTCGTTTAAGAGGGCACATGCGTATGATACTCTATGCAGTGACAAGGATAAACCATTGTACCCAGGATGCAAAAATTTTACACGTCTGTCAGCAGTGTTAAAGTTATTTAATCTGAAGGCAAAGAATGGGTGGACTGAAAAAAGTTTTACCGAGTTGCTTGAATTGTTGACCGAAATGCTTCCAGAAGGTAACATAATGCCAAATAGTTATTACGAGGCGAAGAAAATATTATGTCCGATGGGTTTGGAGTATGAAAAGATACATGCATGCCCTATTGATTGCATATTATACAGAAAAGAGTATGTAAACTATATTCATTATCCAAAGTGCAAGGCGTCACGCTACAAGAAGAAAGATGGTGAATCAATTGATGATGAGGTGGTCAAAAAGGGCCCTCCTGCGAAAGTGGTATGGTACCTACCAATAATTCCAAGGTTCAAGAGATTATTCGCCAATGCAGATGACGCAAAGAATCTTAGATGGCATACAGATGAAATAAAATGTGATGGACAAATTCGCCATGTAGCTGATTCTTTGCAATGGAAGAAAATAGATTCTTTGTTTCCAAATTTTGGCAAAGATTCTAGAAACCTTAGACTTGGACTTGCTACTGATGGAACGAATCCGTTTGGTAACCTAAGTACTAACCATAGTTCTTAGCCGGTTCTCCTGATGATTTACAACCTATCTCCTATGTTGTGCATGAAGCGTAAATATATTGTTATCGATGATGATATTGGGCCCAAAACAACCAGGAAATGACATAAACATTTATCTAAGTCCAATGATTGATGATTTAAGAGTGTTGTGGGAGGAAGGGGTGGATGTTTTTGATGCGTATTCTGGCAAACAGTTCAATATGCGTGCCATGTTGTTTTGCACCATCAACGATTTTCCGGCATATGGTAATTTGTCTGGGTATAAAGTTAAAGGGCATAAGGCGTGTCCTATATGTGAAAAAGACACATGTTACCATCAGCTTGAAAAAGGAAAGAAGACCGTTTATCTCGGGCATCGAAAATTTCTAAAACATCATCATCCATATCGTAGATTGAGGAAAGCTTTCAATGGGGAACAAGAGCACGGTGTTGCTCCTAAGCCCTTGTCTGGAGAGGAAGTTTATCAGCGACAACAGGGACTTGATGTAGTCTTTGGAAAGTACCAAAAATGATATACTGTGAAAAATGTGTGGAAAAAGAGATCGATTTTCTTCGATCTTCCATATTGGTCTAGTCTCGATGTAAGACATTGTATCGATGTGATGCACGTGGAGAAAAATGTATGCGATAGTGTAATAGGAGCACTTCTCAACATTCAAGGCAAGACAAAAGATGGTATTAATGCTCGTCTGGATTTGGGTTTGATGGGTATACGAGAAGAGTTAACTCCATAATATATAGGTAACAAGACATATTTTCCTCCTGCCTACTACACTTTGTCTAAAAAAGAGAAAACAAGTTTTTGTGAGTGTTTACAGAGTATCAAAGTGCCGCATGGTTACTCATCAAATGTCAAGAGGCTTGTATCAGTTACAGATCTTAAATTAGTTGGCTTAAAATCTCATGACTGTCATGTCTTAATGCAACAACTACTACCATTGGCTATTCGTGGGATATTACCTAACAACGTTAGGAAGACTATAACTAGGTTGTGCTTATTTTCCAATGCAATTTGTTGTAAAGCCATTGATCCACTAAAGTTAGATGATTTGGAAAATAAGGCTGCAGTTATCTTGTGCCAATTAGAGATGTATTTTCCTCCTTAATTTTTTGACATTATGGTTCACTTGATTGTTCATCTGGTAAGGGAGATTAGATTATGTGGTCCAATTTTTTTACGGTGGATGTATCCAATAGAGTGATAGACCAAGAAGAAGGGATATGGGAGGACTAGTAAGATTTTTTTATAAGTCTAATTGTTTTTATAAGTCTATTTTGTTCTTAATTTGATGTGTAGTTGTTTTTATTTTGTGCTTAATTTGATGTGTAGTTGTTTTTATTTTGTGCTTAATTTGATGTCTAATTGTTTTTATTTTGTGCTTAAACAGATACATGGGTGATTCAAACGACAACCCTTCTTCATCTAGTAACCCCAATAAAAGAAGAGTTAGAGGTGCCACATTCATGACACAAATTGACAAAGTACATCAAACAGGTGAAAAAATAAATGTCGAGTTTAATCTAAGAACCTATGAATGTATCGGTGTTGGTAAAAATGCTACACATTTTAAGAGTTATCTAGCATGTCTTGCTCGGCAATACTGTAGTATTATGAAAAATGATTGGAAAGAAGTAGATGAAGGTGTAAAAGATGCTATTTGGACTGATATTCAGGTATATTTTTAAATACAACACTTTATTATATTTTATAACCATATACTTATTAACAACATATGACATGTACTTTATTTGTAGGCTCATTTCACTATTCCAGAATGTAAATATCCAAAGAAGGATAGGTTGAAAAAAGAATGGATTAAATATGCGGGAGAGCGATGGAGAGGTTTCAAGTGGATGTTACGAATTACGTACTACAAAAGTTACGTGATGAAAATAAAGTGTGCCACTTACTACCATTGATTCATGGGTAAGAGTTTTTATGAAATTGTGTTTTATATTATTTAATTTTGATAACATCTATATTTTATGTGGCTTCTCTATTTCCATACACACGTACAGGAATAATTGGCAATTAATAGTCATGTGTCCAAGAGACAATTTAGTGGTCGTATTTTGTTCACTTCATCGGGAAATTGATCAGAACACGAAGAAAATTATTACAAAGTAAGTTTATCGTTTATGTCTTGAATTGGTAATTAATAGTTATGTGATTTTTCATTGGCAAATAAAGTTAATTATGTGATGTTTGTATTAGTTCTTTTGGGGTTCATCAAATGGCAAATGGAAATAGAAAAAAGGCTACATGGCTTCATCCCAATATAAGTGTGATGTAAATTGTAATTTTATAGTTAAATTTATGATAAATATTCACTAATCGTGTCATTCAATTGTAGACAAGACAACAACATAACTCTAATGATTGTGGGTATTATGTGATGAAAAATATGTTGGATATTGTCTCTGCCAATATAACCGAGAATTGGATGCAGGTAATAACAATAACTTTACTTTGTTATTTACTTTGTGTTTTGCAACTTATTTATATTAAATTTTAAAGAATAACTCTATTGTTATATTTATGTATTATAGGTATTTGATGATCCAACAGAATTAACACAAGATGATTTGTATGATTTACGACTTCGTTGGTCAAAATGTTTCTTTGAGTTATATAAAGATTAACCTTTATCTGGTGAGTTTTATAGAAAGATTAACCTTTATATGGTTTTTGCAAATGCATTGAGTTTCTTGATAATTTTTGCTGATATTAATTGTTATTATTTATTGCCAGGAAATGTGATTTTGGTGTTGTCTACAGAAGCTACAACTCATCTACTTATGAATTTTATATTGGTAATTCAAGTTTGTAAAAAGACTTGTAAAAGGTTGAATATTTTTCTATGTTTTGTGGTATTTGTAAAATTGATGTGAGTTTCTTTGTTGTGATACAATTGAAGTTTGCAATATAATTGTTCATTTTGTAAATTTTGTTGTGAAAATATCGACCTATATATGGTCTATTTTATGTTGGAAAGCTATGATATATATAGCTACCTAAATGGTCTGTGTCATATTGGAAAAATATGAAAAAATTGGTACCAATTTTTTCTTACAGGGAATCATCCATAAAATAAATGTTTTATTCAAATTTTTTTTTACTTTTTACATCGGTCATTCTGTCAACCGATGTAAAAACCTTCAACGTGTGTTTTCTACATCGGGCACAGTGTAACAACTGAAGTAAAAACCTCATCTATTACATCAGTCATGACTTCCACCGATGTAATATGTTGCGTCAGTTTTCAAAAAAAAAATATTGTATTTATTTTTCACATCAGGTATATATTATAACCGATGTAAAAGGTGTCCTTTTCACATCGGACCCAGAACCGATGTAAAAGGTCTCTTATTTACTACTTCGTCTGGCTTTACATCGGACCAAGAACCGATGTAAAAGGTCAATTTTGCCCGATGTAAAAAGTCATTTCTGCACTAGTGAAACAAACTCAAATACATAGGTGTTAAGGGTGCAAGCACTATCAACTCTCTTTACACCTTACCCTTTTCTTAATTTTTCTTTCTTAGCTCTCATTCAAGATAAAGTTGATCCATGCTGCGACACAAAGGACCCAATAAGTAACGATGCGCCTTTTGATTTTGATGGCTTTGCTTTCATTCAAGATAATCTTGATCCATATTGTAGAATACAAAAACAAATTAACAACAATTATTTTTTAGATTTTGAAGTCTTTGCTCCCGTTAAAGATAAATCTGAATCTTATTGGAGCTCCAATAAACAAATTCACAATAGTGATGGAGAAAATACTGAAGAGTGATAATTTACTTTTTCATGCACTGATGTCCAAGGAATGGAAATATTTTCCGATGACATATTTGAAAATGGAAAAATGCGAACATTACACTCTACTTTTAACCAATCTCTTCAATTCTTCCCCACCACAAATAACAATGCTTCACATCTTCGACCTCCCATAAAGAACATCTTTATTAAGAATTCTATAAGTCCACAATCAATATCGGGTGGTATTTCTAAAAAACTCAAAATGAGTTATTGTTAAATATGACAATGAAATGTTCAAGTGAGTGTTATGAAAAAAGCAACTCCACAGGGTCATCAAATCTATGGAGACTTAGATAAAATTTGAATCTTCGAAGTAATAGTGACCATATGGATTCTTTTGTCATATTGAATCCTTCGGTGATAAAAACGACAATCAAGCCCAAGGTAGATAACATCATTGTTAAAAAGAGAAAGGTTGATCAACCCAAAAATACATTATCGGCTTATGTGAAGAATAAAACGAGAAAAGGAATAAATAAACGAAGATCATTCTTGCCATACAAACACACACTATTTGGATTCTTTACCAAGATGCACGTACTGAGTAGGAACATACACCCCTTTTGAGATTGAAATATAAACTTTTTTCATTGTTGGGGATTCATATTATTTTGACAATGTAGATTAGTTTAATGTACATAGTCATTAGCCAAATAGCGTTAGGATTTTAAATTTTTTTTCTCTTGACAAAAATCTAGTGCTAATAATTCCCCTTATGATAATGAGGAGAGAATGGTTTGTTGGTTTATGATAGAGTCCAAATTCTCACGTGTGTCTAATTACAGGGTAACCTGTGATGCACATATATTTTTGTCATATCAAGTTATAATGGATAGTAACCTAAAACATGACAAGAAATAATAACTTTTGATTTCAGCTTACACCATTGTCACCATATTAAAATGGATTTGTTTATTTTAAGAGTATATTTTGTCTTTTAAAATAGAAGAAATGTCAACTTCATTTTTTTATATGGAATGACAGAATTAAAATTAGTTTATATGGTACCTATGACAAATATTCGACCTTAGAACCTTGTTACAAATCACATTAAGTGACTACCTCAAATGATTATTTTTTTAAATGAGTTTGTAACTCCTTTTTCCAATCATTATTTTGTTTCGCAACCGAAAAACGGAATAATATAGGCTCCACCAAAATAGCTATAGAACTCCTTCCGAATTCTACTTGTTCTTTTTTGCATGATTTTTTTCCTTCCAGTAAATAGAAAAAAACATTGTGAAGAGACTTTAAATAGGTACATAAAAGTGGTCACGTGAATAAGTAAACATAAATGAGACAAAATGGACAATGTAAATTTATATCACTAATTGCACCTAGCAAATAAATATCATATAGTTTTCATGAATTTTACGTATTGAAGAAACACTTTTATAATGTACATTTCATAACAATGACATGTAATATCTTATTTTTTGTCCCATTAAAATGTGTACTTGTAAAAATATATTTGGAGTTTTGTATAATTTGAAAATCCTAAAAACAAACAATATGGGCTTATCTCCAAAGCTTATAAAGCTCAAACTCAAGATAGGAAAATAAAGTTAAAAAAAAAAAGAAAAACAAATATTTATATGATAAACTTTCATACATAAATAAAAAGCCCTCTTTACCCTTTTCCCATTAAATGGCATCCTCTCCCCTTGTTCTCTACACTCTCAAGCACAAGAATGTTCTTGTAAAATAAATGAAAAGTGGGTCCTCTTTTGCTTTCCATGAAATAAATAAACTCAAAATAAAAACTTACATAAAATTTCATGAGGTAGAGTGATATTTGTAGATCCTTGTAATATATTAGAGACAAACCCACACATCTCAAAGAATAAAAGTAAAATAAAACATTATCCAAATCATATGTCAATGTGTATCTAATCGTTACCTTAGTAGAGACTTTCCTAATATAATTTTAAAAGCGATCTAACATCCATATCTTACCTAAAAACTATTAATAGATTTAATATATAATCATTTTCTATAATACATCATAAGGTTTTCTACAAAGAAACTTAAAATTGATATTATTTAGCTGGTTAATTTTGGGGATGTTACAATATAAAATATCTATAATTAATTTGAGTATTATTTAATTTTTACCTTAACGATTTATCATATTAAAATTTAGATCATTTCAAATAAAATAACATGTAATTATCAAATATAGATCTATCAACATTAAGAAATTCATATGAAATTTTATTTTTCGACACTAATGGGAATAAAATGAATCAATATGCATTATTTGTTTAATCAATAATTTCTTTTATTTGATAATTCTATTAAACAACAGATAAAATGAAAATTACTAAAGCACTATTTCTAAAAATAAATTCAAATGTTTTATCTCCTAAAAAATAATTAAGGATTTTATTTTGAAAATATTTTTTTATATATATATATGTTCTACATAAGGATAATGTCATGAAATTTTAATTTAAATTCTTTTCATCTAAGTATAATTTCATTTTTTTTCAATAAATTTTTTTTATTCTTAAATTAGAATCTAACAATAAAATTCTAATTGATAACCATACTATATAAGTAGCCACTAACAAGCAAAACTGAAGTGGTTGCACTTATTAATAAGTTGTTTAACACCTCCAAACGATAATAAGTAGCAAATATTTTTCTATAAGAGGGGAAATTATCGTAAATCCCAATATATTATCCTTAATTGAAAAAAAATTATTCGAACTAAAATTGTTTAGAAACAAATCTAAGTTGTAACGTAAAACAAATTTGCAAGTTCTTAACACTCTTCACACCTTTCGCTTATAACTACCTCCTTAAATATCCAAGGTAACCGAGTTCCATTGAACTGACATTGTAAAACAACACATTGTTTTTTATATATAAATATTTCTCATTAACAATCGCTTCCAATATTCATTTCACTTTATCACATATCTCAATCTCTCTATTGAAACAAAATGCAGAAAACAAACTCAAATATAGAGGTGTTAAGGGTGCAAGCACTATCAATTCTCTGTACACCTCACCCTTTTCTTGATTTTTCTTTCTTAGCTCCCATTCAAAATAAAGTTGATCCATGCAGTGACACAAAGGACCCAATAAGTGACGACGCGTCTTTTGATTTTGATGGCTTTGCTTTCATTCAAGATAATCTTGATCCATATTGTAGCACAAAAATACAAATTAACAATGATTCTTTTTTAGATTTTGAAGTCTTTGCTCCCGTTAAAGATAAATCTGAATCATATTGGAGCTCCAATAAAAAAATTCACAATAGTGATGGAGAAAATACTGAAGAGCGAGAATTTACTTTTTCATGCACTGATGTCCAAGGAATGGAAATATTTGCCGATGACATATTTGAAAATGGAAAAATGCCAACATTACTCCCTACTTTTAACCAATCTCTTCAATTATTCCCCACCACAAATAACAATGCTTCACATCTTCGAACTCCCATAAATAACATCTTTATTAAGAATTCTATAAGTCCACAATCATTATCGGGTGGTATTTCTAAAAAAACTCTAAATGAGTTATTGCTAAATATGACAATGAAATGTTCAAGTGAGTGCTATGAAAAAAGCAACTCCACAGGGTCATCAAATCTATGGAGACTTAGACAAAATTTGAATCTTCGAAGTAATAGTGACCATATGGATTCTTTTGTCATATTGAATCCTTCAGTGCCAAAAACGACAATCAAGCCCAAGGTAGGTAACATCATTGTTAAAAAGAGAAAGGGTGATCAACCGAAAAATATATTATCGGCTTGTCTGAAGCTTTATGTGAAGAATAAAAAGAGAAAAGGAATAAATAAACAAAGATCATTCTTGCCATTCAAATACACACTATTTGGATTCTTTACCAACATGCACGAACTTAGTAGGAATCTGCACCCCTTTTGAGATTGAGTTATCATCTTTTTTCATTGTTGAGGATTTATATTATTTTGACAATGTAGATTAATTTAATGTACATAGTCATTAGCCAAATAGCGTTAGGATTTTTAATTTTTTTCTCTTGACAAAAATCAAGTGCTAATAATTCCCCTTATGATAATGAGGAGAGAATGGTTTGTTATTTTATGATAGAGTTTAAATTCTCACACGTGTCTAATTACAGGGTAACCTGTGATGCACATATATTTTTGTCATATCAAGTTATAATGGATAGTAACCTAAAACATGACAAGAAATAATAACTTTTGATTTCATCTTACACCACTGTCACCATATTAAAATGGATTTGTTTATTTTAAGAGTATATTTTGTCTTTTAAAATAGAAGAAATGTTAACTTTAATTTTTTATATGGAATGACAGAATTAAAATTAGTTTATGTGGTACCTATGACAAATATTCGACCTTAGAACCTTGTTACAAATCACATTAAGTGACTACCTCAAATGATTATTGTTTTAAATGAGTTTGTAACGCCTTTTTCCCATCATTATTTTGTTTCGCAACCGACAAATGGAATAACATAGGCTCCACCAAAATAGCTATAAAACTCCTTTGTAATTCTACTTGTTCATTTTTGCATGATTTTTTCCTTCCAGTCAATAGAAAAAAGCATTGTGAAGAGAGTTTATATAGGTACATAAAAGTGGTCACGTGAATAAGTAAACATAAATGAGACAAAATGGACAATATAAATTTATATCACTAATTGCATCTAGCAAATAAATATCATATAGTTTTCATGATATTTACGTATTGAAGAAACACTTTTCTAATGTAAATTTCATAACAATGACATGTAATATCTTATTTTTTTCTCCCATTAAAATGTGTACTTGTAAAAATATATTTGGAGTTTTGTATAATTTTAAAATCCTAAAAACAAACAATATGGGCTTATCTCCAAAGCTTCAAGTAAATAATATGTTAGCTTATAAAGCTCAAACTCAAGATAGCAAAATAAAGTGTAAAAAAAATATATATTTTATATGATAATCTATCATACATAAATAAAAAGCTCTCTTTACCCTTTTCCCATTAAATGGCATCCTCTCCCCTTGTTCTCTACACTCTCAAGCACAAGAAAGTTCTTGTAAAATAAATGAAAAGTGGGTCCTCTTTTGTTTTCCATGAAATAAATATACTCAAAATAAAAACTTACAAAAAACTTAATGATGTAGATCGATATTGGTAGACCTTTGTAATATATTAGGGACAAACCCACACATCTCAAAGAATAAAAGTAAAATAAAATATTATCCAAATCATATGTGAATTTGTATTTGATCGTTACCTTAGTAGAGCCTTTCCTAATATCACTTTGAAAGCGATCTAACATCCATATATTAATTAAAAAGTATTAATAGATTTAATATATAATCATTTTCTATAATACATCATGCGGTTTTCTACAAAGAAACTTAAAATGGATATTATTTAGCTGTATAATTTTGGGGATGTTACAATATAAAATATCTACAATTAATTTGAGTATTATTTAATTTTTACCTTAAAGATTTATCTTATTAAAATTTAGATCATTTAAAATAAAATAGCATGTAATTATTAAAAATAGATCTATCAACATTAAGCAACTCATATGAAGTTTTATTATTGCACACTAATGGGAATAAATTACCAATATGCATTATCTGTTTAATCTATATTTTCTTTTATTTGATAGTTCTATTAAACAACAGATAAAATGAAAATTACTAAAGCACTATTTCTAAAAATAAATACAAATGTTTTATCTCCTAAAAAATAATTAAGGATTTTACTTTGAAAATATTTTTATATATATATGTTCTACATAAGGATAATGTCTTGAAATTTAAATTTAAATTATTTTCATATAAGTATAATTTCATTTTTTTTCAATTAAATTTTTTTATTCTTAAATTAGAAACTAACAATAAAATTCTAATTGATAACCATACTATATAAGTAGCCACTAACAAGCAAAACTGAATTGGTTGCACTTACCAATAAGTTGTTTAACACCTCCAAATCATAATAACTATCAAATACTTTTCTATAAGTGGGGAAATTATCGTAAATCCCAATATAATATTCTTAATTGAAAAAAAAATTATTCGAACTAAAATTGTTTAGAAACAAATCTAAATTGTAACGTAAAACAAATTTGCAAGTTCTTAACACTCTTCACACCTTTCGCTTATAACTACCTCCTTAAACATCCAAGCTAACCGAGTTCCATTGAACTGACAATGTAAAACAACACATTGTTTTTTATATATAAATATTTCTCATTAACAACCGCTTCTAATATTCATTTCACTTTATCACATATCTCAATCTCTCTATTGAAACAAAATGCAAAAAACAAACTCAATATAGAGGTGTTAAGGGTGCAAGCACTATCAATTCTCTGTACACCTCACCCTTTTCTTGATTTTTCTTTCTTAGCTCCCATTCAAGATAAAGTTGATCCATGTTGTGACACAGAGGACCCAATAAGTGACGATGCGTCTTTTGATTTTGATGGCTTTGCTTTCATTCAAGATAATCTTGATCCATATTGTAGCACAAAAATACAAATTAACAATGATTCTTTTTTATATTTTGAAGTCTTTGCTCCCGTTAAAGATAAATCTGAATCATATTGGAGCTCCAATCAACAAATTCACAATAGTGATGGAGAAAATACGGAAGAGCGAGAATTTACTTTTTCATGCACTGATGTCGAAGGAATGGAAATATTTGCCGATGACATATTTGAAAATGGAAAAATGAAAACATTACTCCTTACTTTTAACAAATCTCTTCAATTCTTCCCCACCACAAATAATAATGCTTCACATCTTCGACCTCCCATAAAGAACATCTTTATTAAGAATTCTATAAGTCCACAATCAATATCGGGTGGTATTTCTAAAAAAACTCAAAATGAGTTATTGCTAAATATGACAATGAAATGTTCAAGTGAGTGCTATGAAAAAAGCAACTCCACAGGGTCATCAAATCTATGGAGACTTAGACAAAATTTGAATCTTCGAAGTAATAGTGACCATATGGATTCTTTTGTCATATTGAATTCTTCTGTGCCAAAAACGACAATCAAGCCCAAGGTAGATAACATCATTGTTAAAAAGAGAAAGGGTGATCAACCCAAAAATACATTATCGGCTTATGAGAAGCTTTATGTGAAGAATAAAACGAGAAAAGGAACAAATAAACGAAGATCATTCTTGCCATACAAACACAATCTATTTGGATTCTTTACCAACATGCACGGACTGATTAGGAACTTGCACCCCTTTTGAGATTCAATTATCACGTTTTTTCATTGTTGAGGATTTATATTATTTTGACAATGTAGATTAATTTAATGTACATAGTTATTAGCCAAATAGCGTTAGGATTTTTAATTTTTTACTCTTGACAAAAATAAAGTCCTAATAATTACCCTTATGATAATGAGGAGAGAATGGTTTGTTGTTTTATGATAGAGTCAGAATTCTCACGTGTGTCTAATTACAGGGTAACGTGTGATGCACATATATTTTTGTCATATCAAGTTATAATGGATAGTAACCTAAAACATGACAAGAAATAATAACTTTTGATTTCATCTTACACCATTGTCACCATATTAAAATGGATTTGTTTATTTTAAGAGTATATTTTGTCTTTTAAAATAGAAGAAATGTCAACTTCAATTTTCTATATGGAACGACAGAATTAAAATTAGTTTATGTGGTACCTATGAAAAATATTCGACCTTAGAACCTTGTTACAAATCACATTAAGTGACTACCTCAAATGATTATTGTTTTAAATGAGTTTGTAACGCCTTTTTCCCATCATTATTTTTGTTCGCAACCGATAAACGAAATAATTTAGGCTCCAC
The DNA here is from genome assembly GCA_948472305.1 of Vicia faba. NCBI lineage: Eukaryota > Viridiplantae > Streptophyta > Magnoliopsida > Fabales > Fabaceae > Vicia > Vicia faba. The sequence goes on along the minus strand of OX451739.1, from coordinate 237,692,327 downwards.
CAAAATAGCTATAGAACTCCTTTGGAATTCTACTTATTCTTTTTTGCATGATTTTTTTCCATCCAGTAAATAGAAAAAAACATTGTGAAGAGAGTTTAAATAGGTACATAAAAGTGGTCACGTGAATAAGTAAACATAAACGAGACAAAATGGACAATATAAATTTATATCACTAATTGCACCTAGAAAATAAATATCATATAGTTTTCATGAATTTTACGTATTGAAGAAACACTTTTTTAATGTACATTTCATAACAATGACATGTAATATCTTATTTTTTCTCCCATTAAAATGTGTACTTGTAAAAATATATTTGGAGTTTTGTATAATTTGAAAATCCTAAAAAAAAACAATATGGGCTTATTTCCAAAGCTTCAAGTGAATAATATGTTAGCTTATAAAGCTCAAACTCAAGATAGAAAAATAAAGTGTAAAAAAAAAAGAAAAACAAAATTTTATATAATAAACTTTCATACATAAATAAAAAGCTCTCTTTACCCTTTTCCCATTAAATGGCACCCTCTCCCCTTGTTCTCTACACTCTCAAGCACAAGAAAGTTCTTGTAAAATAAATGAAAAGTGGTCCTCTTTTGTTTTCCATGAAATAAATAAAATCAAAATAAAAACTTACAAAAAACTTCATGAGGTAGATCGATATTGGTAGACCCTTTTAATATATTAGGGACAAACCCACACATCTCAAAGAATAAAAGTAAAATAAAACATTATCCAAATCATATGAGAATGTGTATTTGATCGTTACTGTGATACGGTGGGAGAACTGACTTGAGGTTTCACGTTTGTGTTCGCAAATGTTTCGGTTTAGCAAGAGTCTCCATCGACTTTTTATTTTATCCTAAGGAAAGGTCAAAAAGCACAGGAAAGACCTTTGAGATGTTTTCTCGGGTTCGGAGGGTAGATTATGAAAAGGGAAGGTGCTAGCACCCTTTTCATCCATGGTTTTCCATGGGCTCTTAGTTACTTGTTTTAGATCACTTGCCTTTGCTTTTCAATTGTTTGAAATGGCGCTTTGTGTGTATGGTTTTTTGAAAATGCTTTGAAAAAGAGGCCTTGTCTAGGCAACCTTTGTAATAATTCTTGTTTGAATACAAAGGTGTGTGTATTTTTGAAAAGATATTTCAATGTTTTTGAAAGTTGTTTTGAAATTGTTTTGAAGTTGTGTTGTGAAGTGTGTTTGAAAATGGCAAGGATGTTTTGCAAGATCTTTGATCAAGTAACTAAGAGTTGTCTACCCTGTTTTACTCAAAGATCTTTATTATGTTTTTAACCCTTTTAACAGTGTTGTTTCACCATTGTGTTTGGTGAATAACCTTGTGTTAGGATGTTAAACAGGACAGGCGCGGATCATCGCATACAATCATTGAAAGCAACTTGTGAGACACTCTAGCAATTTTGTAAGTGACGAGATCGTTTTATCGAAGGCAACATCGAGGGACTACGATCACTATGCCAAAAAAGACCTTTAAAAGCGCTTTTTTTGGGCTTTAAAAGCGCTTAAAAGCGCTTTAAAAGCTTGCGCTGGCGTAGGTAACAAAAGCGCTTCTAAAAGCGCTCTGGTAGACCCCCCCTTTAAGAGCGCTTCCTGGAAAAAGCGCTCTGGTAGGACCCCCTATAAGAGCGCTTTCCTGGAAAAAGCGCTCTGGTAGACCCCCCTTTAAGAGCGCTTTTTAAAAGCGCTGCCAAAGACCAGTAAAAAAGCAAAAAAAATTAAAAAAAAACGCAGCCTACAAAAGCGCTTTTGTAAAAGCGCTCTGGTAGGCCCCCCTATAAGAGCGCTTTTTCCAGAAAAAGCGCTCTTATAGGGGGGCCTACCAGAGCGCTTTTACAAAAGCGCTTTTGTAGGCTGCGTTTTTTTTTAATTTTTTTTGCCTTTTTACTGGTCTTTGGCAGCGCTTTTACTAAGAAGCGCTTTAGTAGGTGGACCTTTAAGAGCGCTTTTTAAAAGCGCTGTCGTTTCTAAATGAGGTATTTTTATGTGCAGCCTATAATTTAATCCTCCCAGTCGACCTGTAATGTTTTCGACCTGTAATATTTTCGACCTGTAATATATTTTTGACCTGTAATATATTTTCGACGCTATTATTTCAGCCATCAGTAAGACAATATATGTACTAATATAATACCATTATAATATCCAAAATTATATATATACATCATTACATCAATAATATTATAGTTCAAATCGACACAAATCCTACATGAAAAATTGCCTAATATAATATTGACACAAATCTTCTTTAATTTCTTCCAACTTAAGCTTCGGGTACGCAGCAGCACGGAATTCGTCAAGGTACTACAAAACAAAAACATAATATAAATGATATATTTAGTTAAATGTAATAAATTATATGAAATTATCTTAAGTTATAAATTCATACCGTGAGCGGAATCTCTAATTGATTCGCCTGAAGGATTTCTTTCATGAACCTCAAAACAAAGTATCCGCAATCATGACTGTTTCGCTGTTGTGGACACTACATAATAAAACAAATAAGATTCTATAGTTGTCTTGTTTTACCAAGTAGCATAAATATTATAAGCAAAATTGTGAAAAGTAATGTACCTGCACTTGGATCCAAGTGATGTTGTTCGATTTAGTTCGGGATACCTGTGCGTCCCGTTGACTACGGAACACTTGTATTGATCTAATTATTAAATATATAAAAGCATATGTTTAAATCAATCCCACAAATAAGAAAATATATAAATATACACGAATATATATTTAGAACGATCCCACTTACAAATCAACGATTTCCTTCATAGCCGGATAATTGGTCCATTCACCATTTACCGAATTCAGATAATACACGACTTCTCTTATCGGGTTGATAGCAAGCAGCAACCAGTGTGCTCTATAAATTAAAACAATAGGTTATATGAAAATTTTGCTATACACAAAAGAAACAGAGATTAGATGAACCAAGAATGAGAAACTAACCCTACTGGTCGGGTATTATACGCCCAAAGATGCAGACTTTCTGTATTGCCGGTGGACATGAATCTATCTACTAAGCGCTGTCTAACTGATTCCGGTTCCGAAGCAATTGTCATTCCGCTGCAATGGGCGGAAGACACGAAACGGAATCTGTCAGACAATGCAGTCCCGCGCAACACTCTGTCATACAACAACCTTAAATAAAAACATAATAAACATTAGATTATTTTCATTGAAATATGTAAATAAATTATATTGTGGGACTAATTAAATAATATATCGGATGAGTGAATATTACCGGATGTATGAGTGCATATTACTGACGCCTAGTTGATCATGGGTAAAAATCTCTTCCAAGTCATCAAATGTAATATGTGACTGGAATTCAATACCGAAGACACTTTCATCCATGTTGATTTCACGTAAACCACCATCCTTCAAATCGGACATATCAACCATTGTTGCGAGTGTCGAACGGTATCGAGGCACAAAAGCACCGCCTTTTTTTGCCGCTTGCTTCGGAGGACCAGTGGGTGGTAAGCTACGAACCTGCTGCGTCACTTGTTGTGACTCCCGAGCGGATGCCTAAAAATCATATAAGTTAGGTAAAATATAAAATCATGCAGATTTAGATTCAGACTATATATTAACACTTTAAATGTACCTCTTTTAGTGATGCAACAGACTCCTCCTCCTGTAAAATCCCTTTACCCTTAATTGCGGGTTTTATAGGAGCAGTCTAAAATTAAAATGTAAAAAATAATTAATAAACGGTTTAGAATTGACATTCGAAAACTAAATGATTCATAATCGTTTTCAGTATACCTCATCACTAATGGTAATGAGCTCCGAGGGCCATGCAACAAATGATCCTATTGCATCTCGCAGCAATGTCGTCTCTGAGACCATGTCGGGTACCGGTAGAATCGCATCACGATCTAATACAACATCCACCGATACTTTCAGGTGTCCATCAGGGAGGGGTCTGTGGTGAAGTAAATCTCCCGAAGTGTTGTGCACTTTTCCCTTGCCAACTAGTCGATAATTCGGTGACGATAAGTATAGTTGGCAAGATGAAATGCCCTAAACAAATAGAAAATATAAAGTCATTATCATTAATAAAATAGAACAGTTTGTAAGGAAAAAAACTTATAATTACCTCGGGAAATTTCTTTTGATAGTTGATACTAGCCTTATCACTAGTATCTCTCACCGATGAAGTGTTGCATTTTTCTCTCATATACATATCTTTATCTCTTTGCAATTCAGAGACCTGTGCTTGCAATTCCTGCAACTTTTGCAACACTTCTTCATTGGTAAGATTTGATCTTCTCCTAGAACTCTTATAAAAAGAGGTTGGAGTCACACCATGACCCTTACCCCTCACCCGACCGGGATACTCGGGAGCATCTAGTACTCTACTAAGTACGCTCTCCTCACCGGTGGATGCCGATTGCGACAAGGTCTCCTGTAATTCATTTACATTTAAATAATTATTAGTGGAGATAAAAAATCATTTATATATTAAAAAACATTGATTTAATTAAAGACACAGTATTATACTTACACATTCAGTATAAACTCTCTGAACATCGGGATCGACAGCTTGATTTTTGCCCACACGAGCTTCCTTCCACAACACATGTACAGGAAGTGAAGCTTCCTCACTTTTAGTCTCCTCTAACTATGCATTGACACAAACGATAAAATCGTCAATTAAAACATGCACATGTAGACAATTAATTAAAACGCATTTCTATTTACTTACAATTTTATCCTCTAAGCGTGCATATCCCAAACGCCCTTTCTTGTATGGATACGCGGGTTTGGATGCTCTCTTACTATTCGTGGCACTCTTTTTCTGAAATGCTTCATCTCTTTGCTTTAAAAACTCAGCCCAATCTGCTTCATCAATGAATGTCGCATACTTTGTTGGCCGTCCCGGTGCCTCTTCAAGAAATTTTCCATCTTTATCCTTAAGATAGGTGTTTGTCAAAAAACTTTTCCACCCTCTATATCTTTTGCCGGCCAAACTAAGTATGTAGCTTTTACGTTCATCTGGTATCTCAAAAGTCCTCTGCAAAAATAACAACAATTAACCATATATGATATATACCTGAAGTGTTAGTATAAGTAATTTAAACAATTTATCGTCAAGATAATAACAACAATTAACCATATATGATATATACCTGAAGCTCTTCCCAAATCGCTTGTTTTTTCTCCTCCAATTCTGAATTTTTCGTTTTCGATTTCCAGGTAGGTACGGAGACCGGAATATGCATACGGACAAGTGTACCAATATAACTTGTCAACTTTGCAGAATTAGGACCAATTGGTTGTTTATCAGAATTCCATTCCAATCGGTATACTAATCCTTGGTCTCTATGTCGAATGATTCCCTTCATAATAGTGATGCCTCGTGCCACCTCTTTTGCTTCAGTATCAGGTGGAGCATTTGTATCCGAAGCAACTCTTTCTTGTGAGTTTTCTTGTGCGTTTTCAGGTGGGTTTTGAGGTGGAGCATCTCTATCTGGAGCCATTGAACCTGTATCAAACAAACTAAAGCACATTAGTACACTATTAACACTAACTTTATATGAGAAACATTTCAAAAAATTACATAAAAATAATAAAGATGTCCTCAAAACTCAACCCCTTTTACTAAAAATAATAAAGTATTTAACAACAAAAGAAACTAAACCCATAGATAATAAATAAGCAGTCCAGTAATATTTTTCTTGCTTTGAAGAGATACCTAAAACATAAAAAAAATGTTAGAAAAAACATCTTAATATTAAAATAAAAACAAAACACTGTTGGAGGATATACTAAAAACAAAAATGAAAACTTTAAAACAAAATAAAAAGATAATACCTTTAATTCGAATTACCCCTTAACTCTTGAACAACTAGATAATATGTAGATGGTATATGAACCAGTAAGACAAAAATGAAGGAAAATGAAGGAGACAAAAATGACAAAAATAATATTAGATGATACTCATATTAAGATTGAAATAGAGAGAACATGTATATATTTGAACAAGTACACCTTTAAACTAACATTACAGTACCAACAATCAAGATTGAAATAGAGAGAACATGTATATATTTGAACATGTACAACAATCAAGTTTCATCATTGCAACAAGTCATCATAGCATACAAAAATGCTTCAAATTTTGAACCTGTATCAAACAAACTAAAACATTGACACTATTAACACTAACTTTATCACTAACGTCTCTTTCTTTTCTTGGTAGGATTGTGTACTACGCGTCTCTTAACAATGCGGACGGTTGGATTGATCCAAATACCCTCATTATGATCATTTCTAATACAAGATTCATTCTCATTTTGATCGTTTCTTGTACAAGATTCAATGCCAACACCAATATCACCTTGATCTTCAATTTTTTCATCAACTATTTTGTTAGATAAAAGCACTATAGACCATTTCGTACTTGTCGGATCATTGACATAGAACACTTGTTTAGCTTGAGAGGCTAGAATGAAAGGCTCATCTTTGTACCCTACCCTATTGAGATCCACTTGCAAAAATCCTGACTTATCCATTCGTACGCCACTATTATTTTCAACCCACTTGCAACCAAATACAGGAATCTGAAACTTCGCGTAATCAAACACCAAAATGCGCTCGATAACCCCAAAATATGACAAATTTGCAAATTTCGGATTTAAGTCATTCGCACTTGATATGTGCATAGCTTCAGCTACCAAGGTAACACCACTATTTTGCATAGTACTTTTATCATCCTGTTCTTTGGTATAAAATGTGTATCCATTAATTGCGTATGCGCTATAAGAAAGCACAATTACAGATGGACCATAGGCTAAACATCTCAACCTTTCTGTTACTGAAGCAGGATCTGAACGATACTTTGAATAAATATGATCTCTAAACCACGGTATGAAACTTCGATTGTGCTCTCGTACTATCCAGTTCTCATTTCTATTTGGATTTAAATCTCGGAGAACAACTTTGTGCATTTCAACAAACGGCTCAACCTCAATCTCATTGTGCAGAACATACAAGTGCACTTGATCCCGTTCGACCATTGATACTGTCACAACTTTATTTCCAATTAGCCTTTTTCCTTCTTTTTTTTCGACAATATGAGATTTGGGGAGTCCAATTGATTGAACATTTGACAGATATTCAGTACAAAACTCAACCGCTTCTTCAGCAACGTATCGCTCGGCAATACAACCCTCTGGTCGACTTCTGTTTTTCACGTACCCTTTTAATATTTTCATATAACGTTCAGCAGGGTACATCCATCTCATATAAGCTGGTCCGCACAGTTGTGTCTCTTTCACAAGATGAACGACTAGATGAACCATTATGTCAAAAAACGAGGGAGGAAAATACATTTCAAGATCACATAAAGTAACAACTATCTCATTTTGCAATGTTGGTAAGATCGCGGGATCGACCACCTTACTGCAAATAGACCTGAAGAAGAAACACAGCTTAGTTATTGCGCTTCTTACTTTTTCTGGCAGAATAGAACGTATACCTATTGGTAAAAAATGTTCCATTATAACATGGCAATCATGCGTCTTCAAACTCTTTAACTTGAGGTCTTTCATGGACACAAGTCTTCTAATATCTGAAGAGTAGCCTTCTGGAACTTTTACTTCACTGAGGAACTTACACAATGTTTTCTTCTCCTTTCTAGATAGAGTGTAAACAGCAGGTGGCAGATATGTTCGTCTTCCTTTCGTCACGGGCCCCAATTCAGTTCTCATCCCCATGTTTACCATGTCATTCCTTATGTTAACGCCATCCTTAGACTTTCCTTGTATATTGAGTAGCGTACCTATAACGCTGTCAAATACATTTTTTTCAATATGCATAACATCCAGGAAATGTCTTACGTACAACGACTTCCAATATGGAAGTTCAAAGAAAATTGACTTCTTCTTCCACCCACCCTTGACAATTGAATGTGCAAAAGGCTTGCCAAACTGAGTGCTCACATCTTTCACCTTTTCAAAAATTTGATCACCTGACAAAAAAGGCGGGGCTGTACGATGTTCGGCCTCTCCATTGAATGCTTTTCTCCACCCACGGTAGTGATGATTAGAATTTAAGAATCTACGATGGCCGAGAAAGACATTCTTCTGACAAAGCGCCAATCGTGTCGTATCGGTTTCATCTTCACAAACAGGACACGCCTTTTGACCCTTGTTGCTGTACCCGGATAGATTTCCGTATGCTGGAAAATCATTAATTGTTCCAAACAACATCGCCCTCAAGTTGAAACTTTCTTTCCTATACCCATCGTAAACCTCCACACCTCTCTCCCACAAAAACTTTAAATCTTCGATTAAGGGTGCCAAGTATACGTCTATGTCATTCCCTGGTTGTTTAGGCCCAGAAATTAGCATAGATAACATCATGTACTTACGCTTCATACATAGCCACGGAGGTAAGTTATAAATCATAAGAATCACAGGCCATGTGCTATGCGAGATACTTTGAATACCATGCGGGTTCATTCCATCAGTAGACAATGACAACCGAAGGTTTCTTGCTTCTTTTCCAAATTCAGGATATTCAGTATCAACTTTACTCCATTGTGGTGAGTCTGCCGGATGTCGCAACTTTCCATCAATAATTCTTTCATCTGCATGCCAAGTCAAGTGTCTTGAATCGGTCTCACTACGATACATGCGTCTAAATCTCGGAATTATAGGAAAATACCATAAGACTTTAGCAGGAGACAACTTTTTCTTATATCGAGGGGCACCACATTTAGGACACTCATTCAACGCTGCATACTCGTTTCGAAACAAAACGCAATCGTTTGGACATGCATGTATCTTATCATAGCTCATTCCAATAGAAGACAACATCTTTTTGGCTTCATACGTTCGATTGGGAAGAACATTATCCTCTGGTAGCATATCTTTCATAAGGGCTAATAACTCTGTGAAACTTTTATCCGACCATCCATTGTCCGCCTTTAAGTTGTACAACTTTAACACCGCAGACAATCTTGTGAATTTTGAACAACCAACATACAACGGTTTCTCTGCATCGCTTACCAACCTCTCAAACATTTTGGGACAATCCGCAAGATCTTCTTCAAGCGCTTCTGCAATCTCTTCGACTCGATCACAATCGTATGTGTCTGTGCAATCGTCGTTTGAAGCATACTTCCTATTACAACTCGACTCAGCATTCCCGGTACTTTTCTCACCATGCATTGTCCAACATGTATAACTTCTATCAATTCCAAACCGTAGTAAATGAGATCCCAACTGATTCCCGTCAACCTTACCCCCGGCATAACAGCAACCCAAGCAAGGACACGGCATTCGAAGCGGGTCTTTGGAGTGCGCAACCGCAAACTCAACAAATTCCCATACCCCTTTCTCGTACTCTTTCGACAATCGGTTTGAATTCATCCATGTCTTATCCATGTCTTAATTAAGCTAAACAAAAACGGTCAAACTTTCACTCTTCACAAGTAACCCCTATGGCGAATTCAATTCACAAAGTTAGTAAGTACCTCACTTAACGATAAACGAAATTAAAGAGTTACTGAGAGGATCGGAAATTAATTTTAATAAATAACTAATAAAATAAAATAAAATAAATATATAAAATTACTAAAAAAAAACCTTAATTTTAACTCCAAAATAATTTAATAGACTTCACAACTTTAATATATAAGATATATGATTCACTCTAACCTAACTTTCACTTCAAATTTAGTATTTATTTCACCTATTTGTCATCATAATCTAACAACATGTTTCACACTAACCTAACTTTCACTTCAAATTTATAGAGTATTTCTTTCACCTATTTGTCATCATCTTAATTATTTAAATTCTATTAAGAACATGATACATAAAGGCCGAACATATGCTAACACTTGAATCAAAAAATTATGTTGCTTAAGAATCAGGACTAAAGATAATTTATAAACATCGACATTCTTCAACCAATGAGACGAGTTTCACACAAAGAACAAAACTATTAAAACTCACACAAAGTTCAAAACAGACTTCATAAACACAATAATATAAACCTTAGATTAGAACAATAAGCTTATTTAAGGAACTTTAAATATATAAACCTTAGTCTACATTGTTTGTTATGGGTGGGAAATAACAGTTTCATTACTACAGCAAATACATTCCCTCCCCATTCTTGATGTTGTTTTGGAAGGCATGTCCATGACTTTCATAACTGGAATTCCTAAATTGCACAGATTCAAGGCCATCCTATTACTTCCACTACTAATAGGGGTTAAGTTCTCTTCATCTATTTCTTTCCTATTGAAAAAAGAATCATTTTTTCTACTCTTCATTATCACTTTTGTGATGCATAATCAATTAAATAAATTAACACAACACAACAAAATCTCAAAATTATCTAAGTTCCAATCTTACACATATTAGTAAGTACCAATTCTCTAAATTCCAATTCCACTACATTATAGCGCATTAAAAATATAACCACCTCTAATATAAACAAATTCCTTCTACTCCTAACAAATTAAAAAATAAACACTACCATTTTTCTATTAATGTCTTATGTAACTAATAATTAAAGTTTACAAAATTTCAACTTCTAAGGCACCAAACTAAAAAAAATTATCACATTATCACAATACAAACACAATACTTCAAACCAGAACATCAACTTAATAAAACAAACCAAAAACACATTATCACATTATCACAATATTATACTTCAAACTAAAACACCAACCTACAACAACACAAGATTACTTCAAGATTAATTTTTAAAAACAATGTTAAATCTTACTTAAGATTTAAGAGGAAGGAAGCAAGTTAGATGAAGAAGATGGACTTCTAAAAACCAGTTCGTGAAGGCCTCTGGAGGATTGAGATTACTTGAATGAGAGAGATTACTTAAGCAATTGAACGAGAGAAAGAAATTGTTCTCCTGGAATGCGAAAATATCAATTGGTTAGGGTAAACAAGAACAATGACATTAGTTTCTTTGACATTAGTTTGAAGAAACTGTTGAATGAAGAGTATAAAAATACACAAGTTTCCTTGACATCCATCACAAATGACTTACTTAGTGAAGCATCAAAAGATAGTGATACCTTAAATCTTGAGCGCTTTAGCTTGTTTGTTGTTGAAAACAATTGAAATGGATAGTGAAGAACACTGTAAAGATCATTTTCATTACTAGAAATTAGTAAACATGATTGTGCACATTGAGGTGAATAGCATAGAACAAACACAACAGTAGTTAGTAATCACGATTCTATGTCAATAGATTAGCACAATATCAAGAATTAGTTCTTATGTCAAGAATTAGCAATTCAATTCTATGAGGAATTTCTACGTACACCTAATGTGCAAATGTTATGTCTACAAATCTATGTTAAAATCTACATCACAAATTCACATAAACATTATCACAAACACATAATATGCATGCAGAAATTACTCAAGTATTCAACAAAACTATGAAAATCAAGTAATGTTACCTAAGATAATTTGTAGAAAATTGGAAGTTGGATGTTGTTGATGATGATAACAGGGAACCACGTTTGGACTTGACAAAGAGCTTTGAAGTAGGAGCGACGGAGATGGCTGAGGAAGTGACGGCAAGTGACGGTGACGGCAAGTGACGGAGCTTTGAACAAATGGAAATAGAAGAAGAATGGCGGCAGCAGTGAAGTAACGGTCGCGGAGATGAGGCAGAAGACGGATGGGGTTGGAAGTTCGTAACAGTACTGAGGTCTGGACTTTGGAATGAAGGTTGATGTGAGAAGACGGATGGGGTTTGTATAATTTTGTTTTTAAAAATTTTAATTTTAAAAAGGCTATGAAAGCGCTTTTGAAAAGCGCCTTAGTAGATGTAGCTATACCAGCGCTTTTAAGGGTAAAGCGCTCTTGTACCCCACCCCCTACCAGAGCGCTTTTGAAAAGCGCTCTCATACCCCCTTACCAAAGCGCTCTCATACCCCCTTACCAAAGCGCTTTTCAAAAGCGCTCTCATACCCCCCCTTACCAAAGCGCTTTTCAAAAGCGCTCTCATACCCCCCCTTACCAGAGCGCTTTTTAAAAGCGCTTTCATACCCCCCCCACTATAAGAGCGCTTTTTTAGCGTGTTTTTTAATTTTGTCTTTAGCGAAGCCTATGCCAGCGCTTTTCCTAAAAGCGCTTTCGTAGGGGTGCTGCTAAAAGCCAAATTTGGTATAGTGGATCTTTGTTTATCGAAGGGGCATTTTCTAGAGTGTCTCATACTCGAGGGACATGATTGTGTTTTCCGAGGCAACAAGCGAGGTTACCCTAGAGGTGCAAGTGTGAATCGTGTATTGATTTTCATGCATTTATTCTTGTATTAGGTTATCTAGCGATTAATTTCGAATCTTGCCATACAAACCCTAATTTCTATATAGTATATTGAAAACAATAAATTGCGGGAATTTAAAGTCTAAGTTATTACAAAACAGTATCCGGGGATGGGGGTACAATTATTTACAAATGGGGATGAGTCTTATCAGAATAATAATGTCCAAATATGTGTTACAACTAAATCGAACTGTCGCAATTAAATGTAAAAATTATAACAAATTGTAAGATAAAGAAAATCAAAGAAATATGAGATGCATGTATTTATTTACAAATGAACAAACAAAATTTAACCTAGTGAAGATTAAGTGTTATTATTATTTTTTTGTATTTTTAGGAAATTTTTGTAAAGAAAAGATTAATTACCTAAATTAATGCTTAAGATTATTCTTGTATTTTATTAATAAAAAAAAAGTTAAAGAAAAAACAAAATTGATTAAATCAAACTAACTATTCTTTTTTTTTGTATTTTTATTATATTAAAACAAGATTAATAAAGAAAAAATAAAATTAGTTTAAAAGAAAGTAAAACAAAATTCAATTGGTGTTTTTATCAACTAAAAGAAAGAAAATGAATTAGTTTAAAGGATGTTAATTAAAAAGTGTTAGTTTTAAAAAAGGGAAAACGGGTTTAGGATTGTAGTTAAGGAATAGGCCCAAAATAAGAAAATGAAGAAGAACAAGAATCAGGGGGGGGTGTGCGTTTAGTAAGAACATGGGCCTATGGTTTTGTTGTTGGGGAGAAGGCCCAATTGAAGTATTAACAATTTTTTAGGGTTTCACTCAGAACTAGGGTTTGCAAACTTTGGCCACAGCGGCACCTCCTTCTCTTCTTCTCCGTTTCTCTTCTTCTCTTTCAGGCGAAGCGTATGATTCTTCCTCCAACCTCCAAGTTGCCAAAGCGCCACCCTAGCCTTCTCCTCTCCACGACGGTCCATGCCATTTGTTTTAAACGGTACAGTTTTATTTTGAAAGCGGTTTTGCATTTGTGTGATTCTTGGACATTTATTGTTTGCATGTTTTAATTCTTTGATGCTTTATGCGTGAGATGCAGAAAAATTGAGGAAAAGGAAACTGTACCTTGGTGTTTTGTTTCTGAAAAAAAGATGGAGGGAGGGTTGGACCGGCGGCGCTCTTGGTGGCCGGAGCGGAAGATGGAGATGAATGGTTGCTTGCTTGCTTTACTGGTATCTCTGTATTTCTTTTGAATGTTTGATGATGAGCTTTTCTTGAAAACTACTTATGTTGCTTCTGAACACCCTTTGAATAGCTTCTGATGTTTTCTTCCTCTTTCTTCTGGGTTATTTGATGTCGATGATGATGATACTCTGAAATTTGTTTGTATTTGATTTCATTGATGATGAAATATATTCTGAAACCTTTGTGGGCTTCTGAATCTCTTCCTCTTTCTGGTTTTGGTATAGATGATGAAAGTATCTCTGAGATTTTTGTTGCTTCTGAATGTGTGTTTCTTACTTTTGTTGATGGACACAAACTGGAACTTAGCTTTGCTTGATTTTCGTTTGGTGATGAATGTACTTATGAAAACCCTATGTTGTTTTCATTTCTGGAATGCTCTTCTTTTCTCTTTGATAGGTTAATGATGATTTAAAATCACTTCTGAAACTATTTATTCTTTCACTTCTGAAATGATCTTCTTTTCTCTTTGTATGCTGATGTTTGATGATGATGAACCTGAAAACTGGTGTTGTTGTTTTGCTTGTTCTGCAAGCTCTTCCTTTCTCTTGTTGATGATGTTGATGATGAGTGATGAAATCACTTCTGAAACTATTTTGTGTTGGCTTGTTTTGAGTTTGTATGCTATGTTGGTGTTTTGCAATTTGATTTGCAGTTGGTATTTCAGGCTTGTTGAGCTTGTTTGAGTTTGTGGTTGTTTTTGGACAAGTTGCAGTAGTTTGGTTATGCAGATTTGAGCTGGCTACAATTATGCAGGTTGGGAAGTTTTGGTTTGCAGGCTTGCAAGTTTGCAAGCAGGTTATGCTATTTTTTGGGCAAGCAGGCTTGTGGTTTGATAGCAGTTTGTTTGAGTTTTGCAAGCAGGCTTGCAGGTTTGCTTGAGTTTGCAAGCAGGTTTGTTGGTTCCAGGGTTGTAACTTGCAGTTTTGGTAAGTTGCAGTTTGTATTTACTGCAGGATTGCAGTATGGAAAGCAAGTTTGGTTAACAGGTTTGAGTGTTTGTAATGCAGGTTTGATTAGTTTTTGTGGGCTGGTTTGGGCTTACAGGTTTGCCATTGGTTTTGAGCTTTATGTGCAGGTTTTGTAGTTTTGAGATGCAGTTCTGGTAAGTATTCTGCAGTAGTTTGGAAATTTTGAGCTTACAGGTTTTTTCTCAATGTTTTTCTCTCCTTTTTTTTCTTGGACTGTTATACAGTCTACTCTTTATATCTTTTGTTTTCTTTTTTGTCTTGAAAAATAGCCTGCTTTTTGTCCAAACTGCAAACTTTCACTGAGGTTCTCTTTTTCTCCCTCTCTCTCTCTAAGCACTTTTGCTTATTTTAATATAATTCTGAAAAGTTTTGCCTAGGCTGGAAAATGATGATGGCTCTAGTAAGCCTCTTGCTTGTAACTTGGTTTATCTCTCTGCATTGTTGTACTTTGTTTCCATATTTTCTGCATTATGTACTTTGCCTCCATATTTTCTGCATTATGTATTTTGCCTTGACAGTTTTGTAACTCAGTTTGGCATTCAGTTTGGTTAATGCATTTGTAGTTAGCTTGCCATTCTTGCTCATGTTTTCCTTGCTGACTTGGTTTGACTACTGCAGTTTTGTATGGCATGCTGTACACTTTGCTTTGCCTTGCAGCCTTATACCTTTGTATTTGAACCATGTGCATGCTTGCAATTTATTTTTTTACTTTTCTCTTTGTGAACCAAGAAGAGAAATCTTCTTGTGATTTGCAAAGCGAAAAAATAAAAACATGATGAACCCAATAGCATTCTGATTCCGACCGACAAACTTTAATGATGATTTTTCTTTTTATCTGCTTGAGAATTCTTTTCAGTTAATTGCGATGATTTCTTTTTCTTCTGTCTTTTGCAGGTAAGTACCAGTTGGATAATGGAGGACGCAGTAAAAAGTCCAAGATCTTAAGAGATTAGGCTTAGATTTATTTTTCATTTATTGTAAACAAATATTATCCTAAACATTATAAGTTGTAATCTTACAATATTCAAATAAATTTGTAACCATATTTGAAGTGAATAAAAGTCTTTATCAAAAGAAAATTCTACTGTCCAATATATTTTCCATCTTTCCCTTATATTTATTTAATTATTTAAGACTCTTAAATCAAAATAATTGAAACTGTGTCTCAATAATTCTAATCCAGATGAAATAAATAATCAACAAACATTGCAGTCTCGCAACCTTACATCAATCACAATATGTGTAGTATTCTAAATAACATATGCGTTGTACAGTTAAACAAACAAGCATTCCATAAACCTTTCACTCCATTGATCAAACAAATGCCTTAAGGTTCCAAACAAAAGTCCCAGCTCTTATCCCAGATAATTAGGTTTTGAGAAACAACCAGTAATCTTGAACAAGCGAAAAAATAATGTAACAGTTAACTGAATTTCTGAGGATTCGGTTTCTTCTGAGAAATGCGAGCGAAAACCCTAATTCTGGATTTGTTGCCAAAGAAAAGTCTGCTTGATCAATTCCTGAGCCAATCTCAACAAAAATCAGAGAAATCCCTAATTCTGGATTGACTCATAAAGAAAAGTCTGTTTGATCAATTCTTGAGCCAATCTCAAAAATCAGAGAAAACCCTGGGGTTGTGATTTCTTGTGAAAAAGGGAGGGAAAATTTTAGGATACAACCGTTAACTTAGTAGAGCCTTTCCTAATATAACTTTGAAAGTGATCTAACATCCATATATTAAATAAAAAGTATTAATAGATTTAATATATAACTATTTTCTATAATACATCATACAGTTTTCTACAAAAAAACTTAAAATGGATATTATTTAGCTGGTTAATTTTTGGGATGTTACAATATAAAATATCTACAGTTAATTTGAGTATTATTTAATTTTTACCTTAAAGATTTATCATATTAAAATATAGATCATTTCAAATAAAATAACATGTAATTATCAAAAATAGATCTATCAACATTAAGCAACTCATATGAAATTTTATTATTGCACACTAATGGGAATAAAATGAACCAATATGTATTGTCTGTTTAATCTATATTTTCTTTTATTTGATAGTTCTATTAAACAACAGATAAAATGAAAATTATTATAGCACTATTTCTAAAAATAAATTCAAATGTTTTATCTCCTAAAAAATAATTAAGGATTTTACTTTGAAAATATTTTTTTATATATATGTTCTACATAAGGATAATGTCATGAAATTTAAATTTAAATTCTTTTCATATAAGTATAATTTCATTTTTTTTCAATTAAATTTTTTTATTCTTAAATTAGAAACTAACAATAAAATTCTAATTGATAACCATACTATATAAGTAGCCAATAACTAGCAAAACTGAAGTGGTTGCACTTACCAATAAGTTGTTTAACACCTCCAAACCATAATAACTAGCAAATATGTTTCTATAAGAGGGGAAATTATCGTAGATCCCAATATAATATCCTTAAATGAAAAAAAAAATTATTTGAACTAAAATTGTTTAGAAACAAATCTAAGTTGTAACGTAAAACAAATTTGCAAGTTCTTAACACTCTTCACACCGTTCGCTTATAACTACCTCCTTAAATATCCAAGCTAACCGAGTTCCATTGAACTGACATTGTAAAACAACACATTGTTTTTTATATATAAATATTTCTCATTAACAACCGCTTCCAATATTCATTTCACTTGATCACATATCTCAATCTCTCTATTGAAACAAAATGCAGAAAACAAACTCAAATATAGAGGTGTTAAGGGTGTAAGCACTATCAATTCTCTATACACCTCACCTTTTTCTTGATTTTTCTATCTTAGCTCCCATTCAAGATAAAGTTGATCCATGCTGTGACACAAAGGACCCAATAAGTGACGACGCGTCTTTTGATTTTGATGGCTTTGCTTTCATTCAAGATAATCTTGATCCATATTGTAGCACAAAAATACAAATTAACAACGATTCTTTTTTAGATTTTGAAGTCTTTGCTTCCGTTAAAGATAAATCTGAATCATATTGGAGCTCCAATCAACAAATTCACAATAGTGATGGAGAAAATACTGAAGAGCGAGAATTTACTTTTTCATACACTGAAGTCCAAGGATTGGAAATATTTGCCGATGACATATTTGTAAATGGAAAAATGCGAACATTACTCCTTACTTTTAACCAATCTCTTCAATTCTTCCCCACCACAAATAATATTGCTTCACATCTTCGACCTCCCATAAAGAACATCTTCATTAAGAATTCTATAAGTCCACAATCAATATCGGGTGGAATTTCTAAAAAAACTCAAAATGAGTTATTGCTAAATATGACAATGAAATGTTCAAGTGAGTGCTATGAAAAAAGCAAGTCCACAGGGTCATCAAATCTATGGAGACTTAGACAAAATTTGAATCTTCGAAGTAATAGTGACCATATGGATTCTTTTGTCATATTGAAACCTTCGGTGCCAAAAACGATAATCAAGCCCAAGGTAGATAACATCATTGTTAAAAAGAGAAAGGGTGATCAACCCAAAAATACATTATTGGCTTATGAGAAGCTTTATGTGAAGAATAAAACGAGAAAAGGAACAAATAAACGAAGATCATTCTTTCCATACAAACACAATCTATTTGGATTCTTTACCAACATGCACAGACTGATTAGGAACTTGCACCCCTTTTGAGATTGAATTATCAAGTTTTTTTATTGTTGAGGATTTATATTATTTTGACAATGTAGATTAATTTAATGTACATAGTCATTAGCCAAATAGCGTTAGGATTTTTAATTTTTTACTCTTGACAAAAATAAAGTGCTAATAATTACCCTTATGATAATGAGGAGAGAATGGTTTGTTGTTTTATGATAGAGTCCAAATTCTCACGTGTGTCTAATTACAGGGTAACCTGTGATGTACATATATTTTTGTCATATCAAGTTATAATGGATAGTAACCTAAAACATGACAAGAAATAATAACTTTTGATTTCATCTTACACCATTGTCACCATATTAAAATGGATTTGTTTATTTTAAGAGTATATTTTGTCTTTTAAAATAGATGAAATGTCAACTTCAATTTTTTATATGGAACGACAGTATTAAAATTAGTTTATGTGGTACCTATGACAAATATTCGACCTTAGAACCTTGTTACAAATCAAATTAACTGACTACCTCAAATGATTATTGTTTTAAATGAGTTTGTAACGCCTTTTTCCCATCATTATTTTGTTTCGTAACCGACAAACGAAATAATATAGGCTCCACCAAAATAGCTATAGAACTCCTTTGGAATTGTACTTATTCTTTTTTGCATGATTTTTTTCCTTCCAGTAAATAGAAAAAACATTGTGAAGAGAGTTTAAATAGGTACATAAAAGTGGTCACGTGAATAAGTAAACATAAATGAGACAAAATGGACAATATAAATTTATATCACTAATTGCACCTAGAAAATAAATATCATATAGTTTTCATGAATTTTACGTATTGAAGAAACACTTTTTTAATGTACATTTCATAACAATGACATGTGATATCTTATTTTTTCTCCCATTAAAATGTGTACTTGTAAAAATATATTTGGACTTTTGCATAATTTGAAAATACTAAAAAAAAACAATATGGGCTTATTTCCCAAGCTTCAAGTAAATAATATCTTAGCTTATAAAGCTCAAACTCAAGATAGAAAAATAAAGTGTAAAAAAAAAAAAAAGACAAAATTTTATATGATAAACTTTCATACATAAATAAAAAGCTATCTTTACCCTTTTTCCATTAAATGACATCCTCTCCCCTTGTTCTCTACACTCTCAAGCACAAGAAAGTTCTTGTAAAATAAATGAAAAGTGGGTCCTCTTTTGTTTTCCATGAAATAAATAAAATCAAAATAAAAACTTACAAAAAAACTTCATGAGGTAGATCGATATTGGTAGACCCTTGTAATATATTAGGGACAAACCCACACATCTCAAAGAATAAAAGTAAAACAAAACATTATCCAAATCATATGTGCATGTGTATTTGATCGTTACCTGAGTAGAGCCTTTCCTAATATCACTTTGAAAGTGATCTAACATCCATATATTAAATTAAAAGTAATAATAGATTTAATATATAACTATTTTCTATAATACATCATACGGTTTTCTACAAAGAAACTTAAAATAGATATTATTTAGCTGGTTAATTTTTGGGATGTTACAATATAAAATATCAACAGTTAATTTGAGTATTATTTAATTTTTACCTTAAAGATTTATCATATTAAAATTTGGATCATTTCAAATAAAATAACATGTAATTATCAAAAATAGATCTATCAACATTAAGCAACTCATATGAAGTTTTATTATTGCACACTAATGGGAATAAAATGAACCAATATGCATTATGTGTTTAATCTATATTTTCTTTTATTTGATAGTTCTATTAAACAACAGATAAAATGAAAATTATTAAAGCACTATTTCTAAAAATAAATTCAAATGTTTTATCTCCTAAAAAATAATTAAGGATTTTACTTTGAAATTTTTTTTTTTATATATATGTTCTACATAAGGATAATGTCATGAAATTTAAATTTAAATTCTTTTCATATAAGTATAATTTCATTTTTTTTCAATTAAATTTTTTTATTCTTAAATTAGAAACTAACAATAAAATTCTAATTGATAACCATACTATATAAGTAGCCACTAACAAGCAAAACTGAAGTGGTTGCACTTACCAATAAGTTGTTTAACACCTCCAAACCATAATAACTAGCAAATATGTTTCTATAAGAGGGGAAATTATCGTAGATCCCAATATTTGAACTAAAATTGTTTAGAAACAAACCTAAGTTGTAACGTAAAACAAATTTGCAAGTTCTTAACACTCTTCACACCTTTCGCTTATAACTACCTCCTTAAATATCCAAGCTAATCGAGTTCCATTGAACTGACATTGTAAAACAACACATTGTTTTTTATATATAAATATTTCTAATTAACAACCACTTCCAATATTCATTTCACTTTATCACATATCTCAATCTCTCTATTGAAACAAAATGCAGAAAACAAACTCAAATATATAGGTGTTAAGGGTGTAAGCACTATCAATTCTCTGTACACCTCACCTTTTTCTTGATTTTTCTTTCTTAGCTCCCATTCATAATAAATTTGATCCATGCTGTGACACAAAGGACCCAATAAGTGACGACGCGTCTTTTGATTTTGATGGCTTTGCTTTCATTCAAGATAATCTTGATCCATATTGTAGCACAAAAATACAAATTAAAAACGGTTCTTTTTTAGATTTTGAAGTCTTTGCTTCCGTTAAAGATAAATCTGAATCATATTGGAGCTCCAATCAACAAATTCACAATAGTGATGGAGAAAATACTGAAGAGCGAGAATTTACTTTTTCATACACTGATGCCCAAGGAATGGAAATATTTGCCGATGACATATTTGAAAATGGAAAAATGCGAACATTACTCCTTACTTTTAACCAATCTCTTCAATTCTTCCCCACCACAAATAATAATGCTTCACATCTTCGACCTCCCATAAAGAACATCTTCATTAAGAATTCTATAAGTCCAAAATCAATATCGGGTGGAATTTCTAAAAAAACTCAAAATGAGTTATTGCTAAATATGACAATAAAATGTTCAAGTGAGTGCTATGAAAAAAGCAAGTCCACAGGGTCATCAAATCTAAGGAGACTTAGACAAAATTTGAATCTTCGAAGTAATAGTGACCATATGGGTTCTTTTGTCATATTGAATCCTTCGGTGCCAAAAACGATAATCAAGCCCAAGGTAGATAACATCATTGTTAAAAAGAGAAAGGGTGATCAACCCAACAATACATTATCGACTTATGAGAAGCTTTATGTGAAGAATAAAACGAGAAAAGAAACAAATAAACAAAGATCATTCTTGCCATACAAACACAATCTATTTGGATTCTTTACCAACATGCACGGACAGATTAGGAACTTGCACCCCTTTTGAGATTGAATTATCAAGTTTTTTCATTGTTGAGGATTTATATTATTTTGACAATGTAGATTAACTTAATGTACATAATCATTAGCCAAATAGCGTTAGGATTTTTAATTTTTTTATCTTGACAAAAATAAAGTGCTAATAATTACCCTTATGATAATGAGGAGAGAATGGTTTGTTGTTTTATGATAGAGTCCAAATTCTCACGTGTGTCTAATTACAGGGTAACCTGTGATGCACATATATTTTTGTCATATCAAGTTATAATGGATAGTAACCTAAAACATGACAAGAAATAATAACTTTTGATTTCATCTTACACCATTGTCACCATATTAAAATGGATTTGTTTATTTTAAGAGTATATTTTGTCTTTTAAAATAGAAGAAATGTCAACTTCAATTTTTTATATGGAACAACAGAATTAAAATTAGTTTACTTGGTACCTATGATAAATATTCGACCTTAGAACCTTGTTACAAATCAAATTAAGTGACTACCTCAAATGATTATTGTTTTAAATGAGTTTGTAACGCCTTTTTCCCATCATTATTTTGTTTCGCAACCGACAAACGAAATAATATAGGCTCCACCAAAATAGCTATAGAACTCCTTTGGAATTCTACTTATTCTTTTTTGCATGATTTTTTTCCTTCCAGTAAATAGAAAAAAACATTGTGAAGAGAGTTTAAATAGGTACATAAAAGTGGTCACGGGAATAAGTAAACATAAATGAGACAAAATGGACAATATAAATTTACATCACTAATTGCACCTAGAAAATAAATATCATATAGTTTTCATGAATTTTACGTATTGAAGAAACATTTTTAATGTACATTTCATAACAATGACATGTAATATCTTATTTTTTCTCCGATTAAAATGTGTACTTGTAAAAATATATTTGGAGTTTTGTATAATTTGAAAATACAAAAAAAAAACAATATGGGCTTATTTCCAAAGCTTCAAGTAAATAATATGTTAGCTTATAAAGCTCAAACTCAAGATAGAAAAATAAAGTGTAAAAAAAAAAGAAAGACAAAATATTATATGATAAACTTTCATACATAAATAAAAAGCTCTCTTTACCCTTTTCCCTTTAAATGTCATACTCTCCCCCTTGTTCTCTACACTCTCAAGCACAAGAAAGTTCTTGAAAAATAAATGAAAAGTGGGTCCTCTTTTGTTTTCCATGAAATAAATAAAATAAAAATAAAAACTTACAAAAAAACTTCATGAGATAGATTGATATTGGTAGACCCTTGTAATATATTAGGGACAAACCCACACATCTCAAAGAATAAAAGTAAAACAAAACATTATCCAAATCATATGTGCATGTGTATTTGATCGTTACCTTAGTAGAGTCTTTCCTAATATCACTTTGAAAGCGATCTAACATCCATATATTAAATAAAAAGTATTAATAGATTTAATATATAACTATTTTCTATAATACATCATATGGTTTTCTACAAAGAAACTTAAAATGGATATTATTTAGCTGGTTAATTTTGGGGATGTTACAATATAAAATATCTACAGTTAATTTGATTATTATTTAATTTTTACCTTAAGGATTTATCATATTAAAATTTAGATCATTTCAAATAAAATAACATGTAATTATCAAAAATAGATCTATCAACATTAAGCAACTCATATGAAGTTTTATTATTGCACACTAATGGGAATAAAATGAACCAATATGGATTATCTGTGTAATCTATATTTTCCTTTATTTGATAGTTCTATTAAAAAACAGATAAAATGAAAATTATTAAAGCACTATTTCTAAAAATAAATTCAAATGTTTTATCTCCTAAAAAATAATTAAGGATTTTACTTTGAAAATATTTTTTTTATATATATGTTCTACATAAGGATAATGTCATGAAATTTAAATTTAAATTCTTTTCATATAAGTATAATTTCATTTTTTTCAATTAAATTTTTTTATTCTTAAATTAGAAACTAACAATAAAATTCTAATTGTTAACCATACTATATAAGTAGCCACTAAGAAGCAAAACTGAAGTGGTTGCACTTACCAATAAGTTGTTTAACACCTCCAAACCATAATAACTAGCAAATATTTTTCTATAAGAGGGGAAATTATCGTAAATCCCAATATAATATCCTTAATTGAAAAATATTAATTATTCGAACTAAAATTGTTTAGAAACAACTCTAAGTTGTAACGTAAAACAAATTTGCAAGTTCTTAACACTCTTCACACCTTTCGCTTATAACTACCTCCTTAAATATCCAAGCTAACCGAGTTCCATTGAACTGACATTGTAAAACAACACATTATTTTTTATAGATAAATATTTATCATTAACAACCGCTTCTAATATTCATTTCACTTTATCACATATCTCAATCTCTCTATTAAAACAAAATACA
Organism: Vicia faba; assembly: GCA_948472305.1. Lineage (NCBI taxonomy): Eukaryota > Viridiplantae > Streptophyta > Magnoliopsida > Fabales > Fabaceae > Vicia > Vicia faba. The sequence continues at coordinate 237,668,405 of OX451739.1, read as the reverse complement.
GAAAACAAACTCAAATATATAGGTGTTAAGGGTGGAAGCACTATCAATTCTCTGTACACCTCCACCTTTTCTTGATTTTTCTTTCTTAGCTCCCATTCAAGATAAAGTTGATCCATGCTGTGACACAAAGGACCCAATAAGTGACGACGCGTCTTTTGATTTTGATGGCTTTTCTTTCATTCAAGATAATCTTGATCCATATTGTAGCACAAAAATACAAATTAACAATGATTCTTTTTTAGATTTTGAAGTCTTTGCTCCCGTTAAAGATAAATCTGAATCATATTGGAGCTCCAATCAACAAATTCACAATAGTGATGGAGAAAATACTGAAGAGCGAGAATTTACTTTTTCAGGCACTGATGTCCAAGGAATGGAAATATTTGCCGATGACATATTTGAAAATGGAAAAATGCAAACATTACTCCCTACTTTTAACCAATCTCTTTAATTCTTCCCCACCACAAATAACAATGCTTCACATCTTCGACGTCCCATAAAGAACATCTTTATTAAGAATTTTATAAGTCCACAATCAATATCGGGTGGTATTTCTAAAAAAACTCAAAATGAGTTATTGCTAAATATGACAATGAAATGTTCTACTGAGTGCTATGAAAAAAGTAACTCCACAGGGTCATCAAATCCATGGAGACTTGGACAAAATTTGAGTCTTCGAAGTAATAGTGACCATATGGATTCTTTTGTCATATTGAATCCTTCGGTGCCAAAAACGACAATCAAGCCCAAGTTAGATAACATCATTGTTAAAAAGAGAAAGGGTGATCAACCCAAAAATTCATTATCAGCTTATGAGAAGCTTTATGTGAAGAATAAAATGAGAAAAGGAATAAATAAACGAAGATCATTCTTGCCATACAAACACACACTATTTGGATTCTTTACCAACATGCACGGACTGAGTAGGAACCTACACCCCTTTTGAGATTGAATTATCAACTTTTTTCATTGTTGAGGATTTATATTATTTTGACAATGTAGATTAATTTAATGTACATAGTCATTAGCCAAATAGCATTAGCATATTTAATTTTTTTCTCTTGACAAAAATCAAGTGCTAATAATTCCCCTTGTGATAATGAGGAGAGAATGGTTTGTTGTTTTATGATAGAGTCCAAATTCTCACGTGTGTCTAATTATAGGGTAACCTGCGATGCATATATATTTTTGTCATATCAAGTTATAATGGATAGTAACCTAAAACATGAAAAGAAATAATAACTTTTGATTTCATCTTACACCATTGTCACCATATTAAAATGGATTTGTTTATTTTAAGAGTATATTTTGTCTTTTAAAATAGAAGAAATGTCAACTTCAATTTTTTATATGGAATGACAGAATTAAAATTAGTTTATGTGGTACCTATGACAAATATTCGACCTTAGAACCTTGTTACAAATAACATTAAGTGACTACCTCAAATGATTATTGTTTTAAATGAGTTTGTAACGCCTTTTTCCCATCACTATTGTGTTTCGCAACCGACAAACGAAATAATATAGGCTCCACCAAATATGCTATAGAACTCCTTTTGAATTATACTTATTCATTTTTGCATGATTTTTTACCTTCCAGTAAATAGAAAAAAAACATTGTGAAGAGAGTTTAAATAGGTACATAAAAGTGGTCACGTGAATAAATAAACATAAATGAGACAAAATGAATAATATCAATTTATATCACTAATTGCACCTAGAAAATAAATATCATATAGTTTTCATGAATTTTACGTATTGAAGAAACACTTTTTTAATGTACATTTCATAACAATGACATGTAATATCTTATTTTTCACCCATTAAAATGTGTACTTGTAAAAATATATTTGGAGTTTTGTATAATTTGAAAATCCTAAAAAAAACAATATGGGCTTATTTCCAAAGCTTCAAGTAAATAATATGTTAGCTTATAAAGCTCAAACTCAAGATAGCAAAATAAAGTTTAAAAAAAAAGAAAAACAAATATTTTATATGATAAAGTTTCATACATAAATAAAAAGCTCTCTTTACTCTTTTCCCATTAAATGGAATCCTCTCCCTTGTTCTCTACACTCTCAAGCACAAGAAAGTTCATGTAAAATAAATGAAAAGTGGGTCCTCTTTTGTTTTCCATTAAATAAATAAACTCAAAATAAAAACTTACAAAAAACTTCATGAGGTAGATCGATATTGGTAGACCCTTGTAATATATTAGGGACAAACCCACACATCTCAAAGAATAAAAGTAAAATAAAACATTATCCAAATCATATGTGAATGTGTATTTGATCGTTACCTTTGTAGAGCCTTTCCTAATATCACTTTGAAAGCGATCTAACATCCATATATTAAATAAAAAGTATTAATAGATTTAATATATAATCATTTTCTATAATACATTATACGGTTTTCTACAAAGAAACTTAAAATGGGTATTATTTAGCTGGTTAATTTTGGGGATGTTACAATATAAAATATCTACAATTAATTTGAGTATTATTTAATTTTTACCTTAAAGATTTATCATATTAAAATTTAGATCATTTTGTAATTTTGGAAATAGATACTTAATGTCACAGTGAATGTTATGACACTGTATCTGACAAATTGTACACAAACCAAACAGTAATTTAAAAGACAGTAAAGAACACAATCAATTGTTAACCCAGTTCAGTGTATAACAACACCTACATCTGGGGGATACCAAGCCATGGAGGAAATTCACTATAAGAGGTATTAATTTAGGAATAAACCAACCAGTTTATCTCCTTCACTTAAGACCTACCCAATGCAACTTCAATCTAAGTCCTACTTAAACCTGAGTTCCTACTCACTCCCCCTCAATCACAGCAGTGATACTAATCTACTGATTAATAAGATTATGAAGACATTCTTCAATACACACGCTTGATTTTGCTTCAAAACTTTAATCAAGAGACACAACACTCGTGCTTCAAAGCTTTGAGTGATAAACAACCCTTACAACCAAATCCTACTCCAAGTCACTTATCAAGTGATAATTTCTTGGCTCACAGTAATTACTAAAACTATCACAACTACAAAATGCCTTATTGATCTTCTCTAAAAAGTGCTCCACACTATTAGGATTCATGAGAAATATATATATCCAGTCTATTCTTCATTTTAGGCTTCCATAAAAATAGCTAGGGTTAACCAAAGTTAACCTAAAGACTTGGTCTTGGCCTTTCATCATAACAGATTAGGGTTAAGCAAGGTTAACCTAATATCCACGTGAGTATCTGATCTAGTCAATATACTTCAACTCAGAATAGCACACCAAATTCCTGAAAATTCTCAGGAACAATAAATCTGCACAATAACTTGATCAGTACAGGATGTCTTAACATTGGTTATGACATCATGTATCCTGCTCACTGATTTTGGTAGAATTCAGTACATATGATCATAGCTTAATCATCATGATATTCACTCATACTGAGTTGTTCCTGTAGAACATTCCTTCTGTAGAATTTGTTTTTATCCCAGAATATTATGACATCAGTCATGACATTTGGAAATCTGGTTTTACCAAAAATTAATGCCAACAAGCAAACACTTACAAACTCCCCCTTTGGCAAATTTTTGGCTAAAACCCCTAAACAATCAGAGATTAGAATGCAGAAGCAACATGTAGTAGAACCATAATTACTTTTCCCTCTTTTTAGCCATAAAGAGGCCAAAGGATCTAGTACTTCAAGTTATACAGTTATCAAAAGGAAATCCAAAATACACAGAAACAGAGAGAAGGTATCAAATAGCAGCAGCAAGTTCCAGCATCAATCTTTACAACTCAGCAAACACAGACCTTCAGGTACTGTCATCTCTTGAGGAAGCACTATTTTCAGCAGCATCTTCTGGTGAGCTTCTTGCAGAACCATCATGTTTTTCTTCATCAGCATACTCTTCCCTCATTTATTCTTCATTATCCTCTTGTTCCAGACTAGTAATCATCTCTTCAAGAGTCCTTTTTCTTGCATCAAGCTCTCTGCAGGTTTCTTTTAGAACAACTATAACATCAGCTTTCTTGGAATGAGCTTTGACATTTGATGTCTCAGCAGATGTCATAAAAATGTCAGGGACATGTGTTCCCTGAAACAGCTTATAGTGAAAACCAAGTGCAGGGGCTCTTTTGCACACAAAGTCCTTTTCAACCAGAATATTAGGATACTGATCAATGATTATACCACACAGGAGAGAGGGAAAAGCAACAGGGCCTTTAATAGCACAACTCTCAGCATGTTTCATTGTTTGATCAAAGATGTAGTTTCCATAATCAAAGTTTGTTCTGGTTCCAACAACATAGATAAATCTTCCCAAACCAATGGAGATGGTGGATTTGTGGTTGGTGGGAACCCAGTTAGCTGCACCAATTTTGTGCAGTATTGCAAACTTCACACTCAGCTTGCTTGCAGTTAGCTTCCCTTTCAAGGGCCAGTGCTTGACTTGCTTGGCAGTGATGGTTTGAAAAACCTGGTTGTCAGTAACTTCAAGCTCAGGCTGAGCATCATCAGGCCTCCCTAGGTATTTGTTTATCACAGTAGGATAGAAATTTACCTTCCTTCCTCTCACATAAACACTCTTAAAATCAGCTGACTTTCCATCAACACATCCACCAGGCAAATTTACTATGAATTCTTTGACAAGAATCTCATAGTAGTTGGAAAACTTGACCATTGTTTTCATCAGGCCAGCAGCCTTGATGAGATCCATGACTTCCTTACACTCAATAGCACTTTTGTTCATCTCCCTCTCTAAGGCAATCCTTTTCAGAAACACATACTTCCACCTGCTTGCATTTTCTGGATGGTGAAAGGAGATGTTGTCAATGGAAACTCAGGAACCTTAGGCAGTTTGCTAGAAGAGGGTTTCTTCCTGAGAGGAATTTCTGGAACATTGCTCTCAACATCAAAATCAAAGTCTGATTCCTCATCAAATTCAAAGGGTTCAGGAGCCTTTATTTTCTTGGATATAGGTTATCTCAAGGGTTTTGAGAGACTACCAATAGATACCTTATCTTTTACCTTACCCTTCCCTTTGGAAGTTCCAGCCTTTTGATCCTTCTCAGCTTCTTCTCTAGCCTTGTTCTCAGGCCTAACTTTCTCATGAACAACTTCAATAGCCTTCTCTTTGGAGGGGCTTTGGGCAGCACTCTGCTTTTCTTTTCTACTCATCATCCTTCTTGCTATGCTAGGGTTGACATTAGCAATTAAATCATTGTCAGAAAATTCTTCATCAACATCAATGACAGGAGGTTCAACAGCCTTGTCAGTAGGGGTCTGGTGATCATCAGGTTTCTCTGGAGATTTCTCAATGTTGTCATCAGGTGTCTCAACATTCTGAGTGACATTGGGATCACTTTCTAAATTAGGGCTAGCAGTTTCTTGGTTCAATGGTACAGATACACCAGGAACAAAGTGATTCTCATTAAGAATCCTAGTGACTAGTCTGGCAATAGCTTGATGCACATAAGCAGAACCTTCCCTATTAGCTATCTCTAGAGGAACAGAGGATGATGGTTGAGAAGATTTACCAGAGGGATAAGCTTGTGATCTTCTTGCATGTCTGGTTCGCAGCTTCTTAACCTTAGTAGGGTCAGCTGCCATTGCATGAAGTGGAGTTACCTCAAGAACATCAGCATCCATGGGGTTTACGTTTGCCTTATGTTCGGTGTCAATGGGTGAGGAAGATGTAGTTGCCTTTGATGAAGATGATGACACAAATTGTTGAGACATCTTGAGAGATTGAGAATACAAGTGACAGCGAGTGTGAAATTTTCTTTTGAGGGAATGGAGAGTGATGCAGCAAACTGAGAAGAGGGAGATATAAATATGTCTATTCCTCTTCTTAAACTTTTGGAAAGAAAGAGGGAAACAAATGATTAGCCCAATCAGAATAAACTTGATTAAAATATCTCTTTCAAACCTTGTATTAAGAAAAATTAATTTCTATATCTCTTCATATTGGCAAATACCCAGCTTGCCCCTTAAATTCTCAAACTGACTAGCATCAAGTGCCTTGGTAAAAATATCAGCCAGTTGTAGTTCAGTGGCAACATGTTCCAGCTTAATCACCTTCTCCTCCACAAGATCTCTGATGAAGTGATGTCTAATGTCAATATGCTTAGTCCTGTTGTGCTGTATAGGATTCTTGGATATGTTAATAGTACTCAAATTGTCACAGTACAATGTCATGACATCTTGTGTGACGTTATACTCAGTCAGCATCTGTTTCATCCAGATCATTTGAGAACAGCTGCTACCAGCTGCTATGTATTCAGCTTCAGCAGTAGATAGAGACACACAGTTTTGTTTCTTGCTGAACCAAGAAACAAGATTATTTCCAAAAAAGAAGCATCCTCCAGAGGTGCTCTTTCTATCATCAGCACTACCAGCCCAATGAACATCACAATATCCAAACATAATTGGTTCACATCCATGAGAGTACAACATGCCATAATTATAAGTTCCACTCACATACTTCAGAATTCTTTTCACCTGGTTGATGTGACTTACTTTGGGTTCAGCCTGGTATCTTGCACATACTCCAACTGCAAAGGCAATGTCAGGTCTACTGGCTGTTAAGTATAGCAGACTTCCTATCATGCTTCTGTACAAGCTTTGATCCATATTTGCCACACTTGTGTCTTTGGACAACTTTAAATGAGTAGGTGCAGGAGTCCTTTTATGACTGAAATTCTCCATCCCAAACTTCTTGACAATATTCTTTGCATACTTGCTTTGAGACAGAAAAATTGAGGCTTCCATCTGTGTGACTTGTATTCCAAGAATGTAGGTCAATTCTCCCATGAAGCTCATTTCAAATTCAGCTTGCATCTGGTTAGCAAAATGTTTAACCATTTTATCTGACATTCCTCCAAACACTATGTAATCAACATAAATTTGAGCTGCCATTATCTTTCCTCCTTCATCCTTGAAAAAAAGAGTTTTATCCAAACCTCCTTTCCTGTATCCTTTGTCAGTGAGGAACTTTGTCAACCTTTCATACCAAGCTGTAAGAGCTTGTTTCAGACCATATAATGCTTTCCTCAATTTGTAGAAATGATCAAGACAGTTTGGATCCACAAATCCTTTAGGCTGTTCCACATACAATTCCTCATTTAAGTATCCATTTAGGAAGGCACTCTTCACATCCATCTGAAACAGCTTGAACTTAAGGAGACAAGCAACTCCTAAGAGAAGTCTGATTGATTCCAGTCTGGCTACAGGAGAAAAAGTCTCATCAAAATCAACCCCTTTAACTTGAGTGTATCCTTGAGCAACAAGCCTTTCCTTATTCCTGGTGACAACTCCTTCAGCATCTGACTTGTTCTTGTAGATCCACTTTGTGCCAATGATGTTTGTTCCTTCTAGTCTAGGAACTAACTCCCATACTTCGTGTTTCTTGAACTGGTTTAATTCATCTTGCATTGCTCCAATCCAGTATTCATCAGTCAAAGCCTCTTTAACATTTTTTGGTTCAATCTTAGACACAAAACAAAAGTTTGTGATGATTTCTCTGGATCTTGTAGTGACTCCACTGTTAGGATCTCCTATGATGAGTTCCTTAGGATGATCTTTCTGAATTATGATGGAAGGATCTTTGTTAGCTTCCTTTGATTCAGACTCTGATGGAGTAGGATTAGGCACATCATCCTTTTTAGACACTTGTGTTGAAGTCTCAAAGAATGTCTCAACATCATATGGGAAATTTGTTTCCTCATGGTGATCATCAACTATGACATTTATAGACTCCATCATAACTTTGGTCCTGGAATTGAACACCCTATATGCTCTGCTGTTGGTAGAGTATCCTAGGAATATTCCTTCATCACTTTTAGGGTCCATCTTTCTCCTTTGTTCACGATCTGTCAGAATATAGCATTTGCTCCCAAAGACATGGAAGTACTTCACTGTAGGCTTTCTTCCTTTCCATAGTTCATAAAGGGTGGATGATGTTCCCTTTCTCATGGTGACCCTGTTGTGGACATAACAGACTGTATTCATAGCTTCAGCCCAAAAGTGAATAGGAAGCTTCTTGGCATGTATCATTGCTCTGGCAGATTCCTGTATAGTCCTGTTTTTCCTTTCCACAACTCTATTTCGTTGAGCAGTTATAGGTGAAGAGAACTCATGATTGATTCTTTCCGAGGAACAGAACTCATCAAACTTACTATTTTCAAATTCCTTACCATGATCACTTCTGATTCTGACAATGCATCCTTCTTTTTCTCTTTGAATTCTTTTGCACAATTCCTTAAATACATCAAATACATCAGACTTTTCCCTAATGAAGTTTATCCAGGTGAATATGGAAAAATCATCCACAACAACACATGCATATCTCTTTCCACCAAGACTTTCCACCTGCATGGGACCCATCAGATCCATATGTAGAAGTTCTAGCACCTTTGAGGTGGTCAGATGTCTTGTCTTTGGATGTGACATTCTAGTTCGCTTTCCAACCTGAAATTCACCACAGACTCTCCCTTCATCAATCTGAAGCCTTGGAATCCCTCTGACAGCCTCCATGGATATGATCTTTTTCATCCCTCTAAGATGTAAATGACCAAGTTTTTGGTGCCACAGTTTCACTTCTTTTTCTTCTTTGGCTATAGAGCACACAAAAGAGTAGTTCGTGTTCTCAGACTCCCATAAGTAACCGTTGTATTTTGATCTGACTCCTCTCATTACAACTTCTTGTTTTTCATTAGTTACAAGGCATTCAGACTTGGTGAAGTTGACCTTGAATCCTAGATCACATAATTGACTGATACTTATGAGATTAGCAGTCAAACCATTTACCAGCAACACTTCATCTAGGTTTGGAACTCCAGGGCAGTCCAAGTTTCCAACTCCTTTGATTTCTCCTCTAGCACCATCTCCAAAAGTGACATAACTAGTAGTATGAGGTTTGACATCATTCAGCAGATTCTTGATTCCAGTCATGTGTTTAGAGCATCCACTTTCAAAGTACCAGTCTTCCTTGGCAGAAACTCTAAGGGAGGTGTGAGCTATCAGGGCTGCAGTCTTTTTCTTCCACTGTTGAGTATATGGTGCCTTGTTAGTCTTAGGTTTGACATATGGGGTCTGATTAGGATATCCATATAATCTGAAGCAGAATGGCTTTATGTGACCAAACCTCCCACAATAATGACATCTCCATCTTTGATACTTTTTCTTCATATTTCTCTGTTCTTGATGTTGAGTCCTATGTTGTGACATCTGCTTTGACATTTGTTTATCAGGCCTGGTCTTCTTCTTGTCAACAGCAGATTTCTTTGCAGCCACAAATCCTAGACCAGACATGTTTCTTGCATTTTGTCCAGCCTGAAGGATATCTTCCAACTTGTCAGTTCCAGTTGTTAACATCTTGACAAACTTAGTCATCTGATCAAGTTTGGAGTTCAACATTAGAACTTCACCTTTGAGATGGCTTATAATAGCAGTGTCTGCCTTCTTCTCAGCCTCCAACTTCACTATGAGCTTTTTCTGTTTCTTATTTTGCTGACAGACTTCAGCACTTCTGATACATAGCTTCTTGTAGGAGTCATCAAGTTCTTCAAATGTCACTTCCTCATCACTAGAATCATTATCAGAGTTACAAACACCAGATAATGCAGTAACTAGTTTAGCAGATTCTTCTTCAGAGTCACTTTCTGAGTCACCATCAGACCAAGTAACAGACATTCCTTTCTTTTGTTTCTTTAGAAAGGTAGGACATTCAGCTCCAATGTGCCCATATCCTTCACATCCATGGCATTGGATTCCTCTGCTTTGATTTCCCTTTTCTTCAGACTTAGTTCTTCTGCTGGAGTCATAGGATCTGCTAATGTCAGAGGAAATGTTCTTGACATTTAACCTTGACTTTGGGTCCATTCTCTTGATGAGTTTTTTGAACTGTCTTCCAAGCATAGCTATAGCTTCTGATATATTCTCTTTATCACTCTCCTTGCTTTCATCTTCAGTATTGGATACAAGGGCTATGCTCTTGTTTTTCTTTTCAACATTGTCACTGATCCCCATCTCAAATGTATGAAGTGACCCAATGAGTTCATCAACCTTCAAGTTGCAGATATCCTGAGCTTCCTCTATAGCAGTCACTTTCATTGCAAACCTTTTAGGCAAGGATCTGAGAATCTTTCTCACCAGCTTTTCTTCTGACATCTTTTCTCCCAATGCTCCTGAGGTGTTGGCAATTTCCAAGATGTTCATGTGAAACTCATGAATGGTCTCATCTTCCTTCATCCTTAGATTCTCAAATTTGGTAGTGAGCATCTGAAGTCTTGACATTTTTACTTTGGATGTACCCTCATGGGTGGTTTTGAGAGTGTCCCAAACATCCTTGGCCAGTTCACATTGATGTACTAGTCTGAATATGTTTCTATCAATTCCATTAAACAAGGCATTCAATGCTATAGAGTTACCTAGGGCTAACTCTTCTTCTTCTTTGCTCCATTCTTCCTCAAGTTTCAGACTAGTCGTCCCATCTTTCCCAGTTATGGTGGGATGGTTCCATCCTTTCTCAGCAACTCTCCAAGCTTTATTGTCCAGTGACTTCAAGAAGGCAATCATACGAGGTTTCTAGTAGTCATAGTTTGATCCATCCAGAATAGGTGGTATGTTCCCAAATCCTCCTTCCTTGTCCATAACGCCAGAAAATAATATCCCTAGATCTCACCCAGAAAGACAGGCAGGGTGCCTGCTCTGATGCCAATTGTAATTCTGGCAACAGATACTTAATGTCATAGTGAATGTTACGACACCGTGTCCGATAAATTGTACACAAACCAAATAGTAATTTAAAAGACAGTAAAGAACACAATCAATTGTTAACCCAGTTCAGAGTATAACAACACCTACATCTGGGGGCTACCAAGCCAGGGAGGAAATTCACTATAAGAGGTATTAATTTAGGAATAAACCAACCAGTTTATCTCCTTCACTTAAGACCTACCCAATGCAACTTCAATCTAAGTCCTACTTAAACCTGAGTTCCTACTCACTCCCCCTCAATCACAACAGTGATACTAATCTACTGATTAATAAGATTATGAAGACATTCTTCAATACACATGCTTGATTTTGCTTCAAAGCTTTAATCAAGAGACACAACACTCGTGCTTCAAAGCTTTGAGTGATAAACAACCCTTACAACCAAATCCTACTCCAAGTCACTTATCAAGTGATAATTGCTTGGCTCACAGTAATTACTAAAACTATCACAACTACAAAATTCCTTCTTGATCATCTCTAAAAAGCGCTCCACATCATTAGGATTCGTGAGAAATATATATGCAGTCTATTTTTCATTTTGGGCTTCCATAAAAATAGATAGGGTTAACCAAAGTTAACCTAAAGACTTGGTCTTGGGCTTTAATCATAACAAATTAGGGTTAAGAAAGGTTAACCTAATATCCACGTGAGCATCTGATCTAGTCAATATACTTCAACTCAGAATAGCACACCAGATTCCTGAAAATTCTCAGGAACAATAAATCTGCACAATAACTTGATCAATACAGGATGTCTTAACATTGGTTATGACATGATGTATCCTGCTCACTGATTTTGGTAGAATTCAGTACATATGATCATAGCTTAATCATCATGATATTCACTCATACTGAGTTGTTCCTGTAGAACATTCTTTCTGTAGAATTTGTCTTTATCCCAAAATGTTATGACATCAGTCATGAGATTCACAAATCTGTTTTTACCAAAAATTAATGCCAACAAGAAAACACTTACACATTTCAAATAAAATAACATGTAATTATCAAAAATAGATCTATCAACATTAAGCAACTCATATGAAGTTTTATATTGCACACTAATGGGAATAAAATGAACCAATATGCATTATCTGTTTAATCTATATTTTCTTTTATTTGATAGTTCTATTAAAAAACAGATAAAATGAAAACTATTAAAGTACTATTTCTAAAAATAAATTCAAATGTTTTATCTCCTAAAAAATAATTAAGGATTTTACTTTAAAAATATTTTTTATATATATGTTCTACATAAGGATAATGTCATGAAATTTAAATTTAAATTCTTTTCATATAATTATAATTTCATTTTTTTTCAATTAATTTTTTTTATTCTTAAATTAGAAACTAACAATAAAATTCTAATTGATAACCATACTATATAAGTAGCCACTAAAAAGTAAAACTGAAGTGGTTGCACATATCAATAAGTTGTTTAACACCTCCAAACCATAATAACTAGCAAATATTTTTATATAAGAGGGCAAATTATCGTAAATCCCAATATAATATCCTTAATTTAAAAAAAAAATTATTCGAACTAAAATTATTTAGAAATAAATCTAAGTTGTATCTTAAAACAAATTTGCAAGTTCTTAACACTCTTCACACCTTTCGCTTATAACTACCTCCTTAAATATCCAAGCTAACCGAGTTCCATTGAACTGACATTGTAAAACAACACATTGTTTTTTATATATAAATATTTCTCATTAACAATCACTTCCAATATTCATTTCACTTTATCACATATCTCAATCTCTCTATTGAAACAAAATGCAGAAAACAAACTCAAATATAGAGGTGTTAAGGGTGCAAGCACTATCAATTCTCTATACACCTCACCCTTTTCTTGATTTTTGTTTCTTAGCTCCCATTCAAGATAAAGTTGATCCATGCTGTGACATAAAGGACCCAATAAGTGACGACGCGTCTTTTGATTTTGATTGCTTTGCTTTCATTCAAGATAATCTTGATCCATATTGTAGCACAAAAATACAAATTAACAACGATTCTTTTTTAGGTTTTGAAGTCTTTGCTCCCGTTAAAGATAAATCTGAATCATATTGGAGCTCCAATAAACAAATTCACAATATTGATGGAGAAAATACTGAAGAGCGAGAATTTACTTTTTCATGCACTGATGTCCAAGGAATGGATATATTTGCCGATGACATATTTGAAAATGGAAAAATGCGAACATTACTCCCTACTTTTAACCAATCTCTTCAATTCTTCCCCACCACAAATAACAATGCTTCACATGTTTTATGATAGAGTCCAAATTCTCACGTGTGTCTAATTACAGGGTAACCTGTGATGCACATATATTTTTGTCATATCAAGTTATAATGGATAGTAACCTAAAACATGACAAGAAATTATAACTTTTGATTTCATCTTACACCATTGTCACCATATTAAAATGGATTTGTTTATTTTAAGAGTATATTTTGTCTTTTAAAATAGAAGAAATGACAACTTCAATTTTTTATATGGAATGACAGAATTAAAATTAGTTTATGTGGTACCTATGACAAATATTCGACCTTAGAACCTTGTTACAAATCAAATTAAGTGACTACCTCAAATGATTATTGCTTTAAATGAGTTTGTAACGCCTTTTTCCCATCATTATTTGGGTATGCAACCGACAAACGAAATAATATAGGATCCACCAAAATAGCTATAGAACTCCTTTGGAATTCTACTTACTCTTTTTTGTATGATTTGTTTCCTTCCAGTAAATAGAAAAAACATTGTGAAGAGAGTTTAAATAGGTACATAAAAGTGGTCACGTGAATAAGTAAACATAAATGAGATAAAATGGACAATATAAATTTATATCACTAATTGCACCTAGAAAATAAATATCATATAGTTTTCATGAATTTTACGTATTGAAGAAACACTTTTTTAATTTACATTTCATAACAATGACATGTAATATCTTACTTTGTCTCCCATTAAAATGTGTACTTGTAAAAATATATTTGAAGTTTTGTATAATTTGAAAATCCTAAAAAAAACAGTATTTGCTTATTTCCAAAGCTTCAAGTAAATAATATGTTAGTTTATAAAGCCCAAACTTAGGATAGCAAAATAAAGTGTAAAAAAAAAAAGAAAAACAAATATTTTATATGATAAACTTTCATATATAAATAAAAAGCTCTCTTTACCCTTTTCCCATTAAATGGCATCCTCTCCCCTTGTTCTCTACACTCTCAAGCACAAGAAAGTTCTTGTAAAATAAATCAAAATGGGTCCTCTTTTGTTTTCCATTAAATAAATAAACTCAAAATAAAAACTTACAAAAAACTTCATGAGGTAGATCGATATTGGTAGACCCTTGTAATATATTAGGAACAAACCCACACATCTCAAAGAATAAAAGTAAAATAAAACAATATCCAAATCACATGTGAATGTGTATCTGATCGTTACCTTAGTAGAGCCTTTCCTAATATCACTTTGAATGCGATCTAACATCCATATATTAAATAAAAAGTATTAATATATTTAATATATAATCATTTTCTATAATACATCATACGGTTTTCTACAAAGAAACTTAAAATGAATATTATTTAGCTGGTTAATTTTGGGGATGTTACAATATAAAATATCTACAATTAATTTGAGTATTATTTAATTTTTACCTTAAAGATTTATCATATTAAAATTTAGATCATTTAAAATAAAATAACATGTAATTATCAAAAATAGATCTATCAACATTAAGCAACTCATATGAAGTTTTATTATTGCACACTAATGGGAATAAAATGAACGAATATGCATTATCTGTTTAATCTATATTTTATTTTATTTGAGAGTTTTATTAAACAACATATAAAATGAAAATTATTAAAGCACTATTTCTAAAAATAAATTCAAACGTTTTATCTCCTAAAAAATAATTAAGGATTTTACTTTGAAAATAATTTTTTATATATATGTTCTACATAAGGATAATGTCATGAAATTTAAATTTAAATTCTTTTCATATAAGTATAATTTCATTTTTTTTCAATTAAATTTTTTTATTCTTAAATTAGAAACTAACAATAAAATTCTAATTGATAACCATACTATATAAGTAGCCACTAACAAGCAAAACTGAAGTGGTTGCACTTACCAATAAGTTGTTTAACACCTCCAAACCATAATAAATCTAAGTTGTAACGTAAAACAAATTTGTAAGTTCTTAACACTCTTCACACCTTTCGCTTATAACTACCTCCTTAAATATCTAAGCTAACCGAGTTCCATTGAACTGACATTGTAAAACAACACATTGTTTTTTATATATAAATATTTCTCATTAACAACCGCTTCCAATATTCATTTCACTTTATCACATATCTCAATCTCTCTATTGAAACAAAATGCAGAAAACAAACTCAAATATAGAGGTGTTAAGGGTGCAAGCACTATCAATTCTCTGTACAGCTCACCCTTTTCTTGATTTTTCTTTCTTAGCTCCCAATCAAGATAAAGTTGATCCATGCTTTGATGCAAAGGACCCAATAAGTGATGATGCGTCTTTTGATTTTGATGGCTTTGCTTTCATTCAAGATAATCTTGATCCATATCATAGCACAAAAATACAAATTAACAACGATTCTTTTTTAGATTTTGAAGTCTTTGCTCCCGTTAAAGATAAATCTGAATCATATTGGAGCTCCAATCAACAAATTCACAATAGTGATGGAGAAAATACTGAAGAGCGAGAATTTACTTTTTCATGCACTGATGTCCAAGGAATGGAAATATTTGCCGATGACATATTTGAAAATGGAAAAATGCGAACATTACTCCATACTTTTAACCAATCTCTTCAATTCTTCCCCACCATAAATAGCAATGCTTCACATATTCGACCTCCTATAAAGAACATCTTTATTAAGAATTCTATAAGTCCACAATCAATATCGGGTGGTATTTCTAAAAAAAAATCAAAATGAGTTATTTCTAAATATGACAATGAAATGTTCAAGTGATTACTATGAAAAAAACAACTCCACGGGGTCATCAAATCTATGGAGACTTAGACAAAATTTGAATCTTCGAAGTAATAGTGACCATATGGATTCTTTTGTCATATTGAATCCTTCGGTGCCAAAAACGACAATCAAGCCCAAGCTAGATAAATCATTGTTAAAAAGTGAAAGGGGGATCAACCCAAAAATACATTATCGGCTTATGAGAAGCTTTATGTGAAGAATAAAACGAGAAAAGGAATAAATAAACAAAGATTATTCTTACCATACAAACACACACTACTTGGATTGTTTACCAACATGCGCGGACTGAGTAGGAACCTGCACCCCTTTTGAGATTGAATTATCAACTTTTTTCATTTTTGAGGATTTATATTATTTTGACAATGTAGATTAATTTAATGTACATAGTCATTAGCCAAATAGCGTTAGGATTTTTAATGTTTTTCTCTAGACAAAAATCAAGTGCTAATAATTCCCCTTACGATAACGAAGAGAGATAATGGTTTGTTGTTTTTTGATAGAGTCCAAATTCTCACGTGTGTCTAATTACAGGGTAACCTGTGATGCACATATATTTTTGTCATATCAAGGTATAATGGATAGTAACCTAAAACATGACAAGAAATAATAATTTTTGATTTCATCTTACACCATTCTCACCATATTAAAATGGATTTGTTTATTTTAAGAGTATATTTTGTCTTTTAAAATAGAAGAAATGTCAACTTCAATTTTTTATATGGAATGACAGAATTAATATTAGTTTATGTGGTACCTATGACAAACATTCGACCTTAGAAACTTGTTACAAATCACATTAAGTGACTACCTCAAATGATTATTGTTTTAAATGAGTTTGTAACGCCTTTTTCCCATCATTATTTTGTTTCGCAGTCGACAAATGGAATAACATAGGCTCCACCAAAATAGCTATAGAACTCCTTTTTAATTCTACTTGTTCTTTTTTGCATGATTTTTTTCCTTCTTGTCAATAGAAAAAAGCATTGTGAAGAGAGTTTAAATAGGTACATAAAAGTGGTCACGTGAATAAGTAAACATAAATGAGACAAAATGGACAATATAAATTTATATCACTAATTGCATCTAGCAAATAAATATCATATAGTTTTCATGATATTTACGTATTGAAGAAACACTTTTCTAATGTAAATTTCATAACAATGACATGTAATATCTTATTTTTTTTCTCCCATTAAAATGTTAACTTGTAAAAATATATTTGGAGTTTTGTATAATTTGAAAATCCTAAAAACAAACATTATGGGCATATCTCAAAAGCTTCAAGTAAATAATATGTTAGCTTATAAAGCTCAAACACAAGATAGCAAAATAAAGTTAAAAAAAAAACAAATATTTTATATGATAAACTTTCATAATAAATAAAAATCTCTCTTTACGCTTTTCCCATTAAATGGCATCCTCTCCCCTTGTTCTCTACACTCTCAAGCACAAGAAAGTTCTTGTAAAATAAATGAAAAGTGGGTCCTCTTTTGCTTTCCATGAAATATATAAACTCAAAATAAAAACTTACAAAAAACATCATGAGGTAGAGCGATATTGGTAGATCCTTGTAATACATTAGGGACAAACCCACACATCTCAAAGATTAAAAGTAAAATAAGACATTATCCAAATCACATGTGAATGTGTATCTGATCGTTACCTTAGTAGAGCCTTTCTCTAATATAACTTTGAAAGCGATCTAACATCCATATCTTACATAAAAATTATTAATAAATTGAATATATAATCATTTTCTTTAATACATCATATGATTTTCTACAAAGAAACTTAAAATGGATATTATTTAGCTGTTTAATTTTGGGGATGTTACAATATAAAATATCTACAATTAATTTGCGTATTATTTAATTTTCACTTTAACGATTTATCCTATTAAAACTTAGATCATTTCAAATAAAATAACATGTAATTATCAAAAATAGATCTATAAACATTAAGCAACTCATATGAAGTTTTATTATTGCACACTAATGGGAATAAAATGAACCAATACGCATTATCTCTTTAATCTAAATTTTCTTTTATTTGATAGTTTTATTAAACAACATATAAAATGAAAATTATTAAAGCACTATTTCTAAAAATAAATTCAAATGTTTTATCTCCTAAAAAATAATTAAGGATTTTACTTTGAAAATATTTTTTTATATATATGTTCTACATAAGGATAATGTCATGAAATTTAAATTTAAATTCTTTTCATCTAAGTATAATTTCATTTTTTTTAATTAAATTTTTTTATTCTTAAGTTAGAAACTAACAATAAAATTCTAATTGATAACAATACTATATAAGTAGCCACTAACAAGCAAAATTGAAGTGGTTGCACTTACCAATAAGTTGTTTAACACCTCCAAACCATAATAACTAGCAAATATTTTTCTATAAGAGGGGAAATTATCGTAAATCCCAATATAATAATATCCTTAATTGAAAAAAAAAATACTCGAACTAAAATTGTTTAGAAACAAACCTAAGTTGTAACGTAAAACAAATTTGCAAGTTCTTAACACGCTTCACACCTTTCGCTTATAACTACCTCCTTAAATATCTAAGCTAACCGAGTTGCATTGAACTGACATTGTAAAACAACACATTGTTTTTTATATATAAATATTTCTCATTAACAACCGCTTCCAATATTCATTTCACTTTATCACATATCTCAATCTCTCTATTGAAACAAAATGCAGAAAACAAACTCAAATATAGAGGTGTTAAGGGTGCAAGCACTATCAATTCTCTGTACAACTCACCCTTTTCTTGATTTTTCTTTTTTAGCTCCCATTCAAGATAAAGTTGATCCATGCTTTGACACAAAGGACCCAATAAGTGACGATGCGTCTTTTGATTTTGATGGCTTTGCTTTCATTCAAGATAATCTTGATCCATATTGTAGCACAAAAATACACATTAACAACGATTCTTTTTTAGATTTTGAAGTCTTTGCTCCCGTTAAAGATAAATCTGAATCATATTGGAGCTCCAATCAACAAATTCACAATAGTGATGGAGAAAATACTGAAGAGCGAGAATTTACTTTTTCATGCACTGATGTCCAAGGAATGGAAATATTTGCCGATGACATATTTGAAATTGGAATAATGCGAACATTACTCCCTACTTTTAACCAATCTCTTCAATTCTTCCCCACCACAAATAACAATGCTTCACATATTCGACCTCCTATAAAGAACATCTTTATTAAGAATTCTATAAGTCAACAATCAATATCGGGTGGTATTTCTAAAAAAACTCAAAATGAGTTATTGCTAAATATGACAATGAAATGTTCAAGTGATTTCTATGAAAGAAGCAACTCCACAGGGTCATCAAATCTATGGAGACTTAGACAAAATTTGAATCTTCGAAGTAATAGTGACCATATGGATTCTTTTGTCATATTGAATCCTTCGGTGCCAAAAACGACAATCAAGCCCAAGGTAGATAACATCATTGTTAAAAAGAGAAAGGGGGATCAACCCAAAAATACATTATCGGCTTATGAGAAGCTTTATGTGAAGAATAAAATGAGAAAAGGAATAAATAAACGAAGATCATTCTTGCCATACAAACACACAGTATTTGGATTCTTTACCAACATGCACGGACTGAGTAGGAACCTGCTCCCCTTTTGAGATTGAATTATCAACTTTTTTCATTGTTGAGAATTTATATTATTTTGACAATGTAGATTAATTTAATGTACATAGTCATTAGGCAAATAGCGTTAGGATTTTTAATGTTTTTCTCTTGACAAAAATCAAGTGCTAATAATTCCCCTTATGATAATGAGAAGAGAATGGTTTGTTGTTTTTTGATAGAGTCAAAATTCTCACGTGTGTCTAATTACAGGGTAACCTGTGATGCACATATATTTTTGTCATATCAAGGTATAATGGATAGTAACCTAAAACATGACAAGAAATAATAATTTTTGATTTCATCTTACACCATTGTCACCATATTAAAATGGATTTGTTTATTTTAAGAGTATATTTTGTCTATTAAAATAGAAGAAATGTCAACTTCAATTTTTTATATGGAATGACAGAATTAATATTAGTTTATGTGGTACCTATGAATAACATTCGACCTTAGAACCTTGTTACAAATCACATTAAGTGACTACCTCAAATGATTATTGTTTTAAATGAGTTTGTAACGCCTTTTTCCCATCATTATTTTGTTTCGCAACTGACAAATGGAATAACATAGGCTCCACCAAAATAGCTATAGAACTCCTTTGTAATTCTACTTGTTCTTTTTTGTATGATTTTTTTCCTTCTAGTCAATAGAAAAGAGCATTGTGAAGAGAATTTAAATAGGTACATAAAAGTGGTCACGTGAATAAGTAAACATAAATGAGACAAAATGGACAATATAAATTTATATCACTAATTGCATCTAGCAAATAAATATCATATAGTTTTCATGATTTTTACGTATTGAAGAAACACTTTTCTAATGTGAATTTCATAACAATGACATGTAATATCTTATTTTTTTTCTCCCATTAAAATGTTTACTTGTAAAAATATATTTGGAGTTTTGTATAATTTGAAAATCCTAAAAACAAACAATATGGGCATATCTCAAAAGCTTCAAGTAAATAATATGTTAGCTTATAAAGCTCAAACACAAGATAGCAAAATAAAGTTTAAAAAAAAACAAATATTTTATATGATAAACTTTCATAATAAATAAAAATCTCAATTTACCCTTTTCCCATTAAATGGCATCCTCTCCCCTTGTTCTCTACACTCTCAAGCACAAGAAAGTTCTTGTAAAATAAATGAAAAGTGAGTTCTCTTTTTCTTTCCATGAAATATATAAACTCAAAATAAAAACTTACAAAAAACTTCATGAGATAGAGCGATATTGGTAGATCCTTGTAATATATTAGGGACAAACCCACACATCTCAAAGAATAAAAGTAAAATAAGACATTATCCAAATCACATGTGAATGTGTATCTGATCGTTACCTTAGTAGAGCCTTTCTCTAATATAACTTTGAAAGCGATCTAACATCCATATCTTACATAAAAATTATTAATAAATTGAATATATAATCATTTTCTTTAATAAATCATATGATTTTCTACAAAGAAACTTAAAATGGATATTATTTAGCTGGTTAATTTTGGGGATGTTACAATATAAAATATCTACAATTAATTTGAGTATTATTTAATTTTCACTTTAACGATTTATCCTATTAAAACTTAGATCATTTCAAATAAAATAACATGTAATTATCAAAAATAGATCTATAAACATTAAGCAACTCATATGAAGTTTTATTATTGCACACTAATGGAAATAAAATGAACCAATACGCATTATCTCTTTAATCTAAATTTTCTTTTATTTGATAGTTTTATTAAACAACATATAAAATGAAAATTATTAAAGCACTATTTCTAAAAATAAATTCAAATGTTTTATCTCCTAAAAAATAATTAAGGATTTTTCTTTGAAAATATTTTTTTATATATATGTTCTACATAAGGATAATGTCATGAAATATAAATTTAAATTCTTTTCATCTAAGTATAATTTCATTTTTTTTAATTAAATTTTTTTATTCTTAAATTAGAAACTAACAATAAAATTCTAATTGATAACAATACTATATAAGTAGCCACTAACAAGCAAAATTGAAGTGGTTGCACTTACCAATAAGTTGTTTAACACCTCCAAACCATAAGAACTAGCAAATATTTTTCTATAAGAGGGGAAATTATCGTAAATCCCAATATAATAATATCCTTAATTGAAAAAAAAATTACTCGAACTAAAATTGTTTAGAAACAAACCTAAGTTGTAACGTAAAACAAATTTGCAAGTTCTTAACACTCTTCACACCTTTCGCTTATAACTACCTCCTTAAATATCAAAACTAAACGAGTTGCATTGAACTGACATTGTAAAACAAGACATTGTTTTTTATATATAAATATTTCTCATTAACAACCGCTTCCAATATTTATTTCACTTTATCACATATCTCAATCTCTCTATTGAAACAAAATGCAGAAAACAAACTCAAATATAGAGGTGTTAAGGGTGCAAGCACTATCAATTCTCTGTACAACTCACCCTTTTCTTGATTTTTCTTTCTTAGCTCCCATTCAAGATAAATTTGATCCATGCTTTGACACAAAGGACCCAATAAGTGACGATGCGTCTTTTGATTTTGATGGCTTTGCTTTCATTCAAGATAATCTTGATCCATATTGTAGCACAAAAATACACATTAACAACGATTCCTTTTTAGATTTTGAAGTCTTTGCTCCCGTTAAAGATAAATCTGAATCATATTGGAGCTCCAATCAACAAATTCACAATAGTGATGGAGAAAATACTGAAGAGCGAGTATTTACTTTTTCATGCACTGATGTCCAAGGAATGGAAATATTTGCCGATGAGATATTTGTAAATGGAAAAATGCGAACATTACTCCCTACTTTTAACCAATCTCTTCAATTCTTCCCCACCACAAATATCAATGCTTCACATATTCGACCTCCTATAAAGAACATCTTTATTAAGAATTCTATAAGTCCACAATCAATATCGGGTGGTATTTCTAAAAAAACTCAAAATGAGTTATTGCTAAATATGACAATGAAATGTTCAAGTGATTGCTATGAAAGAAGCAACTCCACAAGGTCATCAAATCTATGGAGACTTAGACAAAATTTGAATCTTCGAAGTAATAGTGACCATATGGATTCTTTTGTCATATTGAATCCTTCGGTGCAAAAAACGACAATCAAGCCCAAGGTAGATGACATCATTGTTAAAAAGAGAAAGGGTGATCAACCCAAAAATACATTATCGGCTTATGAGAAGCTTTATGTGAAGAATAAAACGAGAAAAGGAATAAATAAACGAAGATCATTCTTGCCATACAAACACACACTATTTGAATTCTTTACCAACATGCACGGACTGAGTAGGAACCTGCACCCCTTTTGAGATTGAATTATCAACTTTTTTCATTGTTGAGAATTTATATTATTTTGACAATGTAGATTAATATAATGTACATAGTCATTAGCCAAATAGCGCTAGGATTTTTAATGTTTTTCTCTTGACAAAAATCAAGTGCTAATAATTCCCATAATGATAATGAGGAGAGAATGGTTTGTTGTTTTTTGATAGAGTCCAAATTCTCACGTGTGTCTAATTACAGGGTAACCTGTGATGCACATATATTTTTGTCATATCAAGTTATAATGGATCGTAACCTAAAACATGACAAGAAATAATAATTTTTGATTTCATCTTACACCATTGTCACCATATTAAAATGGATTTGTTTATTTTAAGAGTATATTTTGTCTTTTAAAATAGAAGAAATGTCAACTTCAATTTTTTATATGGAATGACAGAATTAAAATTAGTTTATGTGGTACCTATGACAAATATTTGACCTTAGAACCTTGTTACAAATCACATTAAGTGACTACCTCAAATGATTATTGTTTTAAATGAGTTTGTAACGCCTTTTTCCCATCATTATTTTGTTTTGCAACTGACAAATGGAATAACATAGTGTTTACAGTGATTTCTGGTAAACAACCGCTAGTCCTCCAAACTATCGAATAATCTTGCTGACTGTTATTCAATCTCTCTGGTAACTCGTAGGATCGACTAGATTGATCCTAGGATGTGTTGGTCATTAGGGTAACTCTCATGATAGAACTGGTATTCATGGTTGGTATTTAGAATGTTGTGTAGGTGTTTAACTTACTTTGATTTCTCTATTAAAGATCTAAAGGCGTGATCAAGTAAATGTGCGCGAAACTAAATTGCATGAATAAAGTTCAATTGTAAAGACATGTAAAAACTGCATAAAAGATAAGTAAACGACTTCGAAGCATAAAAACATGTAATGTAAAAGATTCTCTGGAATGTAAAAGATTCGAAATATGAAGAAAGCGTTTAAATGCAAGAAAACAGTAAAGTGACTTTAAGTGAAAAAGGTGTTCGAATGATAAAAGCTTGAAGGTAAAGGCATGAAATGTATAACAATTTCTGAAATGTAAAGTGTTTGAAATGGAAAGAAAGCATTTAAATGAAAGGCATCAGTAAAAAGACTTCAAACAAAAACATTTTAATGCAAAAGCTTTTGAATGGTATTGACATGAAGATAAAGGAAAATACTGGAAATGATAAAGAGTTTTTATTAAATCATAAACACTTGGTGTTATCATACGTACATTGCTCGTGCATTCGTTTCCCTAGCCATGTGGTATTTTGAATGTTTACTGAGTTTTTTGTACAATAGATATGACACACAAAATCCTAATGCTAAGACTTCTATTTATACTACTTCGACCATAACGGTCTTGCTATAAGATTCTTCCACGTTCAGAACATGCAGAGCAATGCCTCCCTCTTGCTTCCACGTGTCTTCGAATGCTCCAGCGCATATATTTCAAATTTCGAACATCCCGCTTGCATTTGAATTTCAAATGTTTTGGCATTTCTTCGCTTCGAACGCATTGCTTGGACACAACCTTGTTAACATTTTGAGACTTCTTTGAATATATTCTCATAACTGTCACTCGAAGCTCCAAGTTTTGATATGCCCATTCGAAGCACTGCTTCTACCATTTCGAAACATGACATCTTGCTTTATTCCAATCGAAATGTCCAATTCGCTTCGCTTCTAATAATATCATCAAAATCTTCAGCCAACAAAATGCCCCTTTAAAATATGTATTTCGATTCCTTTGAGAAATACTTATTTTTAAACATATACACAAGATTTTGATGCGACCTTTGAATCATCGTAACATTTATTGCATATGACTCCAGTCACGTCAATCACAACGCTTTTCAGATTCCTTAACCACCTTGAACCATTTCACAGCATGGTGCAGTTACAAAACAATGATTATCTTTAATCACGCCTATTACCAATATTAACTTTACGCCACCTCCTTATCAAACCAACCCACGATTACCACGTATCACAATCTTACTCAGTGGATGCTTAAACTTCCACATTATAAAAACCCATCAACTTTAGTCTTTTCTTTTTCTTCCCACATTCTGAATCTTTTCTTCCTCTTTTCTCACCGAAACCCTAAACTTCCAACATTCTTCCAACAATGTCTTCTTCAACTTCATCTCAACTAAAAAAGGCTTCCAAAAAGAAAGGAAAGACCACAAGAACCACAATGGAAAGCAAGGTTGGCACCTACCAAGGTCAATCTGTTCTTGTTCCCCAGATGATCTCAAAAGAGAAAGAAATGCTTTATGCATCCCAAGCACTAATTCCTACTAATGCCGCTGGCAAGAGGTTAGCTTTAATGGGCCCTCTTACAGTTTTTGAAATCTTAAAAGACACCAGAAAATTTTTCCCTGTTTGTTACAATTTCAAACCTCTGTTTAATAAAATGGATGCCCCTAAGACAATAGAGTCTTCTGATTCAACCACCATAGAAAATCCAACCATTCCCCCTAAGGACCCTTTCGTGCTAGATTATGTAAAGAGTAACTTCAAGCCATTTCGATCTTGCCCCACTTCCGATACAGCTTATCACAACTGGTTTAATAAGGTAGAAGCTAAGAAATCCCAACAATGGGAAGAATTAGGTATCTACAACTTGATTAAACTATCGAAACCAGGTTTTACTTATAGCCACCCATTGTTATTCGCGTCCCTATATTTCTGGGATAGTACTTACAATACTTTCCATCTCCCTGGTGGAATGATTACTCCCACCTTTTTTGACATAGCAGCCATTACGGGGTTATCACCAATAGGAGAAACATATATTCCTGATAATGAAGCATTCGAGTATTATTGACTTCGAAGTCAAGCTAGCAAGCATCTCAAAGTTTGTCAGCCACTATCACACTGAAGGAGACAGTGTGTCGGATGTGGAACACATTGCTTTCCTAACCTTATGGTTGTCAAGATATGTCTTTTGCAGCAGATCCCTACAGGTAGCCAGTAGGTTTATTCCTCTAGCTAGAGATTTGCATGAGAATCAGAGGGTGTGCTTGAGCGAACTGCTATTAGTTGATCTTTATGAAAGTCTAAGGTCAGCTGTTTCGAGTCTGAAATCTCACACCTCCAAGAACATCCTGCTAGCTGGCCCTTTCTGGTTACTCCAGTTATGGCTAAATGCCATGTTCGAACCTTCACTATCAACTGCCAATACTATTGCTGAACAAGACCCAGAAATAGAAGATAGAATCATCGAAGGCACTAGGCTGCGAAAACTAACCCCAAACGATGATAAGGACGACTTTAAAGTTCTCTTCTCAAAATATATCATGATTTTCTCCAAGAGGCATAAATTCGAAGAGACCATGGCGCCTTTTGCTTCAAGGGCTCATGGACCCTCATGGTTCACCATGGCTCTCTCAGAAGCTGTCAAATGCAAAGAAATTCAAGATGTATGGAGAGCCTTTTTGCTACCCAGACTAATTTCTTCAAGAATTACTCCTGCTAAGAATCAAATTTTCCTTTTTGCTTATCAACCCAACTTCGTTTCGAGACAATTTGGCTTGTGCGAACTAATTCCTGAACCCCTATTCAAAACGGAAAATGCCATCACCTCTGGGCGAACCTTCAAGGCAAGAGAAGCCAAACTACAGCAGGAACAATACCAAGGCTTCGCCCATTTCGAACTAATAACTTTCGAACCTATACACCTTACAGCAAAGGGGTTTCTGGAATGGTGGACAAAGTTCTATCAGACTTATATGTTCGATACTCTTACTATTCAGCAGAAACAAACTGATGCATTCGATGTGCATGTACCATCCAAGAAAGGTATGTTCACTCATGCCAAAGAGATTAAGGCTTTTAAAAATTATTTCAAAACTACTTATGATCCCACACACTTGGAATCCATTGTGCATCAAGCGGCTGAGACCTTGAAGGAAAAATTCAAAGCAAAAGTTTCTAAGTTAAAACTTCCTTCAGGGTTGTCACCTGAGGATAGGTATAGGTTGGCATTCGAAATGCATCCACCTAAATTTCCTAGATTACCTACCACAGAACTGGCTCTGGCTTGGTTTCCTCCATACCCTTGGTGGTTCACTTGCAAAGAAATGTTCAAATATCTTCAAAAGAAACCAAAGCCATCTGAGACTGTGACATGGGCTCGACATTGGCTCCACGATTTCCCAGGACATCTTCGCTATGACCTTTCTTCCATGTCGATTAAATCTGATCAAGGCACAGGTGCGAATGCTTGGGAAAATCCCAAACGTCTCTTATTTTCTATATTTTTAACTTTTGCCTTAATTGTTTCGATTTTCAGCCATCAGGATAAAGACTGCTACTTCAAAGTCAAAAGAAGGGAGCACCTCTCAAGCCTATGTCGAAACCACTGACAATGTGACTCTATCCAATCCAACAACAATTGCTGCAACAACAACAACAACACCAGTAATAACCAGTGCTCCAACTCCACAGGTAATCACTTAGCCTTGATGTTTCGAATTCACTAATGTTTCATGATTTGCATCTAACTTATTGTTCAAATCTTTTCAGACCAACAAACTTCCGCCCACCACTCCAAAGAAGCGAAAAACAAACACTACTGGGGAAGATCCCAAGGCTGGAGGGAATTTACCAGCTTCTTCGAAGAAGAAGCAGAAGAAGGAAATTTCCAAAAGTGTTGTACCAACTAGTGTCTCTGGACTCGATTCCAGGGATGCTGCTCCCTCACCTAAATCCAAAATTCCACCTTCGACCTCCAACGTAATGTTGGAACGCATAGCTAGCAACCTCTCTTCTGAGAGTCCACAGGTAAATTGAACTTTAAATCTTTGACAAAATAATTTCTCATTACCTTGGGGCATGCTTTTAATATTCTTTTTCCTCTTGCCGGATATTTTGAATCCAGCTCTTACAATTTCGACTTCACCATAAAAAACTGCTGCTCTGGTCAACTCTTCTCCTCAAGGGGATTCCAGCAATCTTGTACAGAACAAAGGTTCCTCCAATATGGCGGTTCTGGCTGGGACCTCTGAGTAGCAAGATGATTAGAGTACTTATCCTCCTCTAAAAGAAACAAATGAAGAAATGCTTCATGAATCTGCAGAGACTTTGCAAAGAACTTCTCTTCAAAAGTCCCCTCTTGAAACCCTTCAAGAGGATCCAAAGGACACTCACGCTGAAGGAGAGAAAGCTGATTCCGATCGAAGAAACGAAGAATCTGCAGAAGAAGGGTCTGAGGAAGGAGATGCCGATGATGGTTCTAATGCTGGGACAGAGTCGGATGCAAACAGCAGCGAGAATGAAGATATCGAAGTGGTGGATTTGGATGACGATGAAGAAGATCATGAGCACGAAACGAATGAAGGTGATGGTGACGCGACCCATAAACCCATGGAAGTCGAAATGGACGTGACTCCCCTGCGTGTGGAACTCCCTCAACCGTCTTTGTCTCGAATGACTGACAAGGAGCTTGCTCTCCTGAGACGAAATGACCCTATTGGGTACATGAAGGCGAAGCTGGCTCAAAGGGACATTCCACCTGCTAGGGCTGGTACAAGTTCGACTAGATATCCGTTGCCCACAGATGAAAGAATTGTACTTCTTAACAAGATCAGGAGAACAATTCTTGATGTGGATTTGTTCGAAGTGCTTAAACAGGATAGCACAGCTTGCTACACTATGAAGGAGTTGCTTACAAAAGTCAACCTTGCTACCTGCTCCTTGCCAGTTAGCACTATCTTGTTCGATCTTCAAACTTTACTGGACAACGTGACTGGGTACCTTCTCCAAGATGAATTTGCTGCCAGAAAGGTTCAAGAAAAACGAACTGCAATGGATGCTGCTTATGATCATGCTTCGAAACTCTCTCAAGAAGTTGAGGATCAAGCCATGCATCTAAAGCAAGCAAAAACTGATTATGAGGCTCGAGCTGAGTCCATCCTTCTCTGGGAAAGGAAAATTCAGGAACTTCAACAGAAGGTTAAATAGGCTCAAGAATAACAATTAGCCTACGAAACCAATACTGCTGGTAACCAATTCGAAGAGCTCCTCAACAAGGGGCTTGCAGAAATGGAAACTGCAGAATAACTCAAAGGAGAAGTGGCTACCTTAGAGGGAGCAAGACGTTTTGCTCAGCAAAGGCTTGAGTCTTTTCGAAGTACCTTCAACAGATTGAAGAATAATTCCTATTTCTAAATTTTAGTGTTGATTTAGTTAAATTTTGGTTTTTGTATGTAACATTTGAACAACGCCATTTTGGCAACCCCATAATGCCATTTTGGCATTTTTATGATATTCTGATTACGTTGTTACTATTCGAATCTCCTGCAGGCGTGGCTTATATTTCTTTAAATATTTCCCATTAATCTTTAGGATACATTTATCATCCATCAGCTCTTCGATTTCATATGCATTGTTTGAGAATACCTTTATTATTCGAAAAGGCCCTTCCCAATGAGGTGACCATTTACCTAACGTTTTATTCTTCTTGTCCATGGGCAATATGACTTTCCAGACTAAGTCATTAATAGTGAATGCTTTTCTTTTCACCCTTTTGTTATATGTCCTGGCCACTCTTTCTTTTTGTCTCATCAAGATTTCCAATGCATGTAATCTAACTTCGTCCAACTCAACTAACTCATTCATCATCATCTCCCAATATAATGCAGCTGGAATTTCGTTTTGTCTTTGAATTCGAACTGATTGTAGATGAATTTCTACTGGAAGAACTGCATCATGACCAAATGTGAGTTGGAAAGGCGTGGTGTTAGTAGCTTCTTTAGGAGATGTTCTACAGGCCCATAGTATTTGGTCCAAAGTTTTGTGCCATTTCCTTGGCTTTTTACCAATATGTTTCTTGATTAAACCTATTATCACTTTATTAGCTGCTTTGACCTGACCATTTGCTTGAGCATAATATGGCGTTGCTATTAGTAATCTAAATCCAATTTCTTGAGCAAATTCTTGCATCTTTCTACCAGTAAACACAGAGCCTTGGTCTGTGGTTATGCTCTCTGTATAAACTCAATAATAGCCTCTTGATCAGCAACTATTAATGGTATTGCTTCGATCCACTTGGTAAAATAATCTATTCCTACCAAGATATATTTCTGTCCTTTAGACGAAGCAGGATTTATTTCTCCTATTAAATCCAATGCCCATCCTCTAAATGGCCATAGTTTAATGATTGAATGTAACTCACTTGCAGGGGCATGTTGAATCCCTGCATGTTTCTGACACTCTTCACAACCTTTAGTAAAGTCTATACAATCTTTGAGCATGCTGGGCCAATACATGCCATATCGAAATAACAGCCATTTCATTTTAGACCTACTTGATGTGCCCCACATGCCCCATTGTGGACCTCTGACAATGCTAAGTATGCCTCACTTTCTCCTAGGCACTTTAATAATACGCCTTCTTGGGTCTTTTTAAACAATTCGTTTCCCATGAGGACATATTACAATGCTCTATATTTTGTCTTCCTATCAACATTCAGAGTTGGGTTTGTTAAATAACTCACAAGTGGACTTCGCCAATCTGCATCTGCTAAAGTGTTTATGGCTAATATTTCGAATCCCTGTTTCTCAGCATAACCCAATTTCATACTCTCTAGATCTGATGGTGTGAATCTAGTAGCCATAAATCTACCCCTTAATTCAACTAAATCCTCAAAGTTTCTGGTAGAAACTTTATAACCTGAAGCAAACTGTGCTAAGTCATTTGCTTCTTGGTTTTCTATTCTTGGTATATGTTGAATATCCATGTATTCAAATTTCCTAAGTAGCCTGTTAACTATGACTAATTATATCATCAGGTTTTCCTTTATGCATTTATACTCCTTTGTTATTTGCTTGACCACTAATTCTGAGTCTCCTTTAATTTCGACTCTAGTTTCCCCCAATTCCAACAAAGCTTCAAGTCCAACAATGAGCGCTTCATACTCAGCTTCGTTGTTCGAGCAACGAGGACCATCTAATTTATACTTGAATTTTGTTGGAATTCCTTCAGGAGAAACTATAAGGACTCCAACACCACTTCCATTCCTGTGGGTCGAACCATCAAAGTATAATTTCCATGGTTACATTTCGACGTAACTCATGACAGTCTGCTCAACCAATGAATGGTCCACAATGAAATCAGAAATCACTTGGCCTTTCACAGCCTTTAAAGGCATGAAAGTCAAAGAATATTCTGTTAAGGCTAAAGCCCATTTTCCAACTCTGCTATGCATTATTGGTTTCGAAAGCATGTGTTTAATGACATCGAAATGAGATGAAACATAAACATCAACAGGCTTTATATAATACTTGAGTTTCATACAAGAGAAGTACAAACAGAGACATAGCTTTTCTAAATTGTTGTATCTGGTCTCTGCATCATTCAATACTCTACTTAAATAGTATATGGCTCTTTCGATGCCATTGCTATCTTCTTGTTCTAACATACTACCTATACTAACTTCAGAGGCAGATATGTACAATCTCATGGGCTTTCCCCATGATGGTGGAGACAAGATGGGAGGCTGAGAGAGGTATCTTTTTATCTTGTCAAATGCCTCCTGATGGGCTTTGTTCCACTCGAAGGCTTGTCCTTGCTTTAAACGAAGCAACGGAGAGAAAGCTTGGGTTCTTCCACTCAGATTCAAAATGAACCTTCTGAGAAAGTTAATCTTCCCCAGCAAAGATTGTAACTCCCTTTTTGACGCAGGTGCTTTCGTCTCCATTATGGCTTTGGTTTTGTTTTGATTGATCTCAATTCCTTTCTTGTGAACCATAAAGCCAAGGAAATCTCCAGCCTGCACAAAAAATGCACATTTAAGGGGATTCATCTTTAAGCCATGTTTTCTCATTCGTTCGAATGATTGGCTCAAATGATGCAAATGGGTTTCTGCAGATATAGATTTGATGACTATATCATCAATATACACCTGCATAAAGGTTTCAATGAAATCATGGAAAATCGAATTCATTGCCCTTTGATAAGTTGCCCCAGCGTTTTTTAAACCAAAAGGCATCACCACCCATTCGTAGGTGCCTAAGGCTCCTGGGCAACGAAATGCTGTCTTGGCAACATCTTCTTCAGCAATAAAAATCTGATTATACCCAGAGTATCCATCTAACATACTCAAGTATTCGAATCCTGCAGCAGAGTCTACTAGCATTTCTGCCACAGGCATGGAGTACTCATCCTTAGGGGTTGCAGTGTTTAAATCCCTAAAATCTATGCAGATTCTCAAAGAACCATTTTTCTTAATAACAGGTACTATATTTGCTAACCATTCGACATACCTTGTGGTTCTGATGAATCTGCAACGCAGCAACCTTTCGATCTCAGCTTTAATCTTTGTGAGAACCGCTGGTGCGAATCTTCTAGGAGTTTGCTTGATGGGCTTCTTGCCATTTTTGATTGGAAGTCTGTGTTCGACTAACTCCCTCTTTAAACCAGGCATTTCGTCATAATCCCATGCGAAGCAATCTTTGTTTTTCTTGAGGACTTTGATCACTTCCTGCTTGAGGTCTGGGCTAAGTTTTGCACTTATGTAGGTTATTCTTTTCGTGTTTTCATCCCCTAAGTTCACTTCTTCGAGTGGATCCTGCGCCAACATTTTGGCACCTGAGTCTATGGGGTCCCTTTCGAAGCCTAAGGGTTCTTTATCATAGATGGCGTCCAGCCTTTGATCTATCTCAAGTTCTTTAAGGGGTGAGCCTTTCGAGCCATCCCCACTTATTTCGTTCATCTTCACAGCCAGTTTATTCATTTAAGCCTCTAAGGCCGCCTTTGATTCGTTCTCAGCCATATAGGCCGAAATCCTTTCGAAAAAGGAGGACTCAGTCATGAGTAAGGCTGTCGAATTCCCAGCCTGCTGGCCGTCTTTGTATAGTACTTTCGACTCCTTCGTCGTCACTGATTATCCTTCTATCCCAGTATAGGCCATCATGGCGAAGGGTCATATAGTAGTGGGCGTTTCTGGTTTCGTTGATTTCATCATTTGGGACACAAGGAGCAATCTTTGCCAGATGTTTGTCATAATTCCTCTTGTCAACTAAGTTGACTGTTGACATGAAGTAACTTTGGTCTGCTTCAATGTTTTCCACGATCCCATCTTCTCTCCATAGAACTAATCGCTGGTGCATTGACGAAGGAACTGCCCCTACGCCATGGATCCACTCCCTTCCCAGCAACAAGTTGTAGTTGGCCTTGGCTTCGATCACCATGAACATGGTGGGCCTACAGCTTGAGCCTATTGTCAAGTCCAATTGAACCACCCCCATTGTTTTTCCTACTTTCCCTTCATAATTAGATAGAACCATATTGTGGGGCTTGATGTCTCCTTCGCGTATTTCAAACCTTTTCAGCATGAAGTGGGGTATTAAGTTGACTGCAGCACCCCCATCCACTAAAACCTTATTCACGCCATGGGCACCAACCTTTGCCCGAATAAATAGCGGCTTAAGATGGTTCTTCATAGCTGGTTCTGGACGTTCGAAGAACGCATTCTGCTCCTCGACAGCCCCATTGTCCATCACATAGTAGCACATAGGCCTATGCTTCATCAGGTCTATGGTATCTTCTTCCTCATATTCATCAATTTTAGTTTCCTGTCCAAACTCACAGGGAAGCACAGATACCACGTTGCAATTAAGGTTGAACGAAGACTCCCCCTCTGATTCGAAGTTATCCGTTATCATATCTTCGTCTTCTTCTGGACCTGGAGTGTATTCCTTTGGTTCATCTAGTTGTACTTCATAAAAGAGCCTCCTGTTAACTGGGGGTTTGTCTTCAGTTTGATTTTTTGGTGTGGGTTTGTTGGTGCTAGATTCACCTTGGTTCTGTGTTGAAGTTGCCCCTTTATTTGCCACAGCTTCCCTCTCAGCTTTTCGAATCCTCTGTTGCCTTCGCCACTGGGATCTTGACATGGGGTTTCTTCCTTTGTAGTTCTCTAATCTCACCTCTTCCCTCTTTGCTATGTTGAATTGCCTTCTATATTTCATAGCATGGCGTGCGTTTCGTTCAGTGTTTCTCCATTTGTCTTTGCCTTTGTCATTTCTGACTTGCAGCCATCTTTCTGTTGGCACTTCAGCAGGGAGTTTGAACGTCACTCTTCGAGCACCCTTAGGATGAGGACTATCAGGCCTTCGTTGTTTGTATTTGCTATCGAAACGTGGGCCCATCTGAACAGTTTCTTGATGGTTCCAGCAAGGGGCGAAGGGGACTGTTTCGAAGGCTCTGGCCATGCTTTGATCATACACAGAAGAACATCTTGGGCATATCAAGCATTTGGTTGCCCCTTTGTAGCAGCGAAACACAAATTCCAGCAAACTTTCTCCAGCCTTAGGATAACACCTGAATAGCTGGTTATCCTGGCGCCAGTTGTTGCCAGTTCGCGCCCTCTGTACCCTCTCGAAGTTCGCAGCGATTCTCTGATTGCAGAGGATGTTGCACCTAGGGCATAGTATCATTCCTGTATCTCCCTTGTGGCACATCATGAGGTAATCCTTGAGACTAGCATCTCCAGCATAATTATCCTCCATTTTATACTTCTCTTTTTCTAAGTATCTCTTTACCTCCTCCATTCAGAGCGAGGTCTCTCCATATCCACCATGTTTACCTCAACATCCTCCCCCTTAGCTTCATCATCTCCCCATCCTGTGGGTTTTATATCTTCAATGTGGACCTTTGAACTCTCTGGTGCAGAATATTTGACCAAATAGTCAAATTTTCCACTAGGTTCCCCTAAAGTGTCCCATATTTCTTTCTGAGGGGAGGTTGGCTTCGTGATTTGGACTTTCTCCAATTCCAGCCTCAGGCCTTCAGTGACCTGTGTCAATTCTTGGTTTTGGTTTTCCTGGCCTTCAGTAGCCTGGATTCCTTCTGCAACAGCTAAAGGTGCTGCTTCAATCGAAGTCTCTGGTTGCTTGTGGACGTCTTTAGTGACCCCCTTATTGACTTCGACTATCACCCAGCTTTCATTTTCAGTACCTTTCTTTCCCACTGGAGCGTCACTTTGGTCAGCTTCCACCATGTTAATTTCTCCAATGCATGCAGGCTCGGAGTAATTGGTGTCTGCGACGTCCAAAGGATCTTCGTCCACTTTCATTTTTGCTTTATCAGCAAACTTCAGTCTGCCATCTTTAATTGCGTTCTGAATTAGGTCCCTGAAAAGAAAACACTGTGAGGTTTTATGGCCTAGGAAACTATGATATTTGCAAAATCCTCTTTTCTTTCTTTGATCTAAAGGAGGTATTTTGACATTTGATGGCACAATGAGTTGGCCATCTTTGACAAGTAAATCAAAAATCTCGTCACATTTAGTGACATCGAAGGTATAAACCTTCTTTGGGAATTTGTCACTTTTCTCATTTTCAACAATTTCTTTCCCTTTTGTGGGAACTAATAATTTGCAGGAGTAAGGTGGTGCCTGTTTTAATTCAGCGAGGTCGATTTCGACCTCTTCGAATTCGAATTCAGGATAATCTTCTGCTTCCTCAATTCCAACATAGGAAATCCTTTCCTTCTTGTTATTTTTGAAGACTCTGGCCTTTTCGGCCTTTAGCCTTTCGACCTGTCGAACCCTATCGGCTAATTGAGCCATATCCCTCAAATATTGAGTGTCTAGTTTCTTTCGAATAGAGTAATCCAAGCCGCCAGCGGCCATTTCGACTAACTCATGTTCAGGCACTACTGTGAAACATCTAGATTTCAAAAGCCTGAATCTATTCAGATAATCATCTATGGGTTCAGTGAACTTTCTCTTGACACTGGCTAGTTCCTTCATACTTATTTTTGATTGTCCCATGTAGAACTGTTCAAGGAATAATCTCTCCAAAAGAGCCCAAGTATCAATGGACCCAGGAGGCAAAGTGGTGAACCATGTGAAAGCGTTCTTAGTCAGGGAACTTGGGAAATATTTGATCCTGAGGTCTTCATTATTGGCTATATCTCCCGCTTCGGTTAGATACCTGGCTATATGTTCGACTGTTGACTCATTGGTATCCCTAACAAACTTTGTAAACTTAGGGACTTTATATCCCCTTGGTAAATCAGTGTGCATTATGTAATCTAATATAGGGGAGGCATAATTTGGCTTCTAATTCCTGTGTTGAGGCCATTCTGGGCCATGATTCTCTCTATCATGGTGGTTAAATTATTTTCTGCCAAGATGTTATCGTTTCGAATTCTATGAACGACTACATCAGCATCTTGATTTCGACCCACCATGACCACCCCTCTAGGTTGTTCTTCTCGAAACTCTGGGACTTCCAGCCTTTCGACCCTTGCCCCTGGTTCCATAATTTCCCTTTGTGGGCCTTGGATCATTGGGGCTTCTAGCCTTTGTGCCCTTGCCCCCACATTAACTTCCTCTCTAGCTGGTCTATAGGTTGGGTCGTTAGCAACTTGTTCTATAATAGGTACGTTCGCTCGAACTCCCGCCTGATTCTGCCTACGCCTCTCTGGGGGAGCAATGAAATCTGTTGTTCGACTCATGTTATCTGCGTTTTCTCTGTTTGTCACAGTCACATTTTGTACTATTGGGGAAAATATTTCCTGCATAGTTTGTGCTAATACCCCTATCATATTATGGTTACTGTCATCCATCAATTGCCTAAAAGCCAACTGGTTTTCTATGGTTAAAATAGGCATTGCACTATAACCCACTGACCCTTGGTTATTTGTCATAAACTGATTTACCCCAGACCCAGACCCTAATTGTGGTGATGAATTCGATGTGGAATTGTGTAAGCCTGCCATAAAAGATGTTGGCATTCCATAAGAGGAATTTCTGGTTCTATTACCATCGAAACCGGGTGGTCTAGTTAGTGGGGTGGCGAAATGGGTCTGTGTCCCTGATGGTGGGACGAATACCCCAGGATAACCAATGGTTCCAGCATTTCCTAGGATCGAAATATTAGTTGATATGCCACTTATTCCATTAGTGGCTATATTACTGATAGAGGATGCAACAGACTGTGCATTCGAAGGGATCACATTAGATGTTCCCATCGAAGCGGACATATTCGTGCCTGTTGTATGTGGGGCATTTTGTTCCCCTTGTTGATTGTCAGAATTAGACATCTTGTTCAAACGTTTTCTTCTGGATAAGGGTTGGTTACTATTGGTTATTC
This sequence comes from Vicia faba, assembly GCA_948472305.1. Lineage (NCBI taxonomy): Eukaryota > Viridiplantae > Streptophyta > Magnoliopsida > Fabales > Fabaceae > Vicia > Vicia faba. The sequence goes on along the minus strand of OX451739.1, from coordinate 237,631,453 downwards.
TACCACTTCTAAGGTTCATAAAACAACAAACTTATCACTCAGAGGGTATTTTTACAATGGTTATGTCTTAACATTCTTTATTTTGTTCTAATTTCCGTAATGGCCAACGACGTGTCCCACCGGGTGTGCCAATTTGTTTACAGTGATTTCTGGTAAACAACCGCTAGTCCTCCAAACTATCTAATAATCTTACTGACTGTTATTCAATCTCTCTGGTAACTCACAGGATCGACTAGATTGATCCTAGGATGTGTTGGTCATTAGGGTAACTCTCATGATAGAACTGGTATTCATGGTTGGTATTTAGAATGTTGTGTAGGTGTTTAACTTACTTCGATTTCTCTATTAAAGATCTAAAGGCGTGATCAAGTAAATGTGCGCGAAACTAAATTGCATGAATAAAGTTCAATTGTAAAGACATGTAAAAACTGCATAAAAGATAAGTAAACGACTTCGAAGCATAAAAACATGTAATGTAAAAGATTCTCTGGAATGTAAAAGATTCGAAATATGAAGAAAGCGTTTAAATGCAAGAAAACAGTAAAGTGACTTTAAGTGAAAAAGGTGTTCGAATGATAAAAGCTTGAAGATAAAGGCATGAAATGTATAACAGTTTCTGAAATGTAAAGTGTTTGAAATGGAAAGAAAGCATTTAAATGAAAGGCATCAGTAAAAAGACTTCGAACAAAAACATTTTAATGCAAAAGCTTTTGAATGGTATTGACATGAAGATAAAGGAAAATACTGGAAATGATAAAGAGTTTTTATTAAATCATAAACACTTGGTGTTATCATACGTACATTGCTCGTGCATTTGTTTCCCTAGCCATGTGGTATTTTGAATGTTTACTGAGTTTTTTATACAATAGATATGACACACGAAATCCTAATGCTAAGACTTCTATTTATACTACTTCGACCTTAACGGTCTTGCTATAAGATTCTGCCACGTTCAGAACATGCAGAGCAATGCCTCCCTCTTGCTTCCACGTGTCTTTGAATGCTCCAGCGCATATATTTCAAATTTCGAACATCCCGCTTGCATTTGAATTTCAAATGTTTTGGCATTTCTTCGCTTCGAACGTATTGCTTGGACACAGCCTTGTTAACATTTCGAGAATTCTTTGAATATATTCTTATAACTGTCACTCGAAGCTCCAAGTTTTGATATGCCCATTCGAAGCACTGCTTCTACCATTTCGAAACATGACATCTTACTTTATTCCAATTGAAACGTCCTATTCGCTTCGCTTCTAATAATATCATCAAAATCTTCAGCCAACACATAGGCTCCACCAAAATAGCTATAGAACTCCTTTATAATTCTACTTGTTCTTTTTTGCATGATTTTTTTCCTTCCAGTCAATAGAAAAAAGCATTGTGAAGAGAGTTTAAATAGATACATAAAAGTGGTCACTTGAATAAGTAAACATAAATGAGACAAAATGGACATTATAAATTTATATCACTAATTGCATCTAGCAAATAAATATCATATAGTTTTCATGATTTTTACGTATTGAAGAAACACTTTTCTAATGTAAATTTCATAATAATGACATATAATATCTTATTTTTTCTCCCATTAAAATGTGTACTTGTAAAAATATATTTGGAGTTTTGTATAATTTGAAAATCCTAAAAACAAACAATATAGGCTTATCTCCAAAGCTTCAAGTAACTAATATGTTATCTTATAAAGTTCAAACTCATGTTAGCAAAATAAAGTTTAAAAAAAAATAAATATTTTATATGATAAACTTTCATACATAAATAAAAAGCTCTCTTTACCCTTTTCCCATTAAATGACATCCTCTCCCCTTGTTCTCTACACTCTCAAGCACAAGAAAGTTCTTGTAAAATAAATGAAAAGTGGGTCCTCTTTTGCTTTCCATGAAATAAATAAACTCAAAATAAAAACTTCATGAGGTAGAGCGATATTGGTAGATCCTTGTAATATATTAGGGACAAACCCAGACATCTCCAAGAATACAAGTAAAATAAAACATTATCCAAATTACATGTGAATGTGTATCTGATCGTTACCTTAGTAGAGCCTTTCCTAATATAACTTGGAAAGCGATCTAACATCCATCTCTTACATAAAAATTATTAATAAATTTAATATATAATCATTTTCTATAATACATCATACGATTTTCTACAAAGAAACTTAAAATGGATATTATTTAGCTGGTTAATTTTAGGGATGTTACCATATAAAATATCTACAATTAATTTGAGTATTATTTAATTTTTACCTTAACGATTTATCATATTAAAATTTAGATCATTTCAAATAAAATAACATGTAATTATCAAAAATAGATCTATCAACATTAAGCAACTCATATGAAGTTTTATTATTGCACACTAATGGGAATAAAATGAACCAATATGCATTATCTGTTTAATCTATATTTACTTTTATTTGATAGTTCTATTAAACAATAGATAAAATGAAAATTATTAAAGCACTATTTCTAAAAATAAATTCAAATGTTTTATCTCCTAAAAAATAATTATGGATTTTACTTAGAAAATATTTTTTTATATATACGTTCTACATAGGGATAATGTCATGAAATTTAAATTTAAATTCTTTTCATCTAAGTATAATTTCATTTTTTTTCAATTAAATTTTTTTATTCTTATATTAGAAACTAACGATAAAATTCTAATTGATAACCATACTATAAAAGTAGCCACCAACAAGCAAAACTGAAGTGGTTGCACTTACCAATAAGTTGTTTAACACCTCCAAACCATAAGAACTAGCAAATATTTTTCTATAAGAGGGGAAATTATCGTAAATCCCAATATAATATCCTTAATTGAAAAAAAAAATTATTCGAACTAAAATTGTTTAGAAACAAATCTAAGTTGTAACGTAAAACAAATTTGCAAGTTCTTAACACTCTTCACACCTTTCGCTTATAACTACCTCCCTAAATATCCAAGCTAACCGAGTTCCATTGAACTGACATTGTAAAACAACACATTGTTTTTTATATATAAATATTTCTCATTAACAACCGCTTCCAATATTCATTTCACTTTATCACATATCTCAATCTCTCTATTGAAACAAAATGCAGAAAACAAACTCAAATATAGAGGTGTTAAGGGTGCAAGCACTATCAATTCTCTGTACACCTCACCCTTTTCTTGATTTTTCTTTCTTAGCTCCCATTCAAGATAAAGTTGATCCATGCTGTGACACAAAGGACCCAATAAGTGACGACGCGTCTTTTGATTTTGATGGCTTTGCTTTCATTCAAGATAATCTTAATCCATATTGTAGCACAAAAATACAAATTAACAGCGATTCTTTTTTAGATTTTGAAGTCTTTGCTCCCGTTAAAGATAAATCTGAATCATATTGCAGCTCCAATCAACAAATTCACAATAGTGATGGAGAAAATACTGAAGAGCGAGAATTTACTTTTTCATGCACTGATGTCCAAGAAATGGAAATATTTGCCGATGACATATTTGAAAATGGAAAAATGCGAACATTACTCCCTACTTTTAACCAATCTCTTCAATTCTTCCCCACCACAAATAACAATGCTTCACATCTTCGACCTCCCATAAAGAACATCTTTATTATGAATTCTATAAGTCCAAAATCAATATCGGGTGGTATTTCTAAAAAAACTCAAAACGAGTTATTGCTAAATATGACAATTAAAAGTTCAAGTGATTTCTATGAAAAAAGAAACTCCACAGGGTCATCAAATCTATGGAGACTTAGACAAAATTTGAATCTTCGAAGTAATAGTGACCATATGGATTCTTATGTCATATTGAATCCTTCGGTGCCAAAAACGACAATCAAGCCCAAGGTAGATGACATCATTGTTAAAAAGAGAAAGGGTGATCAACCCAAAAATACATTATCGGCTTATGAGAAGCTTTATGTGAAGAATAAAATGAGAAAAGGAATAAATAAACGAAGATCATTCTTGCCATACAAACATAATATATTTGGATTCTTTACCAACATGCACGGACTGAGTAGGAACCTGCACCCCTTTTGAGATTGAATTATCAACTTTTTTCATTGTTGAGGATTTATATTATTTTGACAATGTAGATTAATTTAATGTACATAGTCATTAGCCAAATAGCGTTAGGATTTTTAATTTTTTTCTCTTGACAAAAATCAAGTGCTAATAATTCCCCTTATGATAATGAGGAGAGAATGGTTTGTTATTTTATGATAGAGTCCAAATTCTCACGTGTGTCTAATTACAGGGTAACCTGTGATGCACATATATTTTTGTCATATCAAGTTATAATGGATCGTAACCTAAAACATGACAAGAAATTATAACTTTTGATTTCATCTTACACCATTGTCACCATATTAAAATGGATTTGTTTATTTTAAGAATATATTTTGTCTTTTAAAATAGAAGAAATGTCAACTTTAATTTTTTATATGGAATGACAGAATTAAAATTAGTTTATGTGGTACCTATGACAAATATTCGACCTTAGAACCTTGTTACAAATCACATTAAGTGACTACCTCAAATGATTATTGTTTTAAATGAGTTTGTAACGCCTTTTTCCCATCATTATTTTGTTTCGCAACCGACAAATGGAATAACATAGGCTCCACCAAAATAGCTATAGAACTCCTTTGTAATTCTACCAGTTCTTTTTTGCGTGATTTTTTTCCTTCCAGTCAATAGAAAAAAGCATTATGAAGAGAGTTTAAATAGGTACATAAAAGTAGTCACTTGAATAAGTAAACATAAATGAGACAAAATGGACAATATAAATTTATATCACTAATTGCATCAAGCAAATAAATATCATATAGTTTTCATGATTTTTACGTATTGAAGAAACACTTTTCTAATGTAAATTTCATAATAATGACATGTAATATCTTATTTTTTCTCCCATTAAAATGTGTACTTGTAAAAATATATTTGGAGTTTTGTATAATTTGAAAATCCTAAAAACAAACAATATAGGCTTATCTCCAAAGCTTCAAGTAAATAATATGTTAGCTTATAAAGCTCAAAGTCATGTTAGCAAAATAAAGTTTAAAAAAAAACAAATATTTTATATGATAAACTATCATACATAAATAAAAAGCTCTCTTTACCATTTTCCCATTAAATGGCATCCTCTCCCCTTGTTCTCTACACTCTCAAGCACAAGAAAGTTCTTGTAAAATAAATGAAAAGTGGGTCCTCTTTTGCTTTCCATGAAATAAATAAAATCAAAATAAAAACTTCATGAGGTAGAGCGATATTGGTAGATCCTTGTAATATATTAGGGACAAACCCACACATCTCCAAGAATAAAAGTAAAATAAAACATTATCCAAATTACATGTGAATGTGTATGTGATCGTTACCTTAGTAGAGGCTTTCCTAATATAACTTTGAAAGCGATCTAGCATCCATCTCTTACATAAAAATTATTAATAAATTTAATATATAATCATTTTCTATAATACATCATACGATTTTCTACAAAGAAACTTAAAATGGATATTATTTAACTGGTTAATTTTAGGGATGTTACCATATATAATATCTACAATTAATTTGAGTATTATTTAATTTTTACCTTAATGATTTATCATATTAAAATTTAGATCATTTCAAATAAAATAACATGTAATTATCAAAAATAGATCTATCAACATTAAGCAACTCATATGAAGTTTTATTATTGCACACTAATGGGAATAAAATGAACCAATATGCATTATCTGTTTAATCTATATTTACTTTTATTTTATAGTTCTATTAAACAATAGATAAAATGAAAATTATTAAAGAACTATTTCTAAAAATAAATTCAAATGTTTTATCTCCTAAAAAATAATTATGGATTTTACTTAGAAAATATTTTTTTATATATACGTTCTACATAGGGATAATGTCATGAAATTTAAATTTAAATTCTTTTCATCTAAGTATAATTTCATTTTTTTTCAATTAAATTTTTTTATTCTTATATTAGAAACTAACGATAAAATTCTAATTGATAACCATACTATAAAAGTAGCCACTAACAAGCAAAACTGAAGTGGTTGCACTTACCAATAAGTTGTTTAACACCTCCAAACCATAAGAACTAGCAAATATTTTTCTATAAGAGGGGAAATTATCGTAAATCCCAATATAATATCCTTAATTGAAAAAAAAATTATTCGAACTAAAATTGTTTAGAAACAAATCTAAGTTGTAACGTAAAACAAATTTGCAAGTTCTTAACACTCTTCACACCTTTCGCTTATAACTACCTCCCTAAATATCCAAGCTAACCGAGTTCCATTGAATTGACATTGTAAAACAACACATTGTTTTTTATATATAAATATTTCTCATTAACAACCGCTTCCAATATTCATTTCACTTTATCACATATCTCAATCTCTCTATTGAAACAAAATGCAGAAAAAAAACTTAAATATAGAGGTGTTAAGGGTGCAAGCACTATCAATTCTCTGTACACCTCACCCTTTTCTTGATTTTTCTTTCTTAGCTCCCATTCAAGATAAAGTTGATCCATGCTGTGACACAAAGGACCCAATAAGTGACGACGCGTCTTTTGATTTTGATGGCTTTGCTTTCACTCAAGATAATCTTAATCAATATTGTAGCACAAAAATACAAATTCACAGCGATTCTTTTTTAGATTTTGAAGTCTTTGCTCCCGTTAAAGATAAATCTGAATCATATTGCAGCTCCAATCAACAAATTCACAATAGTGATGGAGAAAATACTGAAGAGCGAGAATTTACTTTTTCATGCACTGATGTCCAAGAAATGGAAATATTTGCCGATGACATATTTGAAAATGGAAAAATGCGAACATTACTCCCTACTTTTAACCAATCTCTTCAATTCTTCCCCACCACAAATAACAATGCTTCACATCTTCGACCTCCCATAAAGAACATCTTTATTATGAATTCTATAAGTCCAAAATCAATATCGGGTGGTATTTCTAAAAAAACTAAAAATGAGTTATTGCTAAATATGACAATCAAAAGTTCAAGTGATTGCTATGAAAAAAGAAACTCCACAGGGTCATCAAATCTATGGAGACTTAGACAAAATTTGAATCTTCGAAGTAATAGTGACCATATGGATTCTTATGTCATATTGAATCCTTCGGTGCCAAAAACGACAATCAAGCCCAAGGTAGATGACATCATTGTTAAAAAGAGAAAGGGTGATCAACCCAAAAATACATTATCGGCTTATGAGAAGCTTTATGTGAAGAATAAAATGAGAAAAGGAATAAATAAACGAAGATCATTCTTGCCATACAAACACAATATATTTGGATTATTTACCAACATGCACGGACTTAGTAGGAACCTGCACCCCTTTTGAGATTGAATTATCAACTTTTTTCATTGTTGAGGATTTATATTATTTTGACAATGTAGATTAATTTAATGTACATAGTCATTAGCCAAATAGCGTTAGGATTTTTAATTTTTTTCTCTTGACAAAAATCAAGTGCTAATAATTCCCCTTATGATAATGAGGAGAGAATGGTTTGTTATTTTATGATAGAGTCCAAATTCTCACGTGTGTCTAATTACAGGGTAACCTGTGATGCACATATATTTTTGTCATATCAAGTTATAATGGATCGTAACCTAAAACATGACAAGAAATTATAACTTTTGATTTCATCTTACACCATTGTCACCATATTAAAATGGATTTGTTTATTTTAAGAGTATATTTTGTCTTTTAAAATAGAAGAAATATCAACTTCAATTTTTTATATGGAATGACAGAATTAAAATTAGTTTATGTGGTACCTATGACAAATATTCGACCTTAGAACCTTGTTACAAATCACATTAAGTGACTACCTCAAATGATTATTGTTTTAAATGAGTTTGTAACGCCTTTTTCCCATCATTATTTTGTTTCGCAACCGACAAATGGAATAACATAGGCTCCACCAAAATAGCTATAGAACTCCTTTGTAATTCTACCAGTTCTTTTTTGCATGATTTTTTTCCTTCCAGTCAATAGAAAAAAGCATTGTGAAGAGAGTTTAAATAGGTACATAAAAGTGGTCACTTGAATAAGCAAACATAAATGAGACAAAATGGACAATATAAATTTATATCACTAATTGCATCAAGCAAATAAATATCATATAGTTTTCATGATTTTTACGTATTGAAGAAACACTTTTCTAATGTAAATTTCATAATAATAACATGTAATATCTTATTTTTTCTCCCATTAAAATGTGTACTTGTAAAAATATATTTGGTGTTTTGTATAATTTGGAAATCCTAAAAACAAACAATATAGGCTTATCTCCAAAGCTTCAAGTAAATAATATGTTAGCTTATAAAGCTCAAACTCATGTTAGCAAAATAAAGTTTAAAAAAAAACAAATATTTTATATGATAAACTTTCATACATAAATAAAAAGCTCTCTTTACCATTTTCCCATTAAATGGCATCCTCTCCCCTTGTTCTCTACACTCTCAAGCACAAGAAAGTTCTTGTAAAATAAATGAAAAGTGGGTCCTCTTTTGCTTTCCATGAAATAAATAAAATCAAAATAAAAACTTCATGAGGTAGAGCGATATTGGTAGATCCTTGTAAAATATTAGGGACAAACCCACACATCTCCAAGAATAAAAGTAAAATAAAACATTATCCAAATTACATGTGAATGTGTATCTGATCGTTACCTTAGTAGAGCCTTTCCTAATATTACTTTGAAAGCGATCTAACATCCATCTCTTACATAAAAATTATTAATAAATTTAATATATAATCATTTTCTATAATACATCATACGATTTTCTACAAAGAAACTTAAAATGGATATTATTTAGCTGGTTAATTTTAGGGATGTTACCATATAAAATATCTACAATTAATTTGAGTATTATTTAATTTTTACCTTAACGATTTATCATATTAAAATTTAGATCATTTCAAATAAAATAACATGTAATTATCAAAAATAGATCTATCAACATTAAGCAACTCATATGAAGTTTTATTATTGCACACTAATGGGAATAAAATGAACCAATATGCATTATCTGTTTAATCTATATTTACTTTTATTTGATAGTTCTATTAAACAATAGATAAAATGAAAATTATTAAAGCACTATTTCTAAAAATAAATTCAAATGTTTTATCTCCTAAAAAATAATTATGGATTTTACTTAGAAAATATTTTTTATATATACGTTCTACATAGGGATAATGTCATGAAATTTAAATTTAAATTCTTTTCATCTAAGTATAATTTCATTTTTTTTCAATTAAATTTTTTTATTCTTATATTAGAAACTAACGATAAAATTCTAATTGATAACCATACTATAAAAGTAGCCACTAACAAGCAAAACTGAAGTGGTTGCACTTACCAATAAGTTGTTTAACACCTCCAAACCATAAGAACTAGCAAATATTTTTCTATAAGAGGGGAAATTATCGTAAATCCCAATATAATATCCTTAATTGAAAAAAAAAATTATTCGAACTAAAATTGTTTAGAAACAAATCTAAGTTGTAACGTAAAACAAATTTGCAAGTTCTTAACACTCTTCACACCTTTCGCTTATAACTACCTCCCTAAATATCCAAGCTAACCGAGTTCCATTGAACTGACATTGTAAAACAACACATTGTTTTTTATATATAAATATTTCTCATTAACAACCGCTTCCAATATTCATTTCACTTTATCACATATCTCAATCTCTCTATTGAAACAAAATGCAGAAAACAAACTCAAATATAGAGGTGTTAAGGGTGCAAGCACTATCAATTCTCTGTACACCTCACCCTTTTCTTGATTTTTCTTTCTTAGCTCCCATTCAAGATAAAGTTGATCCATGCTGTGACACAAAGGACCCAATAAGTGACGACGCGTCTTTTGATTTTGATGGCTTTGCTTTCATTCAAGATAATCTTAATCCATATTATAGCACAAAAATACAAATTAACAGCGATTCTTTTTTAGATTTTGAAGTCTTTGCTCCCGTTAAAGATAAATCTGAATCATATTGCAGCTCCAATCAACAAATTCACAATAGTGATGGAGAAAATACTGAAGAGCGAGAATTTACTTTTTCATGCACTGATGTCCAAGAAATGGAAATATTTGCCAATGACATATTTGAAAATGGAAAAATGCGAACATTACTCCCTACTTTTAACCAATCTCTTCAATTCTTCCCCACCACAAATAACAATGCTTCACATCTTCGACCTCCCATAAAGAACATCTTTATTATGAATTCTATAAGTCCAAAATCAATATCGGGTGGTATTTCTAAAAAAACTCAAAATGAGTTATTGCTAAATATGACAATTAAAAGTTCAAGTGATTGCTATGAAAAAAGAAACTCCACAGGGTCATCAAATCTATGGAGACTTAGACAAAATTTGAATCTTCGAAGTAATAGTGACCATATGGATTCTTATGTCATATTGAATCCTTCGGTGCCAAAAACGACAATCAAGCCCAAGGTAGATGACATCATTGTTAAAAAGAGAAAGGGTGATCAACCCAAAAATACATTATCGGCTTATGAGAAGCTTTATGTGAAGAATAAAATGAGAAAAGGAATAAATAAACGAAGATCATTCTTGCCATACAAACACAATATATTTGGATTCTTTACCAACATGCACGGACTGAGTAGGAACCTGCACCCCTTTTGAGATTGAATTATCAACTTTTTTCATTGTTGAGGATTTATATTATTTTGACAATGTAGATTAATTTAATGTACATAGTCATTAGCCAAATAGCGTTAGGATTTTTAATTTTTTTCTCTTGACAAAAATCAAGTGCTAATAATTCCCCTTATGATAATGAGGAGAGAATGGTTTGTTATTTTATGATAGAGTCCAAATTCTCACGTGTGTCTAATTACAGGGTAACCTGTGATGCACATATATTTTTGTCATATCAAGTTATAATGGATCGTAACCTAAAACATGACAAGAAATTATAACTTTTGATTTCATCTTACACCATTGTCACCATATTAAAATGGATTTGTTTATTTTAAGAGTATATTTTGTCTTTTAAAATAGAAGAAATGTCAACTTCAATTTTTTATATGGAATGACAGAATTAAAATTAGTTTATATGGTACCTATGACAAATATTCGACCTTAGAACCTTGTTACAAATCAAATTAAGTGACTACCTCAAAAGATTATTGTTTTAAATGAGTTTGTAACGCCTTTTTCCCATCATTATTTTGTTTCGCAACCGACAAATGGAATAACATAGGCTCCACCAAAATAGCTATAGAACTCCTTTGTAATTCTACTTGTTCTTTTTTGCATGATTTTTTTTCATTCCAGTCAATAGAAAAAAGCATTGTGAAGAGAGTTTAAATAGGTACGTAAAAGTGGTCACTTGAATAAGCAAACATAAATGAGACAAAATGGACAGTATAAATTTATATCACTAATTGCATCTAGCAAATAAATATCATATAGTTTTCATGATTTTTACGTATTGAAGAAACACTTTTCTAATGTAAATTTCATAATAATGACATGTAATATCTTATTTTTTCTCCCATTAAAATGTGTACTTGTAAAAATATATTTGGAGTTTTGTATAATTTGAAAATCCTAAAAACAAACAATATAGGCTTATCTCCAAAGCTTCAAGTAAATAATATGTTAGCTTATAAAGCTCAAACTCATGTTAGCAAAATAAAGTTTAAAAAAAAACAAATATTTTATATGATAAACTTTCATACATAAATAAAAAGCTCTCTTTACCATTTTCCCATTAAATGGCATCCTCTCCCCTTGTTCTCTACACTCTCAAGCACAAGAAAGTTCTTGTAAAATAAATGAAAAGTCGGTCCTCTTTTGCTTTCCATGAAATAAATAAAATCAAAATAAAAACTTCATGAGGTAGAGCGATATTGGTAGATCCTTGTAATATATTAGAGACAAACCCACACATCTCCAAGAATAAAAGTAAAATAAAACATTATCCAAATTACATGTGAATGTGTATCTGATCGTTACCTTAGTAGAGCCTTTCCTAATATAACTTTGAAAGCGATCTAACATCCATCTCTTACATAAAAATTATTAATAAATTTAATATATAATCATTTTCTATAATACATCATACGATTTTCTACAAAGAAACTTAAAATGGATATTATTTAGCTGGTTAATTTTAGGGATGTTACCATATAAAATATCTACAATTAATTTGAGTATTATTTAATTTTTACCTTAATGATTTATCATATTAAAATTTAGATCATTTCAAATAAAATAACATGTAATTATCAAAAATAGATCTATCAACATTAAGCAACTCATATGAAGTTTTATTATTGCACACTAATGGGAATAAAATGAACCAATATGCATTATCTGTTTAATCTATATTTTCTTTTATTTGATAGTTCTATTAAACAATAGATAAAATGAAAATTATTAAAGCACTATTTCTAAAAATAAATTGAAATGTTTTATCTCCTAAAAAATAATTATGGATTTTACTTTGAAAATATTTTTTTATATATACGTTCTACATAGGGATAATGTCATGAAATTTAAATTTAAATTCTTTTCATCTAAGTATAATTTCATTTTTTTTCAATTAAATTTTTTTATTCTTATATTAGAAACTAACAATAAAATTCTAATTGATAACCATACTATATAAGTAGCCACTAACAAGCAAAACTAAAGTGGTTGCACTTACCAATAAGTTGTTTAACACCTCCAAACCATAAGAACTAGCAAATATTTTTCTATAAGAGGGGAAATTATCGTAAATCCCAATATAATATCCTTAATTGAAAAAAAAATTATTCGAACTAAAATTGTTTAGAAACAAATCTAAGTTGTAACGTAAAACAAATTTGCATGTTCTTAACACTCTTCACACCTTTCGCTTATAACTACCTCCCTAAATATCCAAGCTAACCGAGTTCCATTGAACTGACATTGTAAAACAACACATTGTTTTTTATATATAAATATTTCTCATTAACAACCGCTTCCAATATTCATTTCACTTTATCACATATCTCAATATCTCTATTGAAACAAAATGTAGAAAACAAACTCAAATATAGAGGTGTTAAGGGTGCAAGCACTATCAATTCTCTGTACACCTCACCCTTTTCTTGATTTTTCTTTCTTAGCTCCCATTCAAGATAACATTGATCCATGTTGTGACACAAAGGACCCAATAAGTGACGACGCGTCTTTTGATTTTGATGGCTTTGCTTTCATTCAAGATAATCTTAATCCATATTGTAGCACAAAAATACAAATTAACAGCGATTCTTTTTTAGATTTTGAAGTCTTTGCTCCCGTTAAAGAGAAATCTGAATCATATTGCAGCTCCAATCAACAAATTCACAATAGTGATGGAGAAAATACTGAAGAGCGAGAATTTACTTTTTCATGCACTGATGTCCAAGGAATGGAAATATTTGCCGATGACATATTTTGAAAATGGAAAAATGCGAACATTACTCCCTACTTTTAACCAATCTCTTCAATTATTCCCCACCACAAATAACAATGCTTCACATCTTCGACCTCCCATAAAGAACATCTTTATTATGAATTCTATAAGTTCAAAATCAATATCGGGTGGTATTTCTAAAAAAACTCAAAATGAGTTATTGCTAAATATGACAATTAAAAGTTCAAGTGATTGCTATGAAAAAAGAAACTCCACAGGGTCATCAAATCTATGGAGACTTAGACAAAATTTGAATCTTCGAAGTAATAGTGACCATATGGATTCTTATGTCATATTGAATCCTTCGGTGCCAAAAACGACAATCAAGCCCAAGGTAGATGACATCATTGTTAAAAAGAGAAAGGGTGATCAACCCAAAAATACATTATCGGCTTATGAGAAGCTTTATGTGAAGAATAAAATGAGAAAAGGAATAAATAAACGAAGATCATTCTTGCCATACAAACACAATATATTTGGATTCTTTACCAACATGCACGGACTGAGTAGGAACCTGCACCCCTTTTGAGATTGAATTATCAACTTTTTTCATTGTTGAGGATTTATATTATTTTGACAATGTAGATTAATTTAATGTACATAGTCATTAGCCAAATAGCGTCAGGATTTTTAATTTTTTTCTCTTGACAAAAATCAAGTGCTAATAATTCCCCTTATGATAATGAGGAGAGAATGGTTTGTTATTTTATGATAGAGTCCAAATTCTCACGTGTGTCTAATTACAGGGTAACCTGTGATGCACATATATTTTTGTCATATCAAGTTATAATGGATCGTAACCTAAAACATGACAAGAAATTATAACTTTTGATTTCATCTTACACCATTGTCACCATATTAAAATGGATTTGTTTATTTTAAGAGTATATTTTGTCTTTTAAAATAGAAGAAATGTCAACTTCAATTTTTTATATGGAATGACAGAATTAAAATTAGTTTATGTGGTACCTATGACAAATATTCGACCTTAGAACCTTGTTACAAATCACATTAAGTGACTACCTCAAAAGATTATTGTTTTAAATGAGTTTGTAACGCCTTTTTCCCATCATTATTTTGTTTCGCAACCGACAAATGGAATAACATAGGCTCCACCAAAATAGCTATAGAACTCCTTTGTAATTCTACTTGTTCTTTTTTGCATGATTTTTTTTCATTCCAGTCAATAGAAAAAAGCATTGTGAAGAGAGTTTAAATAGGTACGTAAAAGTGGTCACTTGAATAAGCAAACATAAATGAGACAAAATGGACAGTATAAATTTATATCACTAATTGCATCTAGCAAATAAATATCATATAGTTTTCATGATTTTTACGTATTGAAGAAACACTTTTCTAATGTAAATTTCATAATAATGACATGTAATATCTTATTTTTTCTCCCATTAAAATGTGTACTTGTAAAAATATATTTGGAGTTTTGTATAATTTGAAAATCCTAAAAACAAACAATATAGGCTTATCTCCAAAGCTTCAAGTAAATAATATGTTAGCTTATAAAGCTCAAACTCATGTTAGCAAAATAAAGTTTAAAAAAAACAAATATTTTATATGATAAACTTTCATACATAAATAAAAAGCTCTCTTTACCCTTTTCCCATTAAATGGCATCCTCTCCCCTTGTTCTCTACACTCTCAAGCACAAGAAAGTTCTTGTAAAATAAATGAAAAGTGGGTCCTCTTTTGCTTTCTATGAAATAAATAAACTCAAAATAAAAACTTCATGAGGTAGAGCGATATTGGTAGATCCTTGTAATATATTAGGGACAAACCCACACATCTCCAAGAATAAAAGTAAAATAAAACATTATCCAAATTACATGTGAATGTGTATCTGATCGTTACCTTAGTAGAGCCTTTCCTAATATAACTTTGAAAGTGATCTAACATCCATCTCTTACATAAAAATTATTAATAAATTTAATATATAATCATTTTCTATAATACATCATACGATTTTCTACAAAGAAACTTAAAATGGATATTATTTAGCTGGTTAATTTTAGGGATGTTGAAATTCTGGCTGTAGATACTCAATGTCACGTTTAATGTTATGACACCGTATCTGACTTTCTATAAGACAGTAAATACAAAAACAGTAAAGAACACAGTCAATTGTTTACCCAGTTCAGTGTGCAACAACACCTACTCTGGGGGCTACCAAGCCAGGGAGGAAATCCACTATAAGAGATGTTAATTCAGGAATAAACCAACCAGTTTATCTCCTTCACTTAAGACCTACCCAATGCAATTTCAATCTAAGTACAACTTAAACCTGAGTTCCTACTCACTCCCCCTCAATCACAACAGTGATACATAAAACAATTTGACTAATGAATTGATGAAGACACTCTTCAAAAACATACACTTGATTAAGCTTCACAGCTTTTTAATCAAGAAACACAACCACTCTTGCTTCACAGCTTTGAGTGATACACACACCTAACTTGACTCTGCTTCACAGCTTTAGTCAAGAGACATTCAAACACTCTTGCTTCAAAGCTTTGAGTGCTACACAACCCTTACAATTAAAAACCTATTCCAAGTCACTTATCACAATGATAATTGCTTGAAGTACAATAATTAAACCTATACAGTTTACAAATGATCTTCTGACCAAAAAGGGATTACTTTCAAAACAGCAGCTCTGTTGAATATATAGCAGCTGCATCTTCAGTTAGGGTTTCCACAAAAAGCTAGGGTTAATTCCATTTGACCTTAAGACTAGGTCACATGACTTTATCAACCAGGTTAGGGTTGAGCTAGGTTAACCCAAAGAAAACGCAGGATGCTGTTCTGGAAAGACTGAGTCATTTTCCTGAAAAAACTCAGAATTTACCAACCTTCAAACCTGTTAGTTCAGAACAGGATGTCTTAACATCTGTTATGACATCTTAAAAACCTGTCTACTGATTTAGGAAAATGTGATCATTTTGCAAAATGCTCAGATACACACTTATAAACATCAGTACCTGAATGACAATATTTTTCTGCAAAGGTACCTAATGAATCAGTACAAACTAAACTAGAATGTTATGACATCAGTCATGACATTCACACATACACTTGGGTTTTACCAAAAATGCAAGCCAATAACTAAACAACTACAAACTCCCCCTTTGGCAGATTTTTGGCTAAAGACCCTAAGTAATCAGAGATAGATAGCAGCAGAAAGAAATGACTGCAGAAAAATAGAATGTCTAATTAAGTAAGTACCAAAATATTCTCCCCCTCTTTAGCCACAAATGGGCCAAAGATACATGTTCATAAGAATTATACAGTTATCCAGAAAAAGTAATAAGAGCAGCAGCAAAAAAAACTGAACACACTTCCAAACTCCACCAGGTATCACCACCACCAATCAGCAACACCACCAAACAGCAACCAACCTTTAAGAACTGTCATCAGACTCAGAGGAGCTAGTTTCTTCAGTATTGAGATGACCTTCAGCTTCTACACCTTCTTCCCTTCTGTTTCCTTCAGCTTCCTCCTTTTCTAACCGGGCAATTAGGATTTCTAGGGTCTTTTTCCTAGCTTCCAGCTCTTTGCAGGTCTCTTTTAAAACAGCTATGACATCAGATGTCTTGGACTGGGTCTTCACAGACGATGTCTCAACTGATGTTATGACAATATCTGGATCATAAGATCCCTGAAACAGTTTGTAGTGCAACCCAAGGGCAGGAGCTCTTTTGCAGGCTGTATCTCTTGCCACCAGGATATCAGGGTATTGTGCAAGGATAATTCCACAAAGGAGGGAGGGAAAGGCAATTGGTCCTTTGACAGCATAACTACCAGCATGTTTTAAAGTTTGTTCAAAAATATACCTGCCATAGTCAAAAGCAGTCTTGGTTCCCACAGCATAAATAAATCTCCCCAATCCTGTGGAGATAGTTGATTTATGGTTTGTAGGCACCCAGTTGGCTGCACCAATCTTGTGCAGGATGGCAAATTTCATGCTGAGTTTGCTGGCATTCAGCTTGCCTTTCAAGGGCCAGCACTTCACTTGCCTTGCTGTGATGGTTTGACAAACTTCATTGTCAGTGACCTCCAGATCAGGACAATCCTCATTTGTTCTTCCAAGAAATTTGTTAATTTCTGATGGAGAGAACTTGACCCTTCTTCCTCTAACAAAAACACTTTCAAAGTCAGCTGACCTTCCATCAGCACAATCATTAGACAAGTTCACTATAAACTCCTTGACCAGATTTTCATAACACTTGTTAAATTTTATCACTGTCTTCATCAGTCCAGCATTCTTGATCAGGTCCATGATGTCTTTGCACTCCATGGCATCATTGTTGAGCTCTCTTTCTAAAGCTATTCTCTTTAAGCAAACATACTTCCATCTGTTTGCATTGTCAGGATGATGAAAAGAGATGTTGTCTGTTGGGACTTCAGGAACTCTAGCAATTTTGCTGGAGGGGAGCTTCCTTCTGATAGGAATTTCTTCAGCATCAATCTCAAATTCTGATTCCTCATCAGAATCAGAAGATTCAGGTTCTTTTCTCTTCTTTGAAATTGGTTGTCTAGCAGTATGCACCTGGGCCTTCTTCCCTTTGGTCTGAATAGTTTTCACAGATTCTCCCTCAGCCATGCCTTCAGCCTTGGATTTCTTAACAGCAGGTTTATCTTTGGACACACATTTTGCATCATTCTGATTACCCTTTCTTTTCATCAATCTCCTAGCTATGCTAGGGTTTACATTGGCAATCAGATCATTATCTGAGTAATCCTCATCCACATCAATGATGGGTGGATCAACAGTCTTTTCTGAAGGGTTCTGAATGTTGTCATTTTGTGTCACAACATTCTCAGAGACATCTATATTCTCAGAGAGGTCCACATTTGGGCTTCCTGATTGATTTAAAGGGACAGAAATCCCCGGTACAGGTTGGTTTCCGCTTAGTATACTAGTAACAAGCCTAGCAATAGCATGATGAACTTGAACTGATCCTTCTCTATTTGGTACAAAAGAAGAAGGATGAGAAGGATTACCAAAGGATGCAACTTGAGCTCTTCCTACATGTCTAGTTCTTAGCTTTTTGACTTTGGCGGGGTCAGTTGCCATCTCTCTGAGAGGAGTGACCTCAAGAAATTCAGATTTTATGCATGTGGTGATTGCTCTAGAGTCTTGGTCAGATGATGAAGATGATGAGGATGATGAAGTCGCCTTGGTTGAAGATGATGTCTGAGACATTTTGATTGACTTAGAGCACCAGTAGCAATTTGAGAAAAAACTTTAATTGAGAGGAGGGAACAGGTTGCAAAGACGAGAGAGGTAGGAGGCAAAAGAGAGTCTTTTCAACTTCTTAAGGATTTTGAAAGAATTGGGAAAACATATGATTAACCCACTAAAAATAGACTTAACAAAATTAACTCCTTCAACCCTTGTTTTAAGCAAAATTAATTGCTATAATTTCTCATGTTGGCAAATACCCAACCTGCCCCTCAAGTTTTCAAGTTTATTTCCAACAAGAGCCTTGGTAGAAGAATCAGTCAGCTGAAGCTTAAAGATACCATGTTCCAGTTTAAATGACTTCTTCTCTACAAAGTCAACGTGCTTGGTCCTGTTATGTTGAATAGGGTTCATGGAAATATTGATTGTATTCAGATTGTCACAACACAATGTCACAACATCTTGTGAGACATTATACTCAGTGAGCATCTGTTTTGACCAGATATTTTGAGAACAGTTATTCCTAGCAGCAACTATTTCCGCACAGAGTTGGGAAGGCATTCTTTTGACATGAATCATAGTTATGGTTGATTCTTGAATGATTTTCTTTTTGTCCACTCCATTTTGATGGAGAGTTATAGGAGAGGAGACTTCACGCCTCATTTCTTCAGGGAAACAGAATTTATTAGACTTGTTGTTTCCAACATCCTTGTCATGATTACTTCTGGTTCTGACAACACATCCTTCTTCAAGTTTATTTACCATATCATAGACATTATCAACCTGTAGTTTTGGAGTCCTTCTGACTGCTTCCATAGAGATAGCTCTTTTCATTCTTCTTAGATGAAGATGACCAAGCTTATGATGCCACAGTTTCATCTCTTTTTCTTCTTTGGTAATTGGACACATAGTGGAGTTATTAGTGTTCTCACGTTGCCACAAGTAGCAGTTATCTTTGGATCTGATTCCTTTCATTACAACTTCTAGTTTTTCATTAATTACTAGACATTCAGATTTTGAGAAGTTGACCTTGAATCCTAGATCACATAATTGACTGATACTAATGAGATTAGCAGTCAGCCCTTTTACCAGCAAGACTTCACTCAGGCTTGGAACTTCAGGGCAGTCCAAATTACTAACTCCTTTGATTTCACCTTTATCACCATCTCCAAAGGTCACATAACTAGTGTTGTGAGGTTTGACATGATTGAGAATGTTCTTTATTCCAGTCATGTGTTTAGAGCACCCACTGTCAAAGTACCAGCCTTCCTTTGCAGACACTCTCAGGGAAGTATGGGCTATCAGGGCAGTAGCCTTTTCTTCCAATGAGGAGTATGTGGTACCCTTTTTGGCTTAGGTTTAGCACCTGAGTTTTGATTAGGGTATCCATGCAATTTGAAGCAGAAGGGCTTTATGTGTCCATACCTCCCACAATGATGACATCTCCATCTTTGGTATTTTTTCTTCATGTATTTCTGTTTCTGATGTTGAGAGTTGTGTTGAGACATCTGCTTTGATAATTGTTTAACATGCCTGATCTTCTTGTCTGCACCAGATTTCTTAGCTTCCACAAATCCTAGACCAGATTTGTTTCCCACATTTTGTCCAACTTGAAGAATCTCTTCCAATTTATCTGATCCATTGGTCAGCATCTTGACATATTTTGTCATTTGGTTTAGTTGTGAGTTCAGTAATTGAACTTCCCCTTCTAGGTGACTTATAGTTTCAAGATCTGCCCTTTTTTCAGCCTCCAGCTTTACAATGAGTTTTGATTGTTTCTCATTCTGCACACAGACTTCAGCACTTCTGATACACAATTTCTTGTAGGTATCAGCCAGTTCTTCAAATGTCACTTCTTCATCACTAGTGTCACTTTCAGAGGAACAAACACTAGTTAGAGCAGTAACTAGTTTGGCAGATTCTTCTTCAGAATTACTTTCTGAATCACAGTCAGACCAAGTAACAGTCATTCCTTTCTTTTGTTTCTTAAGAAAGGTAGGACATTCAGCTCGAATATGTCCATATCCTTCACAGCCATGGCATTGAATACCTCTGCCTTGGTTTCCCTTTTCTTCTGACCTTGGTCTTCTGCTGGAACTGTCAATGTCAGAGGGAATGTTATGAACATTAGACCTTGACTTTGGATCCATTCTTTTGATGAGCTTGTTGAACTGTCTTCCAAGCATGGCAATAGCTTCTGAAATATTTTCTTCTTCATCCTCCTTGTTTTCAACATCAGTGTTGGATACAAGTGCTATGCTCTTGTTCTTCTTGTCACCATTATCAGTGATCCCCATCTCAAAAGTCTGAAGAGACCCAATAAGTTCATCCACTTTCAACTTGCTGATGTCCTGGGCTTCCTCTATGGCAGTTACCTTCATTGCAAATCTTTTAGGCAAGGATCTGAGAATCTTTCTCACCAGTTTTTCTTCTGACATCTTTTCTCCCAGTGCTCCTGAGGTGTTGGCAATCTCCAAGATGTTCATGTGAAACTCATGAATGGTTTCATCTTCCATCATTTTTAGATTCTCAAACTTGGTAGTCAACATCTGAAGCCTTGGCATTTTTACTTTGGAGGTTCCCTCATGAGTAGTTTTGAGAGTGTCCCAAACTTCCTTGGCCAGTTCATATTGATGTACTAGTCTGAAAATGTTTCTATCAATTCCATTGAACAAGGCATTTAAAGCTTTGGAATTTCCCAGGGCTAACTCATCTTCTTCTTTACTCCAATCTTCCTCAGGCTTCAGACTGATTGTCCCATCTTTCTCAGTTATGGTGGGATGGATCCATCCTTTGTCAGCAGCTCTCCAAGCCTTTTTGTCCAGAGATTTTAAGAAGGCAATCATACGAGGTTTCCAGTAGTCATAATTAGTTCCATCCAGAATGGGTGGTCTATTTCCAAAAACTCCTTCTTTGTCCATAGTGCCAGAAAGTGATATCCCTAGATCTCACCCAGTAATACAGGCAGGGTGCCTGCTCTGATGCCAATTGAAATTCTGGCTGCAGATACTCAATGTCACGTTTAATGTTATGACACCGTATCTGACTTTCTATAAGACAGTAAATACAAAAACAGTAAAGAACACAGTCAATTGTTTACCCAGTTCAGTGTGCAACAACACCTACTCTGGGGGCTACCAAGCCAGGGAGGAAATCCACTATAAGAGATGTTAATTCAGGAATAAACCAACCAGTTTATCTCCTTCACTTAAGACCTACCCAATGCAATTTCAATCTAAGTACAACTTAAACCTGAGTTCCTACTCACTCCCCCTCAATCACAGCAGTGATACATAAAACAATTTGACTAATGAATTAATGAAGACACTCTTCAAAAACATACACTTGATTAAGCTTCACAGCTTTTTAATCAAGCAACACAACCACTCTTGCTTCACAGCTTTGAGTGATACACACACCTAACTTGACTCTGCTTCACAGCTTTAGTCAAGAGACATTCAAACACTCTTGCTTCAAAGATTTGAGTGCTACACAACCCTTACAATTAAAAACCTATTCCAAGTCACTTATCACAATGATAATTGCTTGAAGTACAATAATTAAACCTATACAGTTTACAAATGATCTTCTGACCAAAAAGGGATTACTTTCAAAACAGCAGCTCTGTGGAATATATAGCAGCTGCATCTTCAGTTAGGGTTTCCACAAAAAGCTAGGGTTAATTCCATTTGACCTTAAGACTAGGTCACAGGACTTTATCAACCAGGTTAGGGTTGAGCTAGGTTAACCCAAAGAAAACGCAGGATGCTGTTCTGGAAAGACTGAGTCATTTTCCTGAAAAAACTCAGAATTTACCAACCTGCAAACCTGTTAGTTCAGAACAGGATGTCTTAACATCTGTTATGACATCTGAAAAACCTGTCTACTGATTTAGGAAAATGTGATCATTTTGCAAAGTGCTCAGATACACACTTATAAACATCAGTACCTGAATGACAATATTTTTCTGCAAAGGTACCTAATGAATCAGTACAAACTAAACTAGAATGTTATGACATCAGTAATGACATTCACACAAACACTTGGGTTTTACCAAAAATGCAAGCCAATAACTAAACAACTACAGATGTTACCATATAAAATATCTACAATTAATTTGAGTATTATTTAATTTTTACCTTAACGATTTATCATATTAAAATTTAGATCATTTTAAATAAAATAACATGTAATTATCAAAAATAGATCTATCAACATTAAGCAACTCATATGAAGTTTTATTATTGCACACTAATGGGAATAAAATGAACCAATATGCATTATCTGTTTAATCTATATTTTCTTTTATTTGATAGTTATATTAAACAATAGATAAAATGAAAATTATTAAAGCACTATTTCTAAAAATAAATTCAAATGTTTTATCTCCTAAAAAATAATTATGGATTTTACTTTGAAAATATTTTTTTTATATATACGTTCTACATAGGGATAATGTCATGAAATTTAAATTTAAATTCTTTTCATCTAAGTATAATTTCATTTTTTTTCAATTAAATTTTTTTATTCTTATATTAGAAACTAACAATAAAATTCTAATTCATAACCATACTATATAAGTAGCCACTAACAAGCAAAACTGAAGTGGTTGCACTTACCAATAAGTTGTTTAACACCTCCAAACCATAAGAACTAGCAAATATTTTTCTATAAGAGGGGAAATTATCGTAAATCCCAATATAATATCCTTATATGAAAAAAAAATTATTCGAACTAAAATTGTTTAGAAACAAATCTAAGTTGTAACGTAAAACAAATTTGCAAGTTCTTAACACTCTTCACACCTTTCGCTTATAACTACCTCCCTAAATATCCAAGCTAACCGAGTTCCATTGAACTGACATTGTAAAACAACACATTGTTTTTTATATATAAATATTTCTCATTAACAACCGCTTCCAATATTCATTTCACTTTATCACATATCTCAATCTCTCTATTGAAACAAAATGCAGAAAACAAACTCAAATATAGAGGTGTTAAGGGTGCAAGCACTATCAATTCTCTGTACACCTCACCCTTTTCTTGATTTTTCTTTCTTATCTCCCATTCAAGATAAAGTTGATCCATGCTGTGACACAAAGGACCCAATAAGTGACGACGCGTCTTTTGATTTTGATGGCTTTGCTTTCATTCAAGATAATCTTAATCCATATTGTAGCACAAAAATACAAATTAACAGCGATTCTTTTTTAGATTTTGAAGTCTTTGCTCCCGTTAAAGATAAATATGAATCATATTGCAGCTCCAATCAACAAATTCACAATAGTGATGGAGAAAATACTGAAGAGCGAGAATTTACTTTTTCATGCACTGATGTCCAAGGTATGGAAATATTTGCCGATGACATATTTGAAAATGGAAAAATGCGAACATTACTCCCTACTTTTAACCAATCTCTTCAATTCTTCCCCACCACAAATAAGAATGCTTCACATCTTCGACCTCCCATAAAGAACATCTTTATTATGAATTCTATAAGTCCAAAATCAATATCGGGTGGTATTTCTAAAAAAACTCAAAATGAGTTATTGCTAAATATGACAATTAAAAGTTCAAGTGATTGCTATGAAAAAAGCAACTCCACAGGGTCATCAAATTTATGGAGACTTAGACAAAATTTGAATCTTCGAAGTAATAGTGACCATATGGATTCTTATGTCATATTGAATCCTTCGGTGCCAAAAACGACAATCAAGCCCAAGGTAGATGACATCATTGTTAAAAAGAGAAACGGTGATCAACCCAAAAATACATTATCGGCTTATGAGAAGCTTTATGTGAAGAATAAAATGAGAAAAGGAATAAATAAACGAAGATCATTCTTGCCATACAAACACAATATATTTGGATTCTTTACCAACATGCACGGACTGAGTAGGAACCTGCACCCCTTTTGAGATTGAATTATCAACTTTTTTCATTGTTGAGGATTTATATTATTTTGACAATGTAGATTAATTTAATGTACATAGTCATTAGCCAAATAGCGTTAGGATTTTTAATTTTTTTCTCTTGACAAAAATCAAGTGCTAATAATTCCTCTTATGATAATGAGGAGAGAATGGTTTGTTATTTTATGATAGAGTCCAAATTCTCACGTGCGTCTAATTACAGGGTAACCTGTGATGCACATATATTTTTGTCATATCAAGTTATAATGGATCGTAACCTAAAACATGACAAGAAATTATAACTTTTGATTTCATCTTACACCATTGTCACCATATTAAAATGGATTTGTTTATTTTAAGAGTATATTTTGTCTTTTAAAATAGAAGAAATGTCAACTTCAATTTTTTATATGGAATGACATAATTAAAATTAGTTTATGTGGTACCTATGACAAATATTCGACCTTAGAACCTTGTTACAAATCACATTAAGTGACTACCTCAAATGATTATTGTTTTAAATGAGTTTGTAACGCCTTTTTCCCATCATTATTTTGTTTCGCAACCGACAAATGGAATAACATAGGCTCCACCAAAATAGCTATAGAACTCCTTTGTAATTCTACTTGTTCTTTTTTGCATGATTTTTTTCCTTCCAGTCAATAGAAAAAAGCATTGTGAAGAGAGTTTAAATAGGTACGTAAAAGTGGTCACTTGAATAAGTAAACATAAATGAGACAAAATGGACAGTATAAATTTATATCACTAATTGCATCTAGCAAATAAATATCATATAGTTTTCATGATTTTTACGTATTGAAGAAACACTTTTCTAATGTAAATTTCATAATAATGACATGTAATATCTTATTTTTTCTCCCATTAAAATGTGTACTTGTAAAAATATATTTGGAGTTTTGTATAATTTGAAAATCCTAAAAACAAACAATATAGGCTTATCTCCAAAGCTTCAAGTAAATAATATGTTAGCTTATAAAGCTCAAACTCATGTTAGCAAAATAAAGTTAAAAAAAAAAACAAATATTTTATATGATAAACTTTCATACATAAATAAAAAGCTCTCTTTACCCTTTTCCCATTAAATGGCATCCTCTCCCCTTGTTCTCTACACTCTCAAGCACAAGAAAGTTCTTGTAAAATAAATGAAAAGTGGGTCCTCTTTTGCTTTCCATGAAATAAATAAACTCAAAATAAAAACTTCATGAGGTAGAGCGATATTGGTAGATCCTTGTAACATATTAGGGACAAACCCACACATCTTCAAGAATAAAAGTAAAATAAAACATTATCCAAATTACATGTGAATGTGTATCTGATCGTTACCTTAGTAGAGCCTTTTCTAATATAACTTTGAAAGCGATCTAACATCCATCTCTTACATAAAAATTATTAATAAATTTAATATATAATCATTTTCTATAATACATCATACGATTTTCTACAAAGAAACTTAAAATGGATATTATTTAGCTGGTTAATTTTAGGGATGTTACCATATAAAATATCTACAATTAATTTGAGTATTATTTAATTTTTACCTTAACGATTTATCATATTAAAATTTAGATCATTTTAAATAAAATAACATGTAATTATCAAAAATAGATCTATCAACATTAAGCAACTCATATGAAGTTTTATTATTGCACACTAATGGGAATAAAATGAACCAATATGCATTATCTGTTTAATCTATATTTTCTTTTATTTGATAGTTATATTAAACAATAGATAAAATGAAAATTATTAAAGCACTATTTCTAAAAATAAATTCAAATGTTTTATCTCCTAAAAAATAATTATGGATTTTACTTTGAAAATATTTTTTTATATATACGTTCTACATAGGGATAATGTCATGAAATTTAAATTTAAATTCTTTTCATCTAAGTATAATTTCATTTTTTTTCAATTAAATTTTTTTATTCTTATATTAGAAACTAACAATAAAATTCTAATTCATAACCATACTATATAAGTAGCCACTAACAAGCAAAACTGAAGTGGTTGCACTTACCAATAAGTTGTTTAACACCTCCAAACCATAAGAACTAGCAAATATTTTTCTATAAGAGGGGAAATTATCGTAAATCCCAATATAATATCCTTATATGAAAAAAAAAATTATTCGAACTAAAATTGTTTAGAAACAAATCTAAGTTGTAACGTAAAACAAATTTGCAAGTTCTTAACACTCTTCACACCTTTCGCTTATAACTACCTCCCTAAATATCCAAGCTAACCGAGTTCCATTGAACTGACATTGTAAAACAACACATTGTTTTTTATAAATAAATATTTCTCATTAACAACCGCTTCCAATATTCATTTCACTTTATCACATATCTCAATCTCTCTATTGAAACAAAATGCAGAAAACAAACTCAAATATAGAGGTGTTAAGGGTGCAAGCACTATCAATTCTCTGTACACCTCACCCTTTTCTTGATTTTTCTTTCTTATCTCCCATTCAAGATAAAGTTGATCCATGCTGTGACACAAAGGACCCAATAAGTGACGACGCGTCTTTTGATTTTGATGGCTTTGCTTTCATTCAAGATAATCTTAATCCATATTGTAGCACAAAAATACAAATTAACAACGATTCTTTTTTAGATTTTGAAGTCTTTGCGCCCGTTAAAGATAAATATGAATCATATTGCAGCTCCAATCAACAAATTCACAATAGTGATGGAGAAAATACTGAAGAGCGAGAATTTACTTTTTCATGCACTGATGTCCAAGGTATGGAAATATTTGCCGATGACATATTTGAAAATGGAAAAATGCGAACATTACTCCCTACTTTTAACCAATCTCTTCAATTCTTCCCCACCACAAATAAGAATGCTTCACATCTTCGACCTCCCATAAAGAACATCTTTATTATGAATTCTATAAGTCCAAAATCAATATCGGGTGGTATTTCTAAAAAAACTCAAAATGAGTTATTGCTAAATATGACAATTAAAAGTTCAAGTGATTGCTATGAAAAAAGCAACTCCACAGGGTCATCAAATCTATGGAGACTTAGACAAAATTTGAATCTTCGAAGTAATAGTGACCATATGGATTCTTATGTCATATTGAATCCTTCGGTGCCAAAAACGACAATCAAGCCCAAGGTAGATGACATCATTGTTAAAAAGAGAAACGGTGATCAACCCAAAAATACATTATCGGCTTATGAGAAGCTTTATGTGAAGAATAAAATGAGAAAAGGAATAAATAAACGAAGATCATTCTTGCCATACAAACACAATATATTTGGATTCTTTACCAACATGCACGGACTGAGTAGGAACCTGCACCCCTTTTGAGATTGAATTATCAACTTTTTTCATTGTTGAGGATTTATATTATTTTGACAATGTAGATTAATTTAATGTACATAGTCATTAGCCAAATAGCGTTAGGATTTTTAATTTTTTTCTCTTGACAAAAATCAAGTGCTAATAATTCCCCTTATGATAATGAGGAGAGAATGGTTTGTTATTTTATGATAGAGTCCAAATTCTCACGTGCGTCTAATTACAGGGTAACCTGTGATGCACATATATTTTTGTCATATCAAGTTATAATGGATCGTAACCTAAAACATGACAAGAAATTATAACTTTTGATTTCATCTTACACCATTGTCACCATATTAAAATGGATTTGTTTATTTTAAGAGTATATTTTGTCTTTTAAAATAGAAGAAATGTCAACTTCAATTTTTTATATGGAATGACAGAATTAAAATTAGTTTATGTGGTACCTATGACAAATATTCGACCTTAGAACCTTGTTACAAATCACATTAAGTGACTACCTCAAATGATTATTGTTTTAAATGAGTTTGTAACGCCTTTTTCCCATCATTATTTTGTTTCGCAACCGACAAATGGAATAACATAGGCTCCACCAAAATAGCTATAGAACTCCTTTGTAATTCTACTTGTTCTTTTTTGCATGATTTTTTTCCTTCCAGTCAATAGAAAAAAGCATTGTGAAGAGAGTTTAAATAGGTACGTAAAAGTGGTCACTTGAATAAGTAAACATAAATGAGACAAAATGGACAGTATAAATTTATATCACTAATTGCATCTAGCAAATAAATATCATATAGTTTTCATGATTTTTACGTATTGAAGAAACACTTTTCTAATGTAAATTTCATAATAATGACATGTAATATCTTATTTTTTCTCCCATTAAAATGTGTACTTGTAAAAATATATTTGGAGTTTTGTATAATTTGAAAATCCTAAAAACAAACAATATAGGCTTATCTCCAAAGCTTCAAGTAAATAATATGTTAGCTTATAAAGCTCAAACTCATGTTAGCAAAATAAAGTTAAAAAAAAAAACAAATATTTTATATGATAAACTTTCATACATAAATAAAAAGCTCTCTTTACCCTTTTCCCATTAAATGGCATCCTCTCCCCTTGTTCTCTACACTCTCAAGCACAAGAAAGTTCTTGTAAAATAAATGAAAAGTGGGTCCTCTTTTGCTTTCCATGAAATAAATAAACTCAAAATAAAAACTTCATGAGGTAGAGCGATATTGGTAGATCCTTGTAACATATTAGGGACAAACCCACACATCTTCAAGAATAAAAGTAAAATAAAACATTATCCAAATTACATGTGAATGTGTATCTGATCGTTACCTTAGTAGAGCCTTTTCTAATATAACTTTGAAAGCGATCTAACATCCATCTCTTACATAAAAATTATTAATAAATTTAATATATAATCATTTTCTATAATACATCATACGATTTTCTACAAAGAAACTTAAAATGGATATTATTTAGCTGGTTAATTTTAGGGATGTTACCATATAAAATATCTACAATTAATTTGAGTATTATTTAATTTTTACCTTAACGATTTATCATATTAAAATTTAGATCATTTTAAATAAAATAACATGTAATTATCAAAAATAGATCTATCAACATTAAGCAACTCATATGAAGTTTTATTATTGCACACTAATGGGAATAAAATGAACCAATATGCATTATCTGTTTAATCTATATTTTCTTTTATTTGATAGTTATATTAAACAATAGATAAAATGAAAATTATTAAAGCACTATTTCTAAAAATAAATTCAAATGTTTTATCTCCTAAAAAATAATTATGGATTTTACTTTGAAAATATTTTTTTATATATACGTTCTACATAGGGATAATGTCATGAAATTTAAATTTAAATTCTTTTCATCTAAGTATAATTTCATTTTTTTTCAATTAAATTTTTTTATTCTTATATTAGAAACTAACAATAAAATTCTAATTCATAACCATACTATATAAGTAGCCACTAACAAGCAAAACTGAAGTGGTTGCACTTACCAATAAGTTGTTTAACACCTCCAAACCATAAGAACTAGCAAATATTTTTCTATAAGAGGGGAAATTATCGTAAATCCCAATATAATATCCTTATATGAAAAAAAAAATTATTCGAACTAAAATTGTTTAGAAACAAATCTAAGTTGTAACGTAAAACAAATTTGCAAGTTCTTAACACTCTTCACACCTTTCGCTTATAACTACCTCCCTAAATATCCAAGCTAACCGAGTTCCATTGAACTGACATTGTAAAACAACACATTGTTTTTTATAAATAAATATTTCTCATTAACAACCGCTTCCAATATTCATTTCACTTTATCACATATCTCAATCTCTCTATTGAAACAAAATGCAGAAAACAAACTCAAATATAGAGGTGTTAAGGGTGCAAGCACTATCAATTCTCTGTACACCTCACCCTTTTCTTGATTTTTCTTTCTTATCTCCCATTCAAGATAAAGTTGATCCATGCTGTGACACAAAGGACCCAATAAGTGACGACGCGTCTTTTGATTTTGATGGCTTTGCTTTCATTCAAGATAATCTTAATCCATATTGTAGCACAAAAATACAAATTAACAACGATTCTTTTTTAGATTTTGAAGTCTTTGCGCCCGTTAAAGATAAATATGAATCATATTGCAGCTCCAATCAACAAATTCACAATAGTGATGGAGAAAATACTGAAGAGCGAGAATTTACTTTTTCATGCACTGATGTCCAAGGTATGGAAATATTTGCCGATGACATATTTGAAAATGGAAAAATGCGAACATTACTCCCTACTTTTAACCAATCTCTTCAATTCTTCCCCACCACAAATAAGAATGCTTCACATCTTCGACCTCCCATAAAGAACATCTTTATTATGAATTCTATAAGTCCAAAATCAATATCGGGTGGTATTTCTAAAAAAACTCAAAATGAGTTATTGCTAAATATGACAATTAAAAGTTCAAGTGATTGCTATGAAAAAAGCAACTCCACAGGGTCATCAAATCTATGGAGACTTAGACAAAATTTGAATCTTCGAAGTAATAGTGACCATATGGATTCTTATGTCATATTGAATCCTTCGGTGCCAAAAACGACAATCAAGCCCAAGGTAGATGACATCATTGTTAAAAAGAGAAACGGTGATCAACCCAAAAATACATTATCGGCTTATGAGAAGCTTTATGTGAAGAATAAAATGAGAAAAGGAATAAATAAACGAAGATCATTCTTGCCATACAAACACAATATATTTGGATTCTTTACCAACATGCACGGACTGAGTAGGAACCTGCACCCCTTTTGAGATTGAATTATCAACTTTTTTCATTGTTGAGGATTTATATTATTTTGACAATGTAGATTAATTTAATGTACATAGTCATTAGCCAAATAGCGTTAGGATTTTTAATTTTTTTCTCTTGACAAAAATCAAGTGCTAATAATTCCCCTAATGATAATGAGGAGAGAATGGTTTGTTATTTTATGATAGAGTCCAAATTCTCACGTGCGTCTAATTACAGGGTAACCTGTGATGCACATATATTTTTGTCATATCAAGTTATAATGGATCGTAACCTAAAACATGACAAGAAATTATAACTTTTGATTTCATCTTACACCATTGTCACCATATTAAAATGGATTTGTTTATTTTAAGAGTATATTTTGTCTTTTAAAATAGAAGAAATGTCAACTTCAATTTTTTATATGGAATGACAGAATTAAAATTAGTTTATGTGGTACCTATGACAAATATTCGACCTTAGAACCTTGTTACAAATCACATTAAGTGACTACCTCAAATGATTATTGTTTTAAATGAGTTTGTAACGCCTTTTTCCCATCATTATTTTGTTTCGCAACCGACAAATGGAATAACATAGGCTCCACCAAAATAGCTATAGAACTCCTTTGTAATTCTACTTGTTCTTTTTTGCATGATTTTTTTCCTTCCAGTCAATAGAAAAAAGCATTGTGAAGAGAGTTTAAATAGGTACGTAAAAGTGGTCACTTGAATAAGTAAACATAAATGAGACAAAATGGACAGTATAAATTTATATCACTAATTGCATCTAGCAAATAAATATCATATAGTTTTCATGATTTTTACGTATTGAAGAAACACTTTTCTAATGTAAATTTCATAATAATGACATGTAATATCTTATTTTTTCTCCCATTAAAATGTGTACTTGTAAAAATATATTTGGAGTTTTGTATAATTTGAAAATCCTAAAAACAAACAATATAGGCTTATCTCCAAAGCTTCAAGTAAATAATATGTTAGCTTATAAAGCTCAAACTCATGTTAGCAAAATAAAGTTAAAAAAAAAAACAAATATTTTATATGATAAACTTTCATACATAAATAAAAAGCTCTCTTTACCCTTTTCCCATTAAATGGCATCCTCTCCCCTTGTTCTCTACACTCTCAAGCACAAGAAAGTTCTTGTAAAATAAATGAAAAGTGGGTCCTCTTTTGCTTTCCATGAAATAAATAAACTCAAAATAAAAACTTCATGAGGTAGAGCGATATTGGTAGATCCTTGTAACATATTAGGGACAAACCCACACATCTTCAAGAATAAAAGTAAAATAAAACATTATCCAAATTACATGTGAATGTGTATCTGATCGTTACCTTAGTAGAGCCTTTTCTAATATAACTTTGAAAGCGATCTAACATCCATCTCTTACATAAAAATTATTAATAAATTTAATATATAATCATTTTCTATAATACATCATACGATTTTCTACAAAGAAACTTAAAATGGATATTATTTAGCTGGTTAATTTTAGGGATGTTACCATATAAAATATCTACAATTAATTTGAGTATTATTTAATTTTTACCTTAACGATTTATCATATTAAAATTTAGATCATTTTAAATAAAATAACATGTAATTATCAAAAATAGATCTATCAACATTAAGCAACTCATATGAAGTTTTATTATTGCACACTAATGGGAATAAAATGAACCAATATGCATTATCTGTTTAATCTATATTTTCTTTTATTTGATAGTTATATTAAACAATAGATAAAATGAAAATTATTAAAGCACTATTTCTAAAAATAAATTCAAATGTTTTATCTCCTAAAAAATAATTATGGATTTTACTTTGAAAATATTTTTTTATATATACGTTCTACATAGGGATAATGTCATGAAATTTAAATTTAAATTCTTTTCATCTAAGTATAATTTCATTTTTTTTCAATTAAATTTTTTTATTCTTATATTAGAAACTAACAATAAAATTCTAATTCATAACCATACTATATAAGTAGCCACTAACAAGCAAAACTGAAGTGGTTGCACTTACCAATAAGTTGTTTAACACCTCCAAACCATAAGAACTAGCAAATATTTTTCTATAAGAGGGGAAATTATCGTAAATCCCAAAATAATATCCTTATATGAAAAAAAAAATTATTCGAACTAAAATTGTTTAGAAACAAATCTAAGTTGTAACGTAAAACAAATTTGCAAGTTCTTAACACTCTTCACACCTTTCGCTTATAACTACCTCCCTAAATATCCAAGCTAACCGAGTTCCATTGAACTGACATTGTAAAACAACACATTGTTTTTTATATATAAATATTTCTCATTAACAACCGCTTCCAATATTCATTTCACTTTATCACATATCTCAATCTCTCTATTGAAACAAAATGCAGAAAACAAACTCAAATATAGAGGTGTTAAGGGTGCAAGCACTATCAATTCTCTGTACACCTCACCCTTTTCTTGATTTTTCTTTCTTATCTCCCATTCAAGATAAAGTTGATCCATGCTGTGACACAAAGGACCCAATAAGTGACGACGCGTCTTATGATTTTGATGGCTTTGCTTTCATTCAAGATAATCTTAATCCAGATTGTAGCACAAAAATACAAATTAACAGCGATTCTTTTTTAGATTTTGAAGTCTTTGCTCCCGTTAAAGATAAATATGAATCATATTGCAGCTCCAATCAACAAATTCACAATAGTGATGGAGAAAATACTGAAGAGCGAGAATTTACTTTTTCATGCACTGATGTCCAAGGTATGGAAATATTTGCCGATGACATATTTGAAAATGGAAAAATGCGAACATTACTCCCTACTTTTAACCAATCTCTTCAATTCTTCCCCACCACAAATAAGAATGCTTCACATCTTCGACCTCCCATAAAGAACATCTTTATTATGAATTCTATAAGTCCAAAATCAATATCGGGTGGTATTTCTAAAAAAACTCAAAATGAGTTATTGCTAAATATGACAATTAAAAGTTCAAGTGATTGCTATGAAAAAAGCAACTCCACAGGGTCATCAAATCTATGGAGACTTAGACAAAATTTGAATCTTCGAAGTAATAGTGACCATATGGATTCTTATGTCATATTGAATCCTTCGGTGCCAAAAACGACAATCAAGCCCAAGGTAGATGACATCATTGTTAAAAAGAGAAACGGTGATCAACCCAAAAATACATTATCGGCTTATGAGAAGCTTTATGTGAAGAATAAAATGAGAAAAGGAATAAATAAACGAAGATCATTCTTGCCATACAAACACAATATATTTGGATTCTTTACCAACATGCACGGACTGAGTAGGAACCTGCACCCCTTTTGAGATTGAATTATCAACTTTTTTCATTGTTGAGGATTTATATTATTTTGACAATGTAGATTAATTTAATGTACATAGTCATTAGCCAAATAGCGTTAGGATTTTTAATTTTTTTCTCTTGACAAAAATCAAGTGCTAATAATTCCCCTTATGATAATGAGGAGAGAATGGTTTGTTATTTTATGATAGAGTCCAAATTCTCACGTGCGTCTAATTACAGGGTAACCTGTGATGCACATATATTTTTGTCATATCAAGTTATAATGGATCGTAACCTAAAACATGACAAGAAATTATAACTTTTGATTTCATCTTACACCATTGTCACCATATTAAAATGGATTTGTTTATTTTAAGAGTATATTTTGTCTTTTAAAATAGAAGAAATGTCAACTTCAATTTTTTATATGGAATGACATAATTAAAATTAGTTTATGTGGTACCTATGACAAATATTCGACCTTAGAACCTTGTTACAAATCACATTAAGTGACTACCTCAAATGATTATTGTTTTAAATGAGTTTGTAACGCCTTTTTCCCATCATTATTTTGTTTCGCAACCGACAAATGGAATAACATAGGCTCCACCAAAATAGCTATAGAACTCCTTTGTAATTCTACTTGTTCTTTTTTGCATGATTTTTTTCCTTCCAGTCAATAGAAAAAAGCATTGTGAAGAGAGTTTAAATAGGTACGTAAAAGTGGTCACTTGAATAAGTAAACATAAATGAGACAAAATGGACAGTATAAATTTATATCACTAATTGCATCTAGCAAATAAATATCATATAGTTTTCATGATTTTTACGTATTGAAGAAACACTTTTCTAATGTAAATTTCATAATAATGACATGTAATATCTTATTTTTTCTCCCATTAAAATGTGTACTTGTAAAAATATATTTGGAGTTTTGTATAATTTGAAAATCCTAAAAACAAACAATACAGGCTTATCTCCAAAGCTTCAAGTAAATAATATGTTAGCTTATAAAGCTCAAACTCATGTTAGCAAAATAAAGTTTAAAAAAAAAACAAATATTTTATATGATAAACTTTCATACATAAATAAAAAGCTCTCTTTACCCTTTTCCCATTAAATGGCATCCTCTCCCCTTGTTCTCTACACTCTCAAGCACAAGAAAGTTCTTGTAAAATAAATGAAAAGTGGGTCCTCTTTTGCTTTCCATGAAATAAATAAACTCAAAATAAAAACTTCATGAGGTAGAGCGATATTGGTAGATCCTTGTAATATATTAGGGACAAACCCACACATCTTCAAGAATAAAAGTAAAATAAAACATTATCCAAATTACATGTGAATGTGTATCTGATCGTTACCTTAGTAGAGCCTTTTCTAATATAACTTTGAAAGGGATCTAACATCCATCTCTTACATAAAAATTATTAATAAATTTAATATATAATCATTTTCTATAATACATCATACGATTTTCTACAAAGAAACTTAAAATGGATATTATTTAGCTGGTTAATTTTAGGGATGTTACCATATAAAATATCTACAATTAATTTGAGTATTATTTAATTTTTACCTTAACGATTTATCATATTAAAATTTAGATCATTTCAAATAAAATAACATGTAATTATCAAAAATAGATCTATCAACATTAAGCAACTCATATGAAGTTTTATTATTGCACACTAATGGGAATAAAATGAACCAATATGCATTATCTGTTTAATCTATATTTTCTTTTATTTGATAGTTCTATTAAACAATAGATAAAATGAAAATTATTAAAGCACTATTTCTAAAAATAAATTCAAATGTTTTATCTCCTAAAAAATAATTATGGATTTTACTTTGAAAATATTTTTTTATATATACGTTCTACATAGGGATAATGTCATGAAATTTAAATTTAAATTCTTTTCATCTAAGTA
Source organism: Vicia faba (assembly GCA_948472305.1). Taxonomy (NCBI): domain Eukaryota; kingdom Viridiplantae; phylum Streptophyta; class Magnoliopsida; order Fabales; family Fabaceae; genus Vicia; species Vicia faba. The sequence continues at coordinate 237,594,907 of OX451739.1, read as the reverse complement.
TAATTTCATTTTTTTTAAATTAAATTTTTTTATTCTTATATTAGAAACTAACAATAAAATTCTAATTGATAACCATACTATATAAGTAGCCACTAACAAGCAAAACTGAAGTGGTTGCACTTACCAATAAGTTGTTTAACACCTCCAAACCATAAGAACTAGCAAATATTTTTCTATAAGAGGGGAAATTATCGTAAATCCCAATAAAATATCCTTAATTGAAAAAAAAAATTATTCGAACTAAAATTGTTTAGAAACAAATCTAAGTTGTAACGTAAAACAAATTTGCAAGTTCTTAACACTCTTCACACCTTTCGCTTATAACTACCTCCCTAAATATCCAAGCTAACTGAGTTCCATTGAACTGACATTGTAAAACAACACATTGTTTTTTATATATAAATATTTCTCATTAACAACCGCTTCCAATATTCATTTCACTTTATCACATATCTCAATCTCTCTATTGAAACAAAATGCAGAAAACAAACTCAAATATAGAGGTGTTAAGGGTGCAAGCACTATCAATTCTCTGTACACCTCACCCTTTTCTTGATTTTTCTTTCTTAGCTCCCATTCAAGATAAACTTGATCCATGCTGTGACACAAAGGACCCAATAAGTGACGACGCGTCTTTTGATTTTGATGGCTTTGCTTTCATTCAAGATAATCTTAATCCATATTGTAGCACAAAAATACAAATTAACAGCGATTCTTTTTTAGATTTTGAAGTCTTTGCTCCCGTTAAAGATAAATCTGAATCATATTGCAGCTCCAATCAACAAATTCACAATAGTGATGGAAAAAATACTGAAGAGCGAGAATTTACTTTTTCATGCACTGATGTCCAAGGTATGGAAATATTTGCCGATGACATATTTGAAAATGGAAAAATGCGAACATTACTCCCTACTTTTAACCAATCTCTTCAATTCTTCCCCACCACAAATAACAATGCTTCACATCTTCGACCTCCCATAAAGAACATCTTTATTATGAATTCTATAAGTCCAAAATCAATATCGGGTGGTATTTCTAAAAAAACTCAAAATGAGTTATTGCTAAATATGACAACTAAAAGTTCAAGTGATTGCTATGAAAAAAGCAACTCCACAGGGTCATCAAATCTATGGAGACTTAGACAAAATTTGAATCTTCGAAGTAATAGTGACCATATGGATTCTTATGTCATATTGAATCCTTCGGTGCCAAAAACGACAATCAAGCCCAAGGTAGATGACATCATTGTTAAAAAGAGAAACGGTGATCAACCCAAAAATACATTATCGGCTTATGAGAAGCTTTATGTGAAGAATAAAATGAGAAAAGGAATAAATAAACGAAGATCATTCTTGCCATACAAACACAATATATTTGGATTCTTTACCAACATGCACGGACTGAGTAGGAACCTGCACCCCTTTTGAGATTGAATTATCAACTTTTTTCATTGTTGAGGATTTATATTATTTTGACAATGTAGATTAATTTAATGTACATAGTCATTAGCCAAATAGCGTTAGGATTTTTAATTTTTTTCTCTTGACAAAAATCAAGTGCTAATAATTCCCCTTATGATAATGAGGAGAGAATGGTTTGTTATTTTATGATAGAGTCCAAATTCTCACGTGCGTCTAATTACAGGGTAACCTGTGATGCACATATATTTTTGTCATATCAAGTTATAATGGATCGTAACCTAAAACATGACAAGAAATTATAACTTTTGATTTCATCTTACACCATTGTCACCATATTAAAATGGATTTGTTTATTTTAAGAGTATATTTTGTCTTTTAAAATAGAAGAAATGTCAACTTCAATTTTTTATATGGAATGACATAATTAAAATTAGTTTATGTGGTACCTATGACAAATATTCGACCTTAGAACCTTGTTACAAATCACATTAAGTGACTACCTCAAATGATTATTGTTTTAAATGAGTTTGTAACGCCTTTTTCCCATCATTATTTTGTTTCGCAACTGACAAATGGAATAACATAGGCTCCACCAAAATAGCTATAGAACTCCTTTGTAATTCTACTTGTTCTTTTTTGCATGATTTTTTTCCTTCCAGTCAATAGAAAAAAGCATTGTGAAGAGAGTTTAAATAGGTACGTAAAAGTGGTCACTTGAATAAGTAAACATAAATGAGACAAAATGGACAGTATAAATTTATATCACTAATTGCATCTAGCAAATAAATATCATATAGTTTTCATGATTTTTACGTATTGAAGAAACACTTTTCTAATGTAAATTTCATAATAATGACATGTAATATCTTATTTTTTCTCCCATTAAAATGTGTACTTGTAAAAATATATTTGGAGTTTTGTATAATTTGAAAATCCTAAAAACAAACAATATAGGCTTATCTCCAAAGCTTCAAGTAAATAATATGTTAGCTTATAAAGATCAAACTCATGTTAGCAAAATAAAGTTAAAAAAAAAAACAAATATTTTATATGATAAACTTTCATACATAAATAAAAAGCTCTCTTTACCCTTTTCCCATTAAATGGCATCCTCTCCCCTTGTTCTCTACACTCTCAAGCACAAGAAAGTTCTTGTAAAATAAATGAAAAGTGGGTCCTCTTTTGCTTTCCATGAAATAAATAAACTCAAAATAAAAACTTCATGAGGTAGAGCGATATTGGTAGATCCTTGTAACATATTAGAGACAAACCCACACATCTTCAAGAATAAAAGTAAAATAAAACATTATCCAAATTACATGTGAATGTGTATCTGATCGTTACCTTTGTAGAGCCTTTGCTAATATAACTTTGAAAGCGATCTAACATCCATCTCTTACATAAAAATTATTAATAAATTTAATATATAATCATTTTCTATAATACATCTTACGATTTTCTACAAAGAAACTTAAAATGGATATTATTTAGCTGGTTAATTTTAGGGATGTTACCATATAAAATATCTACAATTAATTTGAGTATTATTTAATTTTTACCTTAACGATTTATCATATTAAAATTTAGATCATTTCAAATAAAATAACATGTAATTATCAAAAATAGATCTATCAACATTAAGCAACTCATATGAAGTTTTATTATTGCACACTAATGGGAATAAAATGAACCAATATGCATTATCTGTTTAATCTATATTTTCTTTTATTTGATAGTTCTATTAAACAATAGATAAAATGAAAATTATTAAAGCACTATTTCTAAAAATAAATTCAAATGTTTTATCTCCTAAAAAATAATTATGGATTTTACTTTGAAAATATTTTTTTATATATACGTTCTACATAGGGATAATGTCATGAAATTTAAATTTAAATTCTTTTCATCTAAGTATAATTTCATTTTTTTTAAATTAAATTTTTTTATTCTTATATTAGAAACTAACAATAAAATTCTAATTGATAACCATACTATATAAGTAGCCACTAACAAGCAAAACTGAAGTGGTTGCACTTACCAATAAGTTGTTTAACACCTCCAAACCATAAGAACTAGCAAATATTTTTCTATAAGAGGGGAAATTATCGTAAATCCCAATAAAATATCCTTAATTGAAAAAAAAAATTATTCGAACTAAAATTGTTTAGAAACAAATCTAAGTTGTAACGTAAAACAAATTTGCAAGTTCTTAACACTCTTCACACCTTTCGCTTATAACTACCTCCCTAAATATCCAAGCTAACTGAGTTCCATTGAACTGACATTGTAAAACAACACATTGTTTTTTATATATAAATATTTCTCATTAACAACCGCTTCCAATATTCATTTCACTTTATCACATATCTCAATCTCTCTATTGAAACAAAATGCAGAAAACAAACTCAAATATAGAGGTGTTAAGGGTGCAAGCACTATCAATTCTCTGTACACCTCACCCTTTTCTTGATTTTTCTTTCTTAGCTCCCATTCAAGATAAACTTGATCCATGCTGTGACACAAAGGACCCAATAAGTGACGACGCGTCTTTTGATTTTGATGGCTTTGCTTTCATTCAAGATAATCTTAATCCATATTGTAGCACAAAAATACAAATTAACAGCGATTCTTTTTTAGATTTTGAAGTCTTTGCTCCCGTTAAAGATAAATCTGAATCATATTGCAGCTCCAATCAACAAATTCACAATAGTGATGGAAAAAATACTGAAGAGCGAGAATTTACTTTTTCATGCACTGATGTCCAAGGTATGGAAATATTTGCCGATGACATATTTGAAAATGGAAAAATGCGAACATTACTCCCTACTTTTAACCAATCTCTTCAATTCTTCCCCACCACAAATAACAATGCTTCACATCTTCGACCTCCCATAAAGAACATCTTTATTATGAATTCTATAAGTCCAAAATCAATATCGGGTGGTATTTCTAAAAAAACTCAAAATGAGTTATTGCTAAATATGACAACTAAAAGTTCAAGTGATTGCTATGAAAAAAGCAACTCCACAGGGTCATCAAATCTATGGAGACTTAGACAAAATTTGAATCTTCGAAGTAATAGTGACCATATGGATTCTTATGTCATATTGAATCCTTCGGTGCCAAAAACGACAATCAAGCCCAAGGTAGATGACATCATTGTTAAAAAGAGAAATGGTGATCAACCCAAAAATACATTATCGGCTTATGAGAAGCTTTATGTGAAGAATAAAATGAGAAAAGGAATAAATAAACGAAGATCATTCTTGCCATACAAACACAATATATTTGGATTCTTTACCAACATGCACGGACTGAGTAGGAACCTGCACCCCTTTTGAGATTGAATTATCAACTTTTTTCATTGTTGAGGATTTATATTATTTTGACAATGTAGATTAATTTAATGTACATAGTCATTAGCCAAATAGCGTTAGGATTTTTAATTTTTTTCTCTTGACAAAAATCAAGTGCTAATAATTCCCCTTATGATAATGAGGAGAGAAAGGTTTGTTATTTTATGATAGAGTCCAAATTATCACGTGCGTCTAATTACAGGGTAACCTGTGATGCACATATATTTTTGTCATATCAAGTTATAATGGATCGTAACCTAAAACATGACAAGAAATTATAACTTTTGATTTCATCTTACACCATTGTCACCATATTAAAATGGATTTGTTTATTTTAAGAGTATATTTTGTCTTTTAAAATAGAAGAAATGTCAACTTCAATTTTTTATATGGAATGACATAATTAAAATTAGTTTATGTGGTACCTATGACAAATATTCGACCTTAGAACCTTGTTACAAATCACATTAAGTGACTACCTCAAATGATTATTGTTTTAAATGAGTTTGTAACGCCTTTTTCCCATCATTATTTTGTTTCGCAACCGACAAATGGAATAACATAGGCTCCACCAAAATAGCTATAGAACTCCTTTGTAATTCTAATTGTTCTTTTTTGCATGATTTTTTTCCTTCCAGTCAATAGAAAAAAGCATTGTGAAGAGAGTTTAAATAGGTACGTAAAAGTGGTCACTTGAATAAGTAAACATAAATGAGACAAAATGGACAGTATAAATTTATATCACTAATTGCATCTAGCAAATAAATATCATATAGTTTTCATGATTTTTACGTATTGAAGAAACACTTTTCTAATGTAAATTTCATAATAATGACATGTAATATCTTATTTTTTCTCCCATTAAAATGTGTACTTGTAAAAATATATTTGGAGTTTTGTATAATTTGAAAATCCTAAAAACAAACAATACAGGCTTATCTCCAAAGCTTCAAGTAAATAATATGTTAGCTTATAAAGCTCAAACTCATGTTAGCAAAATAAAGTTTAAAAAAAAAACAAATATTTTATATGATAAACTTTCATACATAAATAAAAAGCTCTCTTTACCCTTTTCCCATTAAATGGCATCCTCTCCCCTTGTTCTCTACACTCTCAAGCACAAGAAAGTTCTTGTAAAATAAATGAAAAGTGGGTCCTCTTTTGCTTTCCATGAAATAAATAAACTCAAAATAAAAACTTCATGAGGTAGAGCGATATTGGTAGATCCTTGTAATATATTAGGGACAAACCCACACATCTTCAAGAATAAAAGTAAAATAAAACATTATCCAAATTACATGTGAATGTGTATCTGATCGTTACCTTAGTAGAGCCTTTTCTAATATAACTTTGAAAGGGATCTAACATCCATCTCTTACATAAAAATTATTAATAAATTTAATATATAATCATTTTCTATAATACATCATACGATTTTCTACAAAGAAACTTAAAATGGATATTATTTAGCTGGTTAATTTTAGGGATGTTACCATATAAAATATCTACAATTAATTTGAGTATTATTTAATTTTTACCTTAACGATTTATCATATTAAAATTTAGATCATTTCAAATAAAATAACATGTAATTATCAAAAATAGATCTATCAACATTAAGCAACTCATATGAAGTTTTATTATTGCACACTAATGGGAATAAAATGAACCAATATGCATTATCTGTTTAATCTATATTTTCTTTTATTTGATAGTTCTATTAAACAATAGATAAAATGAAAATTATTAAAGCACTATTTCTAAAAATAAATTCAAATGTTTTATCTCCTAAAAAATAATTATGGATTTTACTTTGAAAATATTTTTTTATATATACGTTCTACATAGGGATAATGTCATGAAATTTAAATTTAAATTCTTTTCATCTAAGTATAATTTCATTTTTTTTAAATTAAATTTTTTTATTCTTATATTAGAAACTAACAATAAAATTCTAATTGATAACCATACTATATAAGTAGCCACTAACAAGCAAAACTGAAGTGGTTGCACTTACCAATAAGTTGTTTAACACCTCCAAACCATAAGAACTAGCAAATATTTTTCTATAAGAGGGGAAATTATCGTAAATCCCAATAAAATATCCTTAATTGAAAAAAAAAATTATTCGAACTAAAATTGTTTAGAAACAAATCTAAGTTGTAACGTAAAACAAATTTGCAAGTTCTTAACACTCTTCACACCTTTCGCTTATAACTACCTCCCTAAATATCCAAGCTAACTGAGTTCCATTGAACTGACATTGTAAAACAACACATTGTTTTTTATATATAAATATTTCTCATTAACAACCGCTTCCAATATTCATTTCACTTTATCACATATCTCAATCTCTCTATTGAAACAAAATGCAGAAAACAAACTCAAATATAGAGGTGTTAAGGGTGCAAGCACTATCAATTCTCTGTACACCTCACCCTTTTCTTGATTTTTCTTTCTTAGCTCCCATTCAAGATAAACTTGATCCATGCTGTGACACAAAGGACCCAATAAGTGACGACGCGTCTTTTGATTTTGATGGCTTTGCTTTCATTCAAGATAATCTTAATCCATATTGTAGCACAAAAATACAAATTAACAGCGATTCTTTTTTAGATTTTGAAGTCTTTGCGCCCGTTAAAGATAAATATGAATCATATTGCAGCTCCAATCAACAAATTCACAATAGTGATGGAAAAAATACTGAAGAGCGAGAATTTACTTTTTCATGCACTGATGTCCAAGGTATGGAAATATTTGCCGATGACATATTTGAAAATGGAAAAATGCGAACATTACTCCCTACTTTTAACCAATCTCTTCAATTCTTCCCCACCACAAATAACAATGCTTCACATCTTCGACCTCCCATAAAGAACATCTTTATTATGAATTCTATAAGTCCAAAATCAATATCGGGTGGTATTTCTAAAAAAACTCAAAATGAGTTATTGCTAAATATGACAACTAAAAGTTCAAGTGATTGCTATGAAAAAAGCAACTCCACAGGGTCATCAAATCTATGGAGACTTAGACAAAATTTGAATCTTCGAAGTAATAGTGACCATATGGATTCTTATGTCATATTGAATCCTTCGGTGCCAAAAACGACAATCAAGCCCAAGGTAGATGACATCATTGTTAAAAAGAGAAATGGTGATCAACCCAAAAATACATTATCGGCTTATGAGAAGCTTTATGTGAAGAATAAAATGGGAAAAGGAATAAATAAACGAAGATCATTCTTGCCATACAAACACAATATATTTGGATTCTTTACCAACATGCACGGACTGAGTAGGAACCTGCACCCCTTTTGAGATTGAATTATCAACTTTTTTCATTGTTGAGGATTTATATTATTTTGACAATGTAGATTAATTTAATGTACATAGTCATTAGCCAAATAGCGTTAGGATTTTTAATTTTTTTCTCTTGACAAAAATCAAGTGCTAATAATTCCCCTTATGATAATGAGGAGAGAATGGTTTGTTATTTTATGATAGAGTCCAAATTATCACGTGCGTCTAATTACAGGGTAACCTGTGATGCACATATATTTTTGTCATATCAAGTTATAATGGATCGTAACCTAAAACATGACAAGAAATTATAACTTTTGATTTCATCTTACACCATTGTCACCATATTAAAATGGATTTGTTTATTTTGAGAGTATATTTTGTCTTTTAAAATAGAAGAAATGTCAACTTCAATTTTTTATATGGAATGACAGAATTAAAATTAGTTTATGTGGTACCTATGACAAATATTCGACCTTAGAACCTTGTTACAAATCACATTAAGTGACTACCTCAAATGATTATTGTTTTAAATGAGTTTGTAACGCCTTTTTCCCATCATTATTTTGTTTCGCAACCGACAAATGGAATAACATAGGCTCCACCAAAATAGCTATATAACTCCTTTGTAATTCTAATTGTTCTTTTTTGCATGATTTTTTTCCTTCCAGTCAATAGAAAAAAGCATTGTGAAGAGAGTTTAAATAGGTACGTAAAAGTGGTCACTTGAATAAGTAAACATAAATGAGACAAAATGGACAGTATAAATTTATATCACTAATTGCATCTAGCAAATAAATATCATATAGTTTTCATGATTTTTACGTATTGAAGAAACACTTTTCTAATGTAAATTTCATAATAATGACATGTAATATCTTATTTTTTCTCCCATTAAAATGTGTACTTGTAAAAATATATTTGGAGTTTTGTATAATTTGAAAATCCTAAAAACAAACAATACAGGCTTATCTCCAAAGCTTCAAGTAAATAATATGTTAGCTTATAAAGCTCAAACTCATGTTAGCAAAATAAAGTTTAAAAAAAAAACAAATATTTTATATGATAAACTTTCATACATAAATAAAAAGCTCTCTTTACCCTTTTCCCATTAAATGGCATCCTCTCCCCTTGTTCTCTACACTCTCAAGCACAAGAAAGTTCTTGTAAAATAAATGAAAAGTGGGTCCTCTTTTGCTTTCCATGAAATAAATAAACTCAAAATAAAAACTTCATGAGGTAGAGCGATATTGGTAGATCCTTGTAATATATTAGGGACAAACCCACACATCTTCAAGAATAAAAGTAAAATAAAACATTATCCAAATTACATGTGAATGTGTATCTGATCGTTACCTTAGTAGAGCCTTTTCTAATATAACTTTGAAAGTGATCTAACATCCATCTCTTACATAAAAATTATTAATAAATTTAATATATAATCATTTTCTATAATACATCATACGATTTTCTACAAAGAAACTTAAAATGGATATTATTTAGCTGGTTAATTTTAGGGATGTTACCATATAAAATATCTACAATTAATTTGAGTATTATTTAATTTTTACCTTAACGATTTATCATATTAAAATTTAGATCATTTCAAATAAAATAACATGTAATTATCAAAAATAGATCTATCAACATTAAGCAACTCATATGAAGTTTTATTATTGCACACTAATGGGAATAAAATGAACCAATATGCATTATCTGTTTAATCTATATTTTCTTTTATTTGATAGTTCTATTAAACAATAGATAAAATGAAAATTATTAAAGCACTATTTCTAAAAATAAATTCAAATGTTTTATCTCCTAAAAAATAATTATGGATTTTACTTTGAAAATATTTTTTTATATATACGTTCTACATAGGGATAATGTCATGAAATTTAAATTTAAATTCTTTTCATCTAAGTATAATTTCATTTTTTTTAAATTAAATTTTTTTATTCTTATATTAGAAACTAACAATAAAATTCTAATTGATAACCATACTATATAAGTAGCCACTAACAAGCAAAACTGAAGTGGTTGCACTTACCAATAAGTTGTTTAACACCTCCAAACCATAAGAACTAGCAAATATTTTTCTATAAGAGGGGAAATTATCGTAAATCCCAATAAAATATCCTTAATTGAAAAAAAAATTATTCGAACTAAAATTGTTTAGAAACAAATCTAAGTTGTAACGTAAAACAAATTTGCAAGTTCTTAACACTCTTCACACCTTTCGCTTATAACTACCTCCCTAAATATCCAAGCTAACCGAGTTCCATTGAACTGACATTGTAAAACAACACATTGTTTTTTATATATAAATATTTCTCATTAACAACCGCTTCCAATATTCATTTCACTTTATCACATATCTCAATCTCTCTATTGAAACAAAATGCAGAAAACAAACTCAAATATAGAGGTGTTAATGGTGCAAGCACTATCAATTCTCTGTACACCTCACCCTTTTCTTGATTTTTCTTTCTTATCTCCCATTCAAGATAAAGTTGATCCATGCTGTGACACAAAGGACCCAATAAGTGACGACGCGTCTTTTGATTTTGATGGCTTTGCTTTCATTCAAGATAATCTTAATCCATATTGTAGCACAAAAATACAAATTAACAGCGATTCTTTTTTAGATTTTGAAGTCTTTGCGCCCGTTAAAGATAAATATGAATCATATTGCAGCTCCAATCAACAAATTCACAATAGTGATGGAGAAAATACTGAAGAGCGAGAATTTACTTTTTCATGCACTGATGTCCAAGGTATGGAAATATTTGCCGATGACATATTTGAAAATGGAAAAATGCGAACATTACTCCCTACTTTTAACCAATCTCTTCAATTCTTCCCCACCACAAATAACAATGCTTCACATCTTCGACCTCCCATAAAGAACATCTTTATTATGAATTCTATAAGTCCAAAATCAATATCGGGTGGTATTTCTAAAAAAACTCAAAATGAGTTATTGCTAAATATGACAATTAAAAGTTCAAGTGACTGCTATGAAAAAAGCAACTCCACAGGGTTATCAAATCTATGGAGACTTAGACAAAATTTGAATCTTCGAAGTAATAGTGACCATATGGATTCTTATGTCATATTGAATCCTTCGGTGCCAAAAACGACAATCAAGCCCAAGGTAGATGACATCATTGTTAAAAAGAGAAATGGTGATCAACCCAAAAATACATTATCGGCTTATGAGAAGCTTTATGTGAAGAATAAAATGGGAAAAGGAATAAATAAACGAAGATCATTCTTGCCATACAAACACAATATATTTGGATTCTTTACCAACATGCACGGACTGAGTAGGAACCTGCACCCCTTTTGAGATTGAATTATCAACTTTTTTCATTGTTGAGGATTTATATTATTTTGACAATGTAGATTAATTTAATGTACATAGTCATTAGCCAAATAGCGTTAGGATTTTTAATTTTTTTCTCTTGACAAAAATCAAGTGCTAATAATTCCCCTTATGATAATGAGGAGAGAATGGTTTGTTATTTTATGATAGAGTCCAAATTATCACGTGCGTCTAATTACAGGGTAACCTGTGATGCACATATATTTTTGTCATATCAAGTTATAATGGATCGTAACCTAAAACATGACAAGAAATTATAACTTTTGATTTCATCTTACACCATTGTCACCATATTAAAATGGATTTGTTTATTTTGAGAGTATATTTTGTCTTTTAAAATAGAAGAAATGTCAACTTCAATTTTTTATATGGAATGACAGAATTAAAATTAGTTTATGTGGTACCTATGACAAATATTCGACCTTAGAACCTTGTTACAAATCACATTAAGTGACTACCTCAAATGATTATTGTTTTAAATGAGTTTGTAACGCCTTTTTCCCATCATTATTTTGTTTCGCAACCGACAAATGGAATAACATAGGCTCCACCAAAATAGCTATATAACTCCTTTGTAATTCTAATTGTTCTTTTTTGCATGATTTTTTTCCTTCCAGTCAATAGAAAAAAGCATTGTGAAGAGAGTTTAAATAGGTACGTAAAAGTGGTCACTTGAATAAGTAAACATAAATGAGACAAAATGGACAGTATAAATTTATATCACTAATTGCATCTAGCAAATAAATATCATATAGTTTTCATGATTTTTACGTATTGAAGAAACACTTTTCTAATGTAAATTTCATAATAATGACATGTAATATCTTATTTTTTCTCCCATTAAAATGTGTACTTGTAAAAATATATTTGGAGTTTTGTATAATTTGAAAATCCTAAAAACAAACAATATAGGCTTATCTCCAAAGCTTCAAGTAAATAATATGTTAGCTTATAAAGATCAAACTCATGTTAGCAAAATAAAGTTAAAAAAAAAAACAAATATTTTATATGATAAACTTTCATACATAAATAAAAAGCTCTCTTTACCCTTTTCCCATTAAATGGCATCCTCTCCCCTTGTTCTCTACACTCTCAAGCACAAGAAAGTTCTTGTAAAATAAATGAAAAGTGGGTCCTCTTTTGCTTTCCATGAAATAAATAAACTCAAAATAAAAACTTCATGAGGTAGAGCGATATTGGTAGATCCTTGTAATATATTAGGGACAAACCCACACATCTTCAAGAATAAAAGTAAAATAAAACATTATCCAAATTACATGTGAATGTGTATCTTATCGTTACCTTAGTAGAGCCTTTTCTAATATAACTTTGAAAGCGATCTAACATCCATCTCTTACATAAAAATTATTAATAAATTTAATATATAATCATTTTCTATAATACATCATACGATTTTCTACAAAGAAACTTAAAATGGATATTATTTAGCTGGTTAATTTTAGGGATGTTACCATATAAAATATCTACAATTAATTTGAGTATTATTTAATTTTTACCTTAACGATTTATCATATTAAAATTTAGATCATTTCAAATAAAATAACATGTAATTATCAAAAATAGATCTATCAACATTAAGCAACTCATATGAAGTTTTATTATTGCACACTAATGGGAATAAAATGAACCAATATGCATTATCTGTTTAATCTATATTTTCTTTTATTTGATAGTTCTATTAAACAATAGATAAAATGAAAATTATTAAAGCACTATTTCTAAAAATAAATTCAAATGTTTTATCTCCTAAAAAATAATTATGGATTTTACTTTGAAAATATTTTTTTATATATACGTTCTACATAGGGATAATGTCATGAAATTTAAATTTAAATTCTTTTCATCTAAGTATAATTTCATTTTTTTTAAATTAAATTTTTTTATTCTTATATTAGAAACTAACAATAAAATTATAATTGATAACCATACTATATAAGTAGCCACTAACAAGCAAAACTGAAGTGGTTGCACTTACCAATAAGTTGTTTAACACCTCCAAACCATAAGAACTAGCAAATATTTTTCTATAAGAGGGGAAATTATCGTAAATCCCAATAAAATATCCTTAATTGAAAAAAAAATTATTCGAACTAAAATTGTTTAGAAACAAATCTAAGTTGTAACGTAAAACAAATTTGCAAGTTCTTAACACTCTTCACACCTTTCGCTTATAACTACCTCCCTAAATATCCAAGCTAACCGAGTTCCATTGAACTGACATTGTAAAACAACACATTGTTTTTTATATATAAATATTTCTCATTAACAACCGCTTCCAATATTCATTTCACTTTATCACATATCTCAATCTCTCTATTGAAACAAAATGCAGAAAACAAACTTAAATATAGAGGTGTTAATGGTGCAAGCACTATCAATTCTCTGTACACCTCACCCTTTTCTTGATTTTTCTTTCTTATCTCCCATTCAAGATAAAGTTGATCCATGCTGTGACACAAAGGACCCAATAAGTGACGACGCGTCTTTTGATTTTGATGGCTTTGCTTTCATTCAAGATAATCTTAATCCATATTGTAGCACAAAAATACAAATTAACAGCGATTCTTTTTTAGATTTTGAAGTCTTTGCGCCCGTTAAAGATAAATATGAATCATATTGCAGCTCCAATCAACAAATTCACAATAGTGATGGAGAAAATACTGAAGAGCGAGAATTTACTTTTTCATGCACTGATGTCCAAGGTATGGAAATATTTGCCGATGACATATTTGAAAATGGAAAAATGCGAACATTACTCCCTACTTTTAACCAATCTCTTCAATTCTTCCCCACCACAAATAACAATGATTCACATCTTCGACCTCCCATAAAGAACATCTTTATTATGAATTCTGTAAGTCCAAAATCAATATCGGGTGGTATTTCTAAAAAAACTCAAAATGAGTTATTGCTAAATATGACAACTAAAAGTTCAAGTGATTGCTATGAAAAAAGCAACTCCACAGGGTCATCAAATCTATGGAGACTTAGACAAAATTTGAATCTTCGAAGTAATAGTGACCATATGGATTCTTATGTCATATTGAATCCTTCGGTGCCAAAAACGACAATCAAGCCCAAGGTAGATGACATCATTGTTAAAAAGAGAAACGGTGATCAACCCAAAAATACATTATCGGCTTATGAGAAGCTTTATGTGAAGAATAAAATGAGAAAAGGAATAAATAAACGAAGATCATTCTTGCCATACAAACACAATATATTTGGATTCTTTACCAACATGCACGGACTGAGTAGGAACCTGCACCCCTTTTGAGATTGAATTATCAACTTTTTTCATTGTTGAGGATTTATATTATTTTGACAATGTAGATTAATTTAATGTACATAGTCATTAGCCAAATAGCGTTAGGATTTTTAATTTTTTTCTCTTGACAAAAATCAAGTGCTAATAATTCCCCTTATGATAATGAGGAGAGAATGGTTTGTTATTTTATGATAGAGTCCAAATTCTCACGTGCGTCTAATTACAGGGTAACCTGTGATGCACATATATTTTTGTCATATCAAGTTATAATGGATCGTAACCTAAAACATGACAAGAAATTATAACTTTTGATTTCATCTTACACCATTGTCACCATATTAAAATGGATTTGTTTATTTTAAGAGTATATTTTGTCTTTTAAAATAGAAGAAATGTCAACTTCAATTTTTTATATGGAATGACATAATTAAAATTAGTTTATGTGGTACCTATGACAAATATTCGACCTTAGAACCTTGTTACAAATCACATTAAGTGACTACCTCAAATGATTATTGTTTTAAATGAGTTTGTAACGCCTTTTTCCCATCATTATTTTGTTTCGCAACTGACAAATGGAATAACATAGGCTCCACCAAAATAGCTATAGAACTCCTTTGTAATTCTACTTGTTCTTTTTTGCATGATTTTTTTCCTTCCAGTCAATAGAAAAAAGCATTGTGAAGAGAGTTTAAATAGGTACGTAAAAGTGGTCACTTGAATAAGTAAACATAAATGAGACAAAATGGACAGTATAAATTTATATCACTAATTGCATCTAGCAAATAAATATCATATAGTTTTCATGATTTTTACGTATTGAAGAAACACTTTTCTAATGTAAATTTCATAATAATGACATGTAATATCTTATTTTTTCTCCCATTAAAATGTGTACTTGTAAAAATATATTTGGAGTTTTGTATAATTTGAAAATCCTAAAAACAAACAATATAGGCTTATCTCCAAAGCTTCAAGTAAATAATATGTTAGCTTATAAAGATCAAACTCATGTTAGCAAAATAAAGTTAAAAAAAAAAAACAAATATTTTATATGATAAACTTTCATACATAAATAAAAAGCTCTCTTTACCCTTTTCCCATTAAATGGCATCCTCTCCCCTTGTTCTCTACACTCTCAAGCACAAGAAAGTTCTTGTAAAATAAATTAAAAGTGGGTCCTCTTTTGCTTTCCATGAAATAAATAAACTCAAAATAAAAACTTCATGAGGTAGAGCGATATTGGTAGATCCTTGTAACATATTAGGGACAAACCCACACATCTTCAAGAATAAAAGTAAAATAAAACATTATCCAAATTACATGTGAATGTGTATCTGATCGTTACCTTAGTAGAGCCTTTTCTAATATAACTTTGAAAGCGATCTAACATCCATCTCTTACATAAAAATTATTAATAAATTTAATATATAATCATTTTCTATAATACATCATACGATTTTCTACAAAGAAACTTAAAATGGATATTATTTAGCTGGTTAATTTTAGGGATGTTACCATATAAAATATCTACAATTAATTTGAGTATTATTTAATTTTTACCTTAACAATTTATCATATTAAAATTTAGATCATTTCAAATAAAATAACATGTAATTATCAAAAATAGATCTATCAACATTAAGCAACTCATATGAAGTTTTATTATTGCACACTAATGGGAATAAAATGAACCAATATGCATTATCTGTTTAATCTATATTTTCTTTTATTTGATAGTTCTATTAAACAATAGATAAAATGAAAATTATTAAAGCACTATTTCTAAAAATAAATTCAAATGTTTTATCTCCTAAAAAATAATTATGGATTTTACTTTGAAAATATTTTTTTATATATACGTTCTACATAGGGATAATGTCATGAAATTTAAATTTAAATTCTTTTCATCTAAGTATAATTTCATTTTTTTTAAATTAAATTATTTTATTCTTATATTAGAAACTAACAATAAAATTCTAATTGATAACCATACTATATAAGTAGCCACTAACAAGCAAAACTGAAGTGGTTGCACTTACCAATAAGTTGTTTAACACCTCCAAACCATAAGAACTAGCAAATATTTTTCTATAAGAGGGGAAATTATCGTAAATCCCAATAAAATATCCTTAATTGAAACAAAAATTATTCGAACTAAAATTGTTTAGAAACAAATCTAAGTTGTAACGTAAAACAAATTTGCAAGTTCTTAACACTCTTCACACCTTTCGCTTATAACTACCTCCCTAAATATCCAAGCTAACCGAGTTCCATTGAACTGACATTGTAAAACAACACATTGTTTTTTATATATAAATATTTCTCATTAACAACCGCTTCCAATATTCATTTCACTTTATCACATATCTCAATCTCTCTATTGAAACAAAATGCAGAAAACAAACTCAAATATAGAGGTGTTAATGGTGCAAGCACTATCAATTCTCTGTACACCTCACCCTTTTCTTGATTTTTCTTTCTTATCTCCCATTCAAGATAAAGTTGATCCATGCTGTGACACAAAGGACCCAATAAGTGACGACGCGTCTTTTGATTTTGATGGCTTTGCTTTCATTCAAGATAATCTTAATCCATATTGTAGCACAAAAATACAAATTAACAGCGATTCTTTTTTAGATTTTGAAGTCTTTGCTCCCGTTAAAGATAAATCTGAATCATATTGCAGCTCCAATCAACAAATTCACAATAGTGATGGAAAAAATACTGAAGAGCGAGAATTTACTTTTTCATGCACTAATGTCCAAGAAATGGAAATATTTGCCGATGACATATTTGAAAATGGAAAAATGCGAACATTACTCCCTACTTTTAACCAATCTCTTCAATTCTTCCCCACCACAAATAACAATGATTCACATCTTCGACCTCCCATAAAGAACATCTTTATTATGAATTCTATAAGTCCAAAATCAATATCGGGTGGTATTTCTAAAAAAACTCAAAATGAGTTATTGCTAAATATGACAACTAAAAGTTCAAGTGATTGCTATGAAAAAAGCAACTCCACAGGGTCATCAAATCTATGGAGACTTAGACAAAATTTGAATCTTCGAAGTAATAGTGACCATATGGATTCTTATGTCATATTGAATCCTTCGGTGCCAAAAACGACAATCAAGCCCAAGGTAGATGACATCATTGTTAAAAAGAGAAACGGTGATCAACCCAAAAATACATTATCGGCTTATGAGAAGCTTTATGTGAAGAATAAAATGAGAAAAGGAATAAATAAACGAAGATCATTCTTGCCATACAAACACAATATATTTGGATTCTTTACCAACATGCACGGACTGAGTAGGAACCTGCACCCCTTTTGAGATTGAATTATCAACTTTTTTCATTGTTGAGGATTTATATTATTTTGACAATGTAGATTAATTTAATGTACATAGTCATTAGCCAAATAGCGTTAGGATTTTTAATTTTTTTCTCTTGACAAAAATCAAGTGCTAATAATTCCCCTTATGATAATGAGGAGAGAATGGTTTGTTATTTTATGATAGAGTCCAAATTATCACGTGCGTCTAAATACAGGGTAACCTGTGATGCACATATATTTTTGTCATATCAAGTTATAATGGATCGTAACCTAAAACATGACAAGAAATTATAACTTTTGATTTCATCTTACACCATTGTCACCATATTAAAATGGATTTGTTTATTTTAAGAGTATATTTTGTCTTTTAAAATAGAAGAAATGTCAACTTCAATTTTTTATATGGAATGACAGAATTAAAATTAGTTTATGTGGTACCTATGACAAATATTCGACCTTAGAACCTTGTTACAAATCACATTAAGTGACTACCTCAAATGATTATTGTTTTAAATGAGTTTGTAACGCCTTTTTCCCATCATTATTTTGTTTCGCAACCGACAAATGGAATAACATAGGCTCCACCAAAATAGCTATAGAACTCCTTTGTAATTCTAATTGTTCTTTTTTGCATGATTTTTTTCCTTCCAGTCAATAGAAAAAAGCATTGTGAAGAGAGTTTAAATAGGTACGTAAAAGTGGTCACTTGAATAAGTAAACATAAATGAGACAAAATGGACAGTATAAATTTATATCACTAATTGCATCTAGCAAATAAATATCATATAGTTTTCATGATTTTTACGTATTGAAGAAACACTTTTCTAATGTAAATTTCATAATAATGACATGTAATATCTTATTTTTTCTCCCATTAAAATGTGTACTTGTAAAAATATATTTGGAGTTTTGTATAATTTGAAAATCCTAAAAACAAACAATATAGGCTTATCTCCAAAGCTTCAAGTAAATAATATGTTAGCTTATAAAGCTCAAACTCATGTTAGCAAAATAAAGTTAAAAAAAAAAAAACAAATATTTTATATGATAAACTTTCATACATAAATAAAAAGCTCTCTTTACCCTTTTCCCATTAAATGGCATCCTCTCCCCTTGTTCTCTACACTCTCAAGCACAAGAAAGTTCTTGTAAAATAAATGAAAAGTGGGTCCTCTTTTGCTTTCCATGAAATAAATAAACTCAAAATAAAAACTTCATGAGGTAGAGCGATATTGGTAGATCCTTGTAACATATTAGGGACAAACCCACACATCTTGAAGAATAAAAGTAAAATAAAACATTATCCAAATTACATGTGAATGTGTATCTGATCGTTACCTTAGTAGAGCCTTTTCTAATATAACTTTGAAAGCGATCTAACATCCATCTCTTACATAAAAATTATTAATAAATTTAATATATAATCATTTTCTATAATACATCATACGATTTTCTACAAAGAAACTTAAAATGGATATTATTTAGCTGGTTAATTTTAGGGATGTTACCATATAAAATATCTACAATTAATTTGAGTATTATTTAATTTTTACCTTAACGATTTATCATATTAAAATTTAGATCATTTCAAATAAAATAACATGTAATTATCAAAAATAGATCTATCAACATTAAGCAACTCATATGAAGTTTTATTATTGCACACTAATGGGAATAAAATGAACCAATATGCATTATCTGTTTAATCTATATTTTCTTTTATTTGATAGTTCTATTAAACAATAGATAAAATGAAAATTATCAAAGCACTATTTCTAAAAATAAATTCAAATGTTTTATCTCCTAAAAAATAATTATGGATTTTACTTTGAAAATATTTTTTTATATATACGTTCTACATAGGGATAATGTCATGAAATTTAAATTTAAATTCTTTTCATCTAAGTATAATTTCATTTTTTTTAAATTAAATTTTTTTATTCTTATATTAGAAACTAACAATAAAATTCTAATTGATAACCATACTATATAAGTAGCCACTAACAAGCAAAACTGAAGTGGTTGCACTTACCAATAAGTTGTTTAACACCTCCAAACCATAAGAACTAGCAAATATTTTTCTATAAGAGGGGAAATTATCGTAAATCCCAATAAAATATCCTTAATTGAAAAAAAAATTATTCGAACTAAAATTGTTTAGAAACAAATCTAAGTTGTAACGTAAAACAAATTTGCAAGTTCTTAACACTCTTCACACCTTTCGCTTATAACTACCTCCCTAAATATCCAAGCTAACCGAGTTCCATTGAACTGACATTGTAAAACAACACATTGTTTTTTATATATAAATATTTCTCATTAACAACCGCTTCCAATATTCATTTCACTTTATCACATATCTCAATCTCTCTATTGAAACAAAATGCAGAAAACAAACTCAAATATAGAGGTGTTAATGGTGCAAGCACTATCAATTCTCTGTACACCTCACCCTTTTCTTGATTTTTCTTTCTTATCTCCGATTCAAGATAAAGTTGATCCATGCTGTGACACAAAGGACCCAATAAGTGACGACGCGTCTTTTGATTTTGATGGCTTTGCTTTCATTCAAGATAATCTTAATCCATATTGTAGCACAAAAATACAAATTAACAGCGATTCTTTTTTAGATTTTGAAGTCTTTGCTCCCGTTAAAGATAAATCTGAATCATATTGCAGCTCCAATCAACAAATTCACAATAGTGATGGAAAAAATACTGAAGAGCGAGAATTTACTTTTTCATGCACTAATGTCCAAGAAATGGAAATATTTGCCGATGACATATTTGAAAATGGAAAAATGCGAACATTACTCCCTACTTTTAACCAATCTCTTCAATTCTTCCCCACCACAAATAACAATGATTCACATCTTCGACCTCCCATAAAGAACATCTTTATTATGAATTCTATAAGTCCAAAATCAATATCGGGTGGTATTTCTAAAAAAACTCAAAATGAGTTATTGCTAAATATGACAACTAAAAGTTCAAGTGATTGCTATGAAAAAAGCAACTCCACAGGGTCATCAAATCTATGGAGACTTAGACAAAATTTGAATCTTCGAAGTAATAGTGACCATATGGATTCTTATGTCATATTGAATCCTTCGGTGCCAAAAACGACAATCAAGCCCAAGGTAGATGACATCATTGTTAAAAAGAGAAACGGTGATCAACCCAAAAATACATTATCGGCTTACGAGAAGCTTTATGTGAAGAATAAAATGAGAAAAGGAATAAATAAACGAAGATCATTCTTGCCATACAAACACAATATATTTGGATTCTTTACCAACATGCACGGACTGAGTAGGAACCTGCACCCCTTTTGAGATTGAATTATCAACTTTTTTCATTGTTGAGGATTTATATTATTTTGACAATGTAGATTAATTTAATGTACATAGTCATTAGCCAAATAGCGTTAGGATTTTTAATTTTTTTCTCTTGACAAAAATCAAGTGCTAATAATTCCCCTTATGATAATGAGGAGAGAATGGTTTGTTATTTTATGATAGAGTCCAAATTATCACGTGCGTCTAATTACAGGGTAACCTGTGATGCACATATATTTTTGTCATATCAAGTTATAATGGATCGTAACCTAAAACATGACAAGAAATTATAACTTTTGATTTCATCTTACACCATTGTCACCATATTAAAATGGATTTGTTTATTTTAAGAGTATATTTTGTCTTTTAAAATAGAAGAAATGTCAACTTCAATTTTTTATATGGAATGACAAAATTAAAATTAGTTTATGTGGTACCTATGACAAATATTCGACCTTAGAACCTTGTTACAAATCACATTAAGTGACTACCTCAAATGATTATTGTTTTAAATTAGTTTGTAACGCCTTTTTCCCATCATTATTTTGTTTCGCAACCGACAAATGGAATAACATAGGCTCCACCAAAATAGCTATAGAACTCCTTTGTAATTCTAATTGTTCTTTTTTGCATGATTTTTTTCCTTCCAGTCAATAGAAAAAGCATTGTGAAGAGAGTTTAAATAGGTACGTAAAAGTGGTCACTTGAATAAGTAAACATAAATGAGACAAAATGGACAGTATAAATTTATATCACTAATTGCATCTAGCAAATAAATATCATATAGTTTTCATGATTTTTACGTATTGAAGAAACACTTTTCTAATGTAAATTTCATAATAATGACATGTAATATCTTATTTTTTCTCCCATTAAAATGTGTACTTGTAAAAATATATTTGGAGTTTTGTATAATTTGAAAATCCTAAAAACAAACAATATAGGCTTATCTCCAAAGCTTCAAGTAAATAATATGTTAGCTTATAAAGCTCAAACTCATGTTAGCAAAATAAAGTTTAAAAAAAAAACAAATATTTTATATGATAAACTTTCATACATAAATAAAAAGCTCTCTTTACCCTTTTCCCATTAAATGGCATCCTCTCCCCTTGTTCTCTACACTCTCAAGCACAAGAAAGTTCTTGTAAAATAAATGAAAAGTGGGTCCTCTTTTGCTTTCCATGAAATAAATAAACTCAAAATAAAAACTTCATGAGGTAGAGCGATATTGGTAGATCCTTGTAACATATTAGGGACAAACCCACACATCTTCAAGAATAAAAGTAAAATAAAACATTATCCAAATTACATGTGAATGTGTATCTGATCGTTACCTTAGTAGAGCCTTTTCTAATATAACTTTGAAAGCGATCTAACATCCATCTCTTACATAAAAATTATTAATAAATTTAATATATAATCATTTTCTATAATACATCATACGATTTTCTACAAAGAAACTTAAAATGGATATTATTTAGCTGGTTAATTTTAGGGATGTTACCATATAAAATATCTACAATTAATTTGAGTATTATTTAATTTTTACCTTAACGATTTATCATATTAAAATTTAGATCATTTCAAATAAAATAACATGTAATTATCAAAAATAGATCTATCAACATTAAGCAACTCATATGAAGTTTTATTATTGCACACTAATGGGAATAAAATGAACCAATATGCATTATCTGTTTAATCTATATTTTCTTTTATTTGATAGTTCTATTAAACAATAGATAAAATGAAAATTATCAAAGCACTATTTCTAAAAATAAATTCAAATGTTTTATCTCCTAAAAAATAATTATGGATTTTACTTTGAAAATATTTTTTTATATATACGTTCTACATAGGGATAATGTCATGAAATTTAAATTTAAATTCTTATCATCTAAGTATAATTTCATTTTTTTTCAATTAAATTTTTTTATTCTTATATTAGAAACTAACAATAAAATTCTAATTGATAACCATACTATATAAGTAGCCACTAACAAGCAAAACTGAAGTGGTTGCACTTACCAATAAGTTGTTTAACACCTCCAAACCATAAGAACTAGCAAATATTTTTCTAAAAGAGGGGAAATTATCGTAAATCCCAATAAAATATCCTTAATTGAAAAAAAAATTATTCGAACTAAAATTGTTTAGAAACAAATCTAAGTTGTAACGTAAAACAAATTTGCAAGTTCTTAACACTCTTCACACCTTTCGCTTATAACTACCTCCCTAAATATCCAAGCTAACCGAGTTCCATTGAACAGACATTGTAAAACAACACATTGTTTTTTATATATAAATATTTCTCATTAACAACCGCTTCCAATATTCATTTCACTTTATCACATATCTCAATCTCTCTATTGAAACAAAATGCAGAAAACAAACTCAAATATAGAGGTGTTAAGGGTGCAAGCACTATCAATTCTCTGTACACCTCACCCTTTTCTTGATTTTTCTTTCTTAGCTCCCATTCAAGATAAACTTGATCCATGCTATGAAACAAAGGACCCAATAAGTGACGACGCGTCTTTTGATTTTGATGGCTTTGCTTTCATTCAAGATAATCTTAATCCATATTGTAGCACAAAAATACAAATTAACAGCGATTCTTTTTTAGATTTTGAAGTCTTTGCTCCTGTTAAAGATAAATCTGAATCATATTGCAGCTCCAATCAACAAATTCACAATAGTGATGGAAAAAATACTGAAGAGCGAGAATTTACTTTTTCATGCACTAATGTCCAAGAAATGGAAATATTTGCCGATGACATATTTGAAAATGGAAAAATGCGAACATTACTCCCTACTTTTAACCAATCTCTTCAATTCTTCCCCACCACAAATAACAATGATTCACATCTTCGACCTCCCATAAAGAACATCTTTATTATGAATTCTATAAGTCCAAAATCAATATCGGGTGGTATTTCTAAAAAAACTCAAAATGAGTTATTGCTAAATATGACAACTAAAAGTTCAAGTGATTGCTATGAAAAAAGCAACTCCACAGGGTCATCAAATCTATGGAGACTTAGACAAAATTTGAATCTTCGAAGTAATAGTGACCATATGGATTCTTATGTCATATTGAATCCTTCGGTGCCAAAAACGACAATCAAGCCCAAGGTAGATGACATCATTGTTAAAAAGAGAAACGGTGATCAACCCAAAAATACATTATCGGCTTATGAGAAGCTTTATGTGAAGAATAAAATGAGAAAAGGAATAAATAAACGAAGATCATTCTTGCCATACAAACACAATATATTTGGATTCTTTACCAACATGCACGGACTGAGTAGGAACCTGCACCCCTTTTGAGATTGAATTATCAACTTTTTTCATTGTTGAGGATTTATATTATTTTGACAATGTAGATTAATTTAATGTACATAGTCATTAGCCAAATAGCGTTAGGATTTTTAATTTTTTTCTCTTGACAAAAATCAAGTGCTAATAATTCCCCTTATGATAATGAGGAGAGAATGGTTTGTTATTTTATGATAGAGTCCAAATTATCACGTGCGTCTAATTACAGGGTAACCTGTGATGCACATATATTTTTGTCATATCAAGTTATAATGGATCGTAACCTAAAACATGACAAGAAATTATAACTTTTGATTTCATCTTACACCATTGTCACCATATTAAAATGGATTTGTTTATTTTAAGAGTATATTTTGTCTTTTAAAATAGAAGAAATGTCAACTTCAATTTTTTATATGGAATGACAGAATTAAAATTAGTTTATGTGGTACCTATGACAAATATTCGACCTTAGAACCTTGTTACAAATCACATTAAGTGACTACCTCAAATGATTATTGTTTTAAATGAGTTTGTAACGCCTTTTTCCCATCATTATTTTGTTTCGCAACCGACAAATGGAATAACATAGGCTCCACCAAAATAGCTATAGAACTCCTTTGTAATTCTACTTGTTCTTTTTTGCATGATTTTTTTCCTTCCAGTCAATAGAAAAAAGCATTGTGAAGAGAGTTTAAATAGGTACGTAAAAGTGGTCACTTGAATAAGTAAACATAAATGAGACAAAATGGACAGTATAAATTTATATCACTAATTGCATCTAGCAAATAAATATCATATAGTTTTCATGATTTTTACGTATTGAAGAAACACTTTTCTAATGTAAATTTCATAATAATGACATGTAATATCTTATTTTTTCTCCCATTAAAATGTGTACTTGTAAAAATATATTTGGAGTTTTGTATAATTTGAAAATCCTAAAAACAAACAATATAGGCTTATCTCCAAAGCTTCAAGTAAATAATATGTTAGCTTATAAGGCTCAAACTCATGTTAGCAAAATAAAGTTTAAAAAAAAACAAATATTTTATATGATAAACTTTCATACATAAATAAAAAGCTCTCTTTACCCTTTTCCCATTAAATGGCATCCTCTCCCCTTGTTCTCTACACTCTCAAGCACAAGAAAGTTCTTGTAAAATAAATGAAAAGTGGGTCCTCTTTTGCTTTCCATGAAATAAATAAACTCAAAACAAAAACTTCATGAGGTAGAGCGATATTGGTAGATCCTTGTAATATATTAGGGACAAACCCACACATCTTCAAGAATAAAAGTAAAATAAAACATTATCCAAATTACATGTGAATGTGTATCTGATCGTTACCTTAGTAGAGCCTTTTCTAATATAACTTTGAAAGCGATCTAACATCCATCTCTTACATAAAAATTATTAATAAATTTAATATATAATCATTTTCTATAATACATCATACGATTTTCTACAAAGAAACTTAAAATGGATATTATTTAGCTGGTTAATTTTAGGGATGTTACCATATAAAATATCTACAATTAATTTGAGTATTATTTAATTTTTACCTTAACGATTTATCATATTAAAATTTAGATCATTTCAAATAAAATAACATGTAATTATCAAAAATAGATCTATCAACATTAAGCAACTCATATGAAGTTTTATTATTGCACACTAATGGGAATAAAATGAACCAATATGCATTATCTGTTTAATCTATATTTTCTTTTATTTGATAGTTCTATTAAACAATAGATAAAATGAAAATTATTAAAGCACTATTTCTAAAAATAAATTCAAATGTTTTATCTCCTAAAAAATAATTATGGATTTTACTTTGAAAATATTTTTTTATATATACGTTCTACATAGGGATAATGTCATGAAATTTAAATTTAAATTCTTATCATCTAAGTATAATTTCATTTTTTTTCAATTAAATTTTTTTATTCTTATATTAGAAACTAACAATAAAATTCTAATTGATAACCATACTATATAAGTAGCCACTAACAAGCAAAACTGAAGTGGTTGCACTTACCAATAAGTTGTTTAACACCTCCAAACCATAAGAACTAGCAAATATTTTTCTAAAAGAGGGGAAATTATCGTAAATCCCAATAAAATATCCTTAATTGAAAAAAAAATTATTCGAACTAAAATTGTTTAGAAACAAATCTAAGTTGTAACGTAAAACAAATTTGCAAGTTCTTAACACTCTTCACACCTTTCGCTTATAACTACCTCCCTAAATATCCAAGCTAACCGAGTTCCATTGAACAGACATTGTAAAACAACACATTGTTTTTTATATATAAATATTTCTCATTAACAACCGCTTCTAATATTCATTTCACTTTATCACATATCTCAATCTCTCTATTGAAACAAAATGCAGAAAACAAACTCAAATATAGAGGTGTTAAGGGTGCAAGCACTATCAATTCTCTGTACACCTCACCCTTTTCTTGATTTTTCTTTCTTAGCTCCCATTCAAGATAAACTTGATCCATGCTATGACACAAAGGACCCAATAAGTGACGACGCGTCTTTTGATTTTGATGGCTTTGCTTTCATTCAAGATAATCTTAATCCATATTGTAGCACAAAAATACAAATTAACAGCGATTCTTTTTTAGATTTTGAAGTCTTTGCACCCGTTAAAGATAAATATGAATCATATTGCAGCTCCAATCAACAAATTCACAATAGTGATGGAGAAAATACTGAAGAGCGAGAATTTACTTTTTCATGCACTGATGTCCAAGGTATGGAAATATTTGCCGATGACATATTTGAAAATGGAAAAATGCGAACATTACTCCCTACTTTTAACCAATCTCTTCAATTTTTCCCCACCACAAATAAGAATGCTTCACATCTTCGACCTCCCATAAAGAACATCTTTATTATGAATTCTATAAGTCCAAAATCAATATCGGGTGGTATTTCTAAAAAAACTCAAAATGAGTTATTGCTAAATATGACAATTAAAAGTTCAAGTGATTGCTATGAAAAAAGCAACTCCACAGGGTCATCAAATCTATGGAGACTTAGACAAAATTTGAATCTTCGAAGTAATAGTGACCATATGGATTCTTATGTCATATTGAATCCTTCGGTGCAAAAAACGACAATCAAGCCCAAGGTAGATGACATCATTGTTAAAAAGAGAAACGGTGATCAACCCAAAAATACATTATCGGCTTATGAGAAGCTTTATGTGAAGAATAAAATGAGAAAAGGAATAAATAAACGAAGATCATTCTTGCCATACAAACACAATATATTTGGATTCTTTACCAACATGCACGGACTGAGTAGGAACCTGCACCCCTTTTGAGATTGAATTATCAACTTTTTTCATTGTTGAGGATTTATATTATTTTGACAATGTAGATTAATTTAATGTACATAGTCATTAGCCAAATAGCGTTAGGATTTTTAATTTTTTTCTCTTGACAAAAATCAAGTGCTAATAATTCCCCTTATGATAATGAGGAGAGAATGGTTTGTTATTTTATGATAGAGTCCAAATTATCACGTGCGTCTAATTACAGGGTAACCTGTGATGCACATATATTTTTGTCATATCAAGTTATAATGGATCGTAACCTAAAACATGACAAGAAATTATAACTTTTGATTTCATCTTACACCATTGTCACCATATTAAAATGGATTTGTTTATTTTAAGAGTATATTTTGTCTTTTAAAATAGAAGAAATGTCAACTTCAATTTTTTATATGGAATGACAGAATTAAAATTAGTTTATGTGGTACCTATGACAAATATTCGACCTTAGAACCTTGTTACAAATCACATTAAGTGACTACCTCAAATGATTATTGTTTTAAATGAGTTTGTAACGCCTTTTTCCCATCATTATTTTGTTTCGCAACCGACAAATGGAATAACATAGGCTCCACCAAAATAGCTATAGAACTCCTTTGTAATTCTACTTGTTCTTTTTTGCATGATTTTTTTCCTTCCAGTCAATAGAAAAAAGCATTGTGAAGAGAGTTTAAATAGGTACGTAAAAGTGGTCACTTGAATAAGTAAACATAAATGAGACAAAATGGACAGTATAAATTTATATCACTAATTGCATCTAGCAAATAAATATCATATAGTTTTCATGATTTTTACGTATTGAAGAAACACTTTTCTAATGTAAATTTCATAATAATGACATGTAATATCTTATTTTTTCTCCCATTAAAATGTGTACTTGTAAAAATATATTTGGAGTTTTGTATAATTTGAAAATCCTAAAAACAAACAATATAGGCTTATCTCCAAAGCTTCAAGTAAATAATATGTTAGCTTATAAGGCTCAAACTCATGTTAGCAAAATAAAGTTTAAAAAAAAACAAATATTTTATATGATAAACTTTCATACATAAATAAAAAGCTCTCTTTACCCTTTTCCCATTAAATGGCATCCTCTCCCCTTGTTCTCTACACTCTCAAGCACAAGAAAGTTCTTGTAAAATAAATGAAAAGTGGGTCCTCTTTTGCTTTCCATGAAATAAATAAACTCAAAACAAAAACTTCATGAGGTAGAGCGATATTGGTAGATCCTTGTAATATATTAGGGACAAACCCACACATCTTCAAGAATAAAAGTAAAATAAAACATTATCCAAATTACATGTGAATGTGTATCT
Organism: Vicia faba; assembly: GCA_948472305.1. Classification (NCBI taxonomy): domain Eukaryota; kingdom Viridiplantae; phylum Streptophyta; class Magnoliopsida; order Fabales; family Fabaceae; genus Vicia; species Vicia faba. The sequence continues at coordinate 237,565,477 of OX451739.1, read as the reverse complement.
GATCGTTACCTTAGTAGAGCCTTTTCTAATATAACTTTGAAAGCGATCTAACATCCATCTCTTACATAAAAATTATTAATAAATTTAATATATAATCATTTTCTATAATACATCATACGATTTTCTACAAAGAAACTTAAAATGGATATTATTTAGCTGGTTAATTTTAGGGATGTTACCATATAAAATATCTACAATTAATTTGAGTATTATTTAATTTTTACCTTAACGATTTATCATATTAAAATTTAGATCATTTCAAATAAAATAACATGTAATTATCAAAAATAGATCTATCAACATTAAGCAACTCATATGAAGTTTTATTATTGCACACTAATGGGAATAAAATGAACCAATATGCATTATCTGATTAATCTATATTTTCTTTTATTTGATAGTTCTATTAAACAATAGATAAAATGAAAATTATTAAAGCACTATTTCTAAAAATAAATTCAAATGTTTTATCTCCTAAAAAATAATTATGGATTTTACTTTGAAAATATTTTTTTATATATACGTTCTACATAGGGATAATGTCATGAAATTTAAATTTAAATTCTTATCATCTAAGTATAATTTCATTTTTTTTCAATTAAATTTTTTTATTCTTATATTAGAAACTAACAATAAAATTCTAATTGATAACCATACTATATAAGTAGCCACTAACAAGCAAAACTGAAGTGGTTGCACTTACCAATAAGTTGTTTAACACCTCCAAACCATAAGAACTAGCAAATATTTTTCTAAAAGAGGGGAAATTATCGTAAATCCCAATAAAATATCCTTAATTGAAAAAAAAATTATTCGAACTAAAATTGTTTAGAAACAAATCTAAGTTGTAACGTAAAACAAATTTGCAAGTTCTTAACACTCTTCACACCTTTCGCTTATAACTACCTCCCTAAATATCCAAGCTAACCGAGTTCCATTGAACTGACATTGTAAAACAACACATTGTTTTTTATATATAAATATTTCTCATTAACAACCGCTTCCAATATTCATTTCACTTTATCACATATCTCAATCTCTCTATTGAAACAAAATGCAGAAAACAAACTCAAATATAGAGGTGTTAAGGGTGCAAGCACTATCAATTCTCTGTACACCTCACCCTTTTCTTGATTTTTCTTTCTTAGCTCCCATTCAAGATAAACTTGATCCATGCTATGACACAAAGGACCCAATAAGTGACGACGCGTCTTTTGATTTTGATGGCTTTGCTTTCATTCAAGATAATCTTAATCCATATTGTAGCACAAAAATACAAATTAACAGCGATACTTTTTTAGATTTTGAAGTCTTTGCTCCCGTTAAAGATAAATCTGAATCATATTGCAGCTCCAATCAACAAATTCACAATAGTGATGGAAAAAATACTGAAGAGCGAGAATTTACTTTTTCATGCACTAATGTCCAAGAAATGGAAATATTTGCCGATGACATATTTGAAAATGGAAAAATGCGAACATTACTCCCTACTTTTAACCAATCTCTTCAATTCTTCCCCACCACAAATAACAATGATTCACATCTTCGACCTCCCATAAAGAACATCTTTATTATGAATTCTATAAGTCCAAAATCAATATCGGGTGGTATTTCTAAAAAAACTCAAAATGAGTTATTGCTAAATATGACAACTAAAAGTTCAAGTGATTGCTATGAAAAAAGCAACTCCACAGGGTCATCAAATCTATGGAGACTTAGACAAAATTTGAATCTTCGAAGTAATAGTGACCATATGGATTCTTATGTCATATTGAATCCTTCGGTGCCAAAAACGACAATCAAGCCCAAGGTAGATGACATCATTGTTAAAAAGAGAAACGGTGATCAACCCAAAAATACATTATCGGCTTATGAGAAGCTTTATGTGAAGAATAAAATGAGAAAAGGAATAAATAAACGAAGATCATTCTTGCCATACAAACACAATATATTTGGATTCTTTACTAACATGCACGGACTGAGTAGGAACCTGCACCCCTTTTGAGATTGAATTATCAACTTTTTTCATTGTTGAGGATTTATATTATTTTGACAATGTAGATTAATTTAATGTACATAGTCATTAGCCAAATAGCGTTAGGATTTTTAATTTTTTTCTCTTGACAAAAATCAAGTGCTAATAATTCCCCTTATGATAATGAGGAGAGAATGGTTTGTTATTTTATGATAGAGTCCAAATTATCACGTGCGTCTAATTACAGGGTAACCTGTGATGCACATATATTTTTGTCATATCAAGTTATAATGGATCGTAACCTAAAACATGACAAGAAATTATAACTTTTGATTTCATCTTACACCATTGTCACCATATTAAAATGGATTTGTTTATTTTAAGAGTATATTTTGTCTTTTAAAATAGAAGAAATGTCAACTTCAATTTTTTATATGGAATGACAGAATTAAAATTAGTTTATGTGGTACCTATGACAAATATTCGACCTTAGAACCTTGTTACAAATCACATTAAGTGACTACCTCAAATGATTATTATTTTAAATGAGTTTGTAACGCCTTTTTCCCATCATTATTTTGTTTCGCAACCGACAAATGGAATAACATAGGCTCCACCAAAATAGCTATAGAACTCCTTTGTAATTCTACTTGTTCTTTTTTGCATGATTTTTTTCCTTCCAGTCAATAGAAAAAAGCATTGTGAAGAGAGTTTAAATAGGTACGTAAAAGTGGTCACTTGAATAAGTAAACATAAATGAGACAAAATGGACAGTATAAATTTATATCACTAATTGCATCTAGCAAATAAATATCATATAGTTTTCATGATTTTTACGTATTGAAGAAACACTTTTCTAATGTAAATTTCATAATAATGACATGTAATATCTTATTTTTTCTCCCATTAAAATGTGTACTTGTAAAAATATATTTGGAGTTTTGTATAATTTGAAAATCCTAAAAACAAACAATATAGGCTTATCTCCAAAGCTTCAAGTAAATAATATGTTAGCTTATAAGGCTCAAACTCATGTTAGCAAAATAAAGTTTAAAAAAAAACAAATATTTTATATGATAAACTTTCATACATAAATAAAAAGCTCTCTTTACCCTTTTCCCATTAAATGGCATCCTCTCCCCTTGTTCTCTACACTCTCAAGCACAAGAAAGTTCTTGTAAAATAAATGAAAAGTGGGTCCTCTTTTGCTTTCCATGAAATAAATAAACTCAAAACAAAAACTTCATGAAGTAGAGCGATATTGGTAGATCCTTGTAATATATTAGGGACAAACCCACACATCTTCAAGAATAAAAGTAAAATAAAACATTATCCAAATTACATGTGAATGTGTATCTGATCGTTACCTTAGTAGAGCCTTTTCTAATATAACTTTGAAAGCGATCTAACATCCATCTCTTACATAAAAATTATTAATAAATTTAATATATAATCATTTTCTATAATACATCATACGATTTTCTACAAAGAAACTTAAAATGGATATTATTTAGCTGGTTAATTTTAGGGATGTTACCATATAAAATATCTACAATTAATTTGAGTATTATTTAATTTTTACCTTAACGATTTATCATATTAAAATTTAGATCATTTCAAATAAAATAACATGTAATTATCAAAAATAGATCTATCAACATTAAGCAACTCATATGAAGTTTTATTATTGCACACTAATGGGAATAAAATGAACCAATATGCATTATCTGTTTAATCTATATTTTCTTTTATTTGATAGTTCTATTAAACAATAGATAAAATGAAAATTATTAAAGCACTATTTCTAAAAATAAATTCAAATGTTTTATCTCCTAAAAAATAATTATGGATTTTATTTTGAAAATATTTTTTTATATATACGTTCTACATAGGGATAATGTCATGAAATTTAAATTTAAATTCTTATCATCTAAGTATAATTTCATTTTTTTTCAATTAAATTTTTTTATTCTTATATTAGAAACTAACAATAAAATTCTAATTGATAACCATACTATATAAGTAGCCACTAACAAGCAAAACTGAAGTGGTTGCACTTACCAATAAGTTGTTTAACACCTCCAAACCATAAGAACTAGCAAATATTTTTCTATAAGAGGGGAAATTATCGTAAATCCCAATAAAATATCCTTAATTGAAAAAAAAAATTATTCGAACTAAAATTGTTTAGAAACAAATCTAAGTTGTAACGTAAAACAAATTTGCAAGTTCTTAACACTCTTCACACCTTTCGCTTATAACTACCTCCCTAAATATCCAAGCTAACCGAGTTCCATTGAATTGACATTGTAAAACAACACATTGTTTTTTATATATAAATATTTCTCATTAACAACCGCTTCCAATATTCATTTCACTTTATCACATATCTCAATCTCTCTATTGAAACAAAATGCAGAAAACAAACTCAAATATAGAGGTGTTAAGGGTGCAAGCACTATCAATTCTCTGTACACCTCACCCTTTTCTTGATTTTTCTTTCTTAGCTCCCATTCAAGATAAACTTGATCCATGCTATGACACAAAGGACCCAATAAGTGACGACGCGTCTTTTGATTTTGATGGCTTTGCTTTCATTCAAGATAATCTTAATCCATATTGTAGCACAAAAATACAAATTAACAGCGATTCTTTTTTAGATTTTGAAGTCTTTGCTCCCGTTAAAGATAAATCTGAATCATATTGCAGCTCCAATCAACAAATTCACAATAGTGATGGAAAAAATACTGAAGAGCGAGAATTTACTTTTTCATGCACTAATGTCCAAGAAATTGAAATATTTGCCGATGACATATTTGAAAATGGAAAAATGCGAACATTACTCCCTACTTTTAACCAATCTCTTCAATTCTTCCCCACCACAAATAACAATGATTCACATCTTCGACCTCCCATAAAGAACATCTTTATTATGAATTCTATAAGTCCAAAATCAATATCGGGTGGTATTTCTAAAAAAACTCAAAATGAGTTATTGCTAAATATGACAACTAAAAGTTCAAGTGATTGCTATGAAAAAAGCAACTCCACAGGGTCATCAAATCTATGGAGACTTAGACAAAATTTGAATCTTCGAAGTAATAGTGACCATATGGATTCTTATGTCATATTGAATCCTTCGGTGCCAAAAACGACAATCAAGCCCAAGGTAGATGACATCATTGTTAAAAAGAGAAACGGTGATCAACCCAAAAATACATTATCGGCTTATGAGAAGCTTTATGTGAAGAATAAAATGAGAAAAGGAATAAATAAACGAAGATCATTCTTGCCATACAAACACAATATATTTGGATTCTTTACCAACATGCACGGACTGAGTAGGAACCTGCACCCCTTTTGAGATTGAATTATCAACTTTTTTCATTGTTGAGGATTTATATTATTTTGACAATGTAGATTAATTTAATGTACATAGTCATTAGCCAAATAGCGTTAGGATTTTTAATTTTTTTCTCTTGACAAAAATCAAGTGCTAATAATTCCCCTTATGATAATGAGGAGAGAATGGTTTGTTATTTTATGATAGAGTCCAAATTATCACATGCGTCTAATTACAGGGTAACCTGTGATGCACATATATTTTTGTCATATCAAGTTATAATGGATCGTAACCTAAAACATGACAAGAAATTATAACTTTTGATTTCATCTTACACCATTGTCACCATATTAAAATGGATTTGTTTATTTTAAGAGTATATTTTGTCTTTTAAAATAGAAGAAATGTCAACTTCAATTTTTTATATGGAATGACAGAATTAAAATTAGTTTATGTGGTACCTATGACAAATATTCGACCTTAGAACCTTGTTACAAATCACATTAAGTGACTACCTCAAATGATTATTATTTTAAATGAGTTTGTAACGCCTTTTTCCCATCATTATTTTGTTTCGCAACCGACAAATGGAATAACATAGGCTCCACCAAAATAGCTATAGAACTCCTTTGTAATTCTACTTGTTCTTTTTTGCATGATTTTTTTCCTTCCAGTCAATAGAAAAAAGCATTGTGAAGAGAGTTTAAATAGGTACGTAAAAGTGGTCACTTGAATAAGTAAACATAAATGAGACAAAATGGACAGTATAAATTTATATCACTAATTGCATCTAGCAAATAAATATCATATAGTTTTCATGATTTTTACGTATTGAAGAAACACTTTTCTAATGTAAATTTCATAATAATGACATGTAATATCTTATTTTTTCTCCCATTAAAATGTGTACTTGTAAAAATATATTTGGAGTTTTGTATAATTTGAAAATCCTAAAAACAAACAATATAGGCTTATCTCCAAAGCTTCAAGTAAATAATATGTTAGCTTATAAGGCTCAAACTCATGTTAGCAAAATAAAGTTTAAAAAAAAACAAATATTTTATATGATAAACTTTCATACATAAATAAAAAGCTCTCTTTACCCTTTTCCCATTAAATGGCATCCTCTCCCCTTGTTCTCTACACTCTCAAGCACAAGAAAGTTCTTGTAAAATAAATGAAAAGTGGGTCCTCTTTTGCTTTCCATGAAATAAATAAACTCAAAACAAAAACTTCATGAGGTAGAGCGATATTGGTAGATCCTTGTAATATATTAGGGACAAACCCACACATCTTCAAGAATAAAAGTAAAATAAAACATTATCCAAATTACATGTGAATGTGTATCTGATCGTTACCTTAGTAGAGCCTTTTCTAATATAACTTTGAAAGCGATCTAACATCCATCTCTTACATAAAAATTATTAATAAATTTAATATATAATCATTTTCTATAATACATCATACGATTTTCTACAAAGAAACTTAAAATGGATATTATTTAGCTGGTTAATTTTAGGGATGTTACCATATAAAATATCTACAATTAATTTGAGTATTATTTAATTTTTACCTTAACGATTTATCATATTAAAATTTAGATCATTTCAAATAAAATAACATGTAATTATCAAAAATAGATCTATCAACATTAAGCAACTCATATGAAGTTTTATTATTGCACACTAATGGGAATAAAATGAACCAATATGCATTATCTGTTTAATCTATATTTTCTTTTATTTGATAGTTCTATTAAACAATAGATAAAATGAAAATTATTAAAGCACTATTTCTAAAAATAAATTCAAATGTTTTATCTCCTAAAAAATAATTATGGATTTTACTTTGAAAATATTTTTTTATATATACGTTCTACATAGGGATAATGTCATGAAATTTAAATTTAAATTCTTATCATCTAAGTATAATTTCATTTTTTTTCAATTAAATTTTTTTATTCTTATATTAGAAACTAACAATAAAATTCTAATTGATAACCATACTATATAAGTAGCCACTAACAAGCAAAACTGAAGTGGTTGCACTTACCAATAAGTTGTTTAACACCTCCAAACCATAAGAACTAGCAAATATTTTTCTAAAAGAGGGGAAATTATCGTAAATCCCAATAAAATATCCTTAATTGAAAAAAAAATTATTCGAACTAAAATTGTTTAGAAACAAATCTAAGTTGTAACGTAAAACAAATTTGCAAGTTCTTAACACTCTTCACACCTTTCGCTTATAACTACCTCCCTAAATATCCAAGCTAACCGAGTTCCATTGAACTGACATTGTAAAACAACACATTGTTTTTTATATATAAATATTTCTCATTAACAACCGCTTCCAATATTCATTTCACTTTATCACATATCTCAATCTCTCTATTGAAACAAAATGCAGAAAACAAACTCAAATATAGAGGTGTTAAGGGTGCAAGCACTATCAATTCTCTGTACACCTCACCCTTTTCTTGATTTTTCTTTCTTAGCTCCCATTCAAGATAAACTTGATCCATGCTATGACACAAAGGACCCAATAAGTGACGACGCGTCTTTTGATTTTGATGGCTTTGCTTTCATTCAAGATAATCTTAATCCATATTGTAGCACAAAAATACAAATTAACAGCGATTCTTTTTTAGATTTTGAAGTCTATGCTCCCGTTAAAGATAAATCTGAATCATATTGCAGCTTCAATCAACAAATTCACAATAGTGATGGAAAAAATACTGAAGAGCGAGAATTTACTTTTTCATGCACTAATGTCCAAGAAATGGAAATATTTGCCGATGACATATTTGAAAATGGAAAAATGCGAACATTACTCCCTACTTTTAACCAATCTCTTCAATTCTTCCCCACCACAAATAACAATGATTCACATCTTCGACCTCCCATAAAGAACATCTTTATTATGAATTCTATAAGTCCAAAATCAATATCGGGTGGTATTTCTAAAAAAACTCAAAATGAGTTATTGCTAAATATGACAACTAAAAGTTCAAGTGATTGCTATGAAAAAAGCAACTCCACAGGGTCATCAAATCTATGGAGACTTAGACAAAATTTGAATCTTCGAAGTAATAGTGACCATATGGATTCTTATGTCATATTGAATCCTTCGGTGCCAAAAACGACAATCAAGCCCAAGGTAGATGACATCATTGTTAAAAAGAGAAACGGTGATCAACCCAAAAATACATTATCGGCTTATGAGAAGCTTTATGTGAAGAATAAAATGAGAAAAGGAATAAATAAACGAAGATCATTCTTGCCATACAAACACAATATATTTGGATTCTTTACCAACATGCACGGACTGAGTAGGAACCTGCACCCCTTTTGAGATTGAATTATCAACTTTTTTCATTGTTGAGGATTTATATTATTTTGACAATGTAGATTAATTTAATGTACATAGTCATTAGCCAAATAGCGTTAGGATTTTTAATTTTTTTCTCTTGACAAAAATCAAGTGCTAATAATTCCCCTTATGATAATGAGGAGAGAATGGTTTGTTATTTTATGATAGAGTCCAAATTATCACGTGCGTCTAATTACAGGGTAACCTGTGATGCACATATATTTTTGTCATATCAAGTTATAATGGATCGTAACCTAAAACATGACAAGAAATTATAACTTTTGATTTCATCTTACACCATTGTCACCATATTAAAATGGATTTGTTTATTTTAAGAGTATATTTTGTCTTTTAAAATAGAAGAAATGTCAACTTCAATTTTTTATATGGAATGACAGAATTAAAATTAGTTTATGTGGTACCTATGACAAATATTCGACCTTAGAACCTTGTTACAAATCACATTAAGTGACTACCTCAAATGATTATTGTTTTAAATGAGTTTGTAACGCCTTTTTCCCATCATTATTTTGTTTCGCAACCGACAAATGGAATAACATAGGCTCCACCAAAATAGCTATAGAACTCCTTTGTAATTCTACTTGTTCTTTTTTGCATGATTTTTTTCCTTCCAGTCAATAGAAAAAAGCATTGTGAAGAGAGTTTAAATAGGTACGTAAAAGTGGTCACTTGAATAAGTAAACATAAATGAGACAAAATGGACAGTATAAATTTATATCACTAATTGCATCTAGCAAATAAATATCATATAGTTTTCATGATTTTTACGTATTGAAGAAACACTTTTCTAATGTAAATTTCATAATAATGACATGTAATATCTTATTTTTTCTCCCATTAAAATGTGTACTTGTAAAAATATATTTGGAGTTTTGTATAATTTGAAAATCCTAAAAACAAACAATATAGGCTTATCTCCAAAGCTTCAAGTAAATAATATGTTAGCTTATAAGGCTCAAACTCATGTTAGCAAAATAAAGTTTAAAAAAAAACAAATATTTTATATGATAAACTTTCATACATAAATAAAAAGCTCTCTTTACCCTTTTCCCATTAAATGGCATCCTCTCCCCTTGTTCTCTACACTCTCAAGCACAAGAAAGTTCTTGTAAAATAAATGAAAAGTGGGTCCTCTTTTGCTTTCCATGAAATAAATAAACTCAAAACAAAAACTTCATGAGGTAGAGCGATATTGGTAGATCCTTGTAATATATTAGGGACAAACCCACACATCTTCAAGAATAAAAGTAAAATAAAACATTATCCAAATTACATGTGAATGTGTATCTGATCGTTACCTTAGTAGAGCCTTTTCTAATATAACTTTGAAAGCGATCTAACATCCATCTCTTACATAAAAATTATTAATAAATTTAATATATAATCATTTTCTATAATACATCATACGATTTTCTACAAAGAAACTTAAAATGGATATTATTTAGCTGGTTAATTTTAGGGATGTTACCATATAAAATATCTACAATTAATTTGAGTATTATTTAATTTTTACCTTAACGATTTATCATATTAAAATTTAGATCATTTCAAATAAAGTAACATGTAATTATCAAAAATAGATCTATCAACATTAAGCAACTCATATGAAGTTTTATTATTGCACACTAATGGGAATAAAATGAACCAATATGCATTATCTGTTTAATCTATATTTTCTTTTATTTGATAGTTCTATTAAACAATAGATAAAATGAAAATTATTAAAGCACTATTTCTAAAAATAAATTCAAATGTTTTATCTCCTAAAAAATAATTATGGATTTTATTTTGAAAATATTTTTTTATATATACGTTCTACATAGGGATAATGTCATGAAATTTAAATTTAAATTCTTATCATCTAAGTATAATTTCATTTTTTTTCAATTAAATTTTTTTATTCTTATATTAGAAACTAACAATAAAATTCTAATTGATAACCATACTATATAAGTAGCCACTAACAAGCAAAACTGAAGTGGTTGCACTTACCAATAAGTTGTTTAACACCTCCAAACCATAAGAACTAGCAAATATTTTTCTATAAGAGGGGAAATTATCGTAAATCCCAATAAAATATCCTTAATTGAAAAAAAAAATTATTCGAACTAAAATTGTTTAGAAACAAATCTAAGTTGTAACGTAAAACAAATTTGCAAGTTCTTAACACTCTTCACACCTTTCGCTTATAACTACCTCCCTAAATATCCAAGCTAACCGAGTTCCATTGAACTGACATTGTAAAACAACACATTGTTTTTTATATATAAATATTTCTCATTAACAACCGCTTCCAATATTCATTTCACTTTATCACATATCTCAATCTCTCTATTGAAACAAAATGCAGAAAACAAACTCAAATATAGAGGTGTTAAGGGTGCAAGCACTATCAATTCTCTGTACACCTCACCCTTTTCTTGATTTTTCTTTCTTAGCTCCCATTCAAGATAAACTTGATCCATGCTATGACACAAAGGACCCAATAAGTGACGACGCGTCTTTTGATTTTGATGGCTTTGCTTTCATTCAAGATAATCTTAATCCATATTGTAGCACAAAAATACAAATTAATAGCGATTCTTTTTTAGATTTTGAAGTCTTTGCTCCCGTTAAAGATAAATCTGAATCATATTGCAGCTCCAATCAACAAATTCACAATAGTGATGGAAAAAATACTGAAGAGCGAGAATTTACTTTTTCATGCACTAATGTCCAAGAAATGGAAATATTTGCCGATGACATATTTGAAAATGGAAAAATGCGAACATTACTCCCTACTTTTAACCAATCTCTTCAATTCTTCCCCACCACAAATAACAATGATTCACATCTTCGACCTCCCATAAAGAACATCTTTATTATGAATTCTATAAGTCCAAAATCAATATCGGGTGGTATTTCTAAAAAAACTCAAAATGAGTTATTGCTAAATATGACAACTAAAAGTTCAAGTGATTGCTATGAAAAAAGCAACTCCACAGGGTCATCAAATCTATGGAGACTTAGACAAAATTTGAATCTTCGAAGTAATAGTGACCATATGGATTCTTATGTCATATTGAATCCTTCGGTGCCAAAAACGACAATCAAGCCCAAGGTAGATGACATCATTGTTAAAAAGAGAAACGGTGATCAACCCAAAAATACATTATCGGCTTATGAGAAGCTTTATGTGAAGAATAAAATGAGAAAAGGAATAAATAAACGAAGATCATTCTTGCCATACAAACACAATATATTTGGATTCTTTACCAACATGCACGGACTGAGTAGGAACCTGCACCCCTTTTGAGATTGAATTATCAACTTTTTTCATTGTTGAGGATTTATATTATTTTGACAATGTAGATTAATTTAATGTACATAGTCATTAGCCAAATAGCGTTAGGATTTTTAATTTTTTTCTCTTGACAAAAATCAAGTGCTAATAATTCCCCTTATGATAATGAGGAGAGAATGGTTTGTTATTTTATGATAGAGTCCAAATTATCACGTGCGTCTAATTACAGGGTAACCTGTGATGCACATATATTTTTGTCATATCAAGTTATAATGGATCGTAACCTAAAACATGACAAGAAATTATAACTTTTGATTTCATCTTACACCATTGTCACCATATTAAAATGGATTTGTTTATTTTAAGAGTATATTTTGTCTTTTAAAATAGAAGAAATGTCAACTTCAATTTTTTATATGGAATGACAGAATTAAAATTAGTTTATGTGGTACCTATGACAAATATTCGACCTTAGAACCTTGTTACAAATCACATTAAGTGACTACCTCAAATGATTATTGTTTTAAATGAGTTTGTAACGCCTTTTTCCCATCATTATTTTGTTTCGCAACCGACAAATGGAATAACATAGGCTCCACCAAAATAGCTATAGAACTCCTTTGTAATTCTACTTGTTCTTTTTTGCATGATTTTTTTCCTTCCAGTCAATAGAAAAAAGCATTGTGAAGAGAGTTTAAATAGGTACGTAAAAGTTGTCACTTGAATAAGTAAACATAAATGAGACAAAATGGACAATATAAATTTATATCACTAATTGCATCTAGCAAATAAATATCATATAGTTTTCATGATTTTTACGTATTGAAGAAACACTTTTCTAATGTAAATTTCATAATAATGACATGTAATATCTTATTTTTTCTCCCATTAAAATGTGTACTTGTAAAAATATATTTGGAGTTTTGTATAATTTGAAAATCCTAAAAACAAACAATATAGGCTTATCTCCAAAGCTTCAAGTAAATAATATGTTAGCTTATAAAGCTCAAACTCATGTTAGCAAAATAAAGTTTAAAAAAAAACAAATATTTTATATGATAAACTTTCATACATAAATAAAAAGCTCTCTTTACCCTTTTCCCATTAAATGGCATCCTCTCCCCTTGTTCTCTACACTCTCAAGCACAAGAAAGTTCTTGTAAAATAAATGAAAAGTGGGTCCTCTTTTGCTTTCCATGAAATAAATAAACTCAAAACAAAAACTTCATGAGGTAGAGCGATATTGGTAGATCCTTGTAATATATTAGGGACAAACCCACACATCTTCAAGAATAAAAGTAAAATAAAACATTATCCAAATTACATGTGAATGTGTATCTGATCGTTACCTTAGTAGAGCCTTTTCTAATATAACTTTGAAAGCGATCTAACATCCATCTCTTACATAAAAATTATTAATAAATTTAATATATAATCATTTTCTATAATACATCATACGATTTTCTACAAAGAAACTTAAAATGGATATTATTTAGCTGGTTAATTTTAGGGATGTTACCATATAAAATATCTACAATTAATTTGAGTATTATTTAATTTTTACCTTAACGATTTATCATATTAAAATTTAGATCATTTCAAATAAAATAACATGTAATTATCAAAAATAGATCTATCAACATTAAGCAACTCATATAAAGTTTTATTATTGCACACTAATGGGAATAAAATGAACCAATATGCATTATCTGTTTAATCTATATTTTCTTTTATTTGATAGTTCTATTAAACAATAGATAAAATGAAAATTATTAAAGCACTATTTCTAAAAATAAATTCAAATGTTTTATCTCCTAAAAAATAATTATGGATTTTATTTTGAAAATATTTTTTTATATATACGTTCTACATAGGGATAATGTCATGAAATTTAAATTTAAATTCTTATCATCTAAGTATAATTTCATTTTTTTTCAATTAAATTTTTTTATTCTTATATTAGAAACTAACAATAAAATTCTAATTGATAACCATACTATATAAGTAGCCACTAACAAGCAAAACTGAAGTGGTTGCACTTACCAATAAGTTGTTTAACACCTCCAAACCATAAGAACTAGCAAATATTTTTCTATAAGAGGGGAAATTATCGTAAATCCCAATAAAATATCCTTAATTGAAAAAAAAAATTATTCGAACTAAAATTGTTTAGAAACAAATCTAAGTTGTAACGTAAAACAAATTTGCAAGTTCTTAACACTCTTCACACCTTTCGCTTATAACTACCTCCCTAAATATCCAAGCTAACCGAGTTCCATTGAACTGACATTGTAAAACAACACATTGTTTTTTATATATAAATATTTCTCATTAACAACCGCTTCCAATATTCATTTCACTTTATCACATATCTCAATCTCTCTATTGAAACAAAATGCAGAAAACAAACTCAAATATAGAGGTGTTAAGGGTGCAAGCACTATCAATTCTCTGTACACCTCACCCTTTTCTTGATTTTTCTTTCTTAGCTCCCATTCAAGATAAACTTGATCCATGCTATGACACAAAGGACCCAATAAGTGACGACGCGTCTTTTGATTTTGATGGCTTTGCTTTCATTCAAGATAATCTTAATCCATATTGTAGCACAAAAATACAAATTAACAGCGATTCTTTTTTAGATTTTGAAGTCTTTGCTCCCGTTAAAGATAAATCTGAATCATATTGCAGCTCCAATCAACAAATTCACAATAGTGATGGAAAAAATACTGAAGAGCGAGAATTTACTTTTTCATGCACTAATGTCCAAGAAATGGAAATATTTGCCGATGACATATTTGAAAATGGAAAAATGCGAACATTACTCCCTACTTTTAACCAATCTCTTCAATTCTTCCCCACCACAAATAACAATGATTCACATCTTCGACCTCCCATAAAGAACATCTTTATTATGAATTCTATAAGTCCAAAATCAATATCGGGTGGTATTTCTAAAAAAACTCAAAATGAGTTATTGCTAAATATGACAACTAAAAGTTCAAGTGATTGCTATGAAAAAAGCAACTCCACAGGGTCATCAAATCTATGGAGACTTAGACAAAATTTGAATCTTCGAAGTAATAGTGACCATATGGATTCTTATGTCATATTGAATCCTTCGGTGCCAAAAACGACAATCAAGCCCAAGGTAGATGACATCATTGTTAAAAAGAGAAACGGTGATCAACCCAAAAATACATTATCGGCTTATGAGAAGCTTTATGTGAAGAATAAAATGAGAAAAGGAATAAATAAACGAAGATCATTCTTGCCATACAAACACAATATATTTGGATTCTTTACCAACATGCACGGACTGAGTAGGAACCTGCACCCCTTTTGAGATTGAATTATCAACTTTTTTCATTGTTGAGGATTTATATTATTTTGACAATGTAGATTAATTTAATGTACATAGTCATTAGCCAAATAGCGTTAGGATTTTTAATTTTTTTCTCTTGACAAAAATCAAGTGCTAATAATTCCCCTTATGATAATGAGGAGAGAATGGTTTGTTATTTTATGATAGAGTCCAAATTATCACGTGCGTCTAATTACAGGGTAACCTGTGATGCACATATATTTTTGTCATATCAAGTTATAATGGATCGTAACCTAAAACATGACAAGAAATTATAACTTTTGATTTCATCTTACACCATTGTCACCATATTAAAATGGATTTGTTTATTTTAAGAGTATATTTTGTCTTTTAAAATAGAAGAAATGTCAACTTCAATTTTTTATATGGAATGACAGAATTAAAATTAGTTTATGTGGTACCTATGACAAATATTCGACCTTAGAACCTTGTTACAAATCACATTAAGTGACTACCTCAAATGATTATTGTTTTAAATGAGTTTGTAACGCCTTTTTCCCATCATTATTTTGTTTCGCAACCGACAAATGGAATAACATAGGCTCCACCAAAATAGCTATAGAACTCCTTTGTAATTCTACTTGTTCTTTTTTGCATGATTTTTTTCCTTCCAGTCAATAGAAAAAAGCATTGTGAAGAGAGTTTAAATAGGTACGTAAAAGTTGTCACTTGAATAAGTAAACATAAATGAGACAAAATGGACAATATAAATTTATATCATTAATTGCATCTAGCAAATAAATATCATATAGTTTTCATGATTTTTACGTATTGAAGAAACACTTTTCTAATGTAAATTTCATAATAATGACATGTAATATCTTATTTTTTCTCCCATTAAAATGTGTACTTGTAAAAATATATTTGGAGTTTTGTATAATTTGAAAATCCTAAAAACAAACAATATAGGCTTATCTCCAAAGCTTCAAGTAAATAATATGTTAGCTTATAAAGCTCAAACTCATGTTAGCAAAATAAAGTTTAAAAAAAAACAAATATTTTATATGATAAACTTTCATACATAAATAAAAAGCTCTCTTTACCCTTTTCCCATTAAATGGCATCCTCTCCCCTTGTTCTCTACACTCTCAAGCACAAGAAAGTTCTTGTAAAATAAATGAAAAGTGGGTCCTCTTTTGCTTTCCATGAAATAAATAAACTCAAAACAAAAACTTCATGAGGTAGAGCGATATTGGTAGATCCTTGTAATATATTAGGGACAAACCCACACATCTTCAAGAATAAAAGTAAAATAAAACATTATCCAAATTACATGTGAATGTGTATCTGATCGTTACCTTAGTAGAGCCTTTTCTAATATAACTTTGAAAGCGATCTAACATCCATCTCTTACATAAAAATTATTAAAAAATTTAATATATAATCATTTTCTATAATACATCATACGATTTTCTACAAAGAAACTTAAAATGGATATTATTTAGCTGGTTAATTTTAGGGATGTTACCATATAAAATATCTACAATTAATTTGAGTATTATTTAATTTTTACCTTAACGATTTATCATATTAAAATTTAGATCATTTCAAATAAAATAACATGTAATTATCAAAAATAGATCTATCAACATTAAGCAACTCATATGAAGTTTTATTATTGCACACTAATGGGAATAAAATGAACCAAATGCATTATCTGTTTAATCTATATTTTCTTTTATTTGATAGTTCTATTAAACAATAGATAAAATGAAAATTATTAAAGCACTATTTCTAAAAATAAATTCAAATGTTTTATCTCCTAAAAAATAATTATGGATTTTATTTTGAAAATATTTTTTTATATATACGTTCTACATAGGGATAATGTCATGAAATTTAAATTTAAATTCTTATCATCTAAGTATAATTTCATTTTTTTTCAATTAAATTTTTTTATTCTTATATTAGAAACTAACAATAAAATTCTAATTGATAACCATACTATATAAGTAGCCACTAACAAGCAAAACTGAAGTGGTTGCACTTACCAATAAGTTGTTTAACACCTCCAAACCATAAGAACTAGCAAATATTTTTCTATAAGAGGGGAAATTATCGTAAATCCCAATAAAATATCCTTAATTGAAAAAAAAAATTATTCGAACTAAAATTGTTTAGAAACAAATCTAAGTTGTAACGTAAAACAAATTTGCAAGTTCTTAACACTCTTCACACCTTTCGCTTATAACTACCTCCCTAAATATCCAAGCTAACCGAGTTCCATTGAACTGACATTGTAAAACAACACATTGTTTTTTATATATAAATATTTCTCATTAACAACCGCTTCCAATATTCATTTCACTTTATCACATATCTCAATCTCTCCATTGAAACAAAATGCAGAAAACAAACTCAAATATAGAGGTGTTAAGGGTGCAAGCACTATCAATTCTCTGTACACCTCACCCTTTTCTTGATTTTTCTTTCTTAGCTCCCATTCAAGATAAACTTGATCCATGCTATGACACAAAGGACCCAATAAGTGACGACGCGTCTTTTGATTTTGATGGCTTTGCTTTCATTCAAGATAATCTTAATCCATATTGTAGCACAAAAATACAAATTAATAGCGATTCTTTTTTAGATTTTGAAGTCTTTGCTCCCGTTAAAGATAAATCTGAATCATATTGCAGCTCCAATCAACAAATTCACAATAGTGATGGAAAAAATACTGAAGAGCGAGAATTTACTTTTTCATGCACTAATGTCCAAGAAATGGAAATATTTGTCGATGACATATTTGAAAATGGAAAAATGCGAACATTACTCCCTACTTTTAACCAATCTCTTCTATTCTTCCCCACCACAAATAACAATGCTTCACATCTTCGACCTCCCATAAAGAACACCTTTATTATGAATTCTATAAGTCCAAAATCAATATCGGGTGGTATTTCTAAAAAAACTCAAAATGAGTTATTGCTAAATATGACAATTAAAAGTTCAAGTGATTGCTATGAAAAAAGCAACTCCACAGGGTCATCAAATCTATGGAGACTTAGACAAAATTTGAATCTTCGAAGTAATAGTGACCATATGGATTCTTATGTCATATTGAATCCTTCGGTGCCAAAAATGACAATCAAGCCCAAGGTAGATGACATCATTGTTAAAAAGAGAAACGGTGATCAACCCAAAAATACATTATCAGCTTATGAGAAGCTTTATGTGAAGAATAAAATGAGAAAAGGAATAAATAAACGAAGATTATTCTTTCCATACAAACACAATATATTTGGATTCTTTACCAACATGCACGGACTGAGTAGGAACCTGCACCCCTTTTGAGATTGAATTATCAACTTTTTTCATTGTTGAGGATTTATATTATTTTGACAATGTAGATTAATTTAATGTACATAGTCATTAGCCAAATAGCGTTAGGATTTTTAATTTTTTTCTCTTGACAAAAATCAAGTGCTAATAATTCCCCTTATGATAATGAGGAGAGAATGGTTTGTTATTTTATGATAGAGTCCAAATTCTCACGTGTGTCTAATTACAGGGTAACCTGTGATGCACATATATTTTTGTCATATCAAGTTATAATGGATCGTAACCTAAAACATGACAAGAAATTATAACTTTTGATTTCATCTTACACCATTGTCACCATATTAAAATGGATTTGTTTATTTTAAGAGTATATTTTGTCTTTTAAAATAGAAGAAATGTCAACTTCAATTTTTTATATGGAATGACAGAATTAAAATTAGTTTATGTGGTACCTATGACAAATATTCGACCTTAGAACCTTGTTACAAATCACATTAAGTGACTACCTCAAATGATTATTGTTTTAAATGAGTTTGTAACGCCTTTTTCCCATCATTATTTTGTTTCGCAACCGACAAATGGAATAACATAGGCTCCACCAAAATAGCTATAGAACTCCTTTGTAATTCTACTTGTTCTTTTTTGCATGATTTTTTTCCTTCCAGTCAATAGAAAAAAGCATTGTGAAGAGAGTTTAAATAGGTACGTAAAAGTGGTCACTTGAATAAGTAAACATAAATGAGACAAAATGGACAATATAAATTTATATCACTAATTGCATCTAGAAAATAAATATCATATAGTTTTCATGATTTTTACGTATTGAAGAAACACTTTTCTAATGTAAATTTCATAATAATGACATGTAATATCTTATTTTTTCTCCCATTAAAATGTGTACTTGTAAAAATATATTTGGAGTTTTGTATAATTTGAAAATCCTAAAAACAAACAATATAGGCTTATCTCCAAAGCTTCAAGTAAATAATATGTTAGCTTATAAAGCTCAAACTCATGTTAGCAAAATAAAGTTTAAAAAAAAACAAATATTTTATATGATAAACTTTCATACATAAATAAAAAGCTCTCTTTACCCTTTTCCCATTAAATGGCATCCTCTCCCCTTGTTCTCTACACTCTCAAGCACAAGAAAGTTCTTGTAAAATAAATGAAAAGTGGGTCCTCTTTTGCTTTCCATGAAATAAATAAACTCAAAACAAAAACTTCATGAGGTAGAGCGATATTGGTAGATCCTTGTAATATATTAGGGACAAACCCACACATCTTCAAGAATAAAAGTAAAATAAAACATTATCCAAATTACATGTGAATGTGTATCTGATCGTTACCTTAGTAGAGCCTTTTCTAATATAACTTTGAAAGCGATCTAACATCCATCTCTTACATAAAAATTATTAATAAATTTAATATATAATCATTTTCTATAATACATCATACGATTTTCTACAAAGAAACTTAAAATGGATATTATTTAGCTGGTTAATTTTAGGGATGTTACCATATAAAATATCTACAATTAATTTGAGTATTATTTAATTTTTACCTTAACGATTTATCATATTAAAATTTAGATCATTTCAAATAAAATAACATGTAATTATCAAAAATAGATCTATCAACATTAAGCAACTCATATGAAGTTTTATTATTGCACACTAATGGGAATAAAATGAACCAATATGCATTATCTGTTTAATCTATATTTTCTTTTATTTGATAGTTCTATTAAACAATAGATAAAATGAAAATTATTAAAGCACTATTTCTAAAAATAAATTCAAATGTTTTATCTCCTAAAAAATAATTATGGATTTTATTTTGAAAATATTTTTTTATATATACGTTCTACATAGGGATAATGTCATGAAATTTAAATTTAAATTCTTATCATCTAAGTATAATTTCATTTTTTTTCAATTAAATTTTTTTATTCTTATATTAGAAACTAACAATAAAATTCTAATTGATAACCATACTATATAAGTAGCCACTAACAAGCAAAACTGAAGTGGTTGCACTTACCAATAAGTTGTTTAACACCTCCAAACCATAAGAACTAGCAAATATTTTTCTATAAGAGGGGAAATTATCGTAAATCCCAATAAAATATCCTTAATTGAAAAAAAAAATTATTCGAACTAAAATTGTTTAGAAACAAATCTAAGTTGTAACGTAAAACAAATTTGCAAGTTCTTAACACTCTTCACACCTTTCGCTTATAACTACCTCCCTAAATATCCAAGCTAACCGAGTTCCATTGAACTGACATTGTAAAACAACACATTGTTTTTTATATATAAATATTTCTCATTAACAACCGCTTCCAATATTCATTTCACTTTATCACATATCTCAATCTCTCTATTGAAACAAAATGCAGAAAACAAACTCAAATATAGAGGTGTTAAGGGTGCAAGCACTATCAATTCTCTGTACACCTCACCCTTTTCTTGATTTTTCTTTCTTAGCTCCCATTCAAGATAAACTTGATCCATGCTATGACACAAAGGACCCAATAAGTGACGACGCGTCTTTTGATTTTGATGGCTTTGCTTTCATTCAAGATAATCTTAATCCATATTGTAGCACAAAAATACAAATTAACAGCGATTCTTTTTTAGATTTTGAAGTCTTTGCTCCCGTTAAAGATAAATCTGAATCATATTGCAGCTCCAATCAACAAATTCACAATAGTGATGGAAAAAATACTGAAGAGCGAGAATTTACTTTTTCATGCACTAATGTCCAAGAAATGGAAATATTTGCCGATGACATATTTGAAAATGGAAAAATGCGAACATTACTCCCTACTTTTAACCAATCTCTTCAATTCTTCCCCACCACAAATAACAATGATTCACATCTTCGACCTCCCATAAAGAACATCTTTATTATGAATTCTATAAGTCCAAAATCAATATCGGGTGGTATTTCTAAAAAAACTCAAAATGAGTTATTGCTAAATATGACAACTAAAAGTTCAAGTGATTGCTATGAAAAAAGCAACTCCACAGGGTCATCAAATCTATGGAGACTTAGACAAAATTTGAATCTTCGAAGTAATAGTGACCATATGGATTCTTATGTCATATTGAATCCTTCGGTGCCAAAAACGACAATCAAGCCCAAGGTAGATGACATCATTGTTAAAAAGAGAAACGGTGATCAACCCAAAAATACATTATCGGCTTATGAGAAGCTTTATGTGAAGAATAAAATGAGAAAAGGAATAAATAAACGAAGATCATTCTTGCCATACAAACACAATATATTTGGATTCTTTACCAACATGCACGGACTGAGTAGGAACCTGCACCCCTTTTGAGATTGAATTATCAACTTTTTTCATTGTTGAGGATTTATATTATTTTGACAATGTAGATTAATTTAATGTACATAGTCATTAGCCAAATAGCGTTAGGATTTTTAATTTTTTTCTCTTGACAAAAATCAAGTGCTAATAATTCCCCTTATGATAATGAGGAGAGAATGGTTTGTTATTTTATGATAGAGTCCAAATTATCACGTGCGTCTAATTACAGGGTAACCTGTGATGCACATATATTTTTGTCATATCAAGTTATAATGGATCGTAACCTAAAACATGACAAGAAATTATAACTTTTGATTTCATCTTACACCATTGTCACCATATTAAAATGGATTTGTTTATTTTAAGAGTATATTTTGTCTTTTAAAATAGAAGAAATGTCAACTTCAATTTTTTATATGGAATGACAGAATTAAAATTAGTTTATGTGGTACCTATGACAAATATTCGACCTTAGAACCTTGTTACAAATCACATTAAGTGACTACCTCAAATGATTATTGTTTTAAATGAGTTTGTAACGCCTTTTTCCCATCATTATTTTGTTTCGCAACCGACAAATGGAATAACATAGGCTCCACCAAAATAGTTATAGAACTCCTTTGTAATTCTACTTGTTCTTTTTTGCATGATTTTTTTCCTTCCAGTCAATAGAAAAAAGCATTGTAAAGAGAGTTTAAATATGTACGTAAAAGTGGTCACTTGAATAAGTAAACATAAATGAGACAAAATGGACAGTATAAATTTATATCACTAATTGCATCTAGCAAATAAATATCATATAGTTTTCATGATTTTTACGTATTGAAGAAACACTTTTCTAATGTAAATTTCATAATAATGACATGTAATATCTTATTTTTTCTCCCATTAAAATGTGACTTGTAAAAATATAATTGGAGTTTTGTATAATTTGAAAATCCTAAAAACAAACAATATAGGCTTATCTCCAAAGCTTCAAGTAAATAATATGTTAGCTTATAAAGCTCAAACTCATGTTAGCAAAATAAAGTTTAAAAAAAAACAAATATTTTATATGATAAACTTTCATACATAAATAAAAAGCTCTCTTT
Organism: Vicia faba; assembly: GCA_948472305.1. Classification (NCBI taxonomy): domain Eukaryota; kingdom Viridiplantae; phylum Streptophyta; class Magnoliopsida; order Fabales; family Fabaceae; genus Vicia; species Vicia faba. The sequence goes on along the minus strand of OX451739.1, from coordinate 237,542,391 downwards.
ACCCTTTTCCCATTAAATGGCATCCTCTCCCCTTGTTCTCTACACTCTCAAGCACAAGAAAGTTCTTGTAAAATAAATGAAAAGTGGGTCCTCTTTTGCTTTCCATGAAATAAATAAACTCAAAACAAAAACTTCATGAGGTAGAGCGATATTGGTAGATCCTTGTAATATATTAGGGACAAACCCACACATCTTCAAGAATAAAAGTAAAATAAAACATTATCCAAATTACATGTGAATGTGTATCTGATCGTTACCTTAGTAGAGCCTTTTCTAATATAACTTTGAAAGCGATCTAACATCCATCTCTTACATAAAAATTATTAATAAATTTAATATATAATCATTTTCTATAATACATCATACGATTTTCTACAAAGAAACTTAAAATGGATATTATTTAGCTGGTTAATTTTAGGGATGTTACCATATAAAATATCTACAATTAATTTGAGTATTATTTAATTTTTACCTTAACGATTTATCATATTAAAATTTAGATCATTTCAAATAAAATAACATGTAATTATCAAAAATAGATCTATCAACATTAAGCAACTCATATGAAGTTTTATTATTGCACACTAATGGGAATAAAATGAACCAATATGCATTATCTGTTTAATCTATATTTTCTTTTATTTGATAGTTCTATTAAACAATAGATAAAATGAAAATTATTAAAGCACTATTTCTAAAAATAAATTCAAATGTTTTATCTCCTAAAAAATAATTATGGATTTTACTTTGAAAATATTTTTTTATATATACGTTCTACATAGGGATAATGTCATGAAATTTAAATTTAAATTCTTATCATCTAAGTATAATTTCATTTTTTTTCAATTAATTTTTTTTATTCTTATATTAGAAACTAACAATAAAATTCTAATTGATAACCATACTATATAAGTAGCCACTAACAAGCAAAACTGAAGTGGTTGCACTTACCAATAAGTTGTTTAACACCTCCAAACCATAAGAACTAGCAAATATTTTTCTATAAGAGGGGAAATTATCGTAAATCCCAATAAAATATCCTTAATTGAAAAAAAAATTATTCGAACTAAAATTGTTTAGAAACAAATCTAAGTTGTAACGTAAAACAAATTTGCAAGTTCTTAACACTCTTCACACCTTTCGCTTATAACTACCTCCCTAAATATCCAAGCTAACCGAGTTCCATTGAACTGACATTGTAAAACAACACATTGTTTTTTATATATAAATATTTCTCATTAACAACCGCTTCCAATATTCATTTCACTTTATCACATATCTCAATCTCTCTATTGAAACAAAATGCAGAAAACAAACTCAAATATAGAGGTGTTAAGGGTGCAAGCACTATCAATTCTCTGTACACCTCACCCTTTTCTTGATTTTTCTTTCTTAGCTCCCATTCAAGATAAACTTGATCCATGCTATGACACAAAGGACCCAATAAGTGACGACGCGTCTTTTGATTTTGATGGCTTTGCTTTCATTCAAGATAATCTTAATCCATATTGTAGCACAAAAATACAAATTAATAGCGATTCTTTTTTAGATTTTGAAGTCTTTGCTCCCGTTAAAGATAAATCTGAATCATATTGCAGCTCCAATCAACAAATTCACAATAGTGATGGAAAAAATACTGAAGAGCGAGAATTTACTTTTTCATGCACTAATGTCCAAGAAATGGAAATATTTGTCGATGACATATTTGAAAATGGAAAAATGCGAACATTACTCCCTACTTTTAACCAATCTCTTCTATTCTTCCCCACCACAAATAACAATGCTTCACATCTTCGACCTCCCATAAAGAACACCTTTATTATGAATTCTATAAGTCCAAAATCAATATCGGGTGGTATTTCTAAAAAAACTCAAAATGAGTTATTGCTAAATATGACAATTAAAAGTTCAAGTGATTGCTATGAAAAAAGCAACTCCACAGGGTCATCAAATCTATGGAGACTTAGACAAAATTTGAATCTTCGAAGTAATAGTGACCATATGGATTCTTATGTCATATTGAATCCTTCGGTGCCAAAAATGACAATCAAGCCCAAGGTAGATGACATCATTGTTAAAAAGAGAAACGGTGATCAACCCAAAAATACATTATCAGCTTATGAGAAGCTTTATGTGAAGAATAAAATGAGAAAAGGAATAAATAAACGAAGATTATTCTTTCCATACAAACACAATATATTTGGATTCTTTACCAACATGCACGGACTGAGTAGGAACCTGCACCCCTTTTGAGATTGAATTATCAACTTTTTTCATTGTTGAGGATTTATATTATTTTGACAATGTAGATTAATTTAATGTACATAGTCATTAGCCAAATAGCGTTAGGATTTTTAATTTTTTTCTCTTGACAAAAATCAAGTGCTAATAATTCCCCTTATGATAATGAGGAGAGAATGGTTTGTTATTTTATGATAGAGTCCAAATTCTCACGTGTGTCTAATTACAGGGTAACATGTGATGCACATATATTTTTGTCATATCAAGTTATAATGGATCGTAACCTAAAACATGACAAGAAATTATAACTTTTGATTTCATCTTACACCATTGTCACCATATTAAAATGGATTTGTTTATTTTAAGAGTATATTTTGTCTTTTAAAATAGAAGAAATGTCAACTTCAATTTTTTATATGGAATGACAGAATTAAAATTAGTTTATGTGGTACCTATGACAAATATTCGACCTTAGAACCTTGTTACAAATCACATTAAGTGACTACCTCAAATGATTATTGTTTTAAATGAGTTTGTAACGCCTTTTTCCCATCATTATTTTGTTTCGCAACCGACAAATGGAATAACATAGGCTCCACCAAAATAGCTATAGAACTCCTTTGTAATTCTACTTGTTCTTTTTTGCATGATTTTTTTCCTTCCAGTCAATAGAAAAAAGCATTGTGAAGAGAGTTTAAATAGGTACGTAAAAGTGGTCACTTGAATAAGTAAACATAAATGAGACAAAATGGACAGTGTAAATTTATATCACTAATTGCATCTAGCAAATAAATATCATATAGTTTTCATGATTTTTTACGTATTGAAGAAACACTTTTCTAATGTAAATTTCATAATAATGACATGTAATATCTTATTTTTTCTCCCATTAAAATGTGACTTGTAAAAATATAATTGGAGTTTTGTATAATTTGAAAATCCTAAAAACAAACAATATAGGCTTATCTCCAAAGCTTCAAGTAAATAATATGTTAGCTTATAAAGCTCAAACTCATGTTAGCAAAATAAAGTTTAAAAAAAAACAAATATTTTATATGATAAACTTTCATACATAAATAAAAAGCTCTCTTTACCCTTTTCCCATTAAATGGCATCCTCTCCCCTTGTTCTCTACACTCTCAAGCACAAGAAAGTTCTTGTAAAATAAATGAAAAGTGGGTCCTCTTTTGCTTTCCATGAAATAAATAAACTCAAAATAAAAACTTCATGAGGTAGAGCGATATTGGTAGATCCTTGTAATATATTAGGGACAAACCCACACATCTCCAAGAATAAAAGTAAAATAAAACATTATCCAAATTACATGTGAATGTGTATCTGATCGTTACCTTAGTAGAGCCTTTCCTAATATAACTTTGAAAGCGATCTAACATCCATCTCTTACATAAAAATTATTAATAAATTTAATATATAATCATTTTCTATAATACATCATACGATTTTCTACAAAGAAACTTAAAATGGATATTATTTAGCTGGTTAATTTTAGGGATGTTACCATATAAAATATCTACAATTAATTTGAGTATTATTTAATTTTTACCTTAACGATTTATCATATTAAAATTTAGATCATTTTAAATAAAATAACATGTAATTATCAAAAATAGATCTATCAACATTAAGCAACTCATATGAAGTTTTATTATTGCACACTAATGGGAATAAAATGAACCAATATGCATTATCTGTTTAATCTATATTTTCTTTTATTTGATAGTTATATTAAACAATAGATAAAATGAAAATTATTAAAGCACTATTTCTAAAAATAAATTCAAATGTTTTATCTCCTAAAAAATAATTATGGATTTTACTTTGAAAATATTTTTTTATATATACGTTCTACATAGGGATAATGTCATGAAATTTAAATTTAAATTCTTATCATCTTAGTATAATTTCATTTTTTTTCAATTAAATTTTTTTATTCTTATATTAGAAACTAACAATAAAATTCTAATTCATAACCATACTATATAAGTAGCCACTAACAAGCAAAACTGAAGTGGTTGCACTTACCAATAAGTTTTTTAACACCTCCAAACCATAAGAACTAGCAAATATTTTTCTATAAGAGGGGAAATTATCGTAAATCCCAATATAATATCCTTATATGAAAAAAAAAATTATTCAAACTAAAATTGTTTAGAAACAAATCTAAATTGTAACGTAAAACAAATTTGCAAGTTCTTAACACTCTTCACACCTTTCGCTTATAACTACCTCCCTAAATATCCAAGCTAACCGAGTTCCATTGAACTGACATTGTAAAACAACACATTGTTTTTTATATATAAATATTTCTCATTAACAACCGCTTCCAATATTCATTTCACTTTATCACATATCTCAATCTCTCTATTGAAACAAAATGCAGAAAACAAACTCAAATATAGAGGTGTTAAGGGTGCAAGCACTATCAATTCTCTGTACACCTCACCATTTTCTTGATTTTTCTTTCTTATCTCCCATTCAAGATAAAGTTGATCCATGCTGTGACACAAAGGACCCAATAAGTGACGACGCGTCTTTTGATTTTGATGGCTTTGCTTTCATTCAAGATAATCTTAATCCATATTGTAGCACAAAAATACAAATTAACAGCGATTCTTTTTTAGATTTTGAAGTCTTTGCTCCCGTTAAAGATAAATATGAATCATATTGCAGCTCCAATCAACAAATTCACAATAGTGATGGAGAAAATACTGAAGAGCGAGAATTTACTTTTTCATGCACTGATGTCCAAGGTATGGAAATATTTGCCGATGACATATTTGAAAATGGAAAAATGCGAACATTACTCCCTACTTTTAACCAATCTCTTCAATTCTTCCCCACCACAAATAACAATGCTTCACATCTTCGACCTCCCATAAAGAACATCTTTATTATGAATTCTATAAGTCCAAAATCAATATCGGGTGGTATTTCTAAAAAAACTCAAAATGAGTTATTGCTAAATATGACAATTAAAAGTTCAAGTGATTGCTATAAAAAAAGCAACTCCACAGGGTCATCAAATCTATGGAGACTTAGACAAAATTTGAATCTTCGATGTAATAGTGACCATATGGATTCTTATGTCATATTGAATCCTTCGGTGCCAAAAACGACAATCAAGCCCAAGGTAGATGACATCATTGTTAAAAAGAGAAAGGGTGATCAACCCAAAAATACATTATCGGCTTATGAGAAGCTTTATGTGAAGAATAAAATGAGAAAAGGAATAAATAAACGAAGATCATTCTTGCCATACAAACACAATATATTTGGATTCTTTACCAACATGCACGGACTGAGTAGGAACCTGCACCCCTTTTGAGATTGAATTATCAACTTTTTTCATTGTTGAGGATTTATATTATTTTGACAATGTAGATTAATTTAATGTACATAGTCATTAGCCAAATAGCGTTAGGATTTTTAATTTTTTTCTCTTGACAAAAATCAAGTGCTAATAATTCCCCTTATGATAATGAGGAGAGAATGGTTTGTTATTTTATGATAGAGTCCAAATTATCACGTGCGTCTAATTATAGGGTAACCTGTGATGCACATATATTTTTGTCATATCAAGTTATAATGGATCGTAACCTAAAACATGACAAGAAATTATAACTTTTGATTTCATCTTACACCATTGTCACCATATTAAAATGGATTTGTTTATTTTAAGAGTATATTTTGTCTTTTAAAATAGAAGAAATGTCAACTTCAATTTTTTATATGGAATGACAGAATTAAAATTAGTTTATGTGGTACCTATGACAAATATTCGACCTTAGAACCTTGTTACAAATCACATTAAGTGACTACCTCAAATGATTATTGTTTTAAATGAGTTTGTAACGCCTTTTTCCCATCATTATTTTGTTTCGCAACCGACAAATGGAATAACATAGGCTCCACCAAAATAGCTATAGAACTCCTTTGTAATTCTACTTGTTCTTTTTTGCATGATTTTTTTCCTTCCAGTCAATAGAAAAAAGCATTGTGAAGAGAGTTTAAATAGGTACGTAAAAGTGGTCACTTGAATAAGTAAACATAAATGAGACAAAATGGACAGTATAAATTTATATCACTAATTGCATCTAGCAAATAAATATCATATAGTTTTCATGATTTTTACGTATCGAAGAAACACTTTTCTAATGTAAATTTCATAATAATGACATGTAATATCTTTTTTTTTCTCCCATTAAAATGTGTACTTGTAAAAATATATTTGGAGTTTTGTATAATTTGAAAATCCTAAAAACAAATAATATAGGCTTATCTCCAAAGCTTCAAGTAAATAATATGTTAGCTTATAAAGCTCAAACTCATGTTAGCAAAATAAAGTTTAAAAAAAACAAATATTTTATATGATAAACTTTCATACATAAATAAAAAGCTCTCTTTACCCTTTTCCCATTAAATGGCATCCTCTCCCCTTGTTCTCTACACTCTCAAGCACAAGAATGTTCTTGTAAAATAAATGAAAAGTGGGTCCTCTTTTGCTTTCCATGAAATAAATAAACTCAAAATAAAAACTTCATGAGGTTGAGCGATATTGGTAGATCCTTGTAATATATTAGGGACAAACCCACACATCTCCAAGAATAAAAGTAAAATAAAACATTATCCAAATTACATGTGAATGTGTATCTGATCGTTACCTTAGTAGAGCCTTTCCTAATATAACTTTGAAAGCGATCTAACATCCATCTCTTACATAAAATTTATTAATAAATTTAATATATAATCATTTTCTATAATACATCATACGATTTTCTACAAAGAAACTTAAAATGGATATTATTTAGCTGGTTAATTTTAGGGATGTTACCATATAAAATATCTACAATTAATTTGAGTATTATTTAATTTTTACCTTAACGATTTATCATATTAAAATTTAGATAATTTGAAATAAAATAACATGTAATTATCAAAAATAGATCTATCAACATTAAGCAACTCATATGAAGTTTTATTATTGCACACTAATGGGAATAAAATGAACCAATATGCATTATCTGTTTAATCTATATTTTCTTTTATTTGATAGTTCTATTAAACAATAGATAAAATGAAAATTATTAAAGCACTATTTCTAAAAATAAATTCAAATGTTTTATCTCCTAAAAAATAATTATGGATTTTACTTTGAAAATATTTTTTTATATATACGTTCTACATAGGGAAAATGTCATGAAATTTAAATTTAAATTCTTTTCATCTAAGTATAATTTCATTTTTTTTCAATTAAATTTTTTTATTCTTATATTAGAAACTAACGATAAAATTCTAATTCATAACCATACTATATAAGTAGCCACTAACAGGTTAAACTGAAGTGGTTGCACTTACCAATGAGTTGTTTAACACCTCCAAACCATAAGAACTAGCAAATATTTTTCTATAAGAGGGGAAATTATCGTAAATCCCAATATAATATCCTTATATGAAAAAAAAATTATTCGAACTAAAATTGTTTAGAAACAAATCTAAGTTGTAATGTAAACCAAATTTGCAAGTTCTTAACACTCTTCACACCTTTCGCTTATAACTACCTCCGTAAATATCCAAGATAACCGAGTTCCATTGAACTGACATTGTAAAACAACACATTGTTTTTTATATATAAATATTTCTCATTAACAACCGCTTCCAATATTCATTTCACTTTATCACATATCTCAATCTCTCTATTGAAACAAAATGCAGAAAACAAACTCAAATATAGAGGTGTTAAGGGTGCAAGCACTATCAATTCTCTGTACACCTCACCCTTTTCTTGATTTTTCTTTCTTAGCTCCCATTCAAGATAAAGTTGATCCATGCTGTGACACAAAGGACCCAATAAGTGACAACGCGTCTTTTGATTTTGATGGCTTTGCTTTCATTCAACATAATCTTAATCCATATTGTAGCACAAAAATACAAATTAACAGCGATTCTTTTTTAGATTTTGAAGTCTTTGCTCCCGTTAAAGATAAATCTGAATCATATTGCAGCTCCAATCAACAAATTCACAATAGTGATGGAGAAAATACTGAAGAGCGAGAATTTACTTTTTCATGCACTGATGTCCAAGGTATGGAAATATTTGCCGATGACATATTTGAAAATGGAAAAATGCGAACATTACTCCCTACTTTTAACCAATCTCTTCAATTCTTCCCCACCACAAATAACAATGCTTCACATCTTCGACCTCCCATAAAGAACATCTTTATTATGAATTCTATAAGTCCAAAATCAATATCGGGTGGTATTTCTAAAAAAACTCAAAATGAGTTATTGCTAAATATGACAATTAAAAGTTCAAGTGATTGCTATAAAAAAAGCAACTCCACAGGGTCATCAAATCTATGGAGACTTAGACAAAATTTGAATCTTCGATGTAATAGTGACCATATGGATTCTTATGTCATATTGAATCCTTCGGTGCCAAAAACGACAATCAAGCCCAAGGTAGATGACATCATTGTTAAAAAGAGAAAGGGTGATCAACCCAAAAATACATTATCGGCTTATGAGAAGCTTTATGTGAAGAATAAAATGAGAAAAGGAATAAATAAACGAAGATCATTCTTGCCATACAAACACAATATATTTGGATTCTTTACCAACATGCACGGACTGAGTAGGAACCTGCACCCCTTTTGAGATTGAATTATCAACTTTTTTCATTGTTGAGGATTTATATTATTTTGACAATGTAGATTAATTTAATGTACATAGTCATTAGCCAAATAGCGTTAGGATTTTTAATTTTTTTCTCTTGACAAAAATCAAGTGCTAATAATTCCCCTTATGATAATGAGGAGAGAATGGTTTGTTATTTTATGATAGAGTCCAAATTATCACGTGCGTCTAATTATAGGGTAACCTGTGATGCACATATATTTTTGTCATATCAAGTTATAATGGATCGTAACCTAAAACATGACAAGAAATTATAACTTTTGATTTCATCTTACACCATTGTCACCATATTAAAATGGATTTGTTTATTTTAAGAGTATATTTTGTCTTTTAAAATAGAAGAAATGTCAACTTCAATTTTTTATATGGAATGACAGAATTAAAATTAGTTTATGTGGTACCTATGACAAATATTCGACCTTAGAACCTTGTTACAAATCACATTAAGTGACTACCTCAAATGATTATTGTTTTAAATGAGTTTGTAACGCCTTTTTCCCATCATTATTTTGTTTCGCAACCGACAAATGGAATAACATAGGCTCCACCAAAATAGCTATAGAACTCCTTTGTAATTCTACTTGTTCTTTTTTGCATGATTTTTTTCCTTCCAGTCAATAGAAAAAAGCATTGTGAAGAGAGTTTAAATAGGTACGTAAAAGTGGTCACTTGAATAAGTAAACATAAATGAGACAAAATGGACAGTATAAATTTATATCACTAATTGCATCTAGCAAATAAATATCATATAGTTTTCATGATTTTTACGTATCGAAGAAACACTTTTCTAATGTAAATTTCATAATAATGACATGTAATATCTTTTTTTTTCTCCCATTAAAATGTGTACTTGTAAAAATATATTTGGAGTTTTGTATAATTTGAAAATCCTAAAAACAAATAATATAGGCTTATCTCCAAAGCTTCAAGTAAATAATATGTTAGCTTATAAAGCTCAAACTCATGTTAGCAAAATAAAGTTTAAAAAAAACAAATATTTTATATGATAAACTTTCATACATAAATAAAAAGCTCTCTTTACCCTTTTCCCATTAAATGGCATCCTCTCCCCTTGTTCTCTACACTCTCAAGCACAAGAATGTTCTTGTAAAATAAATGAAAAGTGGGTCCTCTTTTGCTTTCCATGAAATAAATAAACTCAAAATAAAAACTTCATGAGGTTGAGCGATATTGGTAGATCCTTGTAATATATTAGGGACAAACCCACACATCTCCAAGAATAAAAGTAAAATAAAACATTATCCAAATTACATGTGAATGTGTATCTGATCGTTACCTTAGTAGAGCCTTTCCTAATATAACTTTGAAAGCGATCTAACATCCATCTCTTACATAAAATTTATTAATAAATTTAATATATAATCATTTTCTATAATACATCATACGATTTTCTACAAAGAAACTTAAAATGGATATTATTTAGCTGGTTAATTTTAGGGATGTTACCATATAAAATATCTACAATTAATTTGAGTATTATTTAATTTTTACCTTAACGATTTATCATATTAAAATTTAGATAATTTGAAATAAAATAACATGTAATTATCAAAAATAGATCTATCAACATTAAGCAACTCATATGAAGTTTTATTATTGCACACTAATGGGAATAAAATGAACCAATATGCATTATCTGTTTAATCTATATTTTCTTTTATTTGATAGTTCTATTAAACAATAGATAAAATGAAAATTATTAAAGCACTATTTCTAAAAATAAATTCAAATGTTTTATCTCCTAAAAAATAATTATGGATTTTACTTTGAAAATATTTTTTTATATATACGTTCTACATAGGGAAAATGTCATGAAATTTAAATTTAAATTCTTTTCATCTAAGTATAATTTCATTTTTTTTCAATTAAATTTTTTTATTCTTATATTAGAAACTAACGATAAAATTCTAATTCATAACCATACTATATAAGTAGCCACTAACAGGTTAAACTGAAGTGGTTGCACTTACCAATGAGTTGTTTAACACCTCCAAACCATAAGAACTAGCAAATATTTTTCTATAAGAGGGGAAATTATCGTAAATCCCAATATAATATCCTTATATGAAAAAAAAATTATTCGAACTAAAATTGTTTAGAAACAAATCTAAGTTGTAATGTAAACCAAATTTGCAAGTTCTTAACACTCTTCACACCTTTCGCTTATAACTACCTCCCTAAATATCCAAGATAACCGAGTTCCATTGAACTGACATTGTAAAACAACACATTGTTTTTTATATATAAATATTTCTCATTAATAACCGCTTCCAATATTCATTTCACTTTATCACATATCTCAATCTCTCTATTGAAACAAAATGCAGAAAACAAACTCAAATATAGAGGTGTTAAGGGTGCAAGCACTATCAATTCTCTGTACACCTCACCCTTTTCTTGATTTTTCTTTCTTAGCTCCCATTCAAGATAAAGTTGATCCATGCTGTGACACAAAGGACCCAATAAGTGACAACGCGTCTTTTGATTTTGATGGCTTTGCTTTCATTCAACATAATCTTAATCCATATTGTAGCACAAAAATACAAATTAACAGCGATTCTTTTTTAGATTTTGAAGTCTTTGCTCCCGTTAAAGATAAATCTGAATCATATTGCAGCTCCAATCAACAAATTCACAATAGTGATGGAGAAAATACTGAAGAGCGAGAATTTACTTTTTCATGCACTGATGTCCAAGGTATGGAAATATTTGCCGATGACATATTTGAAAATGGAAAAATGCGAACATTACTCCCTACTTTTAACCAATCTCTTCAATTCTTCCCCACCACAAATAACAATGCTTCACATCTTCGACCTCCCATAAAGAACATCTTTATTATGAATTCTATAAGTCCAAAATCAATATCGGGTGGTGGTATTTCTAAAAAAACTCAAAATGAGTTATTGCTAAATATGACAATTAAAAGTTCAAGTGATTGCTATGAAAAAAGCAACTCCACAGGGTCATCAAATCTATGGAGACTTAGACAAAATTTGAATCTTCGAAGTAATAGTGACCATATGGATTCTTATGTCATATTGAATCCTTCGGTGCCAAAAACGATAATCAAGCCCAAGGTAGATGACATCATTGTTAAAAAGAGAAAGGGTGATCAACCCAAAAATACATTATCGGCTTATGAGAAGCTTTATGTGAAGAATAAAATGAGAAAAGGAATAAATAAACGAAGATCATTCTTGCCATACAAACACAATATATTTGGATTCTTTACCAACATGCACGGACTGAGTAGGAACCTGCACCCCTTTTGAGATTGAATTATCAACTTTTTTCATTGTTGAGGATTTATATTATTTTGACAATGTAGATTAATTTAATGTACATAGTCATTAGCCAAATAGCGTTAGGATTTTTAATTTTTTTCTCTTGACAAAAATCAAGTGCTAATAATTCCCCTTATGATAATGAGGAGAGAATGTTTTGTTATTTTATGATAGAGTCCAAATTATCACGTGCGTCTAATTATAGGGTAACCTGTGATGCACATATATTTTTGTCATATCAAGTTATAATGGATCGTAACCTAAAACATGACAAGAAATTATAACTTTTGATTTCATCTTACACCATTGTCACCATATTAAAATGGATTTGTTTATTTTAAGAGTATATTTTGTCTTTTAAAATAGAAGAAATGTCAACTTCAATTTTTTATATGGAATGACAGAATTAAAATTAGTTTATGTGGTACCTATGACAAATATTCGACCTTAGAACCTTGTTACAAATCACATTAAGTGACTACCTCAAATGATTATTGTTTTAAATGAGTTTGTAACGCCTTTTTCCCATCATTATTTTGTTTCGCAACCGACAAATGGAATAACATAGGCTCCACCAAAATAGCTATAGAACTCCTTTGTAATTCTACTTGTTCTTTTTTGCATGATTTTTTTCCTTCCAGTCAATAGAAAAAAGCATTGTGAAGAGAGTTTAAATAGGTACGTAAAAGTGGTCACTTGAATAAGTAAACATAAATGAGACAAAATGGACAGTATAAATTTATATCACTAATTGCATCTAGCAAATAAATATCATATAGTTTTCATGATTTTTACGTATCGAAGAAACACTTTTCTAATGTAAATTTCATAATAATGACATGTAATATCTTTTTTTTTCTCCCATTAAAATGTGTACTTGTAAAAATATATTTGGAGTTTTGTATAATTTGAAAATCCTAAAAACAAATAATATAGGCTTATCTCCAAAGCTTCAAGTAAATAATATGTTAGCTTATAAAGCTCAAACTCATGTTAGCAAAATAAAGTTTAAAAAAAACAAATATTTTATATGATAAACTTTCATACATAAATAAAAAGCTCTCTTTACCCTTTTCCCATTAAATGGCATCCTCTCCCCTTGTTCTCTACACTCTCAAGCACAAGAATGTTCTTGTAAAATAAATGAAAAGTGGGTCCTCTTTTGCTTTCCATGAAATAAATAAACTCAAAATAAAAACTTCATGAGGTTGAGCGATATTGGTAGATCCTTGTAATATATTAGGGACAAACCCACACATCTCCAAGAATAAAAGTAAAATAAAACATTATCCAAATTACATGTGAATGTGTATCTGATCGTTACCTTAGTAGAGCCTTTCCTAATATAACTTTGAAAGCGATCTAACATCCATCTCTTACATAAAATTTATTAATAAATTTAATATATAATCATTTTCTATAATACATCATACGATTTTCTACAAAGAAACTTAAAATGGATATTATTTAGCTGGTTAATTTTAGGGATGTTACCATATAAAATATCTACAATTAATTTGAGTATTATTTAATTTTTACCTTAACGATTTATCATATTAAAATTTAGATAATTTCAAATAAAATAACATGTAATTATCAAAAATAGATCTATCAACATTAAGCAACTCATATGAAGTTTTATTATTGCACACTAATGGGAATAAAATGAACCAATATGCATTATCTGTTTAATCTATATTTTCTTTTATTTGATAGTTCTATTAAACAATAGATAAAATGAAAATTATTAAAGCACTATTTCTAAAAATAAATTCAAATGTTTTATCTCCTAAAAAATAATTATGGATTTTACTTTGAAAATATTTTTTTATATATACGTTCTACATAGGGAAAATGTCATGAAATTTAAATTTAAATTCTTTTCATCTAAGTATAATTTCATTTTTTTTCAATTAAATTTTTTTATTCTTATATTAGAAACTAACGATAAAATTCTAATTCATAACCATACTATATAAGTAGCCACTAACAGGTTAAACTGAAGTGGTTGCACTTACCAATGAGTTGTTTAACACCTCCAAACCATAAGAACTAGCAAATATTTTTCTATAAGAGGGGAAATTATCGTAAATCCCAATATAATATCCTTATATGAAAAAAAAATTATTCGAACTAAAATTGTTTAGAAACAAATCTAAGTTGTAATGTAAACCAAATTTGCAAGTTCTTAACACTCTTCACACCTTTCGCTTATAACTACCTCCCTAAATATCCAAGATAACCGAGTTCCATTGAACTGACATTGTAAAACAACACATTGTTTTTTATATATAAATATTTCTCATTAACAACCGCTTCCAATATTCATTTCACTTTATCACATATCTCAATCTCTCTATTGAAACAAAATGCAGAAAACAAACTCAAATATAGAGGTGTTAAGGGTGCAAGCACTATCAATTCTCTGTACACCTCACCCTTTTCTTGATTTTTCTTTCTTAGCTCCCATTCAAGATAAAGTTGATCCATGCTGTGACACAAATGACCCAATAAGTGACAACGCGTCTTTTGATTTTGATGGCTTTGCTTTCATTCAACATAATCTTAATCCATATTGTAGCACAAAAATACAAATTAACAGCGATTCTTTTTTAGATTTTGAAGTCTTTGCTCCCGTTAAAGATAAATCTGAATCATATTGCAGCTCCAATCAACAAATTCACAATAGTGATGGAGAAAATACTGAAGAGCGAGAATTTACTTTTTCATGCACTGATGTCCAAGGTATGGAAATATTTGCCGATGACATATTTGAAAATGGAAAAATGCGAACATTACTCCCTACTTTTAACCAATCTCTTCAATTCTTCCCCACCACAAATAACAATGCTTCACATCTTCGACCTCCCATAAAGAACATCTTTATTATGAATTCTATAAGTCCAAAATCAATATTGGGTGGTACTTCTAAAAAAACTCAAAATGAGTTATTGCTAAATATGACAATTAAAAGTTCAAGTGATTGCTATGAAAAAAGCAACTCCACAGGATCATCAAATCTATGGAGACTTAGACAAAATTTGAATCTTCGAAGTAATAGTGACCATATGGATTCTTATGTCATATTGAATCCTTCGGTGCCAAAAACGACAATCAAGCCCAAGGTAGATGACATCATTGTTAAAAAGAGAAAGGGTGATCAACCCAAAAATACATTATCGGGTTATGAGAAGCTTTATGTGAAGAATAAAATGAGAAAAGGAATAAATAAACGAAGATCATTCTTGTCATATAAACACAATATATTTGGATTCTTTACCAACATGCACGGACTGAGTAGGAACCTGCACCCCTTTTGAGATTGAATTATCAACTTTTTTCATTGTTGAGGATTTATATTATTTTGACAATGTAGATTAATTTAATGTACATAGTCATTAGCCAAATAGCGTTAGGATTTTTAATTTTTTTCTCTTGACAAAAATCAAGTGCTAATAATTCCCCTTATGATAATGAGGAGAGAATGGTTTGTTATTTTATGATAGAGTCCAAATTCTCACGTGTGTCTAATTATAGGGTAACCTGTGATGCACATATATTTTTGTCATATCAAGTTATAATGGATCGTAACCTAAAACATGACAAGAAATTATAACTTTTGATTTCATCTTACACCATTGTCACCATATTAAAATGGATTTGTTTATTTTAAGAGTATATTTTGTCTTTTAAAATAGAAGAAATGTCAACTTCAATTTTTTATATGGAATGACAGAATTAAAATTAGTTTATGTGGTACCTATGACAAATATTCGACCTTAGAACCTTGTTACAAATCACATTAAGTGACTACCTCAAATGATTATTGTTTTAAATGAGTTTGTAACGCCTTTTTCCCATCATTATTTTGTTTCGCAACCGACAAATGGAATAACATAGGCTCCACCAAAATAGCTATAGAACTCCTTTGTAATTCTACTTGTTCTTTTTTGCATGATTTTTTTCCTTCCAGTCAATAGAAAAAAGCATTGTGAAGAGAGTTTAAATAGGTACGTAAAAGTGGTCACTTGAATAAGTAAACATAAATGAGACAAAATGGACAGTATAAATTTATATCACTAATTGCATCTAGCAAATAAATATCATATAGTTTTCATGATTTTTACGTATCGAAGAAACACTTTTCTAATGTAAATTTCATAATAATGACATGTAATATCTTATTTTTTCTCCCATTAAAATGTGTACTTGTAAAAATATATTTGGAGTTTTGTATAATTTGAAAATCCTAAAAACAAACAATATAGGCTTATCTCCAAAGCTTCAAGTAAATAATATGTTAGCTTATAAAGCTCAAACTCATGTTAGCAAAATAAAGTTTAAAAAAAAAACAAATATTTTATATGATAAACTTTCATACATAAATAAAAAGCTCTCTTTACCCTTTTCCCATTAAATGGCATCCTCTCCCCTTGTTCTCTACACTCTCAAGCACAAGAATGTTCTTGTAAAATAAATGAAAAGTGGGTCCTCTTTTGCTTTCCATGAAATAAATAAACTCAAAATAAAAACTTCATGAGGTAGAGCGATATTGGTAGATCCTTCTAATATATTAGGGACAAACCCACACATCTCCAAGAATAAAAGTAAAATAAAACATTATCCAAATTACATGTGAATGTGTATCTGATCGTTACCTTAGTAGAGCCTTTCCTAATATAACTTTGAAAGCGATCTAACATCCATCTCTTACATAAAAATTATTAATAAATTTAATATATAATCATTTTCTATAATACATCATACGATTTTCTACAAAGAAACTTAAAATGGATATTATTTAGCTGGTTAATTTTAGGGATGTTACCATATAAAATATCTACAATTAATTTGAGTATTATTTAATTTTTACCTTAACGATTTATCATATTAAAATTTAGATCATTTCAAATAAAATAACATGTAATTATCAAAAATAGATCTATCAACATTAAGCAACTCATATGAAGTTTTATTATTGCACACTAATGGGAATAAAATGAACCAATATGCATTATCTGTTTAATCTATATTTTCTTTTATTTGATAGTTCTATTAAACAATAGATAAAATGAAAATTATTAAAGCACTATTTCTAAAAATAAGTTCAAATCTTTTATCTCCTAAAAAATAATTATGGATTTTACTTTGAAAATATTTTTTTATATATACGTTCTACATAGGGAAAATGTCATGAAATTTAAATTTAAATTCTTTTCATCTAAGTATAATTTCATTTTTTTTCAATTAAATTTTTTTATTCTTATATTAGAAACTAACAATAAAATTCTAATTCATAACCATACTATATAAGTAGCCACTAACAAGCAAAACTGAAGTGGTTGCACTTACCAATGAGTTGTTTAACACCTCCAAACCATAAGAACTAGCAAATATTTTTCTATAAGAGGGGAAATTATCGTAAATCCCAATATAATACCCTTATATGAAAAAAAAATTATTCGAACTAAAATTGTTTAGAAACAAATCTAAGTTGTAACGTAAAACAAATTTGCAAGTTCTTAACACTCTTCACACCTTTCGCTTATAACTACCTCCCTAAATATCCAAGATAACCGAGTTCCATTGAACTGACATTGTAAAACAACACATTGTTTTTTATATATAAATATTTCTCATTAACAACCGCTTCCAATATTCATTTCACTTTATC
Source organism: Vicia faba (assembly GCA_948472305.1). Classification (NCBI taxonomy): domain Eukaryota; kingdom Viridiplantae; phylum Streptophyta; class Magnoliopsida; order Fabales; family Fabaceae; genus Vicia; species Vicia faba. The sequence goes on along the minus strand of OX451739.1, from coordinate 237,524,451 downwards.
ACATATCTCAATCTCTCTATTGAAACAAAATGCAGAAAACAAACTCAAATATAGAGGTGTTAAGGGTGCAAGCACTATCAATTCTCTGTACACCTCACCCTTTTCTTGATTTTTCTTTCTTAGCTCCCATTCAAGATAAAGTTGATCCATGCTGTGACACAAAGGACCCAATAAGTGACGACGCGTCTTTTGATTTTGATGGCTTTGCTTTCATTCAACATAATCTTAATCCATATTGTAGCACAAAAATACAAATTAACAGTGATTCTTTTTTAGATTTTGAAGTCTTTGCTCCCGTTAAAGATAAATCTGAATCATATTGCAGCTCCAATCAACAAATTCACAATAGTGATGGAGAAAATACTGAAGAGCGAGAATTTACTTTTTCATGCACTGATGTCCAAGGTATGGAAATATTTGCCGATGACATATTTGAAAATGGAAAAATGCGAACATTACTCCCTACTTTTAACCAATCTCTTCAATTCTTCCCCACCACAAATAACAATGCTTCACATCTTCGACCTCCCATAAAGAACATCTTTATTATGAATTCTATAAGTCCAAAATCAATATTGGGTGGTACTTCTAAAAAAACTCAAAATGAGTTATTGCTAAATATGACAATTAAAAGTTCAAGTGATTGCTATGAAAAAAGCAACTCCACAGGATCATCAAATCTATGGAGACTTAGACAAAATTTGAATCTTCGAAGTAATAGTGACCATATGGATTCTTATGTCATATTGAATCCTTCGGTGCCAAAAACGACAATCAAGCCCAAGGTAGATGACATCATTGTTAAAAAGAGAAAGGGTGATCAACCCAAAAATACATTATCGGGTTATGAGAAGCTTTATGTGAAGAATAAAATGAGAAAAGGAATAAATAAACGAAGATCATTCTTGTCATATAAACACAATATATTTGGATTCTTTACCAACATGCACGGACTGAGTAGGAACCTGCACCCCTTTTGAGATTGAATTATCAACTTTTTTCATTGTTGAGGATTTATATTATTTTGACAATGTAGATTAATTTAATGTACATAGTCATTAGCCAAATAGCGTTAGGATTTTTAATTTTTTTCTCTTGACAAAAATCAAGTGCTAATAATTCCCCTTATGATAATGAGGAGAGAATGGTTTGTTATTTTATGATAGAGTCCAAATTCTCACGTGTGTCTAATTATAGGGTAACCTGTGATGCACATATATTTTTGTCATATCAAGTTATAATGGATCGTAACCTAAAACATGACAAGAAATTATAACTTTTGATTTCATCTTACACCATTGTCACCATATTAAAATGGATTTGTTTATTTTAAGAGTATATTTTGTCTTTTAAAATAGAAGAAATGTCAACTTCAATTTTTTATATGGAATGACAGAATTAAAATTAGTTTATGTGGTACCTATGACAAATATTCGACCTTAGAACCTTGTTACAAATCACATTAAGTGACTACCTCAAATGATTATTGTTTTAAATGAGTTTGTAACGCCTTTTTCCCATCATTATTTTGTTTCGCAACCGACAAATGGAATAACATAGGCTCCACCAAAATAGCTATAGAACTCCTTTGTAATTCTACTTGTTCTTTTTTGCATGATTTTTTTCCTTCCAGTCAATAGAAAAAAGCATTGTGAAGAGAGTTTAAATAGGTACGTAAAAGTGGTCACTTGAATAAGTAAACATAAATGAGACAAAATGGACAGTATAAATTTATATCACTAATTGCATCTAGCAAATAAATATCATATAGTTTTCATGATTTTTACGTATCGAAGAAACACTTTTCTAATGTAAATTTCATAATAATGACATGTAATATCTTATTTTTTCTCCCATTAAAATGTGTACTTGTAAATATATATTTGGAGTTTTGTATAATTTGAAAATCCTAAAAACAAACAATATAGGCTTATCTCCAAAGCTTCAAGTAAATAATATGTTAGCTTATAAAGCTCAAACTCATGTTAGCAAAATAAAGTTTAAAAAAAAACAAATATTTTATATGATAAACTTTCATACATAAATAAAAAGCTCTCTTTACCCTTTTCCCATTAAATGGCATCCTCTCCCCTTGTTCTCTACACTCTCAAGCACAAGAAAGTTCTTGTAAAATAAATGAAAAGTGGGTCCTCTTTTGCTTTCCATGAAATAAATAAACTCAAAATAAAAACTTCATGAGGTAGAGCGATATTGGTAGATCCTTGTAATATATTAGGGACAAACCCACACATCTTCAAGAATAAAAGTAAAATAAAACATTATCCAAATTACATGTGAATGTGTATCTGATCGTTACCTTAGTAGAGCCTTTCCTAATATAACTTTGAAAGCGATCTAACATCCATCTCTTACATAAAAATTATTAATAAATTTAATATATAATCATTTTCTATAATACATCATACGATTTTCTACAAAGAAACTTAAAATGGATATTATTTAGCTGGTTAATTTTAGGGATGTTACCATATAAAATATCTACAATTAATTTGAGTATTATTTAATTTTTACCTTAACGATTTATCATATTAAAATTTAGATCATTTCAAATAAAATAACATGTAATTATCAAAAATAGATCTATCAACATTAAGCAACTCATATGAAGTTTTATTATTGCACACTAATGGGAATAAAATGAACCAATATGCATTATCTGTTTAATCTATATTTTCTTTTATTTGATAGTTCTATTAAACAATAGATAAAATGAAAATTATTAAAGCACTATTTCTAAAAATAAATTCAAATGTTTTATCTCCTAAAAAATAATTATGGATTTTACTTTGAAAATATTTTTTTATATATACATTCTACATAGGGATAATGTCATGAAATTTAAATTTAAATTCTTTTCATCTAAGTATAATTTCATTTTTTTTAAATTAAATTTTTTTATTCTTATATTAGAAACTAACAATAAAATTCTAATTCATAACCATACTATATAAGTAGCCACTAACAAGCAAAACTGAAGTGGTTGCACTTACCAATAAGTTGTTTAACACCTCCAAACCATAAGAACTAGCAAATATTTTTCTATAAGAGGGGAAATTATCGTAAATCCCAATATAATATCCTTAATTGAAAAAAAATTATTCGAACTAAAATTGTTTAGAAACAAATCTAAGTTGTAACTAAAACAAATTTGCAAGTTCTTAACACTCTTCACACCTTTCGCTTATAACTACCTCCCTAAATATCCAAGCTAACCGAGTTCCATTGAACAGACATTGTAAAACAACACATTGTTTTTTATATATAAATATTTCTCATTAACAACCGCTTCCAATATTCATTTCACTTTATCACATATCTCAATCTCTCTATTGAAACAAAATGCAGAAAACAAACTCAAATATAGAGGTGTTAAGGGTGCAAGCACTATCAATTCTCTGTACACCTCACCCTTTTCTTGATTTTTCTTTCTTAGCTCCCATTCAAGATAAAGTTGATCAATGCTGTGACACAAAGGACCCAATAAGTGACGACGCGTCTTTTGATTTTGATGGCTTTGCTTTCATTCAAGATAAACTTAATCCATATTGTAGCACAAAAATACAAATTAACAGCGATTCTTTTTTAGATTTTGAAGTCTTTGCTCCCGTTAAAGATAAATCTGAATCATATTGCAGCTCCAATCAACAAATTCACAATAGTGATGGAGAAAATACTGAAGAGCGAGAATTTACTTTTTCATGCACTGATGTCCAAGGTATGGAAATATTTGCCGATGACAAATTTGAAAATGGAAAAATGCGAACATTACTCCCTACTTTTAACCAATCTCTTCAATTCTTCCCCACCACAAATAACAATGCTTCACATCTTCGACCTCCCATAAAGAACATCTTTATTATGAATTCTATAAGTCCAAAATCAATATCGGGTGGTATTTCTAAAAAACTCAAAATGAGTTATTGCTAAATATGACAATTAAAAGTTCAAGTGATTGCTATGAAAAAAGCAACTCCACAGGGTCATCAAATCTATGGAGACTTAGACAAAATTTGAATCTTCGAAGTAATAGTGACCATATGGATTCTTATGTCATATTGAATCCTTCGGTGCCAAAAACAACAATCAAGCCCAAGGTAGATGACATCATTGTTAAAAAGAGAAAGGGTGATCAACCCAAAAATACATTATCGGCTTATGAGAAGCTTTATGTGAAGAATAAAATGAGAAAAGGAATAAATAAACGAAGATCTTTCTTGCCATACAAACACAATATATTTGGATTCTTTACCAACATGCACGGACTGAGTAGGAACCTGCACCCCTTTTGAGATTGAATTATCAACTTTTTTCATTGTTGACGATTTATATTATTTTGACAATGTAGATTAATTTAATGTACATAGTCATTAGCCAAATAGCGTTAGGATTTTTAATTTTTTTTCTCTTGACAAAAATCAAGTGCTAATAATTCCCCTTATGATAATGAGGACATAATGGTTTGTTATTTTATGATAGAGTCCAAATTCTCACGTGTGTCTAATTACAGGGTAACCTGTGATGCACATATATTTTTGTCATATCAAGTTATAATGGATAGTAACCTAAAACATGACAAGAAATTATAAATTTTGATTTCATCTTACACCATTGTCACCATATTAAAATGGATTTGTTTATTTTAAGAGTATATTTTGTCTTTTAACATAGAAGAAATGTCAACTTCAATTTTTTATATGGAATGACAGAATTAAAATTAGTTTATGTGGTACCTATGACAAATATTCGACCTTAGAACCTTGTTACAAATCACATTAAGTGACTACCTCAAATGATTATTGTTTTAAATGAGTTTGTAACGCCTTTTTCCCATCATTATTTTGTTTCGCAACCGACAAATGGAATAACATAGGCTCCACCAAAATAGCTATAGAACTCCTTTGTAATTCTACTTGTTCTTTTTTGCATGATTTTTTTCCTTCCAGTCAATAGAAAAAAGCATTGTGAAGAGAGTTTAAATAGGTACGTAAAAGTGGTCACTTGAATAAGTAAACATAAATGAGACAAAATGGACAGTATAAATTTATATCACTAATTGCATCTAGCAAATAAATATCATATAGTTTTCATGATTTTTACGTATCGAAGAAACACTTTTCTAATGTAAATTTCATAATAATGACATGTAATATCTTTTTTTTTCTCCCATTAAAATGTGTACTTGTAAAAATATATTTGGAGTTTTGTATAATTTGAAAATCCTAAAAACAAACAATATAGGCTTATCTCCAAAGCTTCAAGTAAATAATAAGTTAGCTTATAAAGCTCAAACTCAAGTTAGCAAAATAAAGTTTAAAAAAAAACAAATATTTTATATGATAAACTTTCATACATAAATAAAAAGCTCTCTTTACCCTTTTCCCATTAAATGCCATCCTCTCTCCTTGTTCTCTACACTCTCAAGCACAAGAAATTCTTGTAAAATAAATGAAAAGTTGGTCCTCTTTTGCTTTTCATGAAATAAATAAACTCAAAATAAAAACTTCATGAGGTAGAGCGATATTGGTAGATCCTTGTAATATATTAGGGACAAACCCACACATCTCAAGAAATAAAAGTAAAATAAAACATTATCCAAATCACATGTGAATGTGTATCTGATCGTTACCTTAGTAAAGCCTTTCCTAATATAACTTTGAAAGCGATCTAACATTCATCTCTTACATAAAATTTATTAATAAATTTAATATATAATCATTTTCTATAATACATCATACGGTTTTCTACAAAGAAACTTAAAATAGATATTATTTAGCTGGTTAATTTTGGGGATTTTACAATATAAAATATCTACAATTAATTTGAGTATTATTTAATTTTTACCTTAACGATTTATCATATTAAAATATAGATCATTTCAAATAAAATAACATGTAATTATCAAAAATAGATCTATCAACATTAAACAACTCATATGAAGTTTTATTATTGCACACTAATGGGAATAAAATGAACCAATATGCATTATTTGTTTAATCTATATTTTCTTTTATTTGATAGTTCTATTAAACAATAGATAAAATGAAAATTATTAAAGCACTATTTCTAAAAATAAATTCAAATGTTTTATCTCCTAAAAAATAATTATGGATTTTACTTTGAAAATATTTTTATATATATACGTTCTACATAGGGATAATGTCATGAAACTTAAATTTAAATTCTTTTCATCTAAGTATAATTTCATTTTTTTTCAATTAAATTTTTTTATTCTTATATTAGAAACTAACAATAAAATTCTAATTGAAAACCATACTATATAAGTAGCCACTAACAAGCAAAACTGAAGTGGTTGCACTTACCAATAAGTTGTTTAACACCTCCAAACCATAAGAACTAGCAAATGTTTTTCTATAAGAGGGGAAATTATCGTAAATCCCAATATAATATCCTTAATTGAAAAAAAAAATTATTCGAACTAAAATTATTTAGAAACAAATCTAAGTTGTAACGTAAAACAAATTTGCAAGTTCTTAACACTCTTCACACCTTTCGCTTATAACTACCTCCCTAAATATCCAAGCTAACCGAGTTCCATTGAACTGACATTGTAAAACAACACATTGTTTTTTATATATAAATATTTCTCATTAACAACCGCTTCCAATATTCATTTCACTTTATCACATATCTCAATCTCTCTATTGAAACAAAATGCAGAAAACAAACTCAAATATAGAGGTGTTAAGGGTGCAAGCACTATCAATTCTCTGTACACCTCACCCTTTTCTTGATTTTTCTTTCTTAGCTCCCATTCAAGATAAAGTTGATCAATGCTGTGACACAAAGGACCCAATAAGTGACGACGCGTCTTTTGATTTTGATGGCTTTGCTTTCATTCAAGATAAACTTAATCCATATTGTAGCACAAAAATACAAATTAACAGCGATTCTTTTTTAGATTTTGAAGTCTTTGCTCCCGTTAAAGATAAATCTGAATCATATTGCAGCTCCAATCAACAAATTCACAATAATGATGGAGAAAATACTGAAGAGCGAGAATTTACTTTTTCATGCACTGATGTCCAAGGTATGGAAATATTTGCCGATGACATATTGGAAAATGGAAAAATGCGAACATTACTCCCTACTTTTAACCAATCTCTTCAATTCTTCCCCACCACAAATAACAATGCTTCACATCTTCGACCTCCCATAAAGAACATCTTTATTATGAATTCTATAAGTCCAAAATCAATATCGGGTGGTATTTCTAAAAAACTCAAAATGAGTTATTGCTAAATATGACAATTAAAAGTTCAAGTGATTGCTATGAAAAAAGCAACTCCACAGGGTCATCAAATCTATGGAGACTTAGACAAAATTTGAATCTTCGAAGTAATAGTGACCATATGGATTCTTATGTCATATTGAATCCTTCGGTGCCAAAAACAACAATCAAGCCCAAGGTAGATGACATCATTGTTAAAAAGAGAAAGGGTGATCAACCCAAAAATACATTATCGGGTTATGAGAAGCTTTATGTGAAGAATAAAATGAGAAATGGAATAAATAAACGAAGATCATTCTTGTCATATAAACACAATATATTTGGATTCTTTACCAACATGCACGGACTGAGTAGGAACCTGCACCCCTTTTGAGATTGAATTATAAACTTTTTTCATTGTTGAGGATTTATATTATTTTGACAATGTAGATTAATTTAATGTACATAGTCATTAGCCAAATAGCGTTAGGATTTTTAATTTTTTTCTCTTGACAAAAATCAAGTGCTAATAATTCCCCTTATGATAATGAGGAGAGAATGGTTTGTTATTTTATGATAGAGTCCAAATTCTCACGTGTGTCTAATTATAGGGTAACCTGTGATGCACATATATTTTTGTCATATCAAGTTATAATGGATCGTAACCTAAAACATGACAAGAAATTATAACTTTTGATTTCATCTTACACCATTGTCACCATATTAAAATGGATTTGTTTATTTTAAGAGTATATTTTGTCTTTTAAAATAGAAGAAATGTCAACTTCAATTTTTTATATGGAATGACAGAATAAAAATTAGTTTATGTGGTACCTATGACAAATATTCGACCTTAGAACCTTGTTACAAATCACATTAAGTGACTACCTCAAATGATTATTGTTTTAAATGAGTTTGTAACGCCTTTTTCCCATCATTATTTTGTTTCGCAACCGACAAATGGAATAACATAGGCTCCACCAAAATAGCTATAGAACTCCTTTGTAATTCTACTTGTTCTTTTTTGCATGATTTTTTTCCTTCCAGTCAATAGAAAAAAGCATTGTGAAGAGAGTTTAAATAGGTACGTAAAAGTGGTCACTTGAATAAGTAAACATAAATGAGACAAAATGGACAGTATAAATTTATATCACTAATTGCATCTAGCAAATAAATATCATATAGTTTTCATGATTTTTACGTATCGAAGAAACACTTTTCTAATGTAAATTTCATAATAATGACATGTAATATCTTATTTTTTCTCCCATTAAAATGTGTACTTGTAAATATATATTTGGAGTTTTGTATAATTTGAAAATCCTAAAAACAAACAATATATGCTTATCTCCAAAGCTTCAAGTAAATAATATGTTAGCTTATAAAGCTCAAACTCATGTTAGCAAAATAAAGTTTAAAAAAAAACAAATATTTTATATGATAAACTTTCATACATAAATAAAAAGCTCTCTTTACCCTTTTCCCATTAAATGGCATCCTCTCCCCTTGTTCTCTACACTCTCAAGCACAAGAAAGTTCTTGTAAAATAAATGAAAAGTGGGTCCTCTTTTGCTTTCCATGAAATAAATAAACTCAAAATAAAAACTTCATGAGGTAGAGCGATATTGGTAGATCCTTGTAATATATTAGGGACAAACCCACACATCTTCAAGAATAAAAGTAAAATAAAACATTATCTAAATTACATGTGAATGTGTATCTGATCGTTACCTTAGTAGAGCCTTTCCTAATATAACTTTGAAAGCGATCTAACATCCATCTCTTACATAAAAATTATTAATAAATTTAATATATAATCATTTTCTATAATACATCATACGATTTTCTACAAAGAAACTTAAAATGGATATTATTTAGCTGGTTAATTTTAGGGATGTTACCATATAAAATATCTACAATTAATTTGAGTATTATTTAATTTTTACCTTAACGATTTATCATATTAAAATTTAGATCATTTCAAATAAAATAACATGTAATTATCAAAAATAGATCTATCAACATTAAGCAACTCATATGAAGTTTTATTATTGCACACTAATGGGAATAGAATGAACCAATATGCATTATCTGTTTAATCTATATTTTCTTTTATTTGATAGTTCTATTAAACAATAGATAAAATGAAAATTATTAAAGCACTATTTCTAAAAATAAATTCAAATGTTTTATCTCCTAAAAAATAATTATGGATTTTACTTTGAAAATATTTTTTTATATATACATTCTACATAGGGATAATGTCATGAAATTTAAATTTAAATTCTTTTCATCTAAGTATAATTTCATTTTTTTTAAATTAAATTTTTTTATTCTTTTATTAGAAACTAACAATAAAATTCTTATTCATAACCATACTATATAAGTAGCCACTAACAAGCAAAACTGAAGTGGTTGAACTTACCAATAAGTTGTTTAACACCTCCAAACCATAAGAACTAGCAAATATTTTTTCTATAAGAGGGTAAATTATCGTAAATCCCAATATAATATCCTTAATTGAAAAAAAAATTATTCGAGCTAAAATTGTTTAGAAACAAATCTAAGTTGTAACGTAAAACAAATTTGCAAGTTCTTAACACTCTTCACACCTTTCGCTTATAACTACCTCCCTAAATATCCAAGCTAACCGAGTTCCATTGAACTGACATTGTAAAACAACACATTGTTTTTTATATATAAATATTTCTCATTAACAACCTCTTCCAATATTCATTTCACTTTATCACATATCTCAATCTCTCTATTGAAACAAAATGCAGAAAACAAACTCAAATATAGAGGTGTTAAGGGTGCAAGCACTATCAATTCTCTGTACACCTCACCCTTTTCTTGATTTTTCTTTCATAGCTCCCATTCAAGATAAAGTTGATCCATGTTGTGACACAAAGAACCCAATAAGTGACGACGCGTCTTTTGATTTTGATGGTTTTTCTTTCATTCAAGATAATCTTAATCCATATTGTAGCACACAAATACAAATTAACAGCGATTCTTTTTTAGATTTTGAAGTCTTTGATCCCGTTAAAGATAAATCTGAATCATATTGCAGCTCCAATCAACAAATTCACAATAGTGATGGAGAAAATACTGAAGAGCGAGAATTTACTTTTTCATGCACTGATGTCCAAGGAATGGAAATATTTGCCGATGACCTATTTGAAAATGGAAAAATGCGAACATTACTCCCTACTTTTAACCAATCTCTTCAATTCTTCCCCACCACAAATAACAATGCTTCACATCTTGGACCTCCCATAAAGAACGTCTTTATTAAGAATTCTATAAGTCCAAATTCAATATCGGGTGGTATTTCTAAAAAAACTCAAAATGAGTTATTGCTAAATATGACAATTAAAAGTTCAAGTGATTGCTATGAAAAAAGCAACTCCACAGGGTCATCAAATCTATGGAGACTTAGACAAAATTTGAATCTTCGAAGTAATAGTGACCATATGGATTCTTATGTCATATTGAATCCTTCGGTGCCAAAAACGACAATCAAGCACAAGGTAGATGACATCATTGTTAAAAAGAGAAAGGGTGATCAACCCAAAAATACATTATCGGCTTATGAGAAGCTTTATGTGAAGAATAAAATGAGAAAAGGAATAAATAAACGAAGATCTTTCTTGCCATACAAACACAATATATTTGGATTCTTTACCAACATGCACGGACTGAGTAGGAACCTGCACCCCTTTTGAGATTGAATTATCAACTTTTTTCATTGTTGACGATTTATATTATTTTGACAATGTAGATTAATTTAATGTACATAGTCATTAGCCAAATAGCGTTAGGATTTTTAATTTTTTTTCTCTTGACAAAAATCAAGTGCTAATAATTCCCCTTATGATAATGAGGACATAATGGTTTGTTATTTTATGATAGAGTCCAAATTCTCACGTGTGTCTAATTACAGGGTAACCTGTGATGCACATATATTTTTGTCATATCAAGTTATAATGGATAGTAACCTAAAACATGACAAGAAATTATAACTTTTGATTTCATCTTACACCATTGTCACCATATTAAAATGGATTTGTTTATTTTAAGAGTATATTTTGTCTTTTAACATAGAAGAAATGTCAACTTCAATTTTTTATATGGAATGACAGAATTAAAATTAGTTTATGTGGTACCTATGACAAATATTCGACCTTAGAACCTTGTTACAAATCACATTAAGTGACTACCTCAAATGATTATTGTTTTAAATGAGTTTGTAACGCCTTTTTCCCATCATTATTTTGTTTCGCAACCGACAAATGGAATAACATAGGCTCCACCAAAATAGCTATAGAACTCTTTTGTAATTCTACTTGTTCTTTTTTGCATGATTTTTTTCCTTCCCGTCAATAGAAAAAAGCATTGTGAAGAGAGTTTAAATAGGTACATAAAAGTGGTCACTTGAATAAGTCAACATAAATGAGACAAAATGGACAATATAAATTTATATCACTAATTGCATCTAGCAAATAAATATCATATAGTTTTCATGATTTTTACGTATTGAAGAAACACTTTTCTAATGTAAATTTCATAATAATGACATGTAATATCTTTTTTTTTCTCCCATTAAAATGTGTACTTGTAAAAATATATTTGGAGTTTTGTATAATTTGAAAATCCTAAAAACAAACAATATAGGCTTATCTCCAAAGCTTCAAGTAAATAATATGTTAGCTTATAAAGCTCAAACTCAAGTTAGCAAAATAAAGTTTAAAAAAAAACAAATATTTTATATGATAAACTTTCATACATAAATAAAAAGCTCTCTTTACCCTTTTCCCATTAAATGCCATCCTCTCTCCTTGTTCTCTACACTCTCAAGCACAGGAAATTCTTGTAAAATAAATGAAAAGTTGGTCCTCTTTTGCTTTTCATGAAATAAATAAACTCAAAATAAAAACTTCATGAGGTAGAGCGATATTGGTAGATCCTTGTAATATATTAGGGACAAACCCACACATCTCAAGAAATAAAAGTAAAATAAAACATTATCCAAATCACATGTGAATGTGTATCTGATCGTTACCTTAGTAAAGCCTTTCCTAATATAACTTTGAAAGCGATCTAACATTCATCTCTTACATAAAATTTATTAATAAATTTAATATATAATCATTTTCTATAATACATCATACGGTTTTCTACAAAGAAACTTAAAATAGATATTATTTAGCTGGTTAATTTTGGGGATTTTACAATATAAAATATCTACAATTAATTTGAGTATTATTTAATTTTTACCTTAACGATTTATCATATTAAAATATAGATCATTTCAAATAAAATAACATGTAATTATCAAAAATAGATCTATCAACATTAAACAACTCATATGAAGTTTTATTATTGCACACTAATGGGAATAAAATGAACCAATATGCATTATTTGTTTAATCTATATTTTCTTTTATTTGATAGTTCTATTAAACAATAGATAAAATGAAAATTATTAAAGCACTATTTCTAAAAATAAATTCAAATGTTTTATCTCCTAAAAAATAATTATGGATTTTACTTTGAAAATATTTTTTTATATATACGTTCTACATAGGGATAATGTCATGAAACTTAAATTTAAATTCTTTTCATCTAAGTATAATTTCATTTTTTTTCAATTAAATTTTTTTATTCTTATATTAGAAACTAACAATAAAATTCTAATTGAAAACCATACTATATAAGTAGCCACTAACAAGCAAAACTGAAGTGGTTGCACTTACCAATAAGTTGTTTAACACCTCCAAACCATAAGAACTAGCAAATGTTTTTCTATAAGAGGGGAAATTATCGTAAATCCCAATATAATATCCTTAATTGAAAAAAAAAATTATTCGAACTAAAATTATTTAGAAACAAATCTAAGTTGTAACGTAAAACAAATTTGCAAGTTCTTAACACTCTTCACACCTTTCGCTTATAACTACCTCCCTAAATATCCAAGCTAACCGAGTTCCATTGAACTGACATTGTAAAACAACACATTGTTTTTTATATATAAATATTTCTCATTAACAACCGCTTCCAATATTCATTTCACTTTATCACATATCTCAATCTCTCTATTGAAACAAAATGCAGAAAACAAACTCAAATATAGAGGTGTTAAGGGTGCAAGCACTATCAATTCTCTGTACACCTCACCCTTTTCTTGATTTTTCTTTCTTAGCTCCCATTCAAGATAAAGTTGATCCATGTTGTGACACAAAGAACCCAATAAGTGACGACGCGTCTTTTGATTTTGATGGTTTTTCTTTCATTCAAGATAATCTTAATCCATATTGTAGCACAAAAATACAAATTAACAGCGATTCTTTTTTAGATTTTGAAGTCTTTGCTCCCGTTAAAGATAAATCTGAATCATATTGCAGCTCCAATCAACAAATTCACAATAGTGATGGAGAAAATACTGAAGAGCGAGAATTTACTTTTTCAAGCACTGATGTCCAAGGAATGGAAATATTTGTTGATGACCTATTTGAAAATGGAAAAATGCGAACATTACTCCCTACTTTTAACCAATCTCTTCAATTCTTCCCCACCACAAATAACAATGCTTCACATCTTGGACCTCCCATAAAGAACGTCTTTATTAAGAATTCTATAAGTCCAAATTCAATATCGGGTGGTATTTCTAAAAAAACTCAAAATGAGTTATTGCTAAATATGACAATTAAAAGTTCAAGTGATTGCTATGAAAAAAGCAACTCCACAGGGTCATCAAATCTATGGAGACTTAGACAAAATTTGAATCTTCGAAGTAATAGTGACCATATGGATTCTTATGTCATATTGAATCCTTCGGTGCCAAAAACGACAATCAAGCACAAGGTAGATGACATCATTGTTAAAAAGAGAAAGGGTGATCAACCCAAAAATACATTATCGGCTTATGAGAAGCTTTATGTGAAGAATAAAATGAGAAAAGGAATAAATAAACGAAGATCTTTCTTGCCATACAAACACAATATATTTGGATTCTTTACCAACATGCACGGACTGAGTAGGAACCTGCACCCCTTTTGAGATTGAATTATCAACTTTTTTCATTGTTGACGATTTATATTATTTTGACAATGTAGATTAATTTAATGTACATAGTCATTAGCCAAATAGCGTTAGGATTTTTAATTTTTTTTCTCTTGACAAAAATCAAGTGCTAATAATTCCCCTTATGATAATGAGGACATAATGGTTTGTTATTTTATGATAGAGTCCAAATTCTCACGTGTGTCTAATTACAGGGTAACCTGTGATGCACATATATTTTTGTCATATCAAGTTATAATGGATAGTAACCTAAAACATGACAAGAAATTATAACTTTTGATTTCATCTTACACCATTGTCACCATATTAAAATGGATTTGTTTATTTTAAGAGTATATTTTGTCTTTTAACATAGAAGAAATGTCAACTTCAATTTTTTATATGGAATGACAGAATTAAAATTAGTTTATGTGGTACCTATGACAAATATTCGACCTTAGAACCTTGTTACAAATCACATTAAGTGACTACCTCAAATTATTATCGTTTTAAATGAGTTTGTAACGCCTTTTTCCCATCATTATTTTGTTTCGCAACCGACAAATGGAATAACATAGGCTCCACCAAAATAGCTATAGAACTCCTTTGTAATTCTACTTGTTCTTTTTTGCATGATTTTTTTCCTTCCAGTCAATAGAAAAAAGCATTGTGAAGAGAGTTTAAATAGGTACATAAAAGTGGTCACTTGAATAAGTCAACATAAATGAGACAAAATGGACAATATAAATTTATATCACTAATTGCATCTAGCAAATAAATATCATATAGTTTTCATGATTTTTACGTATTGAAGAAACACTTTTCTAATGTAAATTTCATAATAATGACATGTAATATCTTTTTTTTTTCTCCCATTAAAATGTGTACTTGTAAAAATATATTTGGAGTTTTGTATAATTTGAAAATCCTAAAAACAAACAATATAGGCTTATCTCCAAAGCTTCAAGTAAATAATATGTTAGCTTATAAAGCTCAAACTCAAGTTAGCAAAATAAAGTTTAAAAAAAACAAATATTTTATATGATAAACTTTCATACATAAATAAAAAGCTCTCTTTACCCTTTTCCCATTAAATGCCATCCTCTCCCCTTGTTCTCTACACTCTCAAGCACAAGAAATTCTTGTAAAATAAATGAAAAGTTGGTCCTCTTTTGCTTTTCATGAAATAAATAAACTCAAAATAAAAACTTCATGAGGTAGAGCGATATTGGTAGATCCTTGTAATATATTAGGGACAAACCCACACATCTCAAGAAATAAAAGTAAAATAAAACATTATCCAAATCACATGTGAATGTGTATCTGATCGTTACCTTAGTAAAGCCTTTCCTAATATAACTTTGAAAGCGATCTAACATCCATCTCTTACATAAAATTTATTAATAAATTTAATATATAATCATTTTCTATAATACATCATACGGTTTTCTACAAAGAAACTTAAAATAGATATTATTTAGCTGGTTAATTTTGGGGATTTTACAATATAAAATATCTACAATTAATTTGAGTATTATTTAATTTTTACCTTAACGATTTATCATATTAAAATATAGATCATTTCAAATAAAATAACATGTAATTATCAAAAATAGATCTATCAACATTAAACAACTCATATGAAGTTTTATTATTGCACACTAATGGGAATAAAATGAACCAATATGCATTATTTGTTTAATCTATATTTTCTTTTATTTGATAGTTCTATTAAACAATAGATAAAATGAAAATTATTAAAGAACTATTTCTAAAAATAAATTCAAATGTTTTATCTCCTAAAAAATAATTATGGATTTTACTTTGAAAATATTTTTTTATATATACGTTCTACATAAGGATAATGTCATGAAATTTAAATTTAAATTCTTTTCATCTAAGTATAATTTCATTTTTTTTTTCAATTTAATTTTTTTATTCTTATATTAGAAACTAACAATAAAATTCTAATTCATAACCATACTATATAAGTAGCCACTAACAAGCAAAACTGAAGTGGTTGCA
This sequence comes from Vicia faba, assembly GCA_948472305.1. Classification (NCBI taxonomy): domain Eukaryota; kingdom Viridiplantae; phylum Streptophyta; class Magnoliopsida; order Fabales; family Fabaceae; genus Vicia; species Vicia faba. The sequence continues at coordinate 237,508,112 of OX451739.1, read as the reverse complement.
CTTACCAATAAGTTGTTTAACACCTCCAAACCATAAGAACTAACAAATGTTTTTCTATAAGAGGGGAAATTATCGTAAATCCCAATATAATATCCTTAATTGAAAAAAAAAATTATTCGAACTAAAATTGTTTAGAAACAAATCTAAGTTGTAACGTAAAACAAATTTGCAAGTTCTTAACACTCTTCACACCTTTCGCTTATAACTACCTCCCTAAATATCCAAGCTAACTGAGTTCCATTGAACTGACATTGTAAAACAACACATTGTTTTTTATATATAAATATTTCTCATTAACAACCTCTTCTAATATTCATTTCACTTTATCACATATCTCAATCTCTCTATTGAAACAAAATGCAGAAAACAAACTCAAATATAGAGGTGTTAAGGGTGCAAGCACTATCTATTCTCTGTACACCTCACCCTTTTCTTGATTTTTCTTTCTTAGCTCCCATTCAAGATAAAGTTGATCCATGCTATGACACAAAGGACACAATAAGTGACGACACGTCTTTTGATTTTGATGGCTTTGCTTTCATTCAAGATAATCTTAATCCATATTGTAGCACAAAAATACAAATTAACAGCGATTATTTTTAGATTTTGAAGTCTTTGCTCCCGTTAAAGATAAATCTGAATCATATTGCAGCTCCAATCAACAGATTCACAATAGTGATGGAGAAAATACTGAAGAGCGAGAATTTACTTTTTCATGCACTGATGTTCAAGGAATGGAAATATTTGCCGATGACCTATTTGAAAATGGAAAAATGCGAACATTACTCCCTACTTTTAACCAATCTCTTCAATTCTTCCCCACCACAAATAACAATGCTTCACATCTTCGACCTCCCATAAAGAACATCTTTATTAAGAATTCTATAAGTCCAAAATCAATATCGGGTGGTATTTCTAAAAAAACTCAAAATGAGTTATTGCTAAATATGACAATTAAAAGTTCAAGTGATTGCTATGAAAAAAGCAACTCCACGGGGTCATCAAATCTATGGAGACTTAGACAAAATTTGAATCTTCGAAGTAATAGTGACCATATGGATTCTTATGTCATATTGAATCCTTCGGTGCCAAAAACGACAATCAAGCCCAAGGTAGATGACATCATTGTTAAAAAGAGAAAGGGTGATCAACCCAAAAATACATTATCAGCTTATGAGAAGCTTTATGTGAAGAATAAAATGAGAAAAGGAATAAATAAACAAAGATCATTCTTGCCATACAAACACAACATATTTGGATTCTTTACCAACATGCACAGACTGAGTAGGAACCTGCACCCCTTTTGAGATTGAATTATCAACTTTTTTCATTGTTGAGGATTTATATTATTTTGACAATGTAGATTAATTTAATGTACATAGTCATTAGCCAAATAGCGTTAGGATTTTTAACTTTTTTCTCTTGACAAAAATCAAGTGCTAATAATTCCCCTTATGATAATGAGGAGAGAATGGTTTGTTATTTTATGATAGAGTCCAAATTCTCACGTGTGTCTAATTACAGGGTAACCTGTGATGCACATATATTTTTGTCATATCAAGTTATAATGGATAGTAACCTAAAACATGACAAGAAATTATAACTTTTGATTTCATCTTACACCATTGTCACCATATTAAAATGGATTTGTTTATTTTAAGAGTATATTTTGTCTTTTAAAATAGAAGAAATGTCAACTTCAATTTTTTATATGGAATGACAGAATTAAAATTAGTTTATGTGGTACCTATGACAAATATTCGACCTTAGAACCTTGTTACAAATCACATTAAGTGACTACCTCAAATGATTATTGTTTTAAATGAGTTTGTAACGCCTTTTTCCCATCATTATTTTGTTTCGCAACCGAGAAATGGAATAACATAGGCTCCACCAAAATAGCTATAGAACTCCTTTGTAATTCTACTTGTTCTTTTTTGCATGATTTTTTTCCTTCCAGTCAATAGAAAAAAGCATTGTGAAGAGAGTTTAAATAGGTACATAAAAGTGGTCACTTGAATAAGTAAACATAAATGAGACAAAATGGACAATATAAATTTATATCACTAATTGCATCTAGCAAATAAATATCATATAGTTTTCATGATTTTTACGTATTGAAGAAACACTTTTCTAATGTAAATTTCATAATAATGACATGTAATATCTTATTTTTTCTCCCATTAAAATGTGTACTTGTAAAAATATATTTGGAGTTTTGTATAATTTGAAAATCCTAAAAACAAACAATATAGGCTTATCTCCAAAGCTTCAAGTAAATAATATGGTAGCTTATAAAGCTCAAACTCATGTTAGCAAAATAAAGTTTAAAAAAAACAAATATTTTATATGATAAACTTTCATACATAAATAAAAAGGTCTCTTTACCCTTTTCCCATTAAATGGCATCCTCTCCCCTTGTTCTCTACACTCTCAAGCACAAGAAAGTTCTTGTAAAATAAATGAAAAGTGGGTCCTCTTTTGCTTTCCATGAAATAAATAAACTCAAAATAAAAACTTCATGAGGTAGAGCGATATTGGTAGATCCTTGTAATATATTGGGGACAAACCCACACATCTCCAAGAATAAAAGTAAAATAAAACATTATCCAAATTACATGTGAATGTGTATCTGATCGTTACCTTAGTAGAGTCTTTCCTAATATAACTTTGAAAGCAATCTAACATCCATCTCTTACATAAAAATTATTAATAAATTTAATATATAATCATTTTCTATAATACATCATACGATTTTCTACAAAGAAACTTAAAATGGATATTATTTAGCTGGTTAATTTTAGGGATGTTACCATATAAAATATCTACAATTAATTTGAGTATTATTTAATTTTTACCTTAACGATTTATCATATTAAAATTTAGATCATTTCAAATAAAATAACATGTAATTATCAAAAATAGATCTATCAACATTAAGCAACTCATATGAAGTTTTATTATTGCCCACTAATGGGAATAAAATGAACCAATATGCATTATCTGTTTAATCTATATTTTCTTTTATTTGATAGTTCTATTAAACAACAGATAAAATGAAAATTATTAAAGAACTATTTCTAAAAATAAATTCAAATGTTTTATCTCCTAAAAAATAATTATGGATTTTACTTTGAAAATATTTTTTTATATATACGTTCTACATAGGGATAATGTCATGAAATTTAAATTTAAATTCTTTTCATCTAAGTATAATTTCATTTTTTTTTCAATTTAATTTTTTTATTCTTATATTAGAAACTAACAATAAAATTCTAATTCATAACCATACTATATAAGTAGCCACTAACAAGCAAAACTGAAGTGGTTGCACTTACCAATAAGTTGTTTAACACCTCCAAACCATAAGAACTAGCAAATGTTTTTCTATAAGAGGGGAAATTATCGTAAATCCCAATATAATATCCTTAATTGAAAAAAAAAATTATTCGAACTAAAATTATTTAGAAACAAATCTAAGTTGTAATGTAAAACAAATTTGCAAGTTCTTAACACTCTTCACACCTTTCGCTTATAACTACCTCCCTAAATATCCAAGCTAACCGAGTTCCATTGAACTGACATTGTAAAATAACACATTGTTTTTTATATATAAATATTTCTCATTAACAACCGCTTCCAATATTCATTTCACTTTATCACATATCTCAATCTCTCTATTGAAACAAAATGCAGAAAACAAACTCAAATATAGAGATGTTAAGGGTGCAAGCACTATCAATTCTCTGTACACCTCACCCTTTTCTTGATTTTTCTTTCTTAGCTCCCATTCAAGATAAAGTTGATCCATGCTGTGACACAAAGGACCCAATAAGTGACGACGCGTCTTTTGATTTTGATGGCTTTTCTTTCATTCAAGATAATCTTAATCTATATTGTAGCACAAAAATACAAATTAACGGCGATTCTTTTTTAGATTTTGAAGTCTTTGCTCCCGTTAAAGATAAATCTGAATCATATTGCAGCTCCAATCAACAAATTCACAATAGTGATGGAGAAAATACTGAAGAGCGAGAATTTACTTTTTCATGCACTGATGTCCAAGGAATGGAAATATTTGCCGATGACATATTTGAAAATGGAAAAATGCGAACATTACTCCCTACTTTTAACCAATCTCTTCAATTCTTCCCCACCACAAATAACAATGCTTCACATCTTCGACCTCCCATAAAGAACGTCTTTATTAAGAATTCTATAAGTCCAAATTCAATATCGGGTGGTATTTCTAAAAAAACTCAAAATGAGTTATTGCTAAATATGAAAATTAAAAGTTCAAGTGATTGCTATGAAAAAAGCAACTCCACAGGGTCATCAAATCTATGGAGACTTAGACAAAATTTGAATCTTCGAAGTAATAGTGACGGTATGGATTCTTATGTCATATTGAATCCTTCGGTGCCAAAAACGACAATCAAGCACAAGGTAGATGACATCATTGTTAAAAGGAGAAAGGGTGATCAACCCAAAAATACATTATCGGCTTATGAGAAGCTTTATGTGAAGAATAAAATGAGAAAAGGAATAAATAAACGAAGATCATTCTTGCCATACAAACACAATATATTTGGATTCTTTACCAACATGCACGGACTGAGTAGGAACCTGCACCCCTTTTGAGATTGAATTATCAACTTTTTTCATTGTTGAGGATTTATATTATTTTGACAATGTAGATTAATTTAATGTACATAGTCATTAGCCAAATAGCGTTAGGATTTTTAATTTTTTTCTCTTGACAAAAATCAAGTGCTAATAATTCCCCTTATGATAATGAGGACATAATGGTTTGTTATTTTATGATAGAGTCCAAATTCTCACGTGTGTCTAATTACAGGGTAACCTGTGATGCACATATATTTTTGTCATATCAAGTTATAATGGATAGTAACCTAAAACATGACAAGAAATTATAACTTTTGATTTCATCTTACACCATTGTCACCATATTAAAATGGATTTGTTTATTTTAAGAGTATATTTTGTCTTTTAAAATAGAAGAAATGTCAACTTCAATTTTTTATATGGAATGACAGAATTAAAATTAGTTTATGTGGTACCTATGACAAATATTCGACCTTAGAACCTTGTTACAAATCACATTAAGTGACTACCTCAAATGATTATTGTTTTAAATGAGTTTGTAACGCCTTTTTCCCATCATTATTTTGTTTCGCAACCGAGAAATGGAATAACATAGGCTCCACCAAAATAGCTATAGAACTCCTTTGTAATTCTACTTGTTCTTTTTTGCATGATTTTTTTCCTTCCAGTCAATAGAAAAAAGCATTGTGAAGAGAGTTTAAATAGGTACATAAAAGTGGTCACTTGAATAAGTCAACATAAATGAGACAAAATGGACAATATAAATTTATATCACTAATTGCATCTAGCAAATAAATATCATATAGTTTTCATGATTTTTACGTATTGAAGAAACACTTTTCTAATGTAAATTTCATAATAATGACATGTAATATCTTATTTTTTCTCCCATTAAAATGTGTAATTGTAAAAATATATTTGGAGTTTTGTATAATTTGAAAATCCTAAAAACAAACAATATAGGCTTATCTCCAAAGCTTCAAGTAAATAATATGTTAGCTTATAAAGCTCAAACTCATGTTAGAAAAATAAAGTTTAAAAAAAACAAATATTTTATATGATAAACTTTCATACATAAATAAAAAGGTCTCTTTACCCTTTTCCCATTAAATGCCATCCTCTCCCCTTGTTCTCTACATTCTCAAGCACAAGAAAGTTCTTGTAAAATAAATGAAAAGTTGGTCCTCTTTTGCTTTCCATGAAATAAATAAACTCAAAATAAAAACTTCATGAGGTAGAGCGATATTGGTAGATCCTTGTAATATATTAGGGACAAACCCACACATCTCCAAGAATAAAAGTAAAATAAAACATTATCCAAATTACATGTGAATGTGTATCTGATCGTTACCTTAGTAAAGCCTTTCCTAATATAACTTTGAAAGCAATCTAACATCCATCTCTTACATAAAAATTATTAATAAATTTAATATATAATCATTTTCTATAATACATCATAGGATTTTCTACAAAGAAACTTAAAATGGATATTATTTAGCTGGTTAATTTTAGGGATGTTACCATATAAAATATCTACAATTAATTTGAGTATTATTTAATTTTTACCTTAACAATTTATCATATTAAAATATAGATCATTTCAAATAAAATAACATGTAATTATCTAAAATAGATCTATCAACATTAAGCAACTCATATGAAGTTTTATTATTGCACACTAATGGGAATAAAATGAACCAATATGCATTATCTGTTTAATCTATATTTTCTTTTATTTGATAGTTCTATTAAACAACAGATAAAATGAAAATTATTAAAGCACTATTTCTAAAAAAAATTCAAATGTTTTATCTCCTAAAAAATAATTATGGATTTTACTTTGAAAATATTTTTTTATATATACGTTCTACATAGGGATAATGTCATGAAATTTAAATTTAAATTCTTTTCATCTAAGTATAATTTCATTTTTTTTTCAATTAAATTTTTTTATTCTTATATTAGAAACTAACAATAAAATTATAATTGATAACCATACTATATAAGTAGCCACTAACAAGCAAAACTGAAGTGGTTGCACTTAGCAATAAGTTGTTTAACACCTCCAAACCATAAGAACTAGCAAATATTTTTCTATAAGAGGGGAAATTATCGTAAATCCCAATATAATATCCTTAATTGAAAAAAAAATTATTCGAACTAAAATTGTTTAGAAACAAATCTAAGTTGTAACGTAAAACAAATTTGCAAGTTCTTAACACTCTTCACACCTTTCGCTTATAACTACCTCCCTAAATATCCAAGCTAACCGAGTTCCATTGAACTGACATTGTAAAACAACACATTTTTTTTTATATATAAATATTTCTCATTAACAACCGCTTCCAATATTCATTTCACTTTATCACATATCTCAATCTCTCTATTGAAACAAAATGCAGAAAACAAACTCAAATATAGAGGTGTTAAGGGTGCAAGCACTATCAATTCTCTGTACACCTCACCCTTTTCTTGATTTTTCTTTCTTAGCTCCCATTCAAGATAAAGTTGATCCATGCTGTGACACAAAGGACCCAATAAGTGACGACGCGTCTTTTGATTTTGATGGCTTTTCTTTCATTCAAGATAATCTTAATCCATATTGTAGCACAAAAATACAAATTAACAGCGATTCTTTTTTAGATTTTGAAGTCTTTGCTCCCGTTAAAGATAAATCTGAATCATATTGCAGCTCCAATCAACAAATTCACAATAGTGATGGAGAAAATACTGAAGAGCGAGAATTTACTTTTTCATGCACTGATGTCCAAGGAATGGAAATATTTGCCGATGACATATTTGAAAATGGAAAAATGCGAACATTACTTCCTACTTTTAACCAATCTCTTCAATTCTTCCCCACCACAAATAACAATGCTTCACATCTTCGACCTCCCATAAAGAACGTCTTTATTAAGAATTCTATAAGTCCAAATTCAATATCGGGTGGTATTTCTAAAAAAACTCAAAATGAGTTATTGCTAAATATGAAAATTAAAAGTTCAAGTGATTGCTATGAAAAAAGCAACTCCACAGGGTCATCAAATCTATGGAGACTTAGACAAAATTTGAATCTTCGAAGTAATAGTGACCGTATGGATTCTTATGTCATATTGAATCCTTCGGTGCCAAAAACGACAATCAAGCACAAGGTAGATGACATCATTGTTAAAAAGAGAAAGGGTGATCAACCCAAAAATACATTATCGGCTTATGAGAAGCTTTATGTGAAGAATAAAATGAGAAAAGGAATAAATAAACGAAGATCATTCTTGCCATACAAACACAATATATTTGGATTCTTTACCAACATGCACGGACTGAGTAGGAACCTGCACCCCTTTTGAGATTGAATTATCAACTTTTTTCATTGTTGAGGATTTATATTATTTTGACAATGTAGATTAATTTAATGTACATAGTCATTAGCCAAATAGCGTTAGGATTTTTAATTTTTTTCTCTTGACAAAAATCAAGTGCTAATAATTCCCCTTATGATAATGAGGACATAATGGTTTGTTATTTTATGATAGAGTCCAAATTCTCACGTGTGTCTAATTACAGGGTAACCTGTGATGCACATATATTTTTGTCATATCAAGTTATAATGGATAGTAACCTAAAACATGACAAGAAATTATAACTTTTGATTTCATCTTACACCATTGTCACCATATTAAAATGGATTTGTTTATTTTAAGAGTATATTTTGTCTTTTAAAATAGAAGAAATGTCAACTTCAATTTTTTATATGGAATGACAGAATTAAAATTAGTTTATGTGGTACCTATGACAAATATTCGACCTTAGAACCTTGTTACAAATCACATTAAGTGACTACCTCAAATGATTATTGTTTTAAATGAGTTTGTAACGCCTTTTTCCCATCATTATTTTGTTTCGCAACCGAGAAATGGAATAACATAGGCTCCACCAAAATAGCTATAGAACTCCTTTGTAATTCTACTTGTTCTTTTTTGCATGATTTTTTTCCTTCCAGTCAATAGAAAAAAGCATTGTGAAGAGAGTTTAAATAGGTACATAAAAGTGGTCACTTGAATAAGTCAACATAAATGAGACAAAATGGACAATATAAATTTATATCACTAATTGCATCTAGCAAATAAATATCATATAGTTTTCATGATTTTTACGTATTGAAGAAACACTTTTCTAATGTAAATTTCATAATAATGACATGTAATATCTTTTTTTTTCTCCCATTAAAATGTGTAATTGTAAAAATATATTTGGAGTTTTGTATAATTTGAAAATCCTAAAAACAAACAATATAGGCTTATCTCCAAAGCTTCAAGTAAATAATATGTTAGCTTATAAAGCTCAAACTCATGTTAGAAAAATAAAGTTTAAAAAAAACAAATATTTTATATGATAAACTTTCATACATAAATAAAAAGGTCTCTTTACCCTTTTCCCATTAAATGCCATCCTCTCCCCTTGTTCTCTACATTCTCAAGCACAAGAAAGTTCTTGTAAAATAAATGAAAAGTTGGTCCTCTTTTGCTTTCCATGAAATAAATAAACTCAAAATAAAAACTTCATGAGGTAGAGCGATATTGGTAGATCCTTGTAATATATTAGGGACAAACCCACACATCTCCAAGAATAAAAGTAAAATAAAACATTATCCAAATTACATGTGAATGTGTATCTGATCGTTACCTTAGTAAAGCCTTTCCTAATATAACTTTGAAAGCAATCTAACATCCATCTCTTACATAAAAATTATTAATAAATTTAATATATAATCATTTTCTATAATACATCATAGGATTTTCTACAAAGAAACTTAAAATGGATATTATTTAGCTGGTTAATTTTAGGGATGTTACCATATAAAATATCTACAATTAATTTGAGTATTATTTAATTTTTACCTTAACAATTTATCATATTAAAATATAGATCATTTCAAATAAAATAACATGTAATTATCTAAAATAGATCTATCAACATTAAGCAACTCATATGAAGTTTTATTATTGCACACTAATGGGAATAAAATGAACCAATATGCATTATCTGTTTAATCTATATTTTCTTTTATTTGATAGTTCTATTAAACAACAGATAAAATGAAAATTATTAAAGCACTATTTCTAAAAAAAATTCAAATGTTTTATCTCCTAAAAAATAATTATGGATTTTACTTTGAAAATATTTTTTTATATATACGTTCTACATAGGGATAATGTCATGAAATTTAAATTTAAATTCTTTTCATCTAAGTATAATTTCATTTTTTTTTCAATTAAATTTTTTTATTCTTATATTAGAAACTAACAATAAAATTATAATTGATAACCATACTATATAAGTAGCCACTAACAAGCAAAACTGAAGTGGTTGCACTTAGCAATAAGTTGTTTAACACCTCCAAACCATAAGAACTAGCAAATATTTTTCTATAAGAGGGGAAATTATCGTAAATCCCAATATAATATCCTTAATTGAAAAAAAAATTATTCGAACTAAAATTGTTTAGAAACAAATCTAAGTTGTAACGTAAAACAAATTTGCAAGTTCTTAACACTCTTCACACCTTTCGCTTATAACTACCTCCCTAAATATCCAAGCTAACCGAGTTCCATTGAACTGACATTGTAAAACAACACATTTTTTTTTATATATAAATATTTCTCATTAACAACCGCTTCCAATATTCATTTCACTTTATCACATATCTCAATCTCTCTATTGAAACAAAATGCAGAAAACAAACTCAAATATAGAGGTGTTAAGGGTGCAAGCACTATCAATTCTCTGTACACCTCACCCTTTTCTTGATTTTTCTTTCTTAGCTCCCATTCAAGATAAAGTTGATCCATGCTGTGACACAAAGGACCCAATAAGTGACGACGCGTCTTTTGATTTTGATGGCTTTTCTTTCATTCAAGATAATCTTAATCCATATTGTAGCACAAAAATACAAATTAACAGCGATTCTTTTTTAGATTTTGAAGTCTTTGCTCCCGTTAAAGATAAATCTGAATCATATTGCAGCTCCAATCAACAAATTCACAATAGTGATGGAGAAAATACTGAAGAGCGAGAATTTACTTTTTCATGCACTGATGTCCAAGGAATGGAAATATTTGCCGATGACATATTTGAAAATGGAAAAATGCGAACATTACTTCCTACTTTTAACCAATCTCTTCAATTCTTCCCCACCACAAATAACAATGCTTCACATCTTCGACCTCCCATAAAGAACGTCTTTATTAAGAATTCTATAAGTCCAAATTCAATATCGGGTGGTATTTCTAAAAAAACTCAAAATGAGTTATTGCTAAATATGAAAATTAAAAGTTCAAGTGATTGCTATGAAAAAAGCAACTCCACAGGGTCATCAAATCTATGGAGACTTAGACAAAATTTGAATCTTCGAAGTAATAGTGACCGTATGGATTCTTATGTCATATTGAATCCTTCGGTGCCAAAAACGACAATCAAGCACAAGGTAGATGACATCATTGTTAAAAAGAGAAAGGGTGATCAACCCAAAAATACATTATCGGCTTATGAGAAGCTTTATGTGAAGAATAAAATGAGAAAAGGAATAAATAAACGAAGATCATTCTTGCCATACAAACACAATATATTTGGATTCTTTACCAACATGCACGGACTGAGTAGGAACCTGCACCCCTTTTGAGATTGAATTATCAACTTTTTTCATTGTTGAGGATTTATATTATTTTGACAATGTAGATTAATTTAATGTACATAGTCATTAGCCAAATAGCGTTAGGATTTTTAATTTTTTTCTCTTGACAAAAATCAAGTGCTAATAATTCCCCTTATGATAATGAGGACATAATGGTTTGTTATTTTATGATAGAGTCCAAATTCTCACGTGTGTCTAATTACAGGGTAACATGTGATGCACATATATCTTTGTCATATCAAGTTATAATGGATAGTAACCTAAAACATGACAAGAAATTATAACTTTTGATTTCATCTTACACCATTGTCACCATATTAAAATGGATTTGTTTATTTTAAGAGTATATTTTGTCTTTTAACATAGAAGAAATGTCAACTTCAATTTTTTTATATGGAATGACAGAATTAAAATTAGTTTATGTGGTACCTATGACAAATATTCGACCTTAGAACCTTGTTACAAATCACATTACGTGACTACCTCAAATGATTATTGTTTTAAATGAGTTTGTAACGCCTTTTTCCCATCATTATTTTGTTTAACAACCGACAAATGGAATAACATAGGCTCCACCAAAATAGCTATAGAACTCCTTTGTAATTCTACTTGTTCTTTTTTGCATGATTTTTTTCCTTCCAGTCAATAGAAAAAAGCATTGTGAAGAGAGTTTAAATAGGTACATAAAAGTGGTCACTTGAATAAGTCAACATAAATGAGACAAAATGGACAATATAAATTTATATCACTAATTGCATCTAGCAAATAAATATCATATAGTTTTCATGATTTTTACGTATTGAAGAAACACTTTTCTAATGTAAATTTCATAATAATGACATGTAATATCTTTTTTTTTCTCCCATTAAAATGTGTACTTGTAAAAATATATTTGGAGTTTTGTATAATTTGAAAATCCTAAAAACAAACAATATAGGCTTATCTCCAAAGCTTCAAGTAAATAATATGTTAGCTTATAAAGCTCAAACTCATGTTAGCAAAATAAAGTTTAAAAAAAAACAAATATTTTATATGATAAACTTTCATACATAAATAAAAAGCTCTCTTTACCCTTTTCCCATTAAATGCCATCCTCTCCCCTTGTTCTCTACACTCTCAAGCACAAGAAATTCTTGTAAAATAAATGAAAAGTTGGTCCTCTTTTGCTTTTCATGAAATAAATAAACTCAAAATAAAAACTTCATGAGGTAGAGCGATATTGGTAGATCCTTGTAATATATTAGGGACAAACCCACACATCTCAAGAAATAAAAGTAAAATAAAACATTATTCAAATCACATGTGAATGTGTATCTGATCGTTACCTTAGTAAAGCCTTTCCTAATATAACTTTGAAAGCGATCTAACATCCATCTCTTACATAAAATTTATTAATAAATTTAATATATAATCATTTTCTATAATACATCATACGATTTTCTACAAAGAAACTTAAAATGGATATTATTTAGCTGGTTAATTTTAGGGATGTTACCATATAAAATATCTACAATTAATTTGAGTATTATTTAATTTTTACCTTAACGATTTATCATATTAAAATTTAGATCATTTCAAATAAAATAACATGTAATTATCAAAAATAGATCTATCAACATTAAGCAACTCATATGAAGTTTTATTATTGCCCACTAATGGGAATAAAATGAACCAATATGCATTATCTGTTTAATCTATATTTTCTTTTATTTGATAGTTCTATTAAACAACAGATAAAATGAAAATTATTAAAGAACTATTTCTAAAAATAAATTCAAATGTTTTATCTCCTAAAAAATAATTATGGATTTTACTTTGAAAATATTTTTTTATATATACGTTCTACATAGGGATAATGTCATGAAATTTAAATTTAAATTCTTTTCATCTAAGTATAATTTCATTTTTTTTTCAATTTAATTTTTTTATTCTTATATTAGAAACTAACAATAAAATTCTAATTCATAACCATACTATATAAGTAGCCACTAACAAGCAAAACTGAAGTGGTTGCACTTACCAATAAGTTGTTTAACACCTCCAAACCATAAGAACTAGCAAATGTTTTTCTATAAGAGGGGAAATTATCGTAAATCCCAATATAATATCCTTAATTGAAAAAAAAAATTATTCGAACTAAAATTATTTAGAAACAAATCTAAGTTGTAATGTAAAACAAATTTGCAAGTTCTTAACACTCTTCACACCTTTCGCTTATAACTACCTCCCTAAATATCCAAGCTAACCGAGTTCCATTGAACTGACATTGTAAAATAACACATTGTTTTTTATATATAAATATTTCTCATTAACAACCGCTTCCAATATTCATTTCACTTTATCACATATCTCAATCTCTCTATTGAAACAAAATGCAGAAAACAAACTCAAATATAGAGGTGTTAAGGGTGCAAGCACTATCAATTCTCTGTACACCTCACCCTTTTCTTGATTTTTCTTTCTTAGCTCCCATTCAAGATAAAGTTGATCCATGCTGTGACACAAAGGACCCAATAAGTGACGACGCGTCTTTTGATTTTGATGGCTTTTCTTTCATTCAAGATAATCTTAATCCATATTGTAGCACAAAAATACAAATTAACAGCGATTCTTTTTTAGATTTTGAAGTCTTTGCTCCCGTTAAAGATAAATCTGAATCATATTGCAGCTCCAATCAACAAATTCACAATAGTGATGGAGAAAATACTGAAGAGCGAGAATTTACTTTTTCATGCACTGATGTCCAAGGAATGGAAATATTTGCCGATGACATATTTGAAAATGGAAAAATGCGAACATTACTCCCTACTTTTAACCAATCTCTTCAATTCTTCCCCACCACAAATAACAATGCTTCACATATTCGACCTCCCATAAAGAACGTCTTTATTAAGAATTCTATAAGTCCAAATTCAATATCGGGTGGTATTTCTAAAAAAACTCAAAATGAGTTATTGCTAAATATGAAAATTAAAAGTTCAAGTGATTGCTATGAAAAAAGCAACTCCACAGGGTCATCAAATCTATGGAGACTTAGACAAAATTTGAATCTTCGAAGTAATAGTGACCGTATGGATTCTTATGTCATATTGAATCCTTCGGTGCCAAAAACGACAATCAAGCACAAGGTAGATGACATCATTGTTAAAAGGAGAAAGGGTGATCAACCCAAAAATACATTATCGGCTTATGAGAAGCTTTATGTGAAGAATAAAATGAGAAAAGGAATAAATAAACGAAGATCATCCTTGCCATACAAACACAATATATTTGGATTCTTTACCAACATGCACGGACTGAGTAGGAACCTGCACCCCTTTTGAGATTGAATTATCAACTTTTTTCATTGTTGAGGATTTATATTATTTTGACAATGTAGATTAATTTAATGTACATAGTCATTAGCCAAATAGCGTTAGGATTTTTAATTTTTTTCTCTTGACAAAAATCAAGTGCTAATAATTCCCCTTATGATAATGAGGACATAATGGTTTGTTATTTTATGATAGAGTCCAAATTCTCACGTGTGTCTAATTACAGGGTAACCTGTGATGCACATATATTTTTGTCATATCAAGTTATAATGGATAGTAACCTAAAACGTGACAAGAAATTATAACTTTTGATTTCATCTTACACCATTGTCACCATATTAAAATGGATTTGTTTATTTTAAGAGTATATTTTGTCTTTTAAAATAGAAGAAATGTCAACTTCAATTTTTTATATGGAATGACAGAATTAAAATTAGTTTATGTGGTACCTATGACAAATATTCGACCTTAGAACCTTGTTACAAATCACATTAAGTGACTACCTCAAATGATTATTGTTTTAAATGAGTTTGTAACGCCTTTTTCCCATCATTATTTTGTTTCGCAACCGAGAAATGGAATAACATAGGCTCCACCAAAATAGCTATAGAACTCCTTTGTAATTCTACTTGTTCTTTTTTGCATGATTTTTTTCCTTCCAGTCAATAGAAAAAAGCATTGTGAAGAGAGTTTAAATAGGTACATAAAAGTGGTCACTTGAATAAGTCAACATAAATGAGACAAAATGGACAATATAAATTTATATCACTAATTGCATCTAGCAAATAAATATCATATAGTTTTCATGATTTTTACGTATTGAAGAAACACTTTTCTAATGTAAATTTCATAATAATGACATGTAATATCTTATTTTTTCTCCCATTAAAATGTGTACTTGTAAAAATATATTTGGAGTTTTGTATAATTTGAAAATCCTAAAAACAAACAATATAGGCTTATCTCCAAAGCTTCAAGTAAATAATATGTTAGCTTAAAAAGCTCAAACTCATGTTAGCAAAATAAAGTTTAAAAAAAAACAAATATTTTATATGATAAACTTTCATACATAAATAAAAAGCTCTCTTTACCCTTTTCCCATTAAATGCCATCCTCTCCCCTTGTTCTCTACACTCTCAAGCACAAGAAATTCTTGTAAAATAAATGAAAAGTGGGTCCTCTTTTGCTTTTCATGAAATAAATAAACTCAAAATAAAAACTTACAAAAAATGTCATGAGGTAGAGCGATATTGGTAGATCCTTGTAATATATTAGGGACAAACCCACACATCTCAAGAAATAAAAGTAAAATAAAACATTATTCAAATCACATGTGAATGTGTATCTGATCGTTACCTTAGTAAAGCCTTTCCTAATATAACTTTGAAAGCGATCTAACATCCATATCTTACATAAAAGTTATTAATAAATTTAATATATAATCATTTTCTATAATACATCATACGGTTTTCTACAAAGAAACTTAAAATAGATATTATTTAGCTGGTTAATTTTGGGGATGTTACAATATAAAATATCTACAATTAATTTGAGTATTATTTAATTTTTACCTTAACGATTTATCATATTAAAATATAGATCATTTCAAATAAAATAACATGTAATTATCTAAAATAGATCTATCAACATTAAGCAACTCATATGAAGTTTTATTATTGCACACTAATGGGAATAAAATGAACCAATATGCATTATCTGTTTAATCTATATTTTCTTTTATTTGATAGTTCTATTAAACAACAGATAAAATGAAAATTATTAAAGCACTATTTCTAAAAAAAAATTCAAATGTTTTATCTCCTAAAAAATAATTATGGATTTTACTTTGAAAATATTTTTTTATATATACGTTCTACATAGGGATAATGTCATGAAATTTAAATTTAAATTCTTTTCATCTAAGTATAATTTCATTTTTTTTCAATTAAATTTTTTTATTGTTATATTAGAAACTAACAATAAAATTCTAATTGATAACCATACTATATAAGTAGCCTCTAACAAGCAAAACTGAAGTGGTTGCACTTACCAATAAGTTGTTTAACACCTCCAAACCATAAGAACTAGCAAATATTTTTCTATAAGAGGGGAAATTATCGTAAATCCCAATATAATATCCTTAATTGAAAAAAATATTATTCGAACTAAAATTGTTTAGAAAGAAATCTAAGTTGTAACGTAAAACAAATTTGCAAGTTCTTAACACTCTTCACACCTTTCGCTTATAACTACCTCCCTAAATATCCAAGCTAACCGAGTTCCATTGAACTGACATTGTAAAACAACACATTGTTTTTTATATATAAATATTTCTCATTAACAACCGCTTCCAATATTCATTTCACTTTATCACATATCTCAATCTCTCTATTGAAACAAAATGCAGAAAACAAACTCAAATATAGAGGTGTTAAGGGTGCAAGCACTATCAATTCTCTGTACACCTCACCCTTTTCTTGATTTTTCTTTCTTAGCTCCTATTCAAGATAAAGTTGATCCATTTTGTGACACAAAGGACCCAATAAGTGACGACACGTCTTTTGATTTTGATGGCTTTGCTTTCATTCAAGATAATCTTGATCCATATTGTAGCACAAAAATACAAATTAACAACGATTCTTTTTTAGATTTTGAAGTCTTTGCTCCCGTTAAAGATAAATCTGAATCATATTGCAGCTCCAATCAACAAATTCACAATAGTGATGGAGAAAATACTGAAGAGCGAGAATTTACTTTTTCATGCACTGATGTCCAAGGAATGGAAATATTTGCCGATGACATTTTGAAAATGGAAAAATGCGAACATTACTCCCTACTTTTAACCAATCTCTTCAATTCTTCCCCACCACAAATAACAATGCTTCAAATCTTCGACCTCCCATAAAGAACATCTTTATTAAGAATTCTATAAGTCCAAAATCCATATCGGGTGGTATTTCCAAAAAAAACTCAAAATGAGTTATTGCTAAATATGACAATTAAAAGTTCAAGTGATTGCTATGAAAAAAGCAACTCCACAGGGTCATCAAATCTATGGAGACTTAGACAAAATTTGAATCTTCGAAGTAATAGTGACCATATGGATTCTTATGTCATATTGAATCCTTCGGTGCCAAAAACGACAATCAAGCACAAGGTAGATGACATCATTGTTAAAAAGAGAAAGGGTGATCAACCCAAAAATACATTATCGGCTTATGAGAAGCTTTATGTGAAGAATAAAATGAGAAAAGGAATAAATAAACGAAGATCATTCTTGCCATACAAACACAATATATTTTGATTCTTTACCAACATGCACGGACTGAGTAGGAACCTGCACCCCTTTTGAGATTGAATTATCAACTTTTTTCATTGTTGAGGATTTATATTATTTTGACAATGTAGATTAATTTAATGTACATAGTCATTAGCCAGATAGCGTTAGGATTTTTAATTATTTTCTCTTGACAAAAATCAAGTGCTAATAATTCCCCTTATGATAATGAGGAGAGAATGGTTTGTTATTTTATGATAGAGTCCAAATTCTCACGTGTGTCTAATTACAGGGTAACCTGTGATGCACATATATTTTTGTCATATCAAGTTATAATGGATAGTAACCTAAAACATGACAAGAAATTATAACTTTTGATTTCATCTTACACCATTGTCACCATATTAAAATGGATTTGTTTATTTTAAGAGTATATTTTGTCTTTTAAAATAGAAGAAATGTCAACTTCAATTTTTTATATGGAATGACAGAATTAAAATTAGTTTATGTGGTACCTATGACAAATATTCGACCTTAGAACCTTGTTACAAATCACATTAAGTGACTACCTCAAATGATTATTGTTTTAAATGAGTTTGTAACGCCTTTTTCCCATAATTATTTTGTTTCGCAACCGACAAATGGAATAACATAGGCTCCACCAAAATAGCTATAGAACTCCTTTGTAATTCTAGTTGTTCTTTTTTGCATGATTTTTTTCCTTCCAGTCAATAGAAAAAAGCATTGTGAAGAGAGTTTAAATAGGTACATAAAAGTGGTCACTTGAATAAGTAAACATAAATGAGACAAAATGGACAATATAAATTTATATCACTAATTGCATGTAGCAAATAAATATCATATAGTTTTCATGATTTTTACGTATTGAAGAAACACTTTTCTAATGTAAATTTCATAATAATGACATGTAATATCTTTTTTTTTCTCCCATTAAAATGTGTACTTGTAAAAATATATTTGGAGTTTTGTATAATTTGAAAATCCTAAAAACAAACAATATAGGCTTATCTCCAAAGCTTCAAGTAAATAATATGTTAGCTTATAAAGCTCAAACTCAAGTTAGCAAAATAAAGTTTAAAAAAAAACAAATATTTTATATGATAAACTTTCATACATAAATAAAAAGCTCTCTTTACCCTTTTCCCATTAAATGCCATCCTCTCCCCTTGTTCTCTACACTCTCAAGCACAAGAAATTCTTGTAAAATAAATGAAAAGTGGGTCCTCTTTTGCTTTTCATGAAATAAATAAACTCAAAATAAAAACTTACAAAAAACTTCATGAGGTAGAGCGATATTGGTAGATCCTTGTAATATATTATGGACAAACCCACACATCTCAAGAAATAAAAGTAAAATAAAACATTATTCAAATCACATGTGAATGTGTATATGATCGTTACCTTAGTAGAGCCTTTCCTAATATAACTTTGAAAGCGATCTAACATCCATATCTTACATAAAAGTTATTAATAAATTTAATATATAATCATTTTCTATAATACATCATACGGTTTTCTACAAAGAAACTTAAAATGGATATTATTTAGCTGGTTAATTTTGGGGATGTTACAATATAAAATATATACAATTAATTTGAGTATTATTTAATTTTTACCTTAACGATTTATCATATTAAAATATAGATCATTTCAAATAAAATAACATGTAATTATCTAAAATAGATCTATCAACATTAAGCAACTCATATGAAGTTTTATTATTGCACACTAATGGGAATAAAATGAACCAATATGCATTATCTGTTTAATCTATATTTTCTTTTATTTGATTGTTCTATTAAACAACAGATAAAATGAAAATTATTAAAGCACTATTTCTAAAAAAAAATTCAAATGTTTTATCTCCTAAAGAATAATTATGGATTTTACTTTGAAAATATTTTTTTATATATACGTTCTACATAGGGATAATGTCATGAAATTTAAATTTAAATTCTTTTCATCTAAGTATAATTTCATTTTTTTTCAATTAAATTTTTTATTCTTATATTAGAAACTAACAATAAAATTATAATTGATAACCATACTATATAAGTAGCCACTAACAAGCAAAACTGAAGTGGTTGCACTTACCAATAAGTTGTTTAACACATCCAAACCATAAGAACTAGCAAATATGTTTCTATAAGAGGGGAAATTATCGTAAATCCCAATATAATATCCTTAATTGAAAAAAAAATTATTCGAACTAAAATTGTTTAGAAACAAATCTAAGTTGTAACGTAAAACAAATTTGCAAGTTCTTAACACTCTTCACACCTTTCGCTTATAACTACCTCCCTAAATATCCAAGCTAACCGAGTTCCATTGAACTGACATTGTAAAACAACACATTGTTTTTTATATATAAATATTTCTCATTAACAACCGCTTCCAATATTCATTTCACTTTATCACATATCTCAATCTCTCTATTGAAACAAAATGCAGAAAACAAACTCAAATATAGAGGTGTTAAGGGTGCAAGCACTATCAATTCTCTGTACACCTCACCCTTTTCTTGATTTTTCTTTCTTAGCTCCCATTCAAGATAAAGTTGATCCATGCTGTGACACAAAGGACCCAATAAGTGACGACACGTCTTTTGATTTTGATGGCTTTGCTTTCATTCAAGATAATCTTGATCCATATTGTAGCACAAAAATACAAATTAACAACGATTCTTTTTTAGATTTTGAAGTCTTTGCTCCCGTTAAAGATAAATCTGAATCATATTGCAGCTCCAATCAACAAATTCACAATAGTGATGGAGAAAATACTGAAGAGCGAGAATTTACTTTTTCATGCACTGATGTCCAAGGAATGGAAATATTTGCCGATGACATATTTGAAAATGGAAAAATGCGAACATTACTCCCTACTTTTAACCAATCTCTTCAATTCTTCCCCACCAAAAATAACAATGCTTCAAATCTTCGACCTCCCATAAAGAACATCTTTATTAAGAATTCTATAAGTCCAAAATCAATATCGGGTGGTATTTCTAAAAAAATTCAAAATGAGTTATTGCTAAATATGACAATTAAAAGTTCAAGTGATTGCTATGAAAAAAGCAACTCCACAGGGTCATCAAATCTATGGAGACTTAGACAAAATTTGAATCTTCAAAGTAATAGTGACCATATGGATTCTTATGTCATATTGAATCCTTCGGTGCCAAAAACGACAATCAAGCACAAGGTAGATGACATCATTGTTAAAAAGAGAAAGGGTGATCAACCCAAAAATACATTATCGGCTTATGAGAAGCTTTATGTGAAGAATAAAATGAGTAAAGGAATAAATAAACGAAGATCATTCTTGCCATACAAACACAATATATTTGGATTCTTTACCAACATGCACGGACTGAGTAGGAACCTGCACCCCTTTTGAGATTGAATTATCAACTTTTTTCATTGTTGAGGATTTATATTATTTTGACAATGTAGATTATTTTAATGTACATAGTCATTAGCCAAATAGCGTTAGGATTTTTAATGTTTTTCTCTTGACAAAAATCAAGTACTAATAATTCCCCTTATGATAATGAGGAGAGAATGGTTTGTTATTTTATGATAGAGTCCAAATTCTCACGTGTGTCTAATTACAAGGTAACCTGTGATGCACATATATTTTTGTCATATCAAGTTATAATGGATAGTAACCTAAAACATGACAAGAAATTATAAATTTTGATTTCATCTTACACCATTGTCACCATATTAAAATGGATTTGTTTATTTTAAGAGTATATTTTGTCTTTTAAAATAGAAGAAATGTCAACTTCAATTTTTTATATGGAATGATAGAATTAAAATTAGTTTATGTGGTACCTATGACAAATATTCGACCTTAGAACCTTGTTACAAAGGACATTAAGTGACTACCTCAAATGATTATTGTTTTAAATGAGTTTGTAACGCCTTTTTCCCATCATTATTTTGTTTCACAACCGACAAATGGAATAACATAGGCTCCACCAAAATAGCTATAGAACTCCTTTGTAATTCTACTTGTTCTTTTTTGCATGATTTTTTTCCTTCCAGTCAATAGAAAAAAGCATTGTGAAGAGAGTTTAAATAGGTACATAAAAGTGGTCACTTGAATAAGTAAACATAAATGAGACAAAATGGACAATATAAATTTATATCACTAATTGCATGTAGCAAATAAATATCATATAGTTTTCATGATTTTTACGTATTGAAGAAATACTTTTCTAATGTAAATTTCATAATAATGACATGTAATATCTTTTTTTTTCTCCCATTAAAATGTGTACTTGTAAAAATATATTTGGAGTTTTGTATAATTTGAAAATCCTAAAAACAAACAATATAGGCTTATCTCCAAAGCTTCAAGTAAATAATATGTTAGCTTATAAAGCTCAAACTCAAGTTAGCAAAATAAAGTTAAAAAAAAAACAAATATTTTATATGATAAACTTTCATACATAAATAAAAAGCTCTCTTTACCCTTTTCCCATTAAATGTCATCCTCTCCCCTTGTTCTCTACACTCTCAAGCACAAGAAATTCTTGTAAAATAAATGAAAAGTGGGTCCTCTTTTGCTTTTCATGAAATAAATAAACTCAAAATAAAAACTTAAAAAAAATGTCATGAGGTAGAGCGATATTGGTAGATCCTTGTAATATATTAGGGACAAACCCACACATCTCAAGAAATAAAAGTAAAATAAAACATTATTCAAATCACATGTGAATGTGTATCTGATCCTTACCTTAGTAAAGCCTTTCCTAATATAACTTTGAAAGCGATCTAACATCCATATCTTACATAAAAGTTATTAATAAATTTAATATATAATCATTTTCTATAATACATCATACGGTTTTCTACAAAGAAACTTAAAATAGATATTATTTAGATGGTTAATTTTGGGGATGTTACAATATAAAATATCTACAATTAATTTGAGTATTATTTAATTTTTACCTTAACGATTTATCATATTAAAATATAGATCATTTCAAATAAAATAACATGTAATTATCTAAAATAGATCTATCAACATTAAGCAACTCATATGAAGTTTTATTATTGCACACTAATGGGAATAAAATGAACCAATATGCATTATCTGTTTAATCTATATTTTCTTTTATTTGATAGTTCTATTAAACAACAGATAAAATGAAAATTATTAAAGCACTATTTCTAAAAAAAAATTCAAATGTTTTATCTCCTAAAAAATAATTATGGATTTTACTTTGAAAATATTTTTTTATATATACGTTCTACATAGGGATAATGTCATGAAATTTAAATTTAAATTCTTTTCATCTAAGTATAATTTCATTTTTTTTCAACTAAATTTTTTTATTGTTATATTAGAAACTAACAATAAAATTCTAATTGATAACCATACTATATAAGTAGCCACTAACAAGCAAAACTTAAGTGGTTGCACTTACCAATAAGTTGTTTAACACCTCCAAACCATAAGAACTAGCAAATATTTTTCTATAAGAGGGGAAATTATCGTAAATCCCAATATAATATCCTTAATTGAAAAAAAAATTATTCGAACTAAAATTGTTTAGAAAGAAATCTAAGTTGTAACGTAAAACAAATTTGCAAGTTCTTAACACTCTTCAAACCTTTCGCTTATAACTACCTCCCTAAATATCCAAGCTAACCGAGTTCCATTGAACTAACATTGTAAAACAACACATTGTTTTTTATATATAAATATTTCTCATTAACAACCGCTTCCAATATTCATTTCACTTTATCACATATCTCAATCTCTCTATTGAAACAAAATGCAGAAAACAAACTCAAATATAGAGGTGTTAAGGGTGCAAGCACTATCAATTCTCTGTACACCTCACCCTTTTCTTGATTTTTCTTTCTTAGCTCCCATTCAAGATAAAGTTGATCCATGCTGTGACACAAAGGACCCAATAAGTGACGACACGTCTTTTGATTTTGATGGCTTTGCTTTCATTCAAGATAATCTTGATCCATATTGTAGCACAAAAATACAAATTAACAACGATTCTTTTTTAGATTTTGAAGTCTTTTCTCCCGTTAAAGATAAATCTGAATCATATTGCAGCTCCAATCAACAAATTCACAATAGTGATGGAGAAAATACTGAAGAGCGAGAATTTACTTTTTCATGCACTGATGTCCAAGGAATGGAAATATTTGCCGATGACATATTTGAAAATGGAAAAATGCGAACATTACTCCCTACTTTTAACCAATCTCTTCAATTCTTCCCCACCAAAAATAACAATGCTTCAAATCTTCGACCTCCCATAAAGAACATCTTTATTAAGAATTCTATAAGTCCAAAATCAATATCGGGTGGTATTTCTAAAAAAACTCAAAATGAGTTATTGCTAAATATGACAATTAAAAGTTCAAGTGATTGCTATGAAAAAAGCAACTCCACAGGGTCATCAAATCTATGGAGACTTAGACAAAATTTGAATCTTCGAAGTAATAGTGACCATATGGATTCTTATGTCATATTGAATCCTTCGGTGCCAAAAACGACAATCAAGCACAAGGTAGATGACATCATTGTTAAAAAGGGAAAGGGTGATCAACCCAAAAATACATTATCGGCTTATGAGAAGCTTTATGTGAAGAATAAAATGAGTAAAGGAATAAATAAACGAAGATCATTCTTGCCATACAAACACAATATATTTGGATTCTTTACCAACATGCACGGACTGAGTAGGAACCTGCACCCCTTTTGAGATTGAATTATCAACTTTTTTCATTATTGAGGATTTATATTATTTTGACAATGTAGATTAATTTAATGTACATAGTCATTAGCCAAATAGCGTTAGGATTTTTAATGTTTTTCTCTTGACAAAAATCAAATGCTAATAATTCCCCTTATGATAATGAGGAGAGAATGGTTTGTTATTTTATGATAGAGTCCAAATTCTCACGTGTGTCTAATTACAGGGTAACCTGTGATGCACATATATTTTTGTCATATCAAGTTATAATGGATAGTAACCTAAAACATGACAAGAAATTATAACTTTTGATTTCATCTTACACCATTGTCACCATATTAAAATGGATTTGTTTATTTTAAGAGTATATTTTGTCTTTTAAAATAGAAGAAATGTCAACTTCAATTTTTTATATATATGACAGAATTAAAATTAGTTTATGTGGTACCTATGACAAATATTCGACCTTAGAACCTTGTTACAAATCACATTAAGTGACTACCTCAAATGATTATTGTTTTAAATGAGTTTGTAACGCCTTTTTCCCATAATTATTTTGTTTCGCAACCGACAAATGGAATAACATAGGCTCCACCAAAATAGCTATAGAACTCCTTTGTAATTCTACTTGTTCTTTTTTACATGATTTTTTTCCTTCCAGTCAATAGAAAAAAGCATTGTGAAGAGAGTTTAAATAGGTACATAAAAGTGGTCACTTGAATAAGTAAACATAAATGAGACAAAATGGACAATATAAATTTATATCACTAATTGCATCTAGCAAATAAATATCATATAGTTTTCATGATTTTTACGTATTGAAGAAACACTTTTCTAATGTAAATTTCATAATAATGACATGTAATATCTTTTTTTTTCTCCCATTAAAATGTGTACTTGTAAAAATATATTTGGAGTTTTGTATAATTTGAAAATCCTAAAAACAAACAATATAGGCTTATCTCCAAAGCTTCAAGTAAATAATATGTTAGCTTATAAAGCTCAAACTCAAGTTAGCAAAATAAAGTTAAAAAAAAAACAAATATTTTATATGATAAAATTTCATACATAAATAAAAAGCTCTCTTTACCCTTTTCCCATTAAATGCCATCCTCTCCCCTTGTTCTCTACACTCTCAAGCACAAGAAATTCTTGTAAAATAAATGAAAAGTGGGTCCTCTTTTGCTTTCCATGAAATAAATAAACTCAAAATAAAAACTTACAAAAAATGTCATGAGGTAGAGCGATATTGGTAGATCCTTGTAATATATTAGGGACAAACCCACACATCTCAAGAAATAAAAGTAAAATAAAACATTATTCAAATCACATGTGAATGTGTATCTGATCGTTACCTTAGTAAAGCCTTTCCTAATATAACTTTGAAAGCGATCTAACATCCATATCTAACATAAAAGTTATTAATAAATTTAATATATAATCATTTTCTATAATACATCATACGGTTTTCTACAAAAAATATTAAAATGGATATTATTTAGCTGGTTAATTTTGGGGATGTTACAATATAAAATATCTACAATTAATTTGAGTATTATTTAATTTTTACCTTAACGATTTATCATATTAAAATATAGATCATTTCAAATAAAATAACATGTAATATCTAAAATAGATCTATCAACATTAAGCAACTCATATGAAGTTTTATTATTGCACACTAATGGGAATAAAATGAACCAATATGCATTATCTGTTTAATCTATATTTTCTTTTATTTGATAGTTCTATTAAACAACAGATAAAATGAAAATTATTAAAGCACTATTTCTAAAAAAAAATTCAAATGTTTTATCTCCTAAAAAATAATTATGGATTTTACTTTGAAAATATTTTTTTATATATACGTTCTACATAGGGATAATGTCATGAAATTTAAATTTAAATTCTTTTCATCTAAGTACAATTTCATTTTTTTTCAATTAAATTTTTTTATTCTTATATTAGAAACTAACAATAAAATTCTAATTGATAACCATACTATATAAGTAGCCACTAACAAGCAAAACTTAAGTGGTTGCACTTACCAATAAGTTGTTTAACACCTCCAAACCATAAGAACTAGCAAATATTTTTCTATAAGAGGGGAAATTATCGTAAATCCCAATATAATATCCTTAATTGAAAAAAAATTATTCGAACTAAAATTGTTTAGAAAGAAATCTAAGTTGTAACGTAAAACAAATTTGCAAGTTCTTAACACTCTTCACACCTTTCGCTTATAACTACCTCCCTAAATATCCAAGCTAACCGAGTTCCATTGAACTGACATTGTAAAACAACACATTGTTTTTTATATATAAATATTTCTCATTAACAACCGCTTCCAATATTCATTTCACTTTATCACATATCTCAATCTCTCTATTGAAACAAAATGCAGAAAACAAACTCAAATATAGAGGTGTTAAGGGTGCAAGCACTATCAATTCTCTGTACACCTCACCCTTTTCTTGATTTTTCTTTCTTAGCTCCCATTCAAGATAAAGTTGATCCATGCTGTGACACAAAGGACCCAATAAGTGACGACACGTCTTTTGATTTTGATGGCTTTGCTTTCATTCAAGATAATCTTGATCCATATTGTAGCACAAAAATACAAATTAACAACGATTCTTTTTTAGATTTTGAAGTCTTTGCTCCCGTTAAAGATAAATCTGAATCATATTGCAGCTCCAATCAACAAATTCACAATAGTGATGGAGAAAATACTGAAGAGTGAGAATTTACTTTTTCATGCACTGATGTCCAAGGAATGGAAATATTTGCCGATGACATATTTGAAAATGGAAAAATGCGAACATTACTCCCTACTTTTAACCAATCTCTTCAATTCTTCCCCACCAAAAATAACAATGCTTCAAATCTTCGACCTCCCATAAAGAACATCTTTATTAAGAATTCTATAAGTCCAAAATCAATATCGGGTGGTATTTCTAAAAAAACTCAAAATGAGTTATTGCTAAATATGACAATTAAAAGTTCAAGTGATTGCTATGAAAAAAGCAGCTCCACAGGGTCATCAAATCTATGGAGACTTAGACAAAATTTGAATCTTCGAAGTAATAGTGACCATATGGATTCTTATGTCATATTGAATCCTTCGGTGCCAAAAACGACAATCAAGCACAAGGTAGATGACATCATTGTTAAAAAGAGAAAGGGTGATCAACCCAAAAATACATTATCGGCTTATGAGAAGCTTTATGTGAAGAATAAAATGAGTAAAGGAATAAATAAACGAAGATCATTCTTGCCATACAAACACAATATATTTGGATTCTTTACCAACATGCACGGACTGAGTAGGAACCTGCACCCCTTTTGAGATTGAATTATCAACTTTTTTCATTATTGAGGATTTATATTATTTTGACAATGTAGATTAATTTAATGTACATAGTCATTAGCCAAATAGCGTTAGGATTTTTAATGTTTTTCTCTTGACAAAAATCAAATGCTAATAATTCCCCTTATGATAATGAGGAGAGAATGGTTTGTTATTTTATGATAGAGTCCAAATTCTCACGTGTGTCTAATTACAGGGTAACCTGTGATGCACATATATTTTTGTCATATCAAGTTATAATGGATAGTAACCTAAAACATGACAAGAAATTATAACTTTTGATTTCATCTTACACCATTGTCACCATATTAAAATGGATTTGTTTATTTTAAGAGTATATTTTGTCTTTTAAAATAGAAGAAATGTCAACTTCAATTTTTTATATATATGACAGAATTAAAATTAGTTTATGTGGTACCTATGACAAATATTCGACCTTAGAACCTTGTTACAAATCACATTAAGTGACTACCTCAAATGATTATTGTTTTAAATGAGTTTGTAACGCCTTTTTCCCATAATTATTTTGTTTCGCAACCGACAAATGGAATAACATAGGCTCCACCAAAATAGCTATAGAACTCCTTTGTAATTCTACTTGTTCTTTTTTACATGATTTTTTTTCCTTCCAGTCAATAGAAAAAAGCATTGTGAAGAGAGTTTAAATAGGTACATAAAAGTGGTCACTTGAATAAGTAAACATAAATGAGACAAAATGGACAATATAAATTTATATCACTAATTGCATCTAGCAAATAAATATCATATAGTTTTCATGATTTTTACGTATTGAAGAAACACTTTTCTAATGTAAATTTCATAATAATGACATGTAATATCTTTTTTTTTCTCCCATTAAAATGTGTACTTGTAAAAATATATTTGGAGTTTTGTATAATTTGAAAATCCTAAAAACAAACAATATAGGCTTATCTCCAAAGCTTCAAGTAAATAATATGTTAGCTTATAAAGCTCAAACTCAAGTTAGCAAAATAAAGTTAAAAAAAAAACAAATATTTTATATGATAAAATTTCATACATAAATAAAAAGCTCTCTTTACCCTTTTCCCATTAAATGCCATCCTCTCCCCTTGTTCTCTACACTCTCAAGCACAAGAAATTCTTGTAAAATAAATGAAAAGTGGGTCCTCTTTTGCTTTCCATGAAATAAATAAACTCAAAATAAAAACTTACAAAAAATGTCATGAGGTAGAGCGATATTGGTAGATCCTTGTAATATATTAGGGACAAACCCACACATCTCAAGAAATAAAAGTAAAATAAAACATTATTCAAATCACATGTGAATGTGTATCTGATCGTTACCTTAGTAAAGCCTTTCCTAATATAACTTTGAAAGCGATCTAACATCCATATCTTACATAAAAGTTATTAATAAATTTAATATATAATCATTTTCTATAATACATCATACGGTTTTCTACAAAAAATATTAAAATGGATTATATTTAGCTGGTTAATTTTGGGGATGTTACAATATAAAATATCTACAATTAATTTGAGTATTATTTAATTTTTACCTTAACGATTTATCATATTAAAATATAGATCATTTCAAATAAAATAACATGTAATTATCTAAAATAGATCTATCAACATTAAGCAACTCATATGAAGTTTTATTATTGCACACTAATGGGAATAAAATGAACCAATATGCATTATCTGTTTAATCTATATTTTCTTTTATTTGATAGTTCTATTAAACAACAGATAAAATGAAAATTATTAAAGCACTATTTCTAAAAAAAAATTCAAATGTTTTATTTCCTAAAAAATAATTATGGATTTTACTTTGAAAATGTTTTTTTATATATACGTTCTACATAGGGATAATGTCATGAAATTTAAATTTAAATTCTTTTCATCTAAGTACAATTTCATTTTTTTTCAATTAAATTTTTTTATTCTTATATTAGAAACTAACAATAAAATTCTAATTGATAACCATACTATATAAGTAGCCACTAACAAGCAAAACTGAAGTGGTTGCACTTACCAATAAGTTGTTTAACACCTCCAAACCATAAGAACTAGCAAATATTTTTCTATAAGAGGGGAAATTATCGTAAATCCCAATATAATATCCTTAATTGAAAAAAAATTATTCGAACTAAAATTGTTTAGAAAGAAATCTAAGTTGTAACGTAAAACAAATTTGCAAGTTCTTAACACTCTTCACACCTTTCGCTTATAACTACCTCCCTAAATATCCAAGCTAACCGAGTTCCATTGAACTGACATTGTAAAACAACACATTGTTTTTTATATATAAATATTTCTCATTAACAACCGCTTCCAATATTCATTTCACTTTATCACATATCTCAATCTCTCTATTGAAACAAAATGCAGAAAACAAACTCAAATATAGAGGTGTTAAGGGTGCAAGCACTATCAATTCTCTGTACACCTCACCCTTTTCTTGGTTTTTCTTTCTTAGCTCCCATTCAAGATAAAGTTGATCCATGCTGTGACACAAAGGACCCAATAAGTGACGACACGTCTTTTGATTTTGATGGCTTTGCTTTCATTCAAGATAATCTTGATCCATATTGTAGCACAAAAATACAAATTAACAACGATTCTTTTTTAGATTTTGAAGTCTTTGCTCCCGTTAAAGATAAATCTGAATCATATTGCAGCTCCAATCAACAAATTCACAATAGTGATGGAGAAAATACTGAAGAGCGAGAATTTACTTTTTCATGCACTGATGTCCAAGGAATGGAAATATTTGCCGATGACATATTTGAAAATGGAAAAATGCGAACATTACTCCCTACTTTTAACCAATCTCTTCAATTCTTCCCCACCACAAATAACAAAGCTTCAAATCTTCGACCTCCCATAAAGAACATCTTTATTAAGAATTCTATAAGTCCAAAATCAATATCGGGTGGTATTTCTAAAAAAACTCAAAATGAGTTATTGCTAAATATGACAATTAAAAGTTCAAGTGATTGCTATGAAAAAAGCAACTCCACAGGGTCATCAAATCTATGGAGACTTAGACAAAATATGAATATTCGAAGTAATAGTGACCATATGGATTCTTATGTCATATTGAATCCTTCGGTGCCAAAAACGACAATCAAGCACAAGGTAGATGACATCATTGTTAAAAAGAGAAAGGGTGATCAACCCAAAAATACATTATCGGCTTATGAGAAGCTTTATGTGAAGAATAAAATGAGAAAAGGAATAAATAAACGAAGATCATTCTTGCCATACAAACACAATATATTTGGATTCTTTACCAACATGCACGGACTGAGTAGGAACCTGCACCCCTTTTGAGATTGAATTATCAACTTTTTTCATTGTTGAGGATTTATATTATTTTGACAATGTAGATTAATTTAATGTACATAGTCATTAGCCAAATAGCGTTAGGATTTTTAATGTTTTTCTCTTGACAAAAATCAAGTGCTAATAATTCCCCTTATGATAATGAGGAGAGAATGGTTTGTTATTTTATGATAGAGTCCAAATTCTCACGTGTGTCTAATTACAGGGTAACCTGTGATGCACATATATTTTTGTCATATCAAGTTATAATGGATAGTAACCTAAAACATGACAAGAAATTATAACTTTTGATTTCATCGTACACCATTGTCACCATATTAAAATGGATTTGTTTATTTTAAGAGTATATTTTGTCTTTTAAAATAGAAGAAATGTCAACTTCAATTTTTTATATGGAATGACAGAATTAAAATTAGTTTATGTGGTACCTATGACAAATATTCGACCTTAGAACCTTGTTGCAAATCACATTAAGTGACTACCTCAAATGATTATTGTTTTAAATGAGTTTGTAACGCCTTTTTCCCATCATTATTTTGTTTCGTAACCGACAAATGGAATAACATAGGCTCCACCAAAATAGCTATAGAACTCCTTTGTAATTCTACTTGTTCTTTTATGCATGATTTTTTTCCTTCCCGTCAATAGAAAAAAGCATTGTGAAGAGAGTTTAAATAGGTACATAAAAGTGGTCACTTGAATAAGTAAACATAAATGAGACAAAATGGACAATATAAATTTATATCACTAATTGCATCTAGCAAATAAATATCATATAGTTTTCATGATTTTTACGTATTGAAGAAACACTTTTCTAATGTAAATTTCATAATAATGACATGTAATATCTTATTTTTTCTCCCATTAAAATGTGTACTTGTAAAAATATATTTGGAGTTTTGTATAATTTGAAAATACTAAAAACAAACAATATAGGCTTATCTCCAAAGCTTCAAGTAAATAATATGTTAGCTTATAAAGCTCAAACTCAAGTTAGCAAAATAAAGTTTAAAAAAAAACAAATATTTTATATGATAAACTTTCATACATAAATAAAAAGCTCTCTTTACCCTTTTTCCATTAAATGCTATCCTCTCCCCTTGTTCTCTACACTCTCAAGCACAAGAAAGTTCTTGTAAAATAAATGAAAAGTGGGTCCTCTTTTGCTTTCCATGAAATAAATAAAGTCAAAATAAAAACTTACAAAAAACTTCATGAGGTAGAGCGATATTGGTAGATCCTTGTAATATATTAGGGACAAACCCACACATCTCAAGAAATAAATGTAAAATAAAACATTATTCAAATCACATGTGAATGTGTATCTTACCGTTACCTTAGTAGAGCCTTTCCTAATATAACTTGGAAAGAGATCTAACATCCATATCTTACATAAAAGTTATTAATAAATTTAATATATAATCATTTTCTATAATACATCATACGGTTTTCTACAAAGGAACTTAAAATGGATATTATTTAGCTGGTTAATTTTTGGGATGTTACAATATAAAATATCTACAATTAATTTGAGTATTATTTAATTTTTACCTTAACAGTTTATCATATTAAAATATAGATCATTTCAAATAAAATAACATGTAATTATATAAAATAGATCTATCAATATTAAGCAACTCATATGAAGTTTTATTATTGCACACTAATGGGAATAAAATGAACCAATATGCATTATCTGTTTAATCTATATTTTCTTTTATTTGATAGTTCTATTAAACAACAGATAAAATGAATATTATTAATGCACTATTTCTAAAAATAAATTCAAATGTTTTATCTCCTAAAAAATAATTATGGATTTTACTTTGAAAATATTTTTTTATATATACGTTCTACATAGGGATAATGTCATGAAATTTAAATTTAAATATTTTTCATCTAAGTATAATTTCATTTTTTTTCAATTAAATTTTTTTATTCTTATGTTAGAAACTAACAATAAAATTCTAATTGATAACCATACTATATAAGTAGCCACTAACAAGCAAAACTGAAGTGGTTGCACTTACCAATAAGTTGTTTAACACCTCCAAACCATAAAAACTAGCAAACATTTTTCTATAAGAGGCGAAATTATCGTAAATCCCAATATAATATCCTTAATTGAAAAAAAAAATTATTCGAACTAAAATTGTTTAGAAACAAATCTAAGTTGTACCATAAAACAAATTTGCAAGTTCTTAACACTCTTCACACCTTTCGCTTATAAATACCTCCCTAAATATCCAAGCTAACCAAGTTCCATTGAACTGACATTGTAAAACAACATATTGTTTTTTATATATAAATATTTCTCATTAACAACCGCTTCCAATATTCATTTCACTTTATCACATATCTCAATCTCTCTATTGAAACAAAATGCAAAACAAACTCAAATATAGAGATGTTAAGGGTGCAAGTACTATCAATTCTCTGTACACCTCACCCTTTTCTTAATTTTTCTTTCTTAGCTCCCATTCAAGATAAAGTTGATCCATGCTGTGACACAAAGGACCCAATAAGTGACGACACGTCTTTTGATTTTGATGGCTTTGCTTTCATTCAAGATAATCTTAATCCATATTGTAGCACAAAAATACAAATTAACAATGATTCTTTTTTAGATTTTCAAGTCTTTGCTCCCATTAAAGATAAATCTGAATCATATTGCAGCTCCTATCAACAAATTCACAATAGTGATGGAGAAAATACTGAAGAGCGAGAATTTACTTTTTCATGCACTGATGTCCAAGGAATGGAAATATTTGCCGATGACATATTTGAAAATGGAAAAATGCGAACATTACTCCCTACTTTTAACCAATGTCTTCAATTCTTCCCCGCCACAAATAACAATGCTTCACATCTTCGACCTCCCATAAAGAACATCTTTATTAAGAATTCTATAAGTCCAAAATCAATATCGGGTGGTATTTCTAAAAAAACTCAAAATGAGTTATTGCTAAATATGACAATTAAAAGTTCAAGTGATTGCTATGAAAAAAGCAACACCACAGGGTCATCAAATCAATGGAGACTTAGACAAAATTTGAATCTTCGAATTAATAGTGACCATATGGATTCTTATGTCATATTGAATCCTTCGGTGCCAAAAACGACAATCAAGCCCAAGGTAGATGACATCATTGTTAAAAATAGAAAGGGTGATCAACCCAAAAATACATTATCGGCTTATGAGAAGCTTTATGTGAAGAATAAAATGAGAAAAGGAATAAATAAACGAAGATCATTCTTGCCATACAAACACAATATATTTGGATTCTTTACCAACATGCACGGACTGAGTAGGAACCTGCACCCCTTTTGAGATTGAATTATCATTTTTTTCATTGTTGAGGATTTATATTATTTTGACAATGTAGATTAATTTAATGTACATAGTCATTAGCAAAATAGCGTTAGGATTTTTAATTTTTTTCTCTTGACAAAAATCAAGTGCTAAGAATTCCCCTTATGATAATGAGGAGAGAATGGTTTGTTATTTTATGATAGAGTCCAAATTCTCACGTGTGTCTAATTACAGGGTAACCTGTGATGCACATATATTTTTGTCATATCAAGTTATAATGGATAGTAACCTAAAACATGACAAGAAATTATAACTTTTGATTTCATCTTACACTATTGTCACCATATTAAAATGGATTTGTTTATTTTAAGAGTATATTTTGTCTTTTAAAATAGAAGAAATGTCAACTTCAATTTTTTATATGGAATGACAAAATTAAAATTAGTTTATGTGGTACCTATGTATAATATTCGACCTTAGAACCTTGTTGCAAATCACATTAAGTGACTACCTCAAATGATTTTTGTTTTTAATGAATTTGTAACGCCTTTTTCCCATCATTATTTTGTTTTGCAACAGACAAATGGAATAACATAGGCTCCACCAAAATAGCTATAGAACTCCTTTGTAATTCTACTTGTTCTTTTTTGCATGATTTTTTTCCTTCCAGTCAATAGAAAAAAGCATTGTGAAGAGAGTTTAAATAGGTACATAAAAGTGGTCACTTGAATAAGTAAACATAAATGAGACAAAATGGACAATACAAATTTATATCACTAATTGCATCTAGCAAATAAATATCATATAGTTTTCATGATTTTTATGTATTGAAGATACACTTTTCTAATGTAAATTTCATAATAATGACATGTAATATCTTATTTTTTCTCCCATTAAAATGTGTACTTGTAAAAATATATTTGGAGTTTTGTATAATTTGAAAATCCTAAAAACAAACAATATAGGCTTATTTCCAAAGCTTCATGTAAATAATATGTTAGCTTATATAGCTCAAACTCAAGTTAGCAAAATAAAGTTTAAAAAAAAAACAAATATTTTATATGATAAACTTTCATACATAAATAAAAAGCTCTCTTTACCCTTTTCCCATTAAATGGCATCCTCTCCCCTTGTTCTCTACACTCTCAAGCACAAGAAAGTTCTTGTAAAATAAATGAAAAGTGGGTCCTCTTTTGATTTCCATGAAATAAATAAACTCAAAATAAAAACTTACAAAAAACTTCATGAGGTAGAGCGATATTGGTAGATCCTTGTAATATATTAGGGACAAACCCACACATCTCAAGAAATAAAAGTAAAATAAAACATTATTCAAATCACATGTGAATGTGTATCTGACCGTTACCTTATTAGAGCCTTTCCTAATATAACTTGGAAAGAGATCTAACATCCATATCTTACATAAAAGTTATTAATAAATTTAATATATAATCATTTTCTATAATACATCATACGGTTTTCTACAAAGAAACTTAAAATGGATATTATTTAGCTGGTTAATTTTGGGGATGTTACAATATAAAATATCTACAATTAATTTGAGTATTATTTAATTTTTACCTTAACGATTTATCATATTAAAATATAGATCATTTCAAATAAAATAACATGTAATTATCTAAAATAGATCTATCAACATTAAGCAACTCATATGAAGTTTTATTATTGCACACTAATGGGAATAAAATGAACCAATATGCATTATCTGTTTAATATATATTTTCTTTTATTTGATAGTTCTATTAAACAACAGATAAAATGAAAATTATTAAAGCACTATTTCTAAAAATAAATTCAAATGTTTTATCTCCTAAAAAATAATTATGGATTTTACTTTGAAAATATTTTTTATATATACGTTCTACATAGGGATAATGTCATGAAATTTAAATTTAAATATTTTTCATCTAAGTATAATTTCATTTTTTTTCAATTAAATTTTTTTTCTTATATTAGAAACTAACAATAAAATTCTAATTGATAACCATACTATATAAGTAGCCACTAACAAGCAAAACTGAAGTGGTTGCACTTACCAATAAGTTGTTTAACACCTCGAAACCATAAGAACTAGCAAATATTTTTCTATAAGAGGGGAAATTATCGTAAATCCCAATATAATATCCTTAATTGAAAGAAAAAAATTATTCGAACTAAAATTGTTTAGAAACAAATCTAAGTTGTAACGTAAAACAAATTTGCAAGTTCTTAACACTCTTCACACCTTTCGCTTATAACTACCTACCTAAATGTCCAAGCTAACCGAGTTCCATTGAACTGACATTGTAAAACAACATATGGTTTTTTATATATAAATATTTCTCATTAACAACCGCTTCCAATATTCATTTCACTTTATCACATATCTCAATCTCTCTATTGAAACAAAATGCAGAAAACAAACTCAAATATAGAGGTGTTAAGGGTGCAAGCACTATCAATTCTCTGTACACCTCACCCTTTTCTTGATTTTTCTTTCTTAGCTCCCATTCAAGATAAAGTTGATCCATGCTGTGACACAAAGGACCCAATAAGTGACGACACGTCTTTTGATTTTGATGGCTTTGCTTTCATTCAAGATACTCTTGATCCATATTGTAGTACAAAAATACAAATTAACAACGATTCTTTTTTAGATTTTGAAGTCTTTGCTCCCGTTAAAAATAAATCTGAATCATATTGCAGCTCCAATCAACAAATTCACATTAGTGTTGGAGAAAATACTGAAGAGCGAGAATTTACTTTTTCATGCACTGGTGTCCAAGGAATGGAAATATTTGCCGATGACATATTTGAAAATGGAAAAATGCGAACATTACTCCCTACTTTTAACCAATGTCTTCAATTCTTCCCCGCCACAAATAACAATGCTTCACATCTTCGACCTCCCATAAAGAACATCTTTATTAAGAATTCTATAAGTCCAGAATCAATATCGGGTGGTATTTCTAAAAAAACTCAAAATGAGTTATTGCTAAATATGACAATTAAAAGTTCAAGTGATTGCTATGAAAAAAGCAACACCACAGGGTCATCAAATCAATGGAGACTTAGACAAAATTTGAATCTTCGAATTAATAGTGACCATATGGATTCTTATGTCATATTGAATCCTTCGGTGCCAAAAACGACAATCAAGCCCAAGGTAGATGACATCATTGTTAAAAAGAGAAAAGGGTGATCAACCCAAAAATACATTATCGGCTTATGAGAAGCTTTATGTGAAGAATAAAATGAGAAAAGGAATAAATAAACGAAGATCATTCTTGCCATACAAACACAATATATTTGGATTCTTTACCAACATGCACGGACTGAGTACGAACCTGCACCCCTTTTGAGATTGAATTATCAACTTTTTTCATTGTTGAGGATTTATATTATTTTGACAATGTAGATTAATTTAATGTACATAGTCATTAGCCAAATAGCGTTAGGATTTTTAATTTTTTTCTCTTGACAAAAATCAAGTGCTAATAATTCCCCTTATGATAATGAGGAGAGAATGGTTTGTTATTTTATGATAGAGTCCAAATTCTCACGTGTGTCTAATTACAGGGTAACCTGTGATGCACATATATTTTTGTCATATCAAGTTATAATGGATAGTAACCTAAAACATGACAATAAATTATAACTTTTGATTTCATCTTACACCATTGTCACCATATTAAAATGGATTTGTTTATTTTAACAGTATATTTTGTCTTTTAAAATAGAAGAAGTGTCAACTTCAATTTTTTATATGGAATGACAGAATTAAAATTAGTTTATGTGGTATCTATGACAAATATTCGACCTTAGAACCTTGTTACAAATCACATTAAGTGACTACCTCAAATGATTATTGTTTTAAATGAGTTTGTAACGCCTTTTTCCCATTATTATTTTGTTTCGCAACCGACAAATGGAATAACATAGGCTCCACTAAAATAGCTATAGAACTCCTTTGTAATTCTACTTGTTCTTTTTTGCATGATTTTTTTCTTTCCAGTCAATAGAAAAAAGCATTGTGAAGAGAGTTTAAATAGGTACATAAAAGTGGTCACTTGAATAAGTAAACATAAATGAGACAAAATGGACAATATAAATTTATATCACTAATTTCATCTAGCAAATAAATATCATATAGTTTTCATGATTTTTACGTATTGAAAAACACTTTTCTAATGTAAATTTCATAATAATGACATGTAATATCTTATTTTTTCTCCCATTAAAATGTGTACTTGTAAAAATATATTTGGAGTTTTGTATAATTTGAAAATCCTAAAAACAAACAATATAGGCTTATCTCCAAAGCTTCAAGTAAATAATATGTTAGCTTATAAAGCTCAAACTCAAGTTAGCAAAATAAAGTTTAAAAAAAACAAATATTTTATATGATAAACTTTCATACATAAATAAAAAGCTCTGTTTACCCTTTTCCCATTAAATGGCATCCTCTCCCCTTGTTCTTTACACTCTCAAGCACAATAAAGTTCTTGTAAAATAAATGAAAAGTGGGTCCTCTTTTGCTTTCCATGAAATAAATAAACTCAAAATAAAAACTTACAAAAAACTTCATGAGGTAGAGCGATATTGGTAGATCCTTGTAATATATTAGGGACAACCCACACATCTCAAAGAATAAAATTAAAATAAAACATTATTCAAATCAAATGTGAATGTGTATCTGATCGTTACCTTAGTAGAGCCTTTCCTTATATAACTTTGAAAGCGATCTAACATCCATATATTACACAAAAGTTATTAATAAATTTGATATATAATCATTTTCTATAATACATCATACGGTTTTCTACAAAGAAACTTAAAATGGATATTATTTAGCTGGTTAATTTTGGGGATGTTACAATATAAAATATCTACAATTAATTTGAGTATTATTTAATTTTTACCTTAACGATTTATCATATTAAAATATAGATCATTTCAAATAAAATAACATGTAATTATCTAAAATAGATCTATCAACATTAAGCAACTCATATGAAGTTTTATTATTGCACACTAATGGGAATAAAATGAACCAATATGCATTATCTGTTTAATCTATATTTTCTTTTATTTGATAGTTCTATTAAACAACAGATAAAATGAAAATTATTACAGCTTTATTTCTAAAAATAAATTCATATGTCTTATCTCCTAAAAAATAATTAAGGATTTTACTTTGAACATATTTTTTTATATATATGTTCTACATAAGGATAATGTCATGAAATTTAAATTTAAATTCTTTTCATCTAAGTATAATTTCATTTTTTTTCAATTAAACTTTTTTATTCTTTAATTAGAAACTAACAATAAAATTCTAATTGATAACCATACTATATAAGTAGCCACTAACAAGCAAAATTGAAGTGGTTGTGCTTACCAATAAGTTGTTTAACACCTCCAAACCATAAGAACTAGCAAATATTTTTCTATAAGAGGGGGAATTATCGTAAATCCCAATATAATATCCTTAATTGAAAAAAAAATTATTCAAACTAAAATTGTTTAGAAACAAATCTAAGTTGTAACGTAAAACAAATTTGCAAGTTCTTAACACTCTTCACACCTTTCGCTTATAACTACCTCCTTAAATATCCAAGCTAACCGAGTTCCATTAAATTGACATTGTAAAACAACACATTGTTTTTTATATATAAATATTTCTCATTAACAACCACTTCAAATATTCATTTCACTTTATCACATATCTCAATCTCTCTATTGAAACAAAATGCAGAAAACAAACTCAAATATAGAGGTGTTAAGGGTGCAAGCACTATCAATTCTCTGTACACCTCACCCTTTTCTTGATTTTTCTTTCTTAGCTCCCGTTCAAGATAAAGTTGATCCATGCTGTGACACAATGGACCCAATAAGTGACGATGCTTCTTTTGATTTTGATGGCTTTGCTTTCATTCAAGATAATCTTAATCCATATTGTAGCACAAAAATACAAATTAACAATGATTCTTTTTTAGATTTTGAAGTTTTTGCTCCCGTGAAAAATAAATCTGAATCATATTGCAGCTCCAATCATCAAATTCACAATAGTGATGGAGAAAATACTGAAGAGCGAGAATTTACTTTTTCATGCACTGATGTCCAAGGAATGTAAATATTTGCCGATGACATATTTGAAAATGGAAATATGCGAACATTACCCCCTACTTTTAACCAATCTCGTCAATTCTTCCCCACCACAAATAACAATGCTTCACATCTTCGACCTCCCATAGAGAACATCTTTATTAAGAATTCTATAAGTCCACAATCAATATCGTGTGGTATTTCTAACAAAATTCAAAATGAGTTATTGCTAAATATGACAATTAAAAGTTCAAGTGAGTGCTATGAAAAAAGCAACTCCACAGGGTCGTCAAATCTATGGAGACTTAGACAAAATTTGAATCTTCGAAGTAATAGTGACCATGTGGATTCTTTTGTCATATTGAATCCTTCGGTGCCAAAAATGACAATCAAGCCCAAGGTAGATAATGTCATTGTTAAAAAGAGAAAGGGTGATCAACCAAAAAAATACATTATCGGCTTATGAGAAGCTTTATGTGAAGAATAAAACGAGAAAAGGACTAAATAAACAAAGATCATTCTTGCCATACAAACACAATATATTTGGATTCTTTACCAACATGCACGGACTGAGTAGGAACCTGCACCCCTTTTGAGATTGAATTATCACCTTTTTTCATTGTTGAGGATTTATATTATTTTGACAATGTATATTAATTTAATGTACATAGTCATTAGCCAAATAGCGTTAGGATTTTTAATTTTTTTCTCTTGACAAAATTCAAGTGCTAATAATTCCCCTTATGATAATGAGGAGAGAATGGTTTGTTGTTTTATGATAGAATCCAAATTCTCACGTGTGTCTAATTACAGGGTAACCTGCGATGCACATATATTTTTGTCATATCAAGTTATAATGGATAGTAACCTAAAACATGACAAGAAATAATAACTTTTGATTTCATCTTACACCATTGTCACCATATTAAAATGGATTTGTTTATATTAAGAGTATATTTTGTCTTTTAAAATAGAAGAAATGTCAACTTCAATTTTTTATATGGAATGGCAGAATTAAAATTAGTTTATGTGGTACCTATGACCAATATTCGACCTTAGAACCTTGTTACAAATCACATTAAGTGACTACCTCAAATGATTATTGTTTTAAATGAGTTTGTAACGCCTTTTTCCCATCATTATTTTGTTTCGTATCCGACAAATGGAATAACATAGGCTCCACCAAAATAGCTATAGAACTCCTTTGTAATTCTACTTGTTCTTTTTTGCATGATTTTTTTCCTTCCAGTCAATAGAAAAAAGCATTGTGAAGTGAGTTTAAATAGGTACATAAAAGTGGTCACGTGAATAAGTAAACATAAATGAGACAAAATGGACAATATAAATTTATATCACTAATTGCATCTAGCAAATAAATATCATATAGTTTTCATGATTTTTACGTATTTAAGAAACACTTTTCTAATGTAAATTTCATAACAATGACATGTAATATCTAATTTTTTTCTCCCATTAAAATGTGTACTTGTAAAAATATATTTGGAGTTTTGTATAATTTTAAAATCCTAAAATCAAACAATATGGGCTTATCTCCAAAGCTTTAAGTAAATAATATGTTAGCTTATAAAGCTCAAACTCAAGATAGAAAAATAAAGTTTAAAAAAAACCAAATATTTTATATGATAAACTTTCATACATAAATAAAAAGCTCTCTTTACCCTTTTCCCATTAAATGGCATCCTCTCCCCTTGTTCTCTAAACTCTCAAGCACAAGAAAGTTCTTGTAAAATAAATGAAAAGTGGGTCCTCTTTTGCTTTCCATGAAATAAATAAACTCAAAATAAAAACTTACAAAAAACTTCATGAGGTAGAGCGATATTGGTAGATCCTTGTAATATATTAGGGACAAACCCACACATCTCAAAGAATAAAAGTAAAATAAAACATTATTCAAATCACATGTGAATGTGTATCTTATCGTTACCTTAGTAGAGTCTTTCCTAATATAACTTTGAAAGCGATCTAACATCCATATCTTACATAAAAGTTATTAATAAATTTAATATATAATCATTTTCAATAATACATCATACGATTTTCTACAAAGAAACTTAAAATGGATATTATTTAGCTGGTTAATTTTGGGGATGTTACAATATAAAATATCTACAATTAATTTGAGTATTATTTAATTTTTACCTTAATGATTTATCATATTAAAATTTAGATCATTTCAAATAAAATAACATGTAATTATCAAAAATAGATCTATCAAGATTAAGAAACTCATATGAAGTTTTATTATTGCACACTAATGGGAATAAAATGAACCAATATTCATAATCTGTTTACTCTATATTTTCTTTTATTTGATAATTCTATTAAACAACATATAAAATGAAAATTATTACAGCACTATTTCTAAAAATAAATTCAAATATCTTATCTCCTAAAAGATAATTAAGGATTTTACTTCGAAAATA
The DNA here is from genome assembly GCA_948472305.1 of Vicia faba. Taxonomy (NCBI): domain Eukaryota; kingdom Viridiplantae; phylum Streptophyta; class Magnoliopsida; order Fabales; family Fabaceae; genus Vicia; species Vicia faba. The sequence continues at coordinate 237,464,885 of OX451739.1, read as the reverse complement.
TTTTTTTATATATATGTTCTACATAAGGATAATGTCATGAAATTTAAATTTAAATTCTTTTCATCTAAGTATAATTTCATTTTTTTTTCAATTAAATTTTTTTATTCTTTAATTAGAAACTAACAATAAAATTCTAATGGATAACCATACTACATAAGTAGCCACTAACAAGAAAAACTGAAGTGGTTGCACTTACCAATAAGTAGTTTAACACCTCCAAACCATAAAAACTAGCAAATATTTTTCTATAAGAGGGGAAATTATGGTAAATCCCAATATAATATCCTTAATTGAAAAAAAATTATTCGAACTAAAATTTTTTAGAAACAAATCTAAGTTGTAACGTAAAATAAATTTGCAAGTTCTTAACACTCTTCACACATTTCGCTTATAACTACCTCCTTAAATATCCAAGCTAACCGAGTTCCATTCAACTAACATTGTAAAACAACACATTGTTTTTTATATATAAATATTTCTCATTAACAACCGCTTCCAATATTCATTTCAGTTTATCACATATCTCAATCTCTCTATTGAAACAAAATGCAGAAAACAAACTCAAATATAGAGGTGTTAAGGGTGAAAGCACCATCAATTCTCTGTACACCTCACCCTTTTCTTTATTTTTCTTTCTTAGCTCCCATTCAAGATAAAGTTTATCCATGCTGCGACACAAAGGACCCAATAAGTGATGATGCGTCTTTTGATTTTGATGGCTTTGCTTTCTTTCAAGATAATCTTGATCCATATTATAGCACAAAAATACAAATTAACAACGGTTCTTTTTTAGATTTTGAAGTCTTTGCTCCCGTTAAAGATAAATCTGAATCATATTGGAGCTCCAATCAACAAAATCACAATAGTGATGGAGAAGATACTAAAGAACGAGAATTTACTTTTTCATGCACTGATGTCCAAGGAATGGAAATATTTGCCGATGACATATTTGAAAATGAAAAATGCGAACATTACTCCATACTTTTAACCAATATCTTCATTTCTTCCCCGCCACAAATAACAATGCTTCACATATTCGACCTCCCATAAAGAACATCTTTATTAAGAATTATATAAGTCCACGATCAATATCGGGTGGTATTTCTAAAAAAACTCAAAATGAGTTATTGCTAAATATGACAATGAAATGTTCAAGTGAGTGTTATGAAAAAAGCAACTCCACAGGGTCCTCAAATTTATGGAGACTTAGACAAAATTTGGATCTTCAAAGTAATAATGACCATATGGATTCTTTTGTCATATTGAATCCTTCGGTGCCAAAAACAACAATCAAGCCAAAGGTAGATAACATCACTGTTAAAAAGAGAAAGGGTGATCAACCCAAAAATACATTATCGGCTTATAAGAAGCTTTATGTGAAGAATAAAACGAGAAAAGGAATAAAAAAACGAAGATCATTCTTGCCATACAAACACACACTATTTGTATTCTTTACCAACATGCACGGACTGAGTAGGTACCTGCACCCCTTTTGACAATGTAGATTAATTTAATGTACATAGTCATTAGCCAAATAGCATTAGGATTTTTAATTTTTTTTCTCTTGACAAAAATCAAGTGCTAATAATTCCCCTTATGATAATGAGGAGAGAATGGTTTGTTTTTTTATGATAGAGTCCAAATTCTCACGTGTGTCTAATTACAGGGTAACCTGTGATGCACATATATTTTTGTCATATCAAGGTATAATGGATAGTAACCTAAAACATGACAAGAAATAATAACTTTTGATTTCATATTACTCCATTGTCACCATATTAAAATGGATTTGTTTATTTTAAGAGTATATTTTTCTTTTAAAATAGAAGAAATGCCAACTTCAATTTTTTATATGGAATCACGAAATTAAAATTAGTTTATGTGGTACCTATGACAAATATTCGACCTTAGAACCTTGTTACAAATCACATTAAATGACTACCTCAAATGATTATTGTTTTAAATGAATTTGTAACTCCTTTTTCCGATCATTATTTTGTTTCACAACCGACAAATGTAATAATATAGGCTCCACCAAAATAGCTATAGAACTCCTTTGAATTCTACATGTTCTTTTTTGCATGATTTTTTTCCTTCCAGTAAAGACAAAAAAAATTGTGAACAGAGTTTAGATAGGTATGTAAAAGTGGTCACGTGAGGAAGTAAACATAAATGAGACAAAATGGACAATATAAAATTTATATCACTAATTGCATCTAGCAAATAAATATCATATAGTTTTCATGATTTTTACGTATTGAAGAAACACTTTTCTAATGTACATTTCATAACAATGACATGTAATATCTTATTTTTTTCTCCCATTAAAATGTGAACTTGTAAAAATATATTTGGTGTTTTGTATAATTTGAAAATCCTAAAAACAAACAATATGGGCTTATCTCCAAAGCTTCAAGTAAATAATATATTAGCTTAAAAAGCTCAAACTCAAGATAGCAAATTAATGTTTAAAAAAAAAATAAAAACAAATATTTTATATGATAAACCATTATACATAAATAAAAAGCTCTCTTTACCCTTTTTCCTATTAAATGACATCCTCTCCCCTTGTTCTCTACACTCTCAAGCACAAGTAAGTTCTTGTAAAATAAATGAAAAGTGGGTCCTCTTTTACTTTCCATGAAATAAATAAACTCAAAATAAAAAATTACAAAAAACTTCATGAGGTAGAGCGATATTTGTAGATCCTTGTAATATATTAGGGACCAATCCACACATCTCAAAGAATAAAAGTAAAATAAAACATTATCCAAATCATATGTGAATGTGTATCTGATCGTTACCTTAGTAGAGCCTTTCCTAATATCACTTTGAAAGCTATCTAACATCCATATCTTAAATAAATAGTATTAATAGATTTAAAATATAATCATTTTCTATAATACATCATATGGTTTTCTATAAAGAAACTTAAAATGGATATTATTTAGCTGGTTAATTTGAGTATTATTAAATTTTTACCTTAACAATTTATCATATTAAAATTTAGATCATTTAAAAAAAAACATGTAATTATCAAAAATTGATCTATCAACAGTAAGCAACTCATGTGAAGTTTTATTATTGCACACTAATGGGAATAATATGAACCAATATGCATTATCTGTTTAATCTATATTTTCTTTTATTTGATAGTTCAATTAAACAACAGATAAAATGAAAATTATTAAAGCACTATTTCTAAAAATAAATTTAAATGTTTTATCTCCTAAAAAATAATTATGTATTTTACTTCGAAAATATTTTTTTATATATATGTTCTAGATAAGGATAATGTCATCAAATATAAATTTTAATTCCTTTCATCTAAGTATAATTTCATTTTTATTTAATTAAAATTTTTTATTCTTAAATTAGAAACTAACAATAAAATTCTAATTGATAACCATACTATATAAGTAGCCACTAACAAGCAAAACTAAAGTGGTTGCACTTACCAATAAGTAGTTTAATACCTCCAAACCATTGAAACTATCAAATATTTTTCTATAAGAGGGGAAATTATTGTAAATTCCAATATAATTTCCTTAATTGAAAAAAAAATTATTCGAACTAAAATTGTTTACAAACAAATCTATGTTGTGATGTAAAACAAATTTGCAAGTTCTTAACACTCTTCATACCTTTCGCTTATAACTACCTCCTTGAATATCCAAGCTAACCGAGTTCCATTGAACTGACATTGTAAAACAACAAATTGTTTTTTATATATAAATATTTCTCATTAACAACCGCTTCCAATTCACTTTATCACATATCTCAATCTCTCTATTGAAACAAAATGCAGAAAACAAACTCAAATATAGAAGTGTTAAGGGTGCAAGCACTATCAATTCTCTGTAAACCTCACCCTTTTCTTGATTTTTCTTTCTTAGCTCCCATTCAAGATAAAGTTTATCCATGCTCCGACACAAAGGACCCAATAAGTGACTATGCATCTTTTGATTTTGATGGATTTGCTTTCATTCAAGATAATCTTGATCCATATTGTAGCACAAAAATACAAATTAACAATGATTATTTTTTAGATTTTGAAGTCTTTGCTCCCATTGAAGATAAATTCTGAATCATATTGGAGCTCCAATAAAAAAATTTACAATAGTGATGGAGAAAATAATGAAGAGCATGAATTTTCTTTTTCATGCACTGATGTCCAAGGAATGGAAGTATTTGTCGATGACATATTTGAAAGTGGAAAAATGTGAACATTACTCCCTACTTTTAATCAATCTCTTCAATTCTTCCCCACCACAAATAACAATGCTTCACATCTTAGACCTCATATAAAGAACATCTTTATTAAGAATTCTATAAGTCCATGAGCAATATCGGGTGGTATTTCTAAAAAAACTCAGAATGAGTTATTGCTAAATATGACAATGAAATGTTCAAGTGAGTGTTATGAAGAAAGCAACTCCAAAGGGTCATCAAATCTATGGAGACTTAGACAAAATTGGGATCTTCGAAATAATAGTGACCATAGGGATTCTTTTGTCATATTGAATCCTTCAGTGCCAAAAACAACAATCAAGCCAAAGGTAGATAACATCATTGTTAAAAAGAGAAAGGGTGATCAACCCAAAAATACATTATCGATGAGAAGCTTTATGTGAAGAATAAAACGAGAAAAGGAATAAATAAACGAAGATCATTCTTGCCATACAAACACACACTATTTGGATTCTTTACCAACATGCACAGACTAAGTAGGTAGTTGCACCCCTTTTGAGATTGAATTATCAACTTTTTTCACTGTTGAGGATTCATATTATTTTGACAATGTAGATTAATTTAATGTACATAGTCATTAGCCAAATAGCATTAGGATTTTTAAATTTTTTCTCTTGACAAAAATCAAGTGCTAATAATTCCCCTTATGATAATGAGGAGAGAATGGTTTGTTGTTTTATGATAGAGTCCAAATTCTCACGTGTGTCTAATTACAGGGTAACCTGTGATGCACATATATTTTTGTCATATCAAGGTATAATGGATAGTAACCTAAAACATGACAAGAAATAATAACTTTTGATTTCATATTACTCCATTGTCACCATATTAAAATGGATTTGTTTATTTTAAGAGTATATTTTTCTTTTAAAATAGAAGAAATGCCAACTTCAATTTTTTATATGGAATCACGAAATTAAAATTAGTTTATGTGGTACCTATGACAAATATTCGACCTTAGAACCTTGTTACAAATCACATTAAATGACTACCTCAAATGATTATTGTTTTAAATGAATTTGTAACTCCTTTTTCCGATCATTATTTTGTTTCACAACCGACAAATGTAATAATATAGGCTCCACCAAAATAGCTATAGAACTCCTTTGAATTCTACATGTTCTTTTTTGCATGATTTTTTTCCTTCCAGTAAAGACAAAAAAAATTGTGAACAGAGTTTAGATAGGTATGTAAAAGTGGTCACGTGAGGAAGTAAACATAAATGAGACAAAATGGACAATATAAAATTTATATCACTAATTGCATCTAGCAAATAAATATCATATAGTTTTCATGATTTTTACGTATTGAAGAAACACTTTTCTAATGTACATTTCATAACAATGACATGTAATATCTTATTTTTTTCTCCCATTAAAATGTGAACTTGTAAAAATATATTTGGTGTTTTGTATAATTTGAAAATCCTAAAAACAAACAATATGGGCTTATCTCCAAAGCTTCAAGTAAATAATATATTAGCTTAAAAAGCTCAAACTCAAGATAGCAAATTAATGTTTAAAAAAAAAATAAAAACAAATATTTTATATGATAAACCATTATACATAAATAAAAAGCTCTCTTTACCCTTTTTCCTATTAAATGACATCCTCTCCCCTTGTTCTCTACACTCTCAAGCACAAGTAAGTTCTTGTAAAATAAATGAAAAGTGGGTCCTCTTTTACTTTCCATGAAATAAATAAACTCAAAATAAAAAATTACAAAAAACTTCATGAGGTAGAGCGATATTTGTAGATCCTTGTAATATATTAGGGACCAATCCACACATCTCAAAGAATAAAAGTAAAATAAAACATTATCCAAATCATATGTGAATGTGTATCTGATCGTTACCTTAGTAGAGCCTTTCCTAATATCACTTTGAAAGCTATCTAACATCCATATCTTAAATAAATAGTATTAATAGATTTAAAATATAATCATTTTCTATAATACATCATATGGTTTTCTATAAAGAAACTTAAAATGGATATTATTTAGCTGGTTAATTTGAGTATTATTAAATTTTTACCTTAACAATTTATCATATTAAAATTTAGATCATTTAAAAAAAAAACATGTAATTATCAAAAATTGATCTATCAACAGTAAGCAACTCATGTGAAGTTTTATTATTGCACACTAATGGGAATAATATGAACCAATATGCATTATCTGTTTAATCTATATTTTCTTTTATTTGATAGTTCAATTAAACAACAGATAAAATGAAAATTATTAAAGCACTATTTCTAAAAATAAATTTAAATGTTTTATCTCCTAAAAAATAATTATGTATTTTACTTCGAAAATATTTTTTTATATATATGTTCTAGATAAGGATAATGTCATCAAATATAAATTTTAATTCCTTTCATCTAAGTATAATTTCATTTTTATTTAATTAAAATTTTTTATTCTTAAATTAGAAACTAACAATAAAATTCTAATTGATAACCATACTATATAAGTAGCCACTAACAAGCAAAACTAAAGTGGTTGCACTTACCAATAAGTAGTTTAATACCTCCAAACCATTGAAACTATCAAATATTTTTCTATAAGAGGGGAAATTATTGTAAATTCCAATATAATTTCCTTAATTGAAAAAAAAATTATTCGAACTAAAATTGTTTATAAACAAATCTATGTTGTGATGTAAAACAAATTTGCAAGTTCTTAACACTCTTCATACCTTTCGCTTATAACTACCTCCTTGAATATCCAAGCTAACCGAGTTCCATTGAACTGACATTGTAAAACAACAAATTGTTTTTTATATATAAATATTTCTCATTAACAACCGCTTCCAATTCACTTTATCACATATCTCAATCTCTCTATTGAAACAAAATGCAGAAAACAAACTCAAATATAGAAGTGTTAAGGGTGCAAGCACTATCAATTCTCTGTAAACCTCACCCTTTTCTTGATTTTTCTTTCTTAGCTCCCATTCAAGATAAAGTTTATCCATGCTCCGACACAAAGGACCCAATAAGTGACTATGCATCTTTTGATTTTGATGGATTTGCTTTCATTCAAGATAATCTTGATCCATATTGTAGCACAAAAATACAAATTAACAATGATTATTTTTTAGATTTTGAAGTCTTTGCTCCCATTGAAGATAAATTCTGAATCATATTGGAGCTCCAATAAAAAAATTTACAATAGTGATGGAGAAAATAATGAAGAGCATGAATTTTCTTTTTCATGCACTGATGTCCAAGGAATGGAAGTATTTGTCGATGACATATTTGAAAGTGGAAAAATGTGAACATTACTCCCTACTTTTAATCAATCTCTTCAATTCTTCCCCACCACAAATAACAATGCTTCACATCTTAGACCTCATATAAAGAACATCTTTATTAAGAATTCTATAAGTCCATGAGCAATATCGGGTGGTATTTCTAAAAAAACTCAGAATGAGTTATTGCTAAATATGACAATGAAATGTTCAAGTGAGTGTTATGAAGAAAGCAACTCCAAAGGGTCATCAAATCTATGGAGACTTAGACAAAATTGGGATCTTCGAAATAATAGTGACCATAGGGATTCTTTTGTCATATTGAATCCTTCAGTGCCAAAAACAACAATCAAGCCAAAGGTAGATAACATCATTGTTAAAAAGAGAAAGGGTGATCAACCCAAAAATACATTATCGATGAGAAGCTTTATGTGAAGAATAAAACGAGAAAAGGAATAAATAAACGAAGATCATTCTTGCCATACAAACACACACTATTTGGATTCTTTACCAACATGCACAGACTAAGTAGGTAGTTGCACCCCTTTTGAGATTGAATTATCAACTTTTTTCACTGTTGAGGATTCATATTATTTTGACAATGTAGATTAATTTAATGTACATAGTCATTAGCCAAATAGCATTAGGATTTTTAAATTTTTTCTCTTGACAAAAATCAAGTGCTAATAATTCCCCTTATGATAATGAGGAGAGAATGGTTTGTTGTTTTATGATAGAGTCCAAATTCTCACGTGTGTCTAATTACAGGGTAACCTGTGATGCACATATATTTTTGTCATATCAAGGTATAATGGATAGTAACCTAAAACATGACAAGAAATAATAACTTTTGATGTCATCTTACTCCATTGTCACCATATTAAAATGGATTTGTTTATTTTAAGAGTATATTTTGTCTTTTAAAATAGAAGAAATGTCAACTTCAATTTTTTTATATGGAATGACGGGATTAAAATTAGTTTATGTGGTACCTAAGACAAATATTCGACTTTAGAACCTTGTTACTAATCACATTAAATGACTACCTCAAATGATTATTGTTTTAAATGAGTTTGTAACGACTTTTTTCCATCATAATTTTGTTTCGCAACCGACAAATGGAATAATATAGGGTCCACCAAAATAGCTATAGAACTCCTTTGAATTCTACATGTTCTTTTTTGCATGATTTTTTTCCCTCCAGTAAATACAGAAAAAATTGTGAACAGAGTTTAGATAGGTACATAAAAGTGGTCACGTGAGGAAGTAAACATAAATGAGATAAAATGGACAATATAAATTTATATCACTAATTGCATCTAGCAAATAAATATCATATAGTTTTCAGGATTTTTACGTATTGAAGAAACACTTTTCTAATGCACATTTCATAACAATGACATGTAATATCTTTTTTTTCTCCCATTAAAATGTGTACTTGTAAAAATATATTTGGAGTTTTATATAATTTGAAAATCCTAAAAACAAACAATATGGGCTTATCTCCAAAGCTTCAAGTAAATAATATGTTAGCTTATAAAGCTCAAACTCAAGATAGCAAAATAAAGTTTAGTAAAAAAAAAGAAAAACAAATATTTTATATGATAAACCATTATACATAAATAAAGAGCTCTCTTTACCCTTTTCGCATTAAATGACATCCTCTCCCCTTGTTCTCTACACTCTCAAGCACAAGAGAGTTCTCGTAAAATAAATGAAAAGTGGGTCCTCTTTTACTTTTCATGAAATAAATAAACTCAAAATAAAAACATACAAAAAACTTCATGAGGTAGAGCGATATTGGTAGATCATTGTAATATATTAGGGACAAATCCACACATCTCAAAGAATAAAAGTAAAATAAAACATTATCCAAATCATATGTGAATAAGTATCTGATCATAACCTTACTAGAGCCTTTCCTAATATCACTTTGAAAGCTATCTAACATCCATATCTTAAATAAAAAGTATTAATAGAATTAAAATATAATCCTTTTCTATAATACATCATACGGTTTTCTACAAAGAAACTTAAAATGGATATTATTTAGCTGGTTAATTTTGGGGATTTTACAATATAAAATATCTACAATTAATTTGAGTATTATTTAATTTTTACCTTAACAATTTATCATATTAAAATTTAGATCATTTCAAAAAAAAAACATGTAATTATCAAAAATAGATCTATGAACAGCAAGCAACTCATATGAAGTTTTATTATTGCACACTAATGGGAATAATATGAACCAATATGCATTATCTGTTAATCTATATTTTCTTTTATTTGATAGTTCTATTAAACAACAAATAAAATGAAAATTATTAAAGCACTATTTCTAAAAATAAATTCAAATGTTTTATCTCCTAAAAAATATTTAAGGATTTTACTTCAAAAATATTTATATATATATATATATGTTCTACATAAGGATAATGTCATGAAATATAAATTTAAATTCTTTTCATCTAAGTATAATTTCATTTTTTTTTTCAATTAAATTTTTTTATTCTTAAATTAGAAACTAACAATAAAATTCTAATTGATAACCATACTATATAAGTAGCCACTAACAAGCAAAACTATAGTGGTTGCACTTACCAATAAGTAGTTTAACACCTCCAAACCATAAAAACTATCAAATATTTTTCTATAAGAGGGGAAATTATCATAAATCCCAATATAATTTCCTTAATTGAAAAAAAAATTATTCGAACTAAAATTGTTTATAAACAAATCTAAGTTGTGACATAAAACAAATTTGCAAGTTCTTAACACTCTTCACACCTTTCGCTTATAACTACTTCCTTAAATATCCAAGCTAACCGAGTTCCATTAAACTGACATTGTAAAACAACAAATTATTTTTTATATATAAATATTTCTCATTAACAACCGCTTCCAATTCACTATATCACATATCTCAATCTCTCTATTGAAACAAAATGCAGAAAAAAACTCAAATATAGAGGTGTTAAGGGTGCAAGCACTATCAATTCTCTGTACACCTCGCCCTTTTCTTTATTTTTCTTTCTTAGCTCCCATTCAAGATAAAGTTGATCCATGCTCCGACACAAAGGACCCAATAAGTGATGATGCGTCTTTTGATTTTGATGGCTTTGCTTTCATTCAAGATAATCTTGATCCATATTGTAGCACAAAAATAGAAAATTAACAACGATTCTTTTTTAGATTTTGAAGTCTTTGCTCCCATTGAAGATAAATATGAATCATATTGGAGCTTCAATCAAAAAATTTACAATAGTGATGGAGAAAATAATGAAGAGCGGGAATTTTCTTTTTCATGCAATGATGTCCAAGGAATGGAAGTATTTGTCAATGACATATTTGAAAGTGGAAAAATGTGAACATTACTCCCTACTTTTAATCAATCTCTTCAATTCTTCCCCACCACAAATAACAATGCTTCACATCTTAGACCTCCCATAAAGAACATCTTTATTAAGAATTCTATAAGTCCATAATCAATATATGGTGGTATTTCTAAAAAAATGGAAAATGAGTTATTGCTAAATATGACAATGAAATGTTCAAGTGAGTGTTATGAAAAAAGCAACTCCACAGGGTTATCAAATCTATAGAGACTTAGACAAAATTTTGATCTTCGAAGTAATAGTCACCATATGGATTATTTTGTCATATTGAATCCTTCGGTGCCAAAAACAACAATCAAGCCAAAGGTAGATAACATCATTGTTAAAAAGAGAAAGGGTGGTCAACACAAAAATAAATTATCGGCTTATGAGAAGCTTTATGTGAAGAATAAAATGAGAAAAGGAATAAATAAACGAAGATCATTCTTGCCATACAAACACACAATATTTGGTCTCTTTACCAACATGCACGGACTGAGTAGGAACCTGCACCCCTTTTGAGATTGAATTATCAACTTTTTTCATTGTTGAGGATTCATATTATTTTTACAATGTTTATTAATTTAATGTACATAGTCATTACCCAAATAGCGTTAGGATTTTTAATTTTTTTCTCTTGACAAAAATCAAGTGCTAATAATTCCCCTTATGATAATGAGGAGAGAATGGTTTGTTATTTTATGATAGAGTCCAAATTCTCACGTGTGTCTAATTAAAGGGTAACCTGCGATGCACATATATTTTTGTCATATCAAGTTATAATGGATAGTAACCTAAAACATGACAAGAAATAATAACTTTCGATTTCATCTTACTCCACTGTCACCATATTAAAATGGATTTGTTTATTTTAAGAGTATATTTTGTCTTTTAAAATAGAAGAGGTCAAGGTGGGTGCCAATCTGGAACCCGGTGTCAATGAGCGTCTGATTCAGTTGTTACATGACTATGTTGAGATCTTTTCCTGGTCATAAGAAGACATGCCAGGACTTGATACACCCATTATGGTACATCGTCTGCCTACAAGAGAAGATTGTCTGCCAGTAAAGCAAAAGGTTCGCCGCATGAGACCTGATATTTCAGAAAAGATTAAAGCGGAGGTCATGAAACAATTCAATGTTGGATTCTTGGCTGTCACTTCCTACCCTCAATGGGTTGCCAACATTGTTCTCGTACCTAAAAAAGATGGCAAAGTACGAATGTGTATGGATTACAGATATTTGAATAGAGCGATCCCTAAAGATGATTTTCCACTCCCCCACATTTATATCCTGGTTGACAATACAGAACAACACAAAGTTTTTTCCTTCATGGACGAATTCTCAGGTTACAACCAAATCAAAATGGCACCTGAGGACATGGAGAAAACAACATTTGTCACATAGTGGGGCACATTCTGCTACAAGGTGATTCCATTCGGATTGAAGAATGCTGGGGAAACCTATCAGCACGCCATTGTAGCTTTATTTCACGACATGATACATCATGAAGTAGAGGTCTACATAGACGATAATAGCCAGATCACAAACAGAAGAAGAGCATCTTGGCCACTTACAAAAGCTGTTTGAGAAACTGAAGAAGTACAAGCTGAGGTTGAATCCAAACAAGTGCACATTTGGAGTACGGTCCGGTAAACTCCTAGGCTTTGTCGTCAGTAACAAAGGTACTGAGGTCGATCCTGCCAAAGTTAAAGCAATATAAGGGATGCCTACTCCTTGTACTGAGAAGGAAGTCATAGGATTCTTGGGACGCTTGAACTATATTTCCAGATTCATTTCTTACCTAACAGCTACTTGTGAGCCAATCTTTAAACTATTGAAGAAATATCAAGTAGTCAAATTGAATAATGAATGCCAATTTGCTTTTGACAAAATCAAAGAATACCTACAAGAACCTCATGTATTGATGGAACCAGTCGAGGGAAGACCATTGATCATGTATTTGACTATTTTAGAAAACTCGATGGGGTGTGTATTGGGGCAGCATGACGAGTCTGGACGAAAAGAGCACGCTATTTATTACCTGAGCAAAAAGTTTACCGACTGTGAAACCAGGTATTCATTGCTCGAGAAAACTTGTTGCGCTCTCGCATGAGCTGCTCGCCGTCTAAGACAGTATATGTTGACTCATACTACCTTGTTGATATCTAAGATGGATCCGATAAAGTACATCTTCGAAAAGCCTGCTCTTTCTGGGAGAATAGCTAGATGGCAGATGATCCTGACAGAGTACGACATACAGTATACTACCCGGAAAGATATAAAGGGAAGTGTAACAGCTGATCATCTTGCTCATCAAGCTGTAGAAGACTATCAGTCCATGAAGTTTGAATTCCCGGATGAAGACATCATGACATTAGACAACTGTGAAGAATTCAGGCCGTGTGACGGACCTGAACAAGGATCCCGATGGACCCTGTTCTTTTATGGGGCATCCAACACACTCGGAAATGGTATCGGCGCTGTACTCATATCTCTAGAAGGGTGTCATACTCCCTTTACTGCCAGACTTTACTTCAACTGTACAAACAACATGGCAGAATACGAAGCATGTATCTTTGGTCTCAGAGTTTCCATAAACTTGGGGATCAAATCGTTGGATGTATTCGGAGACTCAACTTTGGTCATCAGTCAGATCAAAGGGGAGTGGGACACAAAACACCCAAACCTTATCCCTTACAAAGAACATGTTTTGACATTGCTACCACATTTCGAGAAGATTACCTTCGAGCATTTCTCGTGAGAAGAAAATCAGCTAGAAGACGCTATAGCCACAATGTCATCTATGTTTAAACTTAATCTGGATAACGAGGCTCCCCAGATCACCATTGAACGAATGGATGAACCAGCGCACTTTCACGAGATTAATACTGAAGAGGTAGTGGACCAGCCTTGGTTTCATGAAGTCAAGAGGTATCTTGAGGCTCAAGAATATCCAGAAGGAGCTTCAATCAATGATAAGAAGTTCTTAAAGAGATTATCTGCTAAATTCTTCCTTAGTAATGGCATCCTGTACAAACGCAATCATGACTCCATTTTGCTTCAGTGTATGGATAAGGTTGAAGCTGAAAAGATCATGGCTGAATTACATGAAGGTACTTTTAGAACCCACTCCAGTGGGCATACGATGGCGAAGAAAATCCTACGGGCAGGCTATTATTGGTCTACCATGGAAGCATATTGCTATCAACATTCTCGAACCTGTCATAAGTGTCAAATTTATGGTGACAAGGTGCACGTACCTCCGACTCCTCTGAATGTCTTGACGGCTCCTTGGCCCTTTGCTATATGGGGAATTGATATGATTGGAGAAATCAAGCCGACAACCTCCAATGGACACCGCTTCATCCTAGTGGCCATTGACTATTTTACAAAGTGGATTGAAGTAGCTTCCTTCGCTTCTGTTACCAAAAATGTTGTTTCCCTCTTCATCAAGCAAAACATTATTTGCCGGTATGGTATCCCGGAAAGGATCATCAATGACAATGGTACAAATCTCAATAACACTATGATCACTGCATTATGCGAGCAATTCAAGATCTAGAATCATAATTCTTCTCCCTATTGGCCAAAGATGAATGATTCTGTCGAAGCTGCAAATAAGAACATTAAGAAGCTCATACAGAAAATGACACACATACAAAGACTGGCATGAGATGTTATCGTTCGCTCTCCACAGTTATCATACCACGGCTCGCACATCAACCGGGGAAACACCCTATTCTTTGGTTTACAACATGGAGGTTGTCTTTCCTATTGAGGTTCAAATCCCTTCTCTGAGAATTATGAAGGATGCAAGGTTGAATGAAGACGATTGGATCCATACTCAACTTGATCAACTAAATTTGATTGATGAAAAGAGACTTGTTGCTATTTTCCATGGTCAAATGTATCAAAAACGGATGATCGAGGCTTTCAACAAGAAAGTTAGGCGCCAAGTATATCAAGTTGGGGATCTAGTGATCAATCCTATCATCTTACCACAAAGTGATCCTAGGGGAAAATGGACTCCTACCTATGAAGGACCATTTGTAATCAAAAACATATTCTCCTGTGGGGGAATGATCTTGACCACCAAGGATGGCGACGACCTGCCACACCCTGCAAACGCGGACATAGTCAAAAGATACTATGCACAAGATACCCACTAGGTTGATATATCTAGGCAAAACAAGGGCATCCCGGCGAACCAAAAGGTTCGGGCAAAAATTAGGGATAAAATGAAAAATATGTACACCCGGCAAGTTGAAAACCCGAAAGGGCGACTTGGGGAAAAAAGGGTTTCAGGTGGACTAAAACCCAAAAGGGCGGTCCAGGAAAAAGTTAGGGAATTAAGGCGTACGACTATGTCCCGTTGGATTACTTTACAAACAACCTTTGACTTCTGTTAACAAGTTCAACGGTTCTGATCAATTCAATCAACTTTGGACAAGGCAACAAATAGACAAGACGCTCGGAGATGTGAAGGCTATAGTAGAATGGAAACCCCCTGCGATTTTTTACACAAAGCTATATTTTCTTTGTATCAAAATTTTCATTTGTTACGACGACATTCTCTTACTAGAATGTTTGTCTCCTTGTACAGAAATACTTACTCAAAGTCAATACAAAGACATCCCTTTGAAAGTGAAAAAACTATTTGTCTTTTTCTTTACGTTTGTGTTTTGTTTACAAAAACATCCAATGATTCATTGTTTAACATATGCATTTGAACATGATTACTGTTTACAAATAAACAAAATAAGAAAGACAATTACTGATAGGATGAAAGAATAGGAAAATGTCTCTAGGATATTCCATAAGTAATCCCATACAGTACGTCATTTAAATCCCCAGCGGAACGAAGCTCCCAGTTTACCAATCCCCGATAGAAATCATCCAATTTCTCCAGATTCACCAAGCAGATCTTATGAGTAGTACATGGAATTGTCCTCAGAACAAAATTTACTTCTCTCAACAAAAGTCCATCAATACTTCAACCTCAAGACATGAAAATTCACATATCCCCAGCAGCATTCAGGGATTTATTTTCCTCAATCAAACAGCAATGTGGCAAATCAGCTCATATACACATACATTGCATCCATATATCATAAACATTGCATCATACATTTCATGCAACATAAACTTTGTATTTTAACTAACATTTTACCCTTTTCAGGATAAGATTAACAGCTACCATTAACAATATGCAATCTTCATACAGTTCAGATAAGCTCCAAACACGGATGCCATCCTGATACTCATTCAGATTCAATTTTCAGATACAGTTCAGATACGCTCCAAACACGAATGCCATTCTGATACTCATTCAGATTCAACTTTCAGATACAGTACATATACGCTCCAGACACGGATGCCATTCTGATACTCATTCAGATTCAACTTTCAGATACAGTACATATACGCTCCAGACACAGATGCCATTCTGATACTCGTTCAGATACAAATTACAGATACAATACAGATACGCTCTAGACACATATGCCATTCTGATACTCATTCAGATTCAACTTTCAGATACAGTACAGATACGCTCCAGACACGAATTCCATTGTGATACTCATTCAGATACAACTTACAAATTTAGTACAGATACGCTCCAGACACGGATGCCATTCTGATACTCATTCAGATACAACTTACAGATACAGTTCAGGTACGCTCCAGACACGGACGCCATTTTGATACTCATTCTGTCAGCTTACAAATTATAATTCACAGAGCATTCTTGGATGGCATCTACAAGCCCATTTCCAACAAGATTTTGTCACCTCTCCAAATGGCATCTTTAAGCCCATTCCCTCAACCACACATCGTCGAGTGCAAATTTCTGGGAACTCTAGTGTCCAATCATTCTTTCACCTTCGAGTCACGAATGGCAAAACTCGCCAATCTAACTCTTCAGGTTTAAGAAGATTGAACAGGGGCAGCTGTTGTACCCCAAAATTTTCCCTCTTATTTATTAAGATTTTTCTCACAAGATCTCTTTGTCTCAAGACTGGATTAGGTTTTGACCAGCTCAAGACATCTCATCATGCACTGATGACCTAAAATTAGGGTTTGGGATTGCACAAGGATTTTTGGACTATCAATGCTTCATATGAATTTCAAGTATCATTATAGACCCCCAATATTATTCATGCCAAGTTTATAGTGTTGAATCACATTTTTGATCAGTCAATTGGACAGTTGACCTAAAAATCAGCTTTATTGGGGAAAAAGTCAACCATGGCCAATTTACAGTCAAACTTCATAATTTTTTATCCACATCAACATCTTAGACTCACATGTATCATTTTATCAAGTTTCGACCACAATTCCTCAAGAAATTTGATCAAATCATCAAAAGGGCAAAATGGTCAAAATTAGGGTTTTGACTCAGAAAGGGGAATTTCTGATTTTTGACCTAGAAAATGGTCAATTGGTTTAAGGCATGACCTCAAGAGTTCAATTGAATCATCTTGACCTAATGACATAGTTCAAAACATTGCAAGTCCATTGGATTGACAGATGAACTTTTCAGTCAACTGATCAAAAGTCAAATGTACACTGAAAAGTTAAACTTTGACTTTTTGGTCAAATTCAAGTGCCAAAGACAAAAATTCATCAAAATATGTCAAAATGTGAAACTTGTTCATCAAGAAATCAAAGGTTGAAGATTTTGTTTTGAAATTTGAAATTTTTTTAACTTAGAAATTTTTCAAAGTATAGAAAATTTCTTATTTTTTCTCAACTTTAAGCCAAATTCTCACCATGATACAAGTAGATTCAAAGGATGTTCCCAACATGAAAGTTGTAGATATCCATGAAATCTACAACTTTTATTCACACAATTTCTCCTAAAGATGTTTGGATCTCAAGATATAATTTTGTGAATACATGCTCATGAACTAAAATAACTTAGTGTAATTTTGCCCTAATTTAGGCAGGTTTTTGACCTAACTTCATGGCAACTTTTCACCTAGTTCCAAGAGGAATCTTGGAAAGAAATTTAAAGATGAGTTATGGATCACATTGCAAGCTTTCCAAAATGTCAAAGAACTCATTGAGAACATTCTTGAGTAGGGAGAATCGAAGAGATGAAGTTTGCAATTTCTCACTTTGATTTCAAGCCATTTCATGATGAACCAAAATTAAAATCCAAACCTAGGCTGCATAATATTTGCTTTGCAGGTCTCAAACTTGTTCCTCACTCCATAATTAAATGCTTACACAGTTGATAAAGCTTTAATCCAAGCATGAGAGCCTTTGTCCAAGCTTTAATTCCATAAATGGCACAAAGTTGCCATTTCCATTTTAGTAAAGCACAACTTTTTCATTTGTCAACTCCTTGAGCTTTGTACCTGTTCCTTCTGCACACATAAACCCTATAAACCAAAAGCAATGTGCCTAAGACTTGTACCAACTCAAATCAGGCTTGTACAAGCATGTAGAGAGTTGTCTCCTCACTTTTCTTCAAAAGCAAGCAATAGAGAAAAAAGTCTATAACTCAGAAATATGGAGGAAGCTTGAGGTCTAACCTTTTCTATACTTATACACAAACATATTGTAGCCTAGAACATGATTTAAAAAGCTCAGAAACTCTCCCAAACTCTCTATCACTAAAAACTTTCCATAACTTGCAGTTTTGCATCAAGCATAGCAATCTCAAAATCCACTCGCGCGTTTCAAGTTCTAATCACCTAAACACTTAACCTACTTCATATCTAAGTGTTCCAGACCATCACCCCTTCAGTGTAACTCCTCCTTCTCCATCTTCCATTTTTGCATTTCAAGCTTGTAGGTTGACTTGGGTAGGGAGATTCAGGCACTTTCAAGGCAAGGTAAGGATTGGAACACACTCAGGGAGGTCCAGGAAAGCTAAAGAGATACTCAGGCCTTCTCAAAACTCACTCAAACTCCATTCACGATCTCAGCTGAAAGAGGTAAGAACTCTAACTTCTATGTCTTCATACAGACATCCTTAGTTCTCAATTTGTGAAAATAAAATGTAGATATCCTTGTGCTAAAGCCAACCATGTTCATAGATTTCATTTATATTCATTGTGTATAGAGAATTTTAGATTTAAAATTTTTGTAAAAATTAGGTTTGAAATTAGGGTCAGTGAAATTAGCTTTGATCTTTTACTGTTAGTTTACATGAGTTACATGGTTGAAATCATGGGAAAAAGTACTATTATTTTCATGTTTGAAGTTTCCATTTTCATGGAGAAATGAGAGAGATACAGGGGGTTCAGCTAGCTAGAGGAAGAAGATGAAGTACAAGGCAAGGAAGCACTTTGTGTTATGTATTTTTAGTTTCATTTGAACTAACGGATGTAGAACCACCACAGTGGCAAGGCAGCACGCAAAAATTGCTAAGGTCATGGGTTTGAGCCTTGGCGCCTGCCTTTTGCATTTTTTCATATTTTTCCAGCTTTTTGTTGTTTGTTTGGCAGCGTGGGCTTCTGAGCTTATGGGCCTTGTTTTTTTTCTAACCACATACCCCTATTTACTTGCAGCACCCCTGGCCCATACATTATATTATTTATTTTATTTTCATTTCCATTTTATTAAATATATTTTCCTTGACATAAAAAATCATAAAAAATATAAAACATGATAAATATTAAATTTTGTTTATTTTATTTTATTTTATTTTCTCATAAAAAATATTTTCATTAAATTATATATTAACTATTTTTCTTAAATAAACTTGTAAAATAAAATAGAATTAGGTTAATATTTATTCCTTTCCTCTCACACTTATAAATATTCATTTTAATATATAAAAAGACCAAAATATTTCATAAATACTATTTTATTATTTTTAAGACAAAAAATACCAAAAAATAATACTTAAAGAAATTTATTTTCTTTTAACAAAATTAGAATTAGGGTTAATCAATTTCTAAGAAATAATTTCTTTTTTTCTCTTAAATTGTTAGGTTTAGTTTAAAACTCTTTTTTTTTCACATAAAAAAAAACAAAACAAAAATCTTTTTTTGCATATATATACCTTTGCATATTTAATTTATATTATATATTATTTGTTCAAATATTTGTACAAATTTGATTTGGTTGTAATAGATTAATTAGGTTTATATTATTGCAAATCCCCATTCATAATTTATATACCCCCTCCCATAAAATGTTGTAATAGTGTAGTAATCTTTAAATTACGTAATTTATCATTTTTACGTTACATGTTAGTAATTAGGGTTTGTATGGCAAGATGAAAACAATCAAATAGAAAACCCTAATCCAAGAGAAAATCAAAGCATGAAAATGACACATTTGCACACAAGCACCCTTAGGGTTACTCCACTTGGTTTCCATATACAAAAATGGCCATATTACGCATGTGAAGTATCTTAGCAAAACAAACAAATATAAGATCATAGCCCCTCGATGACGCTATTTTAAGTTTACTTATAAAATGATCTTGGTCCCTCAAAAATTCTAAGATACTTTGCAACATTGCTAATCATGGTTATACGATGACCCACACACGTCCCGTTTACATCCAAAGATAGGGTTGCTTAACAAATCAATGGTAAGACAACAATGTTAAAGGAAAAGAAAATGAACAAGAAAGACATTTGAGTAGGTAGATTACTTCTAGTTACTTGCTCGACTACAAAACAACTATCCTTGCTATTTTCAAAACAAACACACACATTTCCAACATCTAACAAATATTGAAAACATTTTCGTATACATTCTTACGAATGAGAATCATTACAAAGATTGCCTAAACAATGGCCTCTTTTAGAAAATACTTTCAAAATCACACAAAGCACAATTTCAAAACAAAAGCAAGTGATCTAGCAAGTAACTAAGAGCCCATGGAAAACCATGGATGAAAAGGGTGCTAACACCTTCCCTTTTCATAATCTACCCCCCGAACTCAAGAAACAATCTCAAAGGTCTTTCCTGTGCTTTTTCACCTTTCCTTTTGGATAAATGAAAAGTCGGTGGTGGCTCTTGCTAACCGCAACATTTGCAATAAAACGCAAAACCCTCAATTCAGTTCTCCCACCGTATCACAAACTCCTTTAGAATTCTACTTTTTCTTTTTTGCATGATTTGTTTCCTTCAAGATAATAGAAAAAAACATTGTGAAGAGAGTTTAAATAAGTACATAAAAGTAGTCACGTAAATAAGTAAACATAAATGAGAAAAAATGGACAATATAAATTTATATCACTAATTGCATCGAGCAAATAAATATCACATAGTTTTCATGATTTTTACGTATTAAAGAGACACTTTTCTAATGTACATTTCATAACAATGACACGTAATATCTTTTTTTTTCTCACATTAAAATGTGTACTTGTAAAATTATATTTGGAGTTTTGTATAATTTGAAAATCCTAAAATCAAACAATATGGGCTTATCTCCAAAGCTTCAAGTAAATAATATGTTAGCTTATAAAGTTCAAACTCAAGATAGCAAAATAAAGTTAAAAAGAAAAAGAAAAACAAATATTTTATATAATAAACTTTCATACATAAATAAAAAGCTCTCTTGACCCTTTCCCATTAAATGGCTTCCTCTCCCCTTGTTCTCTACACTCTCAAGCACAAGAAAGTTCTTGTAAAATAAATGAAAAGTGGGTCCTCTTTTGCTTTCCATGAAATAAATAAACTCAAAATAAAAACTTACAGAAAACTTCATGAGGTAGAGCGATATTGGGAGATCCTTGTAATATATTAGGGACAAACCCACACATCTCAAAGAATAAAAGTAAAATAAAACATAATCCAAATCATATTTGAATGTATATCCGATCGTTATCTTAGTAGAGTCTTTCCTAATATCACTTTGCAAACGATCTACCATCCACATCTTAAATAAAAATATTAATAAATTTAATATATAATCGTTTTTTATAATAAATCATACGGTTTTCTACAAAGAAACTTTAAATGGATATTATTTAGCTGGTTAATTTTGGGGATGTTACAATATAAAATATCTACAATTAATTTGAGTATTATTTAATTTTTACCTTAGCGATTTATCATATTAAAATTTAGATCATTTCAAACAAAATAACATGTAATTATTAAATATAAATCTATCAACATTAAGCAACTCATATAAAGTTTTATTATTGCACACTAATTGAAATAAAATGAACCAATATGCATTATATGTTTAATCTATATTTTCTTTTATTGATAATTCTATTAAACAACAGATAAAATGAAAATTATTAAAGCACTATTTCTGAAAATCAATTCAAATGTTTTATCTCCTAATAAATAATTAAGGATTTTAATTTGAAAATATTTTTTTATATATATTTTCTACATAAGGATAATGTCATGAATTAAAAATTTAAAGTCTTTTCATTTAAGCATAATTTCATATTTTTTCAATTTAATTTTTTTATTCTTAAATTAGCAACTAACAATAATATTCTAATTGATAACCAGACTATATAAGTAGCCACTAACAAGCAAAATTGAAGTGGTTGCACTTACCAATAAGTAGTTTAACACCGTCAAAACATAATAATTAGCAAATATTTTTCTATAAGAGGGGAAATTATCGTACATCCCAATATAATTTTCTTAATTGAAAAAAAATTATTCGAACTAAAATTGTTTAGAGATAAATCTAAGTTATAACGTAAAACAAATTTGCAAGTTCTTAACACTCTTCACAACTTTCGCTTATAACTACCTCCTTAAATATCCAAGCTAACCGAGTTCCATTAAACTAACATTGTAAAACAACAAATTCTTTTTTATTTATAAATATTTCTCATTAACAACTGCTTTCAATATTCATTTCACTTTATCACATATCTCAATCTCTCTATTGAAACAAAATGCAGAAAACAAACTCAAATATAGAGGTGTTAAGGGTGCAAGCACTAACAATTCTCTGTACACCTCACCCTTTTCTTGATTTTTCTTGCTTAGCTCCCATTCAAGATAAAGTTGATCCATGTTGCGACACAAAGGACCAAATAAGTGACGATTCATCTTTTGATTTTGATGGCTTTGCTTTCATTCAAGATAATCTTGATCCATATTGTAGCACAAAATTACAAATTAACAATGATTCTTTTTTTAGAATTTGAAGTCTTTGTTCCTGTTAAAGATAAATGTGAATCATATTGGAGCTCCAATTAACAAATTCACAATAGTGATGGAGAGATTACTAAAGAGCGAGAATTTAATTTTGCATGCATTGATGTACAAGGAATGGAAATATTTTCCGAGGACATATTTGAAAATGAAAAAATTCGAATGTTGCTCCCTACTTTTAACCATTCTCTTCAATTCTTCCCCACCATAAATAACAATGCTTCACATCTTCTAATTCCAATAAAGAACATCTTTATTAAGAATTCTATAAATCCACAATCAATATCGGGTGGTATTTCTAAAAAAACTTAAAATGAGTTATTGCTAAATATGATAATGAAATGTTCAAGTAAGTGTTATGAAAAAAGAAGCTCCACCGGGTCATCAAATCTATGGAGACTTAGACAAAATTGGATCTTCGAAGTAATAGTGACCATATGGATTCTTTTGTTTTATTGAATCCTTCGGGGCCAAAAATGACAATCAAGCCCAAGGTAGGTAACATCCTTGTTAAAATTAGAAAGGGTGGTCAACCCAAAAATACATTATCGGCTTATGAGAAACTTTATGTGAAGAATAAAACGAGAAAGGGAATAAATAAACGAAGATCATTCTTGTCATACAAACACACACTATTTGGATTCTTTACCAACATGCATGGAATGAGTAGGAACCTGCACCCCTTTTGAGATTGAATTATCAACTTTTTTCATTGTTGAGGAGTCATTTTATTTTGACAATGTAGATTAATTTAATGTGCATAGTCATTAGCCAAATAGAGTTAGGATTTTTAATTTTTTTACTCTTGAAAAAAATCAATTGCTAATAATTCCCCTTATGCTAATGAGGAGAGAATGATTTTTTGTTTTATGATAGATTCCAAATTCTCACGCGTGTCTAATTAAAGGGTAACCTGTGATGCACATATATTTTGTCATATCAAGTTATAATGGATGGTAACCTGAAACATGACAAGAAAAAACAACTTTTGATTTCATCTTACTCCATTGTCACCATATTAAAATGGATTTGTTTCTTTTAAGAGTATATTTTGTCTTTTAAAATAGAAGAAATGTCAACTTCAATGTTTTATATGGAATGATA
Organism: Vicia faba; assembly: GCA_948472305.1. Taxonomy (NCBI): domain Eukaryota; kingdom Viridiplantae; phylum Streptophyta; class Magnoliopsida; order Fabales; family Fabaceae; genus Vicia; species Vicia faba. Next base: position 237,440,793 of record OX451739.1, on the reverse strand, counting down.
GAATTTAACATAGTTTATGTGGTACCTATGATAAATATTCGACCTTAGAACCTTGTTACAACTCACATTAAGTGACTACCTCAAATGATTATTGTTTTAAATGAGTTTTTAACGCCTTCTTCCCATCATTATTTTGTTTCGCAACCGACAACTGGAATAATATAGGCTCTACCCAAATAGCTATAGAACTCCTTTGGAATTCTACTTGTTCTTTTTTGCATGATTAGTTTCCTTCAAGACAATAGAAAAAAACATTGTGAAGAGAGTTTAAATAGGTACATAAAAGTGGTCATGTAAATAAGTAAACATAAATGAGACAAAATGGACAATATAAATTTATATCACTAATTTCATCTAGCAAATGAATATCATATAGTTTTCATGATTTTTACGTATTGAAGAAATAGTTTTCTAATGTACATTTCATAACAATGACACGTAATATCTTATTTTTTCTCCCATTAAAATGTGTACTTGTAAACTCATATTGGGAGTTTTGTATAATTTGAAAATCCTAAAATCAAACAATATGGGCTTATCTCCAAAACTTCGAGTAAATAATACGTTAGCTTATCAAGCTCAAATTCAAGATAGAAAAATAAAGTTTAAAAAAAAAAGAAAAACAAATATTTTATATGATAAACTTTCATACATAAATAAAAAGCTCTCTTTACCCTTTCCCATTAAATGGATTCCTCTCCCCTTGTTCTCTACACTCTCAAGCACAAGAAAGTTCTTGTAAAATAAAAGAAAAGTGGGTCCTCTTTTGCTTTCCATAAAATATAAAAAACTCAAAATAAAAACTTACAGAAAAATTCATGAGGTAGAGCGATAATGGGAGATCCTTGTAATATATTAGGGACGAACCCACACATCTCGAAGAATAAAAGTAAAATAAAACATAATCCAAATCATATGTGAATGTGTATCGGATCGTTACCTTAGTAGAGCCTTTCCTAATATCACTTTGCAAACGATCTACCATCCACATCTTAAATAAAAAGTATTAATAGATTTAATATATAATTGTTTTCTATAATAAATCATACGGTTTTCTACAAAGAAACTTAAAATGGATATTATTTAGCTGGTTAATTTTGGGGATGTTACAATATAAAATATCTACAATTAATTTAAGTATTATTTAATTTTTACCTTAACGATTTATCATATTAAAATTTAGATCATTTCAAACAAAATGACATGTAATTATTAAATATAGATCTATCAACAGTAAGCAACTCATATAAAGTTTTATTATTGCACAGTAATTGGAATAAAATGAACTAACTGGCGTTATATGTTTAATCTATATTTTCTTTTATTTGATAATTCTATTAAACAACAGATAAAATGAAAATTATTAAAACACTATTTCTAAAAATAAATTAAAATGTTTTATCTTCTGATAAATAATTAAGGATTTTAATTTGAAAATATTTTTTTATATTCATTTTCTACATAAGGATAATGTCATGAAATATAAATTTAAAGTCTTTTCATTTAAGCATAATTTCATATTTATTTCAATTTAATTATTTTATTCTTAAATTAGAAAATAACAATAAAATTCTAATTGATAAGCATAATATATAAGTAGCCACTAACAAGCAAAATTGAAGTGGTTGCACTTACCAATAAATAGTTTAACACCGCCAAAACATAATAATTAGCAAATATTTTTCTATAAGAGGGGAAATTATCGTACATCCCAATATGATTTTCTTAATTGAAAAAAAATTATTCGAACTAAAATTGTTTAGAGATAAATCTAAGTTATAACGTAAAACAAATTTGCAAGTTCTTAACACTCTTCACAACTTTCGCTTATAACTACCTCCTTAAATATCCAAGCTAACCGAGTTCCATTGAACTAACATTGTAAAACAACAAATTCTTTTTTATATATAAATATTTCTCATTAACAACTTCTTTCAATATTCATTTCACTTTATCACATATCTCAATCTCTCTATTGAAACAAAATGCAGAAAACAAACTCAAATATAGAGGTGTTAAGGGTGCAAGCACTAACAATTCTCTGTACACCTCACCCTTTTCTTGATTTTTCTTGCTTAGCTCCCATTCAAGATAAAGTTGATCCATGTTGCGACACAAAGGACCAAATAAGTGACGATTCATCTTTTGATTTTGATGGCTTTGGTTCATTCAAGATAATCTTGATCCATATTGTAGCACAAAAATACAAATTAACAATGATACTTTTTTAAGAATTTGAAGTCTTTGCTCCTGTTAAAGATAAATGTCAATAATATTGGAGCTCCAATCAACAAATTCACAATAGTGAAGGAGAAAATACTAAAGAGCGAGAATTTAATTTTGCATGCATTGATGTCCAAGGAATGGAAATATTTTCCGAGGACATATTTGAAAATGAAAAAATGCGAATGTTGCTCCCTACTTTTAACCATTCTCTTCAATTCTTCCCCACCACAAATAACAATGCTTCACATCTTCGAATTCCAATAAAGAACATCTTTATTAAGAATTCTATAAGTCCACAATCAATATCGGGTGGTATTTCTAAAAAAACTCAAAATGAGTTATTGCTAAATATGATAATGAAATGTTCAAGTAAGTGTTATGAAAAAAGAAGCTCCACCGGGTCATCAAATCTATGGAGACTTTGGCAAAATTTGGATCTTCGAAGTAATAGTGACCATATGGATTCTTTTGTTATATTGAATCCTTCGGTGCCAAAAATGTCAATCAAGCCCAAGGTAGGTAACATCCTTGTTAAAATTAGAAAGGGTGATCAACCCAAAAATACATTATCGGCTTATGAGAAACTTTATGTGAAGAATAAAATGAGAAAGGGAATAAATAAACGAAGATCATTCTTTCCATACAAACACACACTATTTGGATTCTTTACCAACATGCACGGAATGAGTAGGAACCTGCACCACTTTTGAGATTGAATTATCAACTTTTTTCATTGTTGAGGAGTCATTTTATTTTGACAATGTAGATTAATTTAATATGCATAGTCATTAGCCAAATAGAGTTAGGATTTTTAATTTTTTTTCTCTTGAAAAAAATCAATTGCTAATAATTCCCCTTATGCTAATGAGGAGAGAATGATTTGTTGTTTTATGATAGAGTCCAAATTCTCACGCGTGTCTAATTAAAGGGTAACCTGTGATGCACATATATTTTGTCATATCAAGTTATAATGGATAGTATCGTGAAACATGACAAGAAAAAACAACTTTTGATTTCATCTTACTCCATTGTCACCATATTAAAATGGATTTGTTTCTTTTAAGAGTATATTTTGTCTTTTAAAATAGTAGAAATGTCAACTTCAATGTTTTATATGGAATGACATAATTTAAATTAGTTTATGTGGTACCTATGATAAATATTCGACCTTAGAACCTTGTTACAAATCACATTAAGTGACTACCTCAAATGATTATTGTTTTAAATGAGTTTTTAACGCCTTCTTCCCATCATTATTTTGTTTCGCAACTGACAACTGGAATAATATAGGCTCTACCCAAATACCTATAGAACTCCTTTGGAATTCTACTTGTTCTTTTTTGCATGATTAGTTTCCTTCAAGACAACAGAAAAAAACATTGTGAAGAGAGTTTAAATAGGTACATAAAAGTGGTCATGTAAATAAGTAAACATAAATGAGACAAAATGGACAATATAAATTTATATCTCTAATTGCATCTAGCAAATGAATATCATATAGTTTTCATGATTTTTACGTATTGAAGAAATAGTTTTCTAATGTACATTTCATAACAATGACACGTAATATCTTATTTTTTCTCCCATTAAAATGTGTACTTGTTAAATCATATTTGGAGTTTTGTATAATTTGAAAATCCTAAAATCAAACAATATGGGCTTATCTCCAAAGCTTCGAGTAAATAATACGTTAGCTTATCAAGCTCAAATTCAAGATAGAAAAATAAAGTTTAAAAAAAAAAGAAAAACAAATATTTTATATGATAAGCTTTCATACTTAAATAAAAATCTCTCTTTACCCTTTCCCATTAAATGGATTCCTCTCCCCTTGTTCTCTACACTCTCAAGCACAAGAAAGTTCTTGTAAAATAAAAGAAAAGTGGGTCCTCTTTTGCTTTCCATGAAATATAAAAAACTCAAAATAAAAACTTACAGAAAAATTCATGAGGTAGAGCGATAATGGGAGATCCTTGTAATATATTAGGGACGAACCCACACATCTCGAAGAATAAAAGTAAAATAAAACATAATCCAAATCATATGTGAATGTGTATCGGATAGTTACCTTAGTAGAGACTTTCCTAATATCACTTTGCAAACGATCTACCATCCACATCTTAAATAAAAAGTATTAATAGATTTAATATATAATCATTTTCTATAATAAATCATACGGTTTTCTACAAAGAAACTTAAAATGGATATTATTTAGCTGGTTAATTTTGGGGATGTTACAATATAAAATATCTACAATTAATTTAAGTATTATTTAATTTTTACCTTAACGATTTATCATATTAAAATTTAGATCATTTCAAACAAAATGACATGTAATTATTAAATATAGATCTATCAACAGTAAGCAACTCATATAAAGTTTTATTATTGCACAGTAATTGGAATAAAATGAACTAACATGTATTATATGTTTAATCTATATTTTCTTTGTGGGATTTTGGATCGAACTCTAGTTGGTCGAAGTACTTGCTGTAGTCGAAGAAGGTTCTAGCATGTATTTGTCGAAGGATGCTTGTCAAATTAGGTTTTAGTGTTTAAACCCTAATTTGTTAAGTTAGCTTGTTTGTTAAGTTAGCTTGTATAATGGGCCTTGTGGAAAAAGCCCATTAGTTAGTATGTTAGGTTTTATTATAAATAGCATACTAGTCTCTCATCATTGCCATCACAGCAAATCCTAATTTAGGGTGAGAGGGTTATTTGTTATTCTTGTAAACTTGTAATCTTGTTTCCTAAGAGGTAGTAAAGAATAGCAGTTATAACCAATTCTTGTGTTCTTCTTCTTCCTTGTTTGATATTCCTCCCTTATTCTATACTTTGTTATTGGCATTGAATTCACAACAAATTGGTGCGGTGAGCGTGGAGAAGATGCCTTCAACAAAGTATGAGATTGAAAAGTTCACCGGAGTGAATGATTTCGGTCTATGGCGCTTGAAGATGAAAGCCCTACTGGTTCAGCAGGGTTGTTTGGAAGCGTTGAAGGGAGCGACGGCGATGGACGCTGCGCTAACAGAAAGAGAGAGGACGGCCATGATCGAGAAAGCACACAGCGCAATTTTGTTGAGCCTTGGTGATAAGGTTCTTCGACAGGTATCAAAGGAGACGACGGCATCAGGGTTATGGGTGAAACTTGAAAGTTTGTACATGACCAAATCTCTGGTAAATCGACTCTACCTGAAGCAAGCTTTGTATTCATTCAAGATGATTGAAGACAAAGTTTTGGCTGAGCAGTTGGATATGTTCAACAAGCTGATTCTTGATCTTGAAAATATTGATGTAAAGATTGATGATGAAGATCAAGCGCTGTTATTATTGTGCGCTTTGCCCAGATCACATGCTCACTTCAAAGAAACCCTCTTGTATGGAAGAGAGTCCCTGACCTTTGAAGAAGTTCAATCAGCTTTGTACTCTAAGGACTTGAACGAACGTAAGGAGCATAAACCTTCGACGGTTGGTGAAGGTTTGGCTGTTAAAGGAAAATTCGACAAGAGGAAAGGTAAAAATCAGTCGAAGTCTTATAGTGGTGATGCATCTGGTATTAGATGTTATCACTGTAAGAAAGTAGGTCACACAAGAAAGGTGTGCCCTGAACGCCTGAAAGATCATGGAGGTAAGGATAATGGCAACGCAGCTATTGTCCAAGATGATTTCGAATCATCTGATGTTCTTGTGGTTTCAAGCAAAAACTCGTCGAAGGAATGGATTATGGATTCTGGATGCACTTGGCACATGACTCCAAACAAAGACTTGTTCGAGGAATTATGTGATCAAGATGGTGGATCTGTATTGCTGGGAAACAACAAAGCTTGCAAGATTGCAGGCGTTGGATCTGTGAGATTCAAGCTCCATGATGAGTCAATAAGATTGTTGACTGAAGTCAGGTATGTACCTGATTTGAAGAGAAATTTGATTTCTCTTGGTGAATTCGACAAGAAAGGATATGTGTTTCAAGGAGAGAAAAGTATCCTGAGAGTCATGAAAGGGTCGAAGGAAGTCTTGAGAGGCGTGAAGAAACAAGGCTTGTATTCCCTTGAGGCTGAAGTTGTAAGTGGTTCGACAAATGTTGCATCCACGAAACCTTTGTCGAAAACAGAAATTTGGCACATGAGATTGGGCCATGTCAGTGAAAAGGGTCTGGTCGAATTAGGGAAACAAAATCTGCTTGGTGGAGATAAAGTCGAAAAGCTGAAGTTTTGTGAACCCTGTGTACTTGGAAAGTCCTGTAGAATAAAGTTCAACAAAGGCAAACAAAGAACACATGGATCCCTTGATTACATCCATGCTGATCTTTGGGGGCCTGCAAGGTGTCCATCACATTCAGGAGCAAAGTATTTTCTATCCATAGTAGATGACTATTCCAGAAAGTTATGGGTATTCATCCAGAAGACTAAGGATGAAACTTTTGAGAATTTCAAAAGTTGGAAGACTCTTGTCGAAAATCAAACTGGCAGAAAGGTAAAGAGGTTGAGAACCGACAATGGCCTTGAGTTTTGCAATGAGGCGTTCGACAATTTTTGTGTTGCCTCTGGTATTGCAAGGCACAGAACTACCGCAGGTACTCCATAACAAAATGGTTTGGCTGAAAGGTTTAATCGAACTATTTTGGAGAGAGTTAGATGCATGTTGACTAGTGCGGGATTAAAGAAGGTGTTTTGGGCTGAGGCTGTTTCGACAGCAGCATATCTGATAAACAGATGTCCTTCGACAGCGTTAGATATGAAGACACCTGAAGAAGTTTGGTCGGGACATCCACCAGATCTCGACAAACTAAGAGTATTTGGCTGTGTAGCCTATGCTCACATTAGGCAAGACAAGGTCGAACCTAGAGCTCTGAAATGCATGTTTATGGGATACCCTGAAGGAGTGAAAGCTTATAGGCTATGGTGCCTAGAGCCAGGTCACAGGAGGTGTATCACCAGTCGAGATGTAGTTTTCAATGAAACTGAAATGGCTTTCAAGAAAACTGATGATGTTGACGAAGAGCTGGAACAGGTAGAGATTCCTGTTGAGGTGGAGCATGTTGATGCTGAAATGCGTATCCCAGATGAAGTCGAAGAAGAAACAGAAGATTCTGATGATGTTGAGGAAACTGTTGATGACTACCTATTGTCGAGAGATAGGCAAAGAAGAGTCATAAAACCACCTCAGAGACTTGGATATGCAGATCTTGTAGCTTATGCCTTAATCTCTGCAAGTGAAGTTCTAGACGAAGAACCTAGAGATTATAAGGAAGCTATAAGGAGTCGAATGAAGACTGAATGGCTAAAGGCCATGCATGATGAGATGAAATCTCTTCATGATAATCACACTTGGGAACTAATCGAGAAACCTGTTGGGGCAAGGTTAGTCAGCTGTAAGTGGATTTTCAAAGTTAAGGAAGGAATTGAAGGAGTAATGTCGAAGAGGTACAAGGCAAGATTAGTCGCAAGGGGTTTCACTCAGAAAGAAGGTGTCGACTTCAATGATGTATTTTCCCCTGTTGTGAAGCACAGATCCATTCGAATGTTGCTTGCCATGGTGGCTCAGTTCGACCTTGAACTGGAACAAATGGATGTGAAGACTGCGTTCTTGTATGGTGACTTAGATGAAACGATCCTGATGAGGCAACCTGAAGGGTATGTCGAAAAGGGGAAAGAAGATTATGTGTGCAAACTGAAGAAATCTTTATATGGACTTAAACAATCTCCTCGACAGTGGAATAAGAGATTCGACAAGTTCATGGAACACATAGGTTTCATTAGAAGTCAGTTCGACCACTGTGTTTACTCCAGATTTCGACCTGAAAATTCATTTGTTATTTTGTTGCTTTATGTTGATGATATTCTGATAGCAAGCAACAATGTCGAAGATGTAATGAGGGTGAAGGCTGAACTCAATAAGGAGTTCGACATGAAGGATCTGGGAGCTGCATCTAGGATTCTTGGAATTGACATTCGAAGAGATAGAAAGCAGTCGAAATTATGCTTATCTCAAGAGGCATACCTACGAAAGATTCTTGACAAGTTTGGTATGTCGAATTCAAAGCCTGTTGTAACTCCAACAAACCCTCAATTCAAGCTGAGCATTGATCAATGTCCCAGTACTGATGTCGAAAGAACCTATATGAACAGCATCCCATATGCTAATATAGTTGGTTCTTTGATGTATGCTATGGTCTGTACTAGACCCGACATAGCATATGCAGTAAGTCTTGTAAGCAGGTACATGGCGAATCCTGGAAAGGCTCACTGGCAAGCGTTAAAGTGGATTCTAAGGTACATAAATGGGTCTCTGAACAGAGTCTTAATTTATGGTGGAGCCTTGGGTGAAGATAGTAAAGCAGCATTCGAAGGCTATGTTGACTCTGATTATGCAGGATGTATGGATTCCAGGAAATCTATTTCTGGATATGTTTTCACTATGTTTGGTACAGCAATTAGTTGGAAAGCAACTCTTCAGAAGGTTGTTGCCTTATCAACTACTGAAGCAGAATATATTGCCCTAACTGAAGCTGTGAAAGAAGCATTGTGGCTTGAAGGTTTTGCAAAGGAGCTGAAACTTCAAGGTCAAAGTATCACTGTTAAATGTGATAGTCAAAGTGCAATACACCTGTCGAAGAACTCAGCCTATCATGAGCGAACCAAGCACATAGATGTGAGGCTGCATTTCGTCAGAGGGGTAATCGAGCGTGGAGAAGTCCAAGTGCTGAAGGTCTCGACAGATCACAATGCTGCTGATATGATCACCAAAACATTGCCAAGTTGCAAGTTTTTCCACTGTATGCAGTTGATAAAGCTGCATGAAGAAAGCTAGTTAGTGTCTCTTGATGCTGTAGAGTTAGGTCCAAGGTGGAGATTTGTGGGATTTTGGATCGAACTCTAGTTGGTCGAAGTACTTGCTGTAGTCGAAGAAGGTTCTAGCATGTATTTGTCGAAGGATGCTTGTCAAATTAGGTTTTAGTGTTTAAACCCTAATTTGTTAAGTTAGCTTGTTTGTTAAGTTAGCTTGTATAATGGGCCTTGTGGAAAAAGCCCATTAGTTAGTATGTTAGGTTTTATTATAAATAGCATACTAGTCTCTCATCATTGCCATCACAGCAAATCCTAATTTAGGGTGAGAGGGTTATTTGTTATTCTTGTAAACTTGTAATCTTGTTTCCTAAGAGGTAGTAAAGAATAGCAGTTATAACCAATTCTTGTGTTCTTCTTCTTCCTTGTTTGATATTCCTCCCTTATTCTATACTTTGTTATTGGCATTGAATTCACAACATTCTTTTATTTGATAATTCTATTAAACAACAGATAAAATGAAAATTATAAAAACACTATTTCTAAAAATAAATTAAAATGATTTATCTCCTTATAAATAATTAAGGATTTTAATTTGAAAATATATTTTTATATTTTTTTTCTACATAAGGATAATGTCATGAAATATAAATTTAAAGTCTTTTCATTTAAGCATAATTTCATATTTATTTCAATTTAATTATTTTATTCTTAAATTAGAAAATAACAATAAAATTCTAATTGATAAGCATACTATATAAGTAGCCACTAACAAGCAAAATTGAAGTGGTTGCACTTACCAATAAGTAGTTTAACACCGCAAAAACCTAATAGTTAGCAAATATTTTTCTATAAGAGGGGAAATTATCGTACATCCCAATATAATTTTCTTAATTGAAAAAAAATTATTCGAACTAAAATTGTTTAGAGATAAATCTAAGTTATAACGTAAAACAAATTTGCAAGTTCTTAACACTCTTCACAACTTTCGCTTATAACTACCTCCTTAAATATCCAAGCTAACCGAGTTCCATTGAACTAACATTGTAAAACAACAAATTCTTTTTTATATATAAATATTTCTCATTAACAACTGCTTTCAATATTCATTTCACTTTATCACATATCTCAATCTCTCTATTGAAACAAAATGCAGAAAACAAACTCAAATATAGAGGTGTTAAGGGTGCAAGCACTAACAATTCTCTGTACACCTCACCCTTTTCTTGATTTTTCTTGCTTAGCTCCCATTCAAGATAAAGTTGATCCATGTTGCGACACAAAGGACCAAATAAGTGACGATTCATCTTTTGATTTTGATGGCTTTGGTTTCATTCAAGATAATCTTGATCCATATTGTAGCACAAAAATACAAATTAACAATGATGTTTTTTTAAGAATTTGAAGTCTTTGCTCCTGTTAAAGATAAATGTGAATCATATTAGAGCTCCAATCAACAAATTCACAATAGTGATGGAGAAAATACTAAAGAGCGAGAATTTAATTTTGCATGCATTGATGTCCAAGGAATGGAAATATTTTCCGAGGACATATTTGAAAATGAAAAAATGCGAATGTTGCTCCCTACTTTTAACCATTCTCTTCAATTCTTCCCCACCACAAATAACAATGCTTCACATCTTCGAATTCCAATAAAGAACATCTTTATTAAGAATTCCATAAGTCCACAATCAATATCGGGTGGTATTTCTAAAAAAACTCAAAATGAGTTATTGCTAAATATGATAATGAAATGTTCAAGTAAGTGTTATGAAAAAAGAAGCTCCACCGTGTCATCAAATCTATGGAGACTTTGACAAAATTTGGATCTTCGAAGTAATAGTGACCATATGGATTCTTTTGTTATATTGAATCCTTCGGTGCCAAAAATGTCAATCAAGCCCAAGGTAGGTAACATCCTTGTTAAAATTAGAAAGGGTGATCAACCCAAAAATACATTATCGGCTTATGAGAAACTTTATGTGAAGAATAAAACGAGAAAGGGAATAAATAAACGAATATCATTCTTTCCATACAAACACACACTATTTGGATTCTTTACCAACATGCACGGAATGAGTAGGAACCTGCACCACTTTTGAGATTGAATTATCAACTTTTTTCATTGTTGAGGAGTCATTTTATTTTGACAATGTAGATTAATTTAATGTGCATAGTCATTAGCCAAATAGAGTTAGGATTTTTATTTTTTTTTCTTTTGAAAAAAATCAATTGCTAATAATTCCCCTTATGCTAATGAGGAGAGAATGATTTGTTGTTTTATGATAGAGTCCAAATTCTCACGCGTGTCTAATTAAAGGATAACCTGTGATGCACATATATTTTGTCATATCAAGTTATAATGGATAGTATCGTGAAACATGACAAGAAAAAACAACTTTTGATTTCATCTTACTCCATTGTCACCATATTAAAATGGATTTGTTTCTTTTAAGAGTATATTTTGTCTTTTAAAATAGAAGAAATGTCAACTTCAATGTTTTATATGGAATGACAGAATTTAAATTAGTTTTGTGGTACCTATGATAAATATTCGACCTTAGAACCTTGTTACAAATCACATTAAGTGACTACCTCAAATGATTATTGTTTTAAATGAGTTTTTAACGCCTTCTTCCCATCATTATTTTGTTTCGCAACTGACAACTGGAATAATATAGGCTCTACCCAAATAGCTATAGAACTCTTTTGGAATTCTACTTGTTCTTTTTTGCATGATTAGTTTCCTTCAAGACAATAGAAAAAAACATTGTGAAGAGAGTTTAAATAGGTACATAAAAGTGGTCATGTAAATAAGTAAACATAAATGAGACAAAATGGACAATATAAATTTATATCACTAATTGCATCTAGCAAATGAATATCATATAGTTTTCATGATTTTTACGTATTGAAGAAATAGTTTTCTAATGTACATTTCATAACAATGACACGTAATATCTTATTTTTTGTCCCATTAAAATGTGTACTTGTAAAATCATATTTGGAGTTTTGTATAATTTGAAAATCGTAAAATCAAACAATATGGGCTTATCTCCAAAGCTTCGAGTAAATAATACGTTAGCTTATCAGCTCAAATTCAAGATAGAAAAATAAAGTTTAACAAAAAAGAAAAACAAATATTTTATATGATAAAATTTCATACATAAATAAAAATCTCTCTTTACCCTTTCCCATTAAATGGATTCCTCTCCCCTTGTCTCTACACTCTCAAGCACAAGAAAGTTCTTGTAAAATAAAAGAAAAGTGGGTCCTCTTTTGCTTTCCATGAAATATAAAAAACTCAAAATAAAAACTTACAGAAAAATTCATGAGGTAGAGCGATAATGGGAGATCCTTGTAATATATTAGGGACGAACCCACACATCTCGAAGAATAAAAGTAAAATAAAACATAATCCAAATCATATGTGAATGTGTATCGGATAGTTACCTTAGTAGAGCCTTTCCTAATATCACTTTGCAAACGATCTACCATCCACATCTTAAATAAAAAGTATTAATAGATTTAATATATAATCGTTTTCTATAATAAATCATACGGTTTTCTATAAAGAAACTTAAAATGGATATTATTTAGCTGGTTAATTTTGGGGATGTTACAATATAAAATATCTACAATTAATTTAAGTATTATTTAATTTTTACCTTAACGATTTATCATATTAAAATTTAGATAATTTCAAACAAAATGACATGTAATTATTAAATATAGATCTATCAACAGTAAGCAACTCATATAAAGTTTTATTATTGCATAGTAATTGGAATAAAATGAACTAACATGCATTATATGTTTAATCTATATTTTCTTTTATTTGATAATTCTATTAAACAACAGATAAAATGAAAATTATTAAAACACTATTTCTAAAAATAAATTAAAATGTTTTATCTCCAGATAAATAATTAAGGATTTTAATTTGAAAATATTTTTTTATATTTATTTTCTACATAAGTATAATGTCATGAAATATAAATTTAAAGTCTTTACATTTAAGCATAATTTCATATTTATTTCAATTTAATTATTTTATTCTTAAATTAGAAAATAACAATAAAATTCTAATTGATAAGCATACAATATAAGTAGCAACTAACAAGCAAAATTGAAGTGGTTGCACTTACCAATAAGTAGTTTAACACCGCCAAAACATAATAATTAGCAAATATTTTTCTATAAGAGGGGAAATTATCGTACATCCCAATATAATTTTCTTAATTGAAAAAAAATTATTCGAACTAAAATTGTTGAGAGATAAATCTAAGTTATAACGTAAAACAAATTTGCAAGTTCTTAACACTCTTCAAAACCTTCGCTTATTACTACCTCCTTAAATATCCAAGCTAACCGAGTTCCATTGAACTAACATTGTAAAAAAACAAATTCTTTTTTATATATAAATATTTCTCATTAACAACAGCTTTCAATATTCATTTCACTTTATCACATATCTCAATCTCTCTATTGAAACAAAATGCAGAAAACAAACTCAAATATAGAGGTGTTAAGGGTGCAAGCACTAACAATTCTCTGTACACCTCACCCTTTTCTTGATTTTTCTTGCTTAGCTCCCATTCAAGATAAAGTTGATCCATGCTGCGACACAAAGGACCATATAAGTGACGATTCATATTTTGATTTTGATGGCTTTGCTTTCATTCAAGATAATCTTGATCCATATTGTAGCACAAAAATACAAATTAACAATGATGCTTTTTTTAGTATTTGAAGTCTTTGCTCCTGTTAAAGATAAATGTGAATCATATTGGAGCTCCAATCAACAAATTCACAATAGTGATGGAGAAAATACTAAAGAGCGAGAATTTAATTTTGCATGCATTGATGTCCAAGGAATGGAAATATTTTCCGAGGACATATTTTTAAATGAAAAAATGCGAATGTTGCTCCCTACTTTTAACCATTTTATTCAATTCTTCCCCACCATAAATAACAATGCTTCACATCTTCGAATTCCAAAAAAGAACATCTTTATTAAGAATTCTATAAGTCCACAATCAATATCGGGTGGTATTTCTAAAAAAACTCAAAATGAGTTATTGCTAAATATGATAATGAAATGTTCAAGTAAGTGTTATGAAAAAAGAAGCTCCACCGGGTCATCAAATCTATGGAGACTTAGACAAAATTTGGATCTTCGAAGTAATAGTGACCATTTGGATTCTTTTGTTATATTGAATCTGTGGGATTTTGGATCGAACTCTAGTTGGTCGAAGTACTTGCTGTAGTCGAAGAAGGTTCTAGCATGTATTTGTCGAAGGATGCTTGTCAAATTAGGTTTTAGTGTTTAAACCCTAATTTGTTAAGTTAGCTTGTTTGTTAAGTTAGCTTGTATAATGGGCCTTGTGGAAAAAGCCCATTAGTTAGTATGTTAGGTTTTATTATAAATAGCATACTAGTCTCTCATCATTGCCATCACAGCAAATCCTAATTTAGGGTGAGAGGGTTATTTGTTATTCTTGTAAACTTGTAATCTTGTTTCCTAAGAGGTAGTAAAGAATAGCAGTTATAACCAATTCTTGTGTTCTTCTTCTTCCTTGTTTGATATTCCTCCCTTATTCTATACTTTGTTATTGGCATTGAATTCACAACAAATTGGTGCGGTGAGCGTGGAGAAGATGCCTTCAACAAAGTATGAGATTGAAAAGTTCACCGGAGTGAATGATTTCGGTCTATGGCGCTTGAAGATGAAAGCCCTACTGGTTCAGCAGGGTTGTTTGGAAGCGTTGAAGGGAGCGACGGCGATGGACGCTGCGCTAACAGAAAGAGAGAGGACGGCCATGATCGAGAAAGCACACAGCGCAATTTTGTTGAGCCTTGGTGATAAGGTTCTTCGACAGGTATCAAAGGAGACGACGGCATCAGGGTTATGGGTGAAACTTGAAAGTTTGTACATGACCAAATCTCTGGTAAATCGACTCTACCTGAAGCAAGCTTTGTATTCATTCAAGATGATTGAAGACAAAGTTTTGGCTGAGCAGTTGGATATGTTCAACAAGCTGATTCTTGATCTTGAAAATATTGATGTAAAGATTGATGATGAAGATCAAGCGCTGTTATTATTGTGCGCTTTGCCCAGATCACATGCTCACTTCAAAGAAACCCTCTTGTATGGAAGAGAGTCCCTGACCTTTGAAGAAGTTCAATCAGCTTTGTACTCTAAGGACTTGAACGAACGTAAGGAGCATAAACCTTCGACGGTTGGTGAAGGTTTGGCTGTTAAAGGAAAATTCGACAAGAGGAAAGGTAAAACTCAGTCGAAGTCTTATAGTGGTGATGCATCTGGTATTAGATGCTATCACTGTAAGAAAGTAGGTCACACAAGAAAGGTGTGCCCTGAACGCCTGAAAGATCATGGAGGTAAGGATAATGGCAACGCAGCTATTGTCCAATATGATTTCGAATCATCTGATGTTCTTGTGGTTTCAAGCAAAAACTCGTCGAAGGAATGGATTATGGATTCTGGATGCACTTGGCACATGACTCCAAACAATGACTTGTTCGAGGAATTATGTGATCAAGATGGTGGATCTGTATTGCTGGGAAACAACAAAGCTTGCAAGATTGCAGGCGTTGGATCTGTGAGATTCAAGCTCCATGATGAGTCAATAAGATTGTTGACTGAAGTCAGGTATGTACCTGATTTGAAGAGAAATTTGATTTCTCTTGGTGAATTCGACAAGAAAGGATATGTGTTTCAAGGAGAGAAAAGTATCCTGAGAGTCATGAAAGGGTCGAAGGAAGTCTTGAGAGGCGTGAAGAAACAAGGCTTGTATACCCTTGAGGCTGAAGTTGTAAGTGGTTCGACAAATGTTGCATCCACGAAACCTTTGTCGAAAACAGAAATTTGGCACATGAGATTGGGCCATGTCAGTGAAAGGGGTCTGGTCGAATTAGGGAAACAAAATCTGCTTGGTGGAGATAAAGTCGAAAAGCTGAAGTTTTGTGAACCCTGTGTACTTGGAAAGTCCTGTAGAATGAAGTTCAACAAAGGCAAACAAAGAACACATGGATCCCTTGATTACATCCATGCTGATCTTTGGGGGCCTGCAAGGTGTCCATCACATTCAGGAGCAAAGTATTTTCTATCCATAGTAGATGACTATTCCAGAAAGTTATGGGTATTCATCCAGAAGACTAAGGATGAAACTTTTGAGAATTTCAAAAGTTGGAAGACTCTTGTCGAAAATCAAACTGGCAGAAAGGTAAAGAGGTTGAGAACCGACAATGGCCTTGAGTTTTGCAATGAGGCGTTCGACAATTTTTGTGTTGCCTCTGGTATTGCAAGGCACAGAACTACCGCAGGTACTCCACAACAAAATGGTTTGGCTGTAAGGTTTAATCGAACTATTTTGGAGAGAGTTAGATGCATGTTGACTAGTGCGGGATTAAAGAAGGTGTTTTGGGCTGAGGCTGTTTCGACAGCAGCATATCTGATAAACAGATGTCCTTCGACAGCGTTAGATATGAAGACACCTGAAGAAGTTTGGTCGGGACATCCACCAGATCTCGACAAACTAAGAGTATTTGGCTGTGTAGCCTATGCTCACATTAGGCAAGACAAGGTCGAACCTAGAGCTCTGAAATGCATGTTTATGGGATACCCTGAAGGAGTGAAAGCTTATAGGCTATGGTGCCTAGAGCCAGGTCACAGGAGGTGTATCACCAGTCGAGATGTAGTTTTCAATGAAACTGAAATGGCTTTCAAGAAAACTGATGATGTTGACGAAGAGCTGGAACAGGTAGAGATTCCTGTTGAGGTGGAGCATGTTGATGCTGAAATGCGTATCCCAGATGAAGTCGAAGAAGAAACAGAAGATTCTGATGATGTTGAGGAAACTGTTGATGACTACCTATTGTCGAGAGATAGGCAAAGAAGAGTCATAAAACCACCTCAGAGACTTGGATATGCAGATCTTGTAGCTTATGCCTTAATCTCTGCAAGTGAAGTTCTAGACGAAGAACCTAGAGATTATAAGGAAGCTATAAGGAGTCGAATGAAGACTGAATGGCTAAAGGCCATGCATGATGAGATGAAATCTCTTCATGATAATCACACTTGGGAACTAATCGAGAAACCTGTTGGGGCAAGGTTAGTCAGCTGTAAGTGGATTTTCAAAGTTAAGGAAGGAATTGAAGGAGTAATGTCGAAGAGGTACAAGGCAAGATTAGTCGCAAGGGGTTTCACTCAGAAAGAAGGTGTCGACTTCAATGATGTATTTTCCCCTGTTGTGAAGCACAGATCCATTCGAATGTTGCTTGCCATGGTGGCTCAGTTCGACCTTGAACTGGAACAAATGGATGTGAAGACTGCGTTCTTGTATGGTGACTTAGATGAAACGATCCTGATGAGGCAACCTGAAGGGTATGTCGAAAAGGGGAAAGAAGATTATGTGTGCAAACTGAAGAAATCTTTATATGGACTTAAACAATCTCCTCGACAGTGGAATAAGAGATTCGACAAGTTCATGGAACACATAGGTTTCATTAGAAGTCAGTTCGACCACTGTGTTTACTCCAGATTTCGACCTGAAAATTCATTTGTTATTTTGTTGCTTTATGTTGATGATATTCTGATAGCAAGCAACAATGTCGAAGATGTAATGAGGGTGAAGGCTGAACTCAATAAGGAGTTCGACATGAAGGATCTGGGAGCTGCATCTAGGATTCTTGGAATTGACATTCGAAGAGATAGAAAGCAGTCGAAATTATGCTTATCTCAAGAGGCATACCTACGAAAGATTCTTGACAAGTTTGGTATGTCGAATTCAAAGCCTGTTGTAACTCCAACAAACCCTCAATTCAAGCTGAGCATTGATCAATGTCCCAGTACTGATGTCGAAAGAACCTATATGAACAGCATCCCATATGCTAATATAGTTGGTTCTTTGATGTATGCTATGGTCTGTACTAGACCCGACATAGCATATGCAGTAAGTCTTGTAAGCAGGTACATGGCGAATCCTGGAAAGGCTCACTGGCAAGCGTTAAAGTGGATTCTAAGGTACATAAATGGGTCTCTGAACAGAGTCTTAATTTATGGTGGAGCCTTGGGTGAAGATAGTAAAGCAGCATTCGAAGGCTATGTTGACTCTGATTATGCAGGATGTATGGATTCCAGGAAATCTATTTCTGGATATGTTTTCACTATGTTTGGTACAGCAATTAGTTGGAAAGCAACTCTTCAGAAGGTTGTTGCCTTATCAACTACTGAAGCAGAATATATTGCCCTAACTGAAGCTGTGAAAGAAGCATTGTGGCTTGAAGGTTTTGGAAAGGAGCTGAAACTTCAAGGTCAAAGTATCACTGTTAAATGTGATAGTCAAAGTGCAATACACCTGTCGAAGAACTCAGCCTATCATGAGCGAACCAAGCACATAGATGTGAGGCTGCATTTCGTCAGAGGGGTAATCGAGCGTGGAGAAGTCCAAGTGCTGAAGGTCTCGACAGATCACAATGCTGCTGATATGATCACCAAAACATTGCCAAGTTGCAAGTTTTTCCACTGTATGCAGTTGATAAAGCTGCATGAAGAAAGCTAGTTAGTGTCTCTTGATGCTGTAGAGTTAGGTCCAAGGTGGAGATTTGTGGGATTTTGGATCGAACTCTAGTTGGTCGAAGTACTTGCTGTAGTCGAAGAAGGTTCTAGCATGTATTTGTCGAAGGATGCTTGTCAAATTAGGTTTTAGTGTTTAAACCCTAATTTGTTAAGTTAGCTTGTTTGTTAAGTTAGCTTGTATAATGGGCCTTGTGGAAAAAGCCCATTAGTTAGTATGTTAGGTTTTATTATAAATAGCATACTAGTCTCTCATCATTGCCATCACAGCAAATCCTAATTTAGGGTGAGAGGGTTATTTGTTATTCTTGTAAACTTGTAATCTTGTTTCCTAAGAGGTAGTAAAGAATAACAGTTATAACCAATTCTTGTGTTCTTCTTCTTCCTTGTTTGATATTCCTCCCTTATTCTATACTTTGTTATTGGCATTGAATTCACAACAGAATCCTTCGGTGCCAAAAATGACAATCATGCCCAAGGTAGGTAACATCCTTGTTAAAATAAGAAAGGGTGATCAACCCAAAAATACATTATCGGCTTATGAGAAACTTTATGTGAAAAATAAAACGAGAAAGGGAATAAATAAACGAAGATCATTCTTTCCATACAAACACACACTATTTGGATTCTTTACCAACATGCACGGAATGAGTAGGAACCTGCACCCCTTTTGAGATTGAATTATCAACTTTTTTCATTGTTGAGGAGTCATTTTATTTTGACAATGTAGATTAATTTATTGTGCATAGTCATTAGCCAAATAGAGTTAGGATTTTTAATTTTTTTTCTCTTGAAAAAAATCAATTGCTAATAATTCCCCTTATGCTAATGAGGAGAGAATGATTTGTTGTTTTATGATAGAGTCCAAATTCTCACGCGTGTCTAATTAAAGGGTAACATGTGATGCACATATATTTTGTCATATAAAGTTATAATGGATAGTAACCTGAAACATGACAAGAAAAAACAACTTTTGATTTCATCTTACTCCATTGTCACCATATTAAAATGGATTTGTTTCTTTTAAGAGTATATTTTGTCTTTTAAAATAGAAGAAATGTCAACTTCAATGTTTTATATGGAATGACAGAATTTAAATTAGTTTATGTGGTACCTATGATAAATATTCGACCTTAGAACCTTGTTACAAATCACATTAAGTGACTACCTCAAATGATTATTGTTTTAAATGAGTTTTTAACGCCTTCTTCCCATCATTATTTTGTTTCGCAACCGACAACTGGAATAATATAGGCTCTACACAAATAGCTATAGAACTCCTTTGGAATTCTACTTGTTCTATTTTGCATGATTAGTTTCCTTCAAGACAATAGAAAAAAACATTGTGAAGAGAGTTTAAATAGGTACATAAAAGTGGTCATGTAAATAAGTAAACATAAATGAGACAAAATGGACAATATAAATTTATATCACTAATTGCATCTAGCAAATGAATATCGTATAGTTTTCATGATTTTTACGTATTGAAGAAATAGTTTTCTAATGTACATTTCATAACAATGACCCGTAATATCTTATTTTTTCTCCCATTAAAATGTGTACTTGTAAAATCATATTTGGAGTTTTGTATAATTTGAAAATCCTAAAATCAAACAATATGGGCTTATCTCCAAAGCTTCGAGTAAATAATACGTTAGCTTATCAAGCTCAAATTCAAGATAGAAAAATAAAGTTTAACAAAAAAGAAAAACAAATATTTTATATGATAAACTTTCATACAGAAATAAAAATCTCTCTTTACCCTTTCCCATTAAATGGATTCCTCTCCCCTTGTCTCTACACTCTCAAGCACAAGAAAGTTCTTGTAAAATAAAAGAAAAGTGGGTCCTCTTTTGCTTTCCATGAAATATAAAAAACTCAAAATAAAAACTTACAGAAAAATTCATGAGGTAGAGCGATAATGGGAGATCCTTGTAATATATTAGGGACGAACCCACACATCTCGAAGAATAAAAGTAAAATAAAACATAATCCAAATCTTATGTGAATGTGTATCGGATAGTTACCTTAGTAGAGCCTTTCCTAATATCACTTTGCAAACGATCTACCATCCACATCTTAAATAAAAAGTATTAATAGATTTAATATATAATCATTTTCTATAATAAATCATACGGTTTTCTACAAAGAAACTTAAAATGGATATTATTTAGCTGGTTAATTTTGGGGATGTTACAATATAAAATATCTACAATTAATTTAAGTATTATTTAATTTTTAACTTAACGATTTATCATATTAAAATTTAGATCATTTCAAACAAAATTTCATGTAATTATTAAATATAGATCTATCAACATTAAGCAACTTATATAAAGTTTTATTATTGCATAGTAATTGGAATAAAATGACCTAACATGCATTATATGTTTAATCTATATTTTCTTTTATTTGATAATTCTATTAAACAACAGATAAAATGAAAATTATTAAAACACTATTTCTAAAAATAAATTAAAATGTTTTATCTCCAGATAAATAATTAAGGATTTTAATTTGAAAATATTTTTTTATATTTATTTTCTACATAAGTATAATGTCATGAAATATAAATTTAAAGTCTTTTCATTTAAGCATAATTTCATATTTATTTCAATTTAATTTTTTTATTCTTAAATTAGCAAATAACAATAAAATTCTAATTGATAAGCATACTATATAAGTATCCATTAACAAGCAAAATTGAAGTGGTTGCACTTACCAATAAGTAGTTTAACACCGCCAAAACATAATAATTAGCAAATATTTTTCTATAAGAGGGGAAATTATCGTACATCCCAATATAATTTTCTTAATTGAAAAAAAATTATTCGAACTAAAATTGTTTAGAGATAAATCTAAGTTATAACGTAAAACAAATTTGCAAGTTCTTAACACTCTTCACTACTTTCGCTTATAACTACCTCCTTAAATATCCAAGCTAACCGAGTTCCATTGAACTAACACTTTAAAACAACAAATTCTTTTTTATATATAAATATTTTTCATTAACAACTGCTTTCAATATTCATTTCACTTTATCACATATCTCAATCTCTCTATTGAAACAAAATGCAGAAAACAAACTCAAATATAGAGGTGTTAAGGGTGCAAGCACTTACAATTCTCTGTACACCTCACCCTTTTCTTGATTTTTCTTGCTTAGCTCCCATTCAAGGTAGATAACATCATTGTAAAAAAGAGAAAGGGTGATCAACCCAAAAATACATTATCGGTTTATGATAAGCCTTACGTGAAGAATAAAACGAGAAAAGAAATAAATAAACAAAGATCATTCTTGCCATACAAACACACACTATTTGGATTCTTTACAAACATGCACGGACTGAGTAGGAACCTGCACCCCTTTTGAGATTGAATTATCAACTTTTTTCATTGTTGGGGAGTCATTTTATTTTGACAATGTAGATTAATTTAATTTACACAGTCATTAGCCAAATAGCGTTAGGATTTTTAAATTTTTTTTTCTCTTGACAAAAATCAATTGCTAATAATTCCCCTTATGATAATGAGGAGAGAATGATTTGTTGTTTTATGATAGAGTCCAAATTCTCACGCGTGTCTAATTAAAGGCTAACCTGCGATGCACATATATTTTGTCATATCAAGTTATAATGGATAATAACCTGAAACATGACAAGAAAAATTAACTTTTGATTTCATCTTACTCCATTGTCACCATAATAAAATGGATTTGTTTCTTTTAAGAGTATATTTTGTCTTTTAAAATAGAAGAAATGTCAACTTCAAATTTTTATATGGAATGACAGAATTAAAATTAGTTTATTTGGTACCTATGACAAATATTCGACCTTAGAACCTTGTTACAAATCACATTAAGTGACTACCTCAAATTATTATTGTTTTAAATGAGTTTTTAACGCCTTTTTCCCATCATTATGTTGTTTCGCAACCGACAACTGGAATGTTATAGGCTCCACCAAAATAGCTATAGAACTCCTTTGGAATTCTACTTGTTCTTTTTTGCATGTTTTTTTTCCATCCAGACAATAGAAAAAAACATTGTGAAGAGAGTTTAAATAGGTACATAAATGTGGTCATGTAAATAAGTAAACATAAATGAGACAAGATGGACAATATAAATTTATATCACTAATTGCATCTAGCAAATAAATATCATATAGTTTTCATGATTTTTACGTATCGAAGAAACACTTTTCTAATGTACATTTCATAACAACGACACGTAATATCTTATTTTTTCTCCCATTAAAATGTGTACTTGTAAAATTCTATTTGGAGTTTTGTATAATTTGAAAATCCTAAAATCAAACAATATGGGTTGGGCTTATCTCTAAAGCTTCAAGTAAATAATATGTTAGCGTATAAAGCTCAAACTCAAGATAGAAAAATAAGGTTTAAAAAAAAACAAATAATTTATATGATAAACTTGCATACATAAATAAAAAGCTCTCTTTACCCTTTCCCATTAAATGGCTTCCTATCCCCTTTTTCTCTACACTCTAAAGCACAAGAAAGTTCTTGTAAAATAAATGAAAAGTGGTCCTCTTTTTCTTTCCATAAAATAAATAAACTCAAAATAAAAACTTACAGAAAACTTCATGAGGTAGAGCGATATTGGGACATCCTTGTAATATATTAGGGACAAACCCACACATCTCAAAGAATAAAAGTAAAATAAAACATAATCCAAGTCATATGTGAATGTGTATCCGATCGTTACCTTGGTAGAGCCTTTCCTAATATCACTTTGCAAACGATCTAACATCCACATCTTAAGTAAAAAGTATTAATATATTTAATATATGATCGTTTTCTATAATAAATCATACGGTTTTCTATAAAGAAACTTAAAATGGATATTATTTAGCTGGTTAATTTTGGGGATGTTACAATATAAAATATCTACAATTAATTTGAGTATTATTTAATTTTTACCTTAACGATTTATCATATTAAAATTTAGATCATTTCAAACAAAATAACATGTAATTATCAAATATAGATCTATCAACATTAAGCAACTAATATAAAGTTTTATTATAGCACACAAATGGGAATAAAATGAACCAATATGCATTATATGTTTAATCTATATTTTATTTTATTTGATCATTTTATTAAACAACATATAAAAAGAAATTTATTAAAGCATTGTTTCTAAAAATAAATTCAAATGTTTTATCTCATGATAAATAATTAAGGATTTTAATTAGAAAATATTTTTTTATATATATGTTATACATAAGGATAATGTCATGAAATATAAATTTAAAGTCTTTTCATTTAAGTATAATTTCATATTATTTTTCAATTTAATTTTTTTATTATTAAATTAGCAACTAACAATAAAATTCTAATTGATAACCATACTATATAAGTAGCCACTAACAAGCAAAATTGAAGTGGTTGCACTTACCAATAAGTAGTTTAACACCGCCAAAACATAATAACTAGCAAATATTTTTCTATAAGAGGGGAAATTATCGTAAATCCCAATATAATTTCCTTAATTGAAAAAAAAAATTATTCGAACTAAAATTGTTTAGAAACAAATCTATGTTATAACGTAAATTTTTTTTGCAAGTTCTTAACCCTCTTCACACCTTTCGCTTATAACTACCTCCTTAAAAACCCAAGCTAACCGAGTTCCATTGAACTAACATTGTAAAACAACAAATTGTTTTTTATATGTAAATATTTCTCATTAACAACCTCTTACAATATTCATTTAACTTTATCACAAATCTCAATCTCTCTATTGAAAGAAAATGCAGTAAACAAACTCAAATATAAAGGTGTTAAGGGTGCAGGCACTAACAATTCTCTGTACACCTCAATATTTTCTTGATTTTTCTTGCTTAGCTCCCATTCAAGATAAATTTGATCCATGTTGTGACACAAAGGACCAAATAAGTGATGATGCAGCTTTTGATTTTGATGGCTTTGCTTTCACTCAAGATAATCTTGATCCATATTGCAGCACAAAAATACAAATTAACAACGATGTTTTTTTAGATTTTGAAGTCTTTGCTCCCGTTAAAGATAAATCTAAATCATATTGGAGCTCGAATCAACAAATTCATAATAGTGATGGAGAAAATACTGAAGAGCGAGAATTTACTTTTGCATGCACTGATGTCCAAGGAATGGAAATATTTGTCGAGGACATATTTGAAAATGGAAAATGCGAAGTTACTCCCTACTTTTAATCGATCTCTTCAATTATTCCCCACCACAAATAACAATGCTTCACATATTCGACCTCCCATAAAGAACATCTTTATTATGAATTCTATAAGTCTAAAATCAATATCGGGTGGTATTTCTAAAAAAACTCAAAATGAGTTATTGCTAAATATGACAATCAAATGTTCAAGTGAGTGTTATGAAAAAAGCAACTCCACAGGGTCATCCAATCTATGGAGACTTAGAAAAAATTTGGATCTTCGAAGTAATAGTGACCATATGGTTTATTTTGTTATATTGAATCCTTCGGTGCCAAAAATGACAATCAAGCCCAAAGTAGATAACATCATTGTTAAAAAGAGAAAGGGTGATCAACCCAAAAATACATTATCGGTTTATGATAAGCTTTATGTGAAGAATAAAACGAGAAAAGAAATAAATAAACGAAGATCATTCTTGCCATACAAACACACACTATTTGGATTCTTTACAAACATGCACGGACTGAGTAGGAACCTGCACCCCTTTTGAGATTGAATTATCAACTTTTTTCATTGTTGAGGAGTCATTTTATTTTGACAATGTAGATTATTTTAATTTACACAGTCATTAGCCAAATAGCGTTAGGATTTTTAATTTTTTTTTCTCTTGACAAAAATCAATTGCTAATAATTCCCCTTATGATAATGAGGAGAGAATGATTTGTTGTTTTATGATAGAGTCCAAATTCTCACGCGTGTCTAATTAAAGGCTAACCTGCGATGCACATATATTTTGTCATATCAAGTTATAATGGATAATAACCTGAAACATGACAAGAAAAATTAACTTTTGATTTCATCTTACTCCATTGTCACCATAATAAAATGGATTTGTTTCTTTTAAGAGTATATTTTGTCTTTTAAAATAGAAGAAATGTCAACTTCAAATTTTTATATGGAATGACAGAATTAAAATTAGTTTATGTGGTACCTATGACAAATATTCGACCTTAGAACCTTGTTACAAATCACATTAAGTGACTACCTCAAATTATTATTGTTTTAAATGAGTTTTTAACTCCTTTTTCCCATCATTATTTTGTTTCGCAACCGACAACTGGAATGTTATAGGCTCCACCAAAATAGCAATAGAACTCCTTTGGAATTCTACTTATTCTTTTTTGCATGATTTTTTTCCTTCCAGACATTAGAAAAAAACATTGTGAAGAGAGTTTAAATAGGTACATAAATGTGGTCATGTAAATAAGTAAACATAAATGAGACAAGATGGACAATATAAATTTATATCACTAATTGCATCTAGCAAATAAATATCATATAGTTTTCATGATTTTTACGTATCGAAGAAACACTTTTCTAATGTACATTTCATAACAACGACACGTAATATCTTATTTTTTCTCCCATTAAAATGTGTACTTGTAAAATTCTATTTGGAGTTTTGTATAATTTGAAAATCCTAAAATCAAACAATATGGGTTGGGCTTATCTCTAAAGCTTCAAGTAAATAATATGTTAGCGTATAAAGCTCAAACTCAAGATAGAAAAATAAGGTTTAAAAATAAAACAAATAATTTATATGATAAACTTGCATACATAAATAAAAAGCTCTCTTTACCCTTTCCCATTAAATGGCTTCCTATCCCCTTTTTCTCTACACTCTAAAGCACAAGAAAGTTCTTGTAAAATAAATGAAAAGTGGTCCTCTTTTTCTTTCCATAAAATAAATAAACTCAAAATAAAAACTTACAGAAAACTTCATGAGGTAGAGCGATATTGGGACATCCTTGTAATATATTAGGGACAAACCCACACATCTCAAAGAATAAAAGTAAAATAAAACATAATCCAAGTCATATGTGAATGTGTATCCGATCGTTACCTTGGTAGAGCCTTTCCTAATATCACTTTGCAAACGATCTAACATCCACATCTTAAGTAAAAAGTATTAATATATTTAATATATGATCGTTTTCTATAATAAATCATACGGTTTTCTATAAAGAAACTTAAAATGGATATTATTTAGCTGGTTAATTTTGGGGATGTTACAATATAAAATATCTACAATTAATTTGAGTATTATTTAATTTTTAACTTAACGATTTATCATATTAAAATTTAGATCATTTCAAACAAAATAACATGTAATTATCAAATATAGATCTATTAACATTAAGCAACTAATATAAAGTTTTATTATAGCACACAAATGGGAATAAAATGAACCAATATGCATTATATGTTTAATCTATATTTTATTTTATTTGATCATTTTATTAAACAACATATAAAAAGAAATTTATTAAAGCATTGTTTCTAAAAATAAATTCAAATGTTTTATCTCATGATAAATAATTAAGGATTTTAATTAGAAAATATTTTTATATATATATGTTATACATAAGGATAATGTCATGAAATATAAATTTAAAGTCTTTTCATTTAAGTATAATTTCATATTATTTTTCAATTTAATTTTTTTATTATTAAATTAGCAACTAACAATAAAATTCTAATTGATAACCATACTATATAAGTAGCCACTAACAAGCAAAATTGAAGTGGTTGCACTTACCAATAAGTAGTTTAACACCGCCAAAACATAATAACTAGCAAATATTTTTCTATAAGAGGGGAAATTATCGTAAATCCCAATATAATTTCCTTAATTGAAAAAAAAAATTATTCGAACTAAAATTGTTTAGAAACAAATCTATGTTATAACGTAAATTTTTTTTGCAAGTTCTTAACCCTCTTCACACCTTTCGCTTATAACTACCTCCTTAAAAACCCAAGCTAACCGAGTTCCATTGAACTAACATTGTAAAACAACAAATTGTTTTTTATATGTAAATATTTCTCATTAACAACCTCTTACAATATTCATTTAACTTTATCACAAATCTCAATCTCTCTATTGAAAGAAAATGCAGTAAACAAACTCAAATATAAAGGTGTTAAGGGTGCAGGCACTAACAATTCTCTGTACACCTCAATATTTTCTTGATTTTTCTTGCTTAGCTCCCATTCAAGATAAATTTGATCCATGTTGTGACACAAAGGACCAAATAAGTGATGATGCAGCTTTTGATTTTGATGGCTTTGCTTTCACTCAAGATAATCTTGATCCATATTGCAGCACAAAAATACAAATTAACAACGATGTTTTTTTAGATTTTGAAGTCTTTGCTCCCGTTAAAGATAAATCTAAATCATATTGGAGCTCGAATCAACAAATTCATAATAGTGATGGAGAAAATACTGAAGAGCGAGAATTTACTTTTGCATGCACTGATGTCCAAGGAATGGAAATATTTGTCGAGGACATATTTGAAAATGGAAAATGCGAAGTTACTCCCTACTTTTAATCGATCTCTTCAATTATTCCCCACCACAAATAACAATGCTTCACATCTTCGACCTCCCATAAAGAACATCTTTATTATGAATTCTATAAGTCTAAAATCAATATCGGGTGGTATTTCTAAAAAAACTCAAAATGAGTTATTGCTAAATATGACAATCAAATGTTCAAGTGAGTGTTATGAAAAAAGCAACTCCACAGGGTCATCCAATCTATGGAGACTTAGAAAAAATTTGGATCTTCGAAGTAATAGTGACCATATGGTTTATTTTGTTATATTGAATCCTTCGGTGCCAAAAATGACAATCAAGCCCAAAGTAGATAACATCATTGTTAAAAAGAGAAAGGGTGATCAACCCAAAAATACATTATCGGTTTATGATAAGCTTTATGTGAAGAATAAAACGAGAAAAGAAATAAATAAACGAAGATCATTCTTGCCATACAAACACACACTATTTGGATTCTTTACAAACATGCACGGACTGAGTAGGAACCTGCACCCCTTTTGAGATTGAATTATCAACTTTTTTCATTGTTGAGGAGTCATTTTATTTTGACAATGTAGATTATTTTAATTTACACAGTCATTAGCCAAATAGCGTTAGGATTTTTAATTTTTTTTTCTCTTGACAAAAATCAATTGCTAATAATTCCCCTTATGATAATGAGGAGAGAATGATTTGTTGTTTTATGATAGAGTCCAAATTCTCACGCGTGTCTAATTAAAGGCTAACCTGCGATGCACATATATTTTGTCATATCAAGTTATAATGGATAATAACCTGAAACATGACAAGAAAAATTAACTTTTGATTTCATCTTACTCCATTGTCACCATAATAAAATGGATTTGTTTCTTTTAAGAGTATATTTTGTCTTTTAAAATAGAAGAAATGTCAACTTCAAATTTTTATATGGAATGACAGAATTAAAATTAGTTTATGTGGTACCTATGACAAATATTCGACCTTAGAACCTTGTTACAAATCACATTAAGTGACTACCTCAAATTATTATTGTTTTAAATGAGTTTTTAACTCCTTTTTCCCATCATTATTTTGTTTCGCAACCGACAACTGGAATGTTATAGGCTCCACCAAAATAGCAATAGAACTCCTTTGGAATTCTACTTATTCTTTTTTGCATGATTTTTTTCCTTCCAGACATTAGAAAAAAACATTGTGAAGAGAGTTTAAATAGGTACATAAATGTGGTCATGTAAATAAGTAAACATAAATGAGACAAGATGGACAATATAAATTTATATCACTAATTGCATCTAGCAAATAAATATCATATAGTTTTCATGATTTTTACGTATCGAAGAAACACTTTTCTAATGTACATTTCATAACAACGACACGTAATATCTTATTTTTTCTCCCATTAAAATGTGTACTTGTAAAATTCTATTTGGAGTTTTGTATAATTTGAAAATCCTAAAATCAAACAATATGGGTTGGGCTTATCTCTAAAGCTTCAAGTAAATAATATGTTAGCGTATAAAGCTCAAACTCAAGATAGAAAAATAAGGTTTAAAAAAAAAACAAATAATTTATATGATAAACTTGCATACATAAATAAAAAGCTCTCTTTACCCTTTCCCATTAAATGGCTTCCTATCCCCTTTTTCTCTACACTCTAAAGCACAAGAAAGTTCTTGTAAAATAAATGAAAAGTGGTCCTCTTTTTCTTTCCATAAAATAAATAAACTCAAAATAAAAACTTACAGAAAACTTCATGAGGTAGAGCGATATTGGGACATCCTTGTAATATATTAGGGACAAACCCACACATCTCAAAGAATAAAAGTAAAATAAAACATAATCCAAGTCATATGTGAATGTGTATCCGATCGTTACCTTGGTAGAGCCTTTCCTAATATCACTTTGCAAACGATCTAACATCCACATCTTAAGTAAAAAGTATTAATATATTTAATATATGATCGTTTTCTATAATAAATCATACGGTTTTCTATAAAGAAACTTAAAATGGATATTATTTAGCTGGTTAATTTTGGGGATGTTACAATATAAAATATCTACAATTAATTTGAGTATTATTTAATTTTTACCTTAACGATTTATCATATTAAAATTTAGATCATTTCAAACAAAATAACTTGTAATTATCAAATATAGATCTATCAACATTAAGCAACTAATATAAAGTTTTATTATAGCACACAAATGGGAATAAAATGAACCAATATGCATTATATGTTTAATCTATATTTTATTTAATTTGATCATTTTATTAAACAATATATAAAAAGAAATTTATTAAAGCATTGTTTATAAAAATAAATTCAAATGTTTTATCTCATAATAAATAATTAAGGATTTTAATTTGAAAATATTTTTTTATGTATTTGTTCTACATAAGGATAATGTCATGAAATATAAATTTAAAGTCTTTTCATTTAAGTATAATTTCATTTTTTTTCAATTTAATTTTTTTATTATTAAATTAGCAACTAATAATAAAATTCTAATTGATAACCATACTATATAAGTAGCCACTAACAAGCAAAATTGAAGTGGTTGCACTTACCAATAAGTAGTTTAACACCGCCAAAACATAATAACTAGCAAATATTTTTCTATAAGAGGGGAAATTATCGTAAATCCCAATATAATTTCCTTAATTGAAAAAAAAATTATTCGAACTAAAATTGTTTAGAAACAAATCTATGTTATAACGTAAATTTTTTTTGCAAGTTCTTAACCCTCTTCACACCTTTCGCTTATAACTACCTCCTTAAAAACCCAAGCTAACCGAGTTCCATTGAACTAACATTGTAAAACAACAAATTGTTTTTTATATGTAAATATTTCTCATTAACAACCTCTTACAATATTCATTTAACTTTATCACATATCTCAATCTCTCTATTGAAAGAAAATGCAGTAAACAAACTCAAATATAAAGGTGTTAAGGGTGCAGGCAGTAACAATTCTCTGTACACCTCACTATTTTCTTGATTTTTCTTGCTTAGCTCCCATTCAAGATAAATTTGATCCATGTTGTGACACAAAGGACCAAATAAGTGATGATGCAGCTTTTGATTTTGATGGCTTTGCTTTCACTCAAGATAATCTTGATCCATATTGCAGCACAAAAATACAAATTAACAACGATGTTTTTTTAGATTTTGAAGTCTTTGCTCCCGTTAAAGATAAATCTAAATCATATTGGAGCTCCAATCAACAAATTCATAATAGTGATGGAGAAAATACTGAAGAGCGAGAATTTACTTTTGCATGCACTGATGTCCAAGGAATGGAAATATTTGTCGAGGACATATTTGAAAATGGAAAATGCGAAGTTACTCCCTACTTTTAATCGATCTCTTCAATTATTCCCCACCACAAATAACAATGCTTCACATCTTCGACCTCCCATAAAGAACATCTTTATTAAGAATTCTATAAGTCTAAAATCAATATCGGGTGGTATTTCTAAAAAAACTCAAAATGAGTTATTGCTAAATATGACAATCAAATGTTCAAGTGAGTGTTATGAAAAAGGCAACTCCACAGGGTCATCCAATCTATGGAGACTTAGAAAAAATTTGGATCTTCGAAGTAATAGTGACCATATGGTTTATTTTGTTATATTGAATCCTTCGGTGCCAAAAACGACAATCAAGCCCAAGGTAGATAACATCATTGTTAAAAAGAGAAAGGGTGATCAACCCAAAAATACATTATCGGTTTATGATAAGCTTTATGTGAATAATAAAACGAGAAAATAAATAAATAAACGAAGATCATTCTTGCCATACAAACACACACTATTTGGATTCTTTACAAACATGCACGGACTGAGTAGGAACCTGCACCCCTTTTGAGATTGAATTATCAACTTTTTTCATTGTTGAGGAGTCATTTTATTTTGACAATGTAGATTATTTTAATTTACACAGTCATTAGCCAAATAGCGTTAGGATTTTTAATTTTTTTTTCTCTTGACAAAAATCAATTGCTAATAATTCCCCTTATGATAATGAGGAGAGAATGATTTGTTGTTTTATGATAGAGTCCAAATTCTCACGCGTGTCTAATTAAAGGCTAACCTGCAATGCACATATATTTTGTCATATCAAGTTATAATGGATAATAACCTGAAACATGACAAGAAAAATTAACTTTTGATTTCATCTTACTCCATTGTCACCATAATAAAATGGATTTGTTTCTTTTAAGAGTATATTTTGTCTTTTAAAATTGAAGAAATGTCAACTTCAAATTTTTATATGGAATGACAGAATTAAAATTAGTTTATGTGGTACATATGACAAATATTCAACCTTAGAACCTTGTTACAAATCACATTAAGTGACTACCTCAAATTATTATTGTTTTAAATGAGTTTTTAACGCCTTTTTCCCATCATTATTTTTTTTCGCAACCGACAACTGGAATGTTATAGGCTCCACCAAAATAGCTATATAACTCCTTTGGAATTTTACTTGTTCTCTTTTGCATGATTTTTTTCCTTCCAGACAATAGAAAAAACATTGTGAAGAGAGTTTAAATAGGTACATAAAAGTGGTCATGTAAATAAGTAAACATAATTGAGACAAAATGGACAATATAAATTTATATCACTAATTACATCTAGCAAATAAATATCATATAGTTTTCATGATTTTTACGTATCCAAGAAACACTTTTCTAATGTACATTTCATAACAACTACACGTAATATCTTATTTTTTTTCTCCCATTAAAATGTGTACTTTTAAAATTCTTTTTGGGGCTTTGTATAATTTGAAAATCCTAAAATCAAACAATATGGGCTGGGTTTATCTCTAAAGCTTCAAGTAAATAATATGTTAGTGTATAAAGCTCAAACTCAAGATAGCAAAATAAGGTTTAAAAAAAAATAAAAACAAATAATTTATATGATAAACTTGCATAAATAAATAAAAAGCTCTCTTTACCCTTTCCCATTAAATGGCTTCCTCTCCCCTTGTTCTCTACACTCTCAAGCACAAGAAAGTTCTTGTAAAATAAACGAAAAGTGGTCCCCTTTTGCTTTCCATGAAATAAATAAACTAAAAATAAAAACTTACAGAAAATTCATGAGGTAGAGCGATATTGGGACATCCTTGTAATATATTAAGGACAAACCCACACATCTCAAAGAATAAAAGTAAAATAAAACATAATCCAAGTCATATGTGAATGTTTATCTGATCGTTACCTTGGTAGAGCCTTTCCTAATATCACTTTGTAAACGATCTAACATCCACATCTTAAATAAAAAGTATTAATATATTTCATATATGATCGTTTGCTATAATAAATTATACGGTTTTCTACAAAGAAACTTAAAATGGATATTATTTAGCTGGTTAATTTTGGGGATGTTACAATATAAAATATCTACAATTAATTTGAGTATTATTTAATTTCTACCTTAATGATTTATCATATTAAAATTTAGATCATTTCAAACAAAATAACATGTAATTATCAAATATAGATCTATCAACATTAAGCAACTAATATAAAGTTTTATTATAGCACACAAATGGGAATAAAATGAACCAATATGCATTATATGTTTAATCTATATTTTATTTTATTTGATCATTTTATTAAACAACAGATAAAAAGAAAATTATTAAAGCACTATTTCTAAAAACAAATTCAAATGTTTTATCTCCTAATAATTAATTAAGGATTTCAATTTGAAAATATTTTTTATACATATGTTCTACATAAGGATAATGTCATGAAATATAAATTTAAAGTCTTTTCATTTAAGTATAATTCCATATTTTTTCAATTTAATTTTTTTATTCTAAAATTAGCAACTAACAATAAAATTCTAATCGATAACCATACTATATAAGTAGCCACTAACAAGCAAAATTGAAGTGGTTGCACTTACCAATAAGTAGTTTAACACCGCCAAAACATAATAACTAGCAAATATTTTTCTTTAAGAGGTGAAATTATCGTAAATCCCAATATAGTTTCCTTAATTGAAAAAAAAAAATTATTCGAACTAAAATTGTTTAGAAACAAATTTATGTTATAACGTAAAATTTTTTTGCAAGTTCTTAACCCTCTTCACACCTTTCGCTTATAACTACCTCCTTAAATACCCAAGCTAACTGAGTTCCATAGAACTAACATTGTAAAACAACAAATAGTTTTTTATATATAAATATTTCTCATTAACAACCTCTTCCAATATTCATTTCACTTTATCACATATCTCAATATCTCTATTGAAACAAAATGCAGAAAACAAACTAAAATATAGAGGTGTTAAGGGTGTAGGAACTAACAATTCTCTGTACACCTCACTATTTTCTTAATTTTTCTTTCTTAGCTCCCATTCAAGATAAATTTGATCCATGTTGTGAAACAAAGGACCAAATAAGTGATGATGCAGCTTTTGATTTTGATGGCTTTGCTTTCACTCAAGATAATCTTGATCCATATTGCAGCACAAAAATAAAAATTAACAACGATGATTTTTTAGATTTTGAAGTCTTTGCTCCAGTTAAAGATAAATCTGAATCATATTGGAGCTCCAATCAACAAATTCACATTAGTGATGGAGAAAATATTAAAGAGTGAGAATTTACTTTTCCATGCACTAATGTCCAAGGAATGGAAATATTTGCGGATGACATATTTGAAAATGGAAAAAAGGGAACATTACTCCCTACTTTTAATCGATCTCTTCAATTCTTCCCCACCACACATAACAATGTTTCACATCTTTGACCTCCCATAAAGAACATCTTTATTAAGAATTCTATAAGTCTAAAATCAATATCGGGTGGTATCTCTAAAAAAACTCAAAATGAGTTATTGCTAAATATGACAATTAAATGTTCAAGTGAGTGTTATGAAAAAAGCAACTCCACAGGGTCATCCAATCTATGGAGACTTAGAAAAATTTTTGATCTCCGTAGTAATAGTGACCATATGATTTATTTTGTTATATTGAATCCTTCGGTGCCAAAAACGACAATCAAGCCCAAGGTAGATAACATCATTGTTAAAAAGAGAAAGGGTGATCAACCCAAAAATACATTATTGGTTTATGATAAGATTTATGTGAAGAATAAAACGAGAAAAGGAATAAATAAATGAAGATCATTCTTGCCATACAAACACACACAATTTGGATTCTTTACAAACATGCACGGACTGAGTAGGAACCTGCACCCCTTTTGAGATTGAATAATCAAATTTTTTCATTGTTGAGGAGTCATTTTATTTTGACAATGTAGATTAATTTAATGTACTCAGTCATTAGCCAAATAGCATTCGGATTTTTAATTTTTTTTCTCTTGACAAAAATCAATTGCTAATAATTCCCCTTATGATAATGAGGAGAGAATGATTTGTTGTTTTATGATAGAGTCCAAATTCTCACGCCTGTCTAATTAAAGGCTAACCTGCGATGCACATATATTTTGTCATATAAAGTTATAATGGATAATAACCTGAAACATGACATGAAATATTAACTTTTGATTTCATCTTACTCCATTGTCACCATAATAAAATGGATTTGTTTCTTTTAAGAGTATATTCTGTCTTTTAAAATAGAAGAAATGTCAACTTCAAATTTTTATATGGAATGACAGAATTAAAATTAGTTTATGTGGTACCTATGACAAATATTCGACCTTAGAACCTTGTTACAAATCACATTAAGTGACTACCTCAAATTATTATTGTTTTAAATGAGTTTTTAACGCCTTTTTCCCATCATTATTTTTTTTCGCAACCGACAACTGGAATGATATAGGCTCCACCAAAATAGCTATATAACTGTTGTGAATTTAATGCCAATAACAAAATATAGAATAAGGGAGGAATATCAAACAAGGAAGAAGAAGAACACAAGAATTGGTTATAACTGCTATTCTTTACTTTCTCTTAGAAAACAAGATTACAAGTTTACAAGAATAACAGATAACCCTCTCACCCTATAATTAGGATTTGCTGTGATGGCAATGATGAGAGACTAGTATGCTATTTATAATAAAACCTAACATACTAACTAATGGGCTTTTTCCACAAGGCCCATTAAACAAGCTAACTTAACAAACAAGCTAACTTAACAAATTAGGGTTTAAACACTAAAACCTAATTCGACAAGCATCCTTCGACAAATACATGCTAGAACCTTCTTCGACTACAGCAAGTACTTCGACCAACTAGAGTTCGATCCAAAATCCCACAAATCTCCACCTTGGACCTAACTCTACAGCATCAAGAGACACTAACTAGCTTTCTTCATGCAGCTTTATCAACTGCATACAGTGGAAAAACTTGCAACTTGGCAATGTTTTGGTGATCATATCAGCAGCATTGTGATCTGTCGAGACCTTCAGCACTTGGACTTCTCCACGCTCGATTACCCCTCTGACGAAATGCAGCCTCACATCTATGTGCTTGGTTCGCTCATGATAGGCTGAGTTCTTCGACAGGTGTATTGCACTTTGACTATCACATTTAACAGTGATACCTTGACCTTGAAGTTTCAGCTCTTTTGCAAAACCTTCAAGCCACAATGCTTCTTTCACAGCTTCAGTTAGGGCAATATATTCTGCTTCAGTAGTTGATAAGGCAACAACCTTCTGAAGAGTTGCTTTCCAACTAATTGCTGTACCAAACATAGTGAAAACATATCCAGAAATAGATTTTCTGGAATCCATACAACCTGCATAATCAGAGTCAACATAGCCTTCGACTGCTGCTTTACTATCTTCACCCAAGGCTCCACCATAAATTAAGACTCTGTTCAGAGACCCATTTATGTACCTTAGAATCCACTTTAACGCTTGCCAGTGAGCCTTTCCAGGATTCGCCATGTACCTGCTTACAAGACTTACTGCATATGCTATGTCGGGTCTAGTACAGACCATAGCATACATCAAAGAACCAACTATATTAGCATATGGGATGCTGTTCATATAGGTTCTTTCGACATCAGTACTGGGACATTGATCAATGCTCAGCTTGAATTGAGGGTTTGTTGGAGTCACAACAGGCTTTGAATTCGACATACCAAACTTGTCAAGAATCTTTCGTAGGTATGCCTCTTGAGATAAGCATAATTTCGACTGCTTTCTATCTCTTCGAATGTCAATTCCAAGAATCCTAGATGCAGCTCCCAGATCCTTCATGTCGAACTCCTTATTGAGTTCAGCCTTCACCCTCATAACATCTTCGACATTGTTGCTTGCTATCAGAATATCATCAACATAGAGCAACAAAATAACAAATGAATTTTCAGGTCGAAATCTGGAGTAAACACAATGGTCGAACTGACTTCTAATGAAACTTATGTGTTCCATGAACTTGTCGAATCTCTTATTCCACTGTCGAGGAGATTGTTTAAGTCCATATAAAGATTTCTTCAGTTTGCACACATAATCTTCTTTCCCCTTTTCGACATACCCTTCAGGTTGCCTCATCAGGATTGTTTCGTCTAAGTCACCTACAAGAACGCAGTCTTCACATCCATTTGTTCCAGTTCAAGGTCGAACTGAGCCACCATGGCAAGCAACATTCGAATGGATCTGTGCTTCACAACAGGGGAAAATACATCATTGAAGTCGACACCTTCTTTCTGAGTGAAACCCCTTGCGACTAATCTTGCCTTGTACCTCTTCGACATTACTCCTTCAATTCCTTCCTTAACTTTGAAAATCCACTTACAGCTGACTAACCTTGCCCCAACAGGTTTCTTGATCAGTTCCCAAGTGTGATTATCATGAAGAGATTTCATCTCATCATGCATGGCCTTTAGCCATTCAGTCTTCATTCGACTCCTTATAGCTTCATTATAATCTCTAGGTTCTTCGTCTAGAACTTCACTTGCAGAGATTAAGGCATAAGCTACAAGATCTGCATATCCAAGTCTCTGAGGTGGTTTTATGACTCTTCTTTGCCTATCTCTCGACAATAGGTAGTCATCAACAGTTTCCTCAACATCATCAGAATATTCTGTTTCTTCTTCGACTTCATCTGGGATACGCATTTCAGCATCAACATGCTCCACCTCAACAGGAATCTCTACCTGTTCCAGCTCTTCGTCAACATCATCAGTTTTCTTGAAAGCCATTTCAGTTTCATTGAAAACTACATCTCGACTGGTGATACACCTCCTGTGACCTGGCTCTAGGCACCATAGCTTATAAGCTTTCACTCCTTCAGGGTATCCCATAAACATGCATTTCAGAGCTCTAGGTTCGACCTTGTCTTGCCTAATGTGAGCATAGGCTACACAGCCAAATACTCTTAGTTTGTCGAGATCTGGTGGATGTCCCGACCAAACTTCTTCAGGTGTCTTCATATCTAACGCTGTCGAAGGACATCTGTTTATCAGATATGCTGCTGTCGAAACAGCCTCAGCCCAAAACACCTTCTTTAATCCCGCACTAGTCAACATGCATCTAACTCTCTCCAAAATAGTTCGATTAAACCTTTCAGCCAATCCATTTTGTTGTGGAGTACCTGCGGTAGTTCTGTGCCTTGCAATACCAGAGGCAACACAAAAACTGTCGAACGCCTCATTGCAAAACTCAAGG
Organism: Vicia faba; assembly: GCA_948472305.1. Taxonomy (NCBI): domain Eukaryota; kingdom Viridiplantae; phylum Streptophyta; class Magnoliopsida; order Fabales; family Fabaceae; genus Vicia; species Vicia faba. Next base: position 237,402,041 of record OX451739.1, on the reverse strand, counting down.
CCATTGTCGGTTCTCAACCTTTTTACCTTTCTGCCAGTTTGATTTTCGACAAGAGTCTTCCAACTTTTGAAATTCTCAAAAGTTTCATCCTTAGTCTTCTGGATGAATACCCATAACTTTCTGGAATAGTCATCTACTATGGATAGAAAATACTTTGCTCCTGAATGTGATGGACACCTTGCAGGCCCCCAAAGATCAGCATGGATGTAATCAAGGGATCCATGTGTTCTTTGTTTGCCTTTGTTGAACTTCATTCTACAGGATTTTCCAAGTACACAGGGTTCACAAAACTTCAGCTTTTCGACTTTATCTCCACCAAGCAGATTTTGTTTCCCTAATTCGACCAGACCCCTTTCACTGACATGGCCCAATCTCATGTGCCAAATTTCTGTCTTCGACAAAGGTTTCGTGGATGCAACATTTGTCGAACCACTTACAACTTCAGCCTCAAGGGTATACAAGCCTTGTTTCTTCACGCCTCTCAAGACTTCCTTCGACCCTTTCATGACTCTCAGGATACTTTTCTCTCCTTGAAAAACATATCCTTTCTTGTCGAATTCACCAAGAGAAATCAAATTTCTCTTCAAATCAGGTACATACCTGACTTCAGTCAACAATCTTATTGACTCATCATGGAGCTTGAATCTCACAGATCCAACGCCTGCAATCTTGCAAGCTTTGTTGTTTCCCAGCAATACCGATCCACCATCTTGATCACATAATTCCTCGAACAAGTCTCTGTTTGGAGTCATGTGCCAAGTGCATCCAGAATCCATAATCCATTCCTTCGATGAGTTTTTGCTTGAAACCACAAGAACATCAGATGATTCGAAATCATCTTGGACAATAGCTGCATTGCCATTATCCTTACCTCCATGATCTTTCAGGCGTTCAGGGCACACCTTTCTTGTGTGACCTACTTTCTTACAGTGATAGCATCTAATACCAGATGTGTCACCACTATAAGACTTCGACTGATTTTTACCTTTCCTCTTGTCGAATTTTCCTTTAACAGCCAAACCTTCACCAACCGTCGAAGGTTTATGCTCCTTACGTTCGTTCAAGTCCTTAGAGTACAAAGCTGATTGAACTTCTTCAAAGGTCAGGGACTCTCTTCCATACAAGAGGGTTTCTTTGAAGTGAGCATGTGATCTGGGCAAAGCGCACAATAATAACAGCGCTTGATCTTCATCATCAATCTTTACATCAATATTTTCAAGATAAAGAATCAGCTTGTTGAACATATCCAACTGCTCAGCCAACACTTTGTCTTCAATCATCTTGAATGAATACAAAGCTTGCTTCAGGTAGAGTCGATTTACCAGAGATTTGGTCATATACAAACTTTCAAGTTTCACCCATAACCCTGATGCTGTCGTCTCCTTTGATACCTGTCGAAGAACCTTATCACCAAGGCTCAACAAAATTGCGCTGTGTGCTTTCTCGATCATGGCCGTCTTCTCTCTTTCTGTTAGCGCAGCGTCCATCGCCGTCGCTCCCTTCAACGCTTCCAAACAACCCTGCTGAACCAGTAGGGCTTTCATCTTCAAGCGCCATAGACCGAAATCATTCACTCCGGTGAACCTTTCAATCTCATATTTTGTTGAAGGCATCTTCTCCACGCTCACCGCACCAATTTGTTGTGAATTTAATGCCAATAACAAAATATAGAATAAGGGAGGAATATCAAACAAGGAAGAAGAAGAACACAAGAATTGGTTATAACTGCTATTCTTTACTTTCTCTTAGAAAACAAGATTACAAGTTTACAAGAATAACAGATAACCCTCTCACCCTATAATTAGGATTTGCTGTGATGGCAATGATGAGAGACTAGTATGCTATTTATAATAAAACCTAACATACTAACTAATGGGCTTTTTCCACAAGGCCCATTAAACAAGCTAACTTAACAAACAAGCTAACTTAACAAATTAGGGTTTAAACACTAAAACCTAATTCGACAAGCATCCTTCGACAAATACATGCTAGAACCTTCTTCGACTACAGCAAGTACTTCGACCAACTAGAGTTCGATCCAAAATCCCACAATAACTCCTTTGGAATTTTACTTGTTCTCTTTTGCATGATTTTTTTCCTTCCAGACAATAGAAAAAAACATTGTGAAGAGAGTTTAAATAGGTACATAAAAGTGGTCATGTAAATAAGTAAACATAATTGAGACAAAATGGACAATATAAATTTATATCACTAATTGCATCTAGCAAATAAATATCATATAGTTTTCATGATTTTTACGTATCGAAGAAACACTTTTCTAATGTACATTTCATAACAACTACACGTAATATCTTATTTTTTTCTCCCATTAAAATGTGTACTTTTAAAATTCTTTTTGGAGCTTTGTATAATTTGAAAATCCTAAAATCAAACAATATGGGCTGGGTTTATCTCTAAAGCTTCAAGTAAATAATATGTTAGTGTATAAAGCTCAAACTCAAGATAGCAAAATAAGGTTTAAAAAAAATAAAAACAAATAATTTATATGATAAACTTGCATACATAAATAAAAAGCTCTCTTTACCCTTTCCCATTAAATGGCTTCCTCTCCCCTTGTTCTCTACACTCTCAAGCACAAGAAAGTTCTTGTAAAATAAACGAAAAGTGGTCCTCTTTTGCTTTCCATGAAATAAATAAACTCAAAATAAAAACTTACAGAAAATTCATGAGGTAGAGCGATATTGGGACATCCTTGTAATATATTAAGGACAAACCCACACATCTCAAAGAATAAAAGTAAAATAAAACATAATCCAAGTCATATGTGAATGTGTATCTGATCGTTACCTTGGTAGAGCCTTTCCTAATATCACTTTGCAAACGATCTAACATCCACATCTTAAATAAAAAGTATTAATATATTTCATATATGATCGTTTGCTATAATAAATCATACGGTTTTCTACAAAGAAACTTAAAATGGATATTATTTAGCTGGTTAATTTTGGGGATGTTACAATATAAAATATCTACAATTAATTTGAGTATTATTTAATTTCTACCTTAAGGATTTATGGTATTAAAATTTAGATCATTTCAAACAAAATAACATGTAATTATCAAATATAGATCTATCAACATTAAGCAACTAATATAAAGTTTTATTATAGAACACAAATGGGAATAAAATGAACCAATATGCATTATATGTTTAATCTATATTTTATTTTATTTGATCATTTTATTAAACAACGGATAAAAAGAAAATTATTAAAGCACTATTTCTAAAAATAAATTCAAATGTTTTATCTCCTAATAATTAATTAAGGATTTCAATTTGAAAATATTTTTTATACATATGTTCTACATAAGGAAAATGTCATGAAATATAAATTTAAAGTCTTTTCATTTAAGTATAATTCCATATTTTTTCAATTTAATTTTTTTATTCTTAAATTAGCAACTAACAATAAAATTCTAATCGATAACCATACTATATAAGTATCCACTAACAAGAAAAATTGAAGTGGTTGCACTTACCAATAAGTAGTTTAACACCGCCAAAACATAATAACTAGCAAATATTTTTCTTTAATAGGTGAAATTATCGTAAATCCTAATATAGTTTCCTTATTTGAAAAAAAAAATTATTCGAACTAAAATTGTTTAGAAACAAATCTAAGTTATAACGTAAATTTTTTTTGCAAGTTTTTAACACTCTTCACACATTTCGCTTATAATTACCTCCTTAAATACCCAAGCTAACTGAGTTCCATAGAACTAACATTGTAAAACAACAAATAGTTTTTTATATATAAATATTTCTCATTAACAACCTCTTCCAATATTCATTTCACTTTATCACATATCTCAATATCTCTATTGAAACAAAATGCAGAAAACAAACTAAAATATAGAGGTGTTAAGGGTGTAGGAACTAACAATTCTCTGTACACCTCACCATTTTCTTGATTTTTCTTACTTAGTTCCCATTCAAGATAAAGTTGATCCATGTTGTGAAACAAAGGACCAAATAAGTGACGATGCATCTTTTGATTTTGATGGCTTTGCTTTCATTCAAGATAATCATAATCCATATTGCCGCACAAAAATACAAATTAACAACGATGATTTTTTAGATTTTGAAGTCTTTGCTCCAGTTAAAGATAAATCTGAATCATATTGGAGCTCCAATCAACAAATTCACATTAGTGATGGAGAAAATACTAAAGAGTGAGAATTTAATTTTCCATGCACTAATGTCCAAGGAATGGAAATATTTGCGGATGACATATTTGAAAATGGAAAAAAGGGAACATTACTTCCTACTTTTAACCAATCTCTTCAATTCTTCCCCACCGCACATAACAATGTTTCACATCTTTGACCTTCCATAAAGAACATCTTTATGAAGAATTCTATAAGTCCACAATCAATATCAGGTGGTATTTCAATAAAAAAAACTCAAAATGAGTTATTGGTAAATATGACAATGAAATGTTCAAGTGAGTGTTATGAAAAAAGCACTTCCACAGGGTCATCAAATCTATGGAGACTTAGACAAAATTTGGATATTCGAAGTAATAGTGACCATATGGATTCTTTTGTTATATTGAATCCTTCGGTGCCAAAAACGACAATCAAGCCCAAAGTAGATAACATAATTGTTAAAAAGAGAAAGGGTGATCAACAAAAAAAATACATTATCGGCTTATGAGAAGCTTTATGTGAAGAATAAAATGAGAATAGGAATAAATAAATGAAGATCATTCTTGCCATACAAACACACACTATTTGGATTCTTTACCAACATGCACGGACTGAGTAGGAACCTGCACCCTTTTTGAGATTGAATTATCAAATTTTTTCATTGTTGAGGATTCATATTATTTTGACAATGTAGATTAATTTAATGTACATAGTCATTAAACAAATAGCGTTAGGATTTTTAATTTTTTATTTCTTGACAAAAACCAATTGCTAATAATTCCCCTCATGACAATGAGTAGAGAATGATTTTTTGTTTTATGATAGAGTCCAAATTATAACGTGTGTCTAATTAAAGGGTAACCTGTGATGCACATATATTTGTGTCATATCAAGTTATAATGGATAATAACCTGAAACATGACAAGAAATAATAACTTTTGATTTCATCTTAATCCATTGTCACCATATTAAAATGGATTTGTTTCTTTTAAGAGTATATTATGTCTTTTAAAATAGAAGAAATGTCAACTTCAATTTTTTATATGGAATGACAGAATTAAAATTAGTTTATGTGGTGCCTATGACAAATATTCGACCTTAGAACCTTGTTAAGAATCACATTGAGTGACTACCTCAAATGATTATTGTTTTAAATGAGTTTTAAACACCTTTTTCCCATCATTATTTTGTTTTGCAACCGACAAATGGAGTAAAATAGGCTCCACCAAAATAGCTATTGAACTCCTTTGGAATTCTACTTGCTCTTTTTTGCATCATATTTTTTCTTCAAGTCAATAGAAAAAACATTGTGAGGAGAGTTTAAATAGGTACATAAATGTGGTCACGTAAATAAGTAAACATAAATGACATTAAATGTACAATATAAATTTACGTCGTCAATTGCATCTAGCAGATAAATATCATATAGTTTTCATGATTTTTACGTATTGAAGAAACACTTTTCTAATGTACATTTCATAACAATGACACATAATATCTTATTTTTTCTCCCATTAAAATGTGTACTTGTAAAATTATATTTGGAGTTTTGTATAACTTGAAAATCCTAAAAACAAACAATATGGACTTATCTCTAAATCTTCAAGAAAATAATATGTTTGCTTATAAAGCTCAAACTCAATATAGCAAAATAAAGTTTTAAAAAAAACATAGATTTTATATGATAAACTTTCATACATAAATATAAAGCTCTATTTACCCGTTCACATTAAATGGCTTCCTCTCTCCTTGTTCTCTATACTCTCAAGCACAAGAACGTTCTTGTAAAATAAACAAAAAGTGAGTCCTATTTTTCTTTCCATGAAATAAATAAACTCAAAATAAAAACTTACAGAAAACTTCATGAGGTAGAGCGATATTGGGAGTACCTTGTAATATATTAGGGACAAACCTAAACATCTTAAAGAATAAAAGTAAAATCAAACATAATCCAAATCATATGTGAATGTGTATCCGATTGTTACCTTAGTAGAGTCTTGCCTAATATCACTTTGCAAACGATGTAACATCCACATCTTAAATGAAAAGTATTAATAGATTTAATATATAATCGTTTTCTATAATAAATCATATGGTTTTCTACAAAGAAACTTAAAATGGATAATATTTAGCTGGTTAATTTTGGAGATGTTATATTATAAAATATCTACAATAAATTTGAGTATTATTTATATTTTACCTTAACAATTTATTATATTAAAATTTAGATTATTTCAACTAAAATAACATGTAATTATCAAATATAGATCTATCAACATTAAGCAACTCATATAAAGTTTTATTATTGCACACTAATGGGAATAAAATGAACCAATATGCATTATTTGTTTAAACTATATTTTCTTTTATTTAATAATTCTATTAAACAACTGATAAAATGAAAACTATTAAAGCACTATTTCTAAAAGTAAATTCAAATGTTTTATCTCCTAATAAATAATTAAGGATTTTACTTTTAAAATATGTTTTTATATATATGTTTTACATATAGATAATGTAATGAAATATAAATTTAAAGTCTTTTCATCTGATTATAAATTCTTTTTTTTTTTAATTTAATTTTTTTATTCTTAAATTAGAAATTAACAATAAAATTCTAATTGATAACCATATTATATAAATAGCCACCAACAAGCAAAACTGAAGTGGTTGCACTTACCAATGAAGAAGTGAAAAACACAAGAAGGGGGGTTGAATTTTAACTTAAAATCAAAAGCGTAGTAGACACGATATTTTAATTCTAGTTCGTTTGATCTCAAACTACTTCAGTCCACCCGTCAAGATGATTTCGCCTCTCTCCAATGAGGACTTAATTCACTAATCAAAAACTGATTACAACACTACTTTGAAAACTGCCAAAGTCTTCTTGAGTACAACCACAACCCGGTTAATCTCAAGGAAAACTAGCTTAATCAAGATAAGAGAGTATTCTGTGTATAGTTGTTTTTCCTAGCAAAAACAGTATCACAACTGTGATATTTTACACAATTTTGAGCGTGAATATGAATATGTAGGCTTACAGCATTTTAGAGGTATGTTCCAGTATTAAGAAAAATCGTAAACGACTTGTCCTCTTAGCTTGTTTATATAGGCATGGAAATTCTGTCCAACATAAAGCGTGATAATGGACAATCAATGTTGTTTCCATATTGAGAAGATTCTTGTAGTAATGAAGTCGTTGAATGTGATGTTGTCTTGATTGAATAGTAACGCTTCAGAATATAGAATCTTGCATGCTGCAATTGCTTCAGAACATTGATGACTCAGAGATGTGAGGATCTGATGGTATATGAAACTTCTCTTCAGAATTAGAGTATTATTCACTTCAGCGCAGGTTCTGATCATCATTCTTCGGCGCAGATTCTGATTACCTCAGCTTGAAAGCTTCTATAGCTTAACTTCTGATGTTGTTTTGGTCAGAACTTCTGCATACAAAATTACACAAATTTTGAGTGCATATTTGTTCTTTGTGTTTGTTATAATCAAAACTCTAATTAAGGGTTGTAGAATCAAACTATGTTCTAACAATATCCCCCTTTTTTATGATGACAAAAACTAGGATTTTCAATGAAAAATATAGAACAAAAAGCTTAAGAGAGACTCCCCCTGAGTTGATTACTTCCCCGAAGTTCCTTCTCGTCGGAGCTTTTGATGCATCTCCTTCTGTCCTTATCAGAATGTGTTCCTGTTTAAGATTTTCAAAAAATATAGAGGTTAAAATATTCAGAGTGTTTGATACTTTGTCCCGGTATTCTGTTATTGAAAATATCTTACTTTCTCCCCCTTTTTGTCAGGTATCAAAAAGAAATATAATCAGAGTAAAAAAGGATGAACTATATTGAAAATAGAATGCAATGACAATGTTCAGAAACTAGGAGGATAAGATTAAAAAAATACAGATAAATAGTTTAAAGAAGATCTAAGAAAGAGGGGGAAGGCGTGTGATTAAAGCTTCCGACAAGCTCTTGATCTGAGTGCTTGACTCTTCATGCTTTCCCAGAATGTCTTTGATTTCTTTTGTTGTATCTTATTTTTTATCCAAAATACCCTTGATATCTTTGTTTGTATCCTCTTGCTTATCCAGTCTGGAATGGATTAAGGCATTCTCCTTCTTCAACTCTTCCAGAGTTTGCATGACTAGTGACGAAGCTGGTGTATCTTCAGGGGTTGCATGTTGTTCAGAACATTCTGCAACCTCTTCTGATTGAACCACTTCTTCTGTTGCAATCATGTTTTCAGGAGCAGTAGTCAGAGGGTGACTATCAAAATCTGGTTCAGTTACTTCTGAAGGATGGTGGTCTTTCTAGGGAGCATTATCTAGCGGAAGAATTTCGGTCTTGTACCATTGGCTCAGAACTTGATATTGGAAGGCTTTCAGATGATCACTAACGTTCTGTTGAGCCCTTTCATAGCCCCATTCTTTCAGCTTTTGGGTTTCAGAGTTGAGGAGAGTGTGGTTGTGGATTTTCTGGTTGAGGAGAGTGTGGTTGTGGATTTTATGGTTGTTGAGGTTGAGTGTTTGGATTTTCTGGGAGTGGTGAGGAAAAGTCTTGATCAAATAGCTCAATGTCAGATAGAACTTTAGCAAGTTCTAGTTTATGATGTTCTAGATTTGGATTTGGATTGGGGGAGTGAGGTTCATTCAAGAAGTTTCAAAGAGTTACAGATGGGTCAAACTCTATGCCAAAATCCTCAAATGTTTGGGATGAAGGATTTTCTGTTAGTTGAGGGGGAATGGTTTCAGATTTTGGAATAGCTATTGACTCTACAACAGAAATAGAAGATGGATTACCTTTCTTTTTCACATCTTTAGGTGTCTTCTAAGAGGATCCTTCTCCTGCTGCCTTCCTCTTTTTGGATTTATTTAACACAACCTCTAGAGCTGGCTTGTGCAGATCTTGGATGTTGATTTCTGAAATAGTCCCATCAGCTTTGCAAGCCTCAAGGTATCTGACTATGATTTCTGGAGAGGTATCTATCTCAGAAAATAGTGGAAAATCCTTCAGAGGGATTCTCCTAGAAGTGATGGCCTCATGAGGAGCAATTGTTGGTTCCTTCTTAATGTTCTCAATAATCTTCATTTTCTTCAGATTCTTGGCATTCAAGGGTTTCCCAGCGGTTGCTTCTAGAGTACTAATTTCTTGAGCCTCTATCAGATGTTCTATTAGCATGTTTTCTGTTAGAATATCTTAAATCAATCTTCCAAGAGGAATCCAATCCCTCTTAGTTCTTTCTTCTTCTCTTGTCTCTTTCACACTTATTCTGAGATGGTTGAAGAGCAAGTGTGAAAGGTTTATCTTGGTCTTCTTTGCAATGAAGTAAATCATAAATTGCTGATCAATATTGATGTAATCAGGAGAGCTTGTAGGCTTCTTGTGATTGATGCATCCCAGAATTATTCTAGCCCAGATTTTGTGATGATCCTTCAAGTCTCTGATCTAGCTGGATGGCTGTCTAGAAGTGAAGATTTCTCTAGCAATAGATTTTAGGTCAGAGTACCTATCAGCCATATCAAGGCACCTGACTCCACCGCCATTGTATCCAATGAGTTTCCCAATCAAATCTTCTGTTATCACTATCTTCTTCCCCATAACATATGATATGACCTGGTGGTTGGATGAGGTAGCATGAATCCAAAACTCTTTAACAAGAATGGGAAAAGTTGGATCCAACATACGATCAAAGTATCTGTTCCATCCCTGTGCAGTTACATCTTCATACATATTAAACCCATTTTATAATAAGCTTTCAAAATCAATGATCAATTCAGAGAGAACTTCAAGGTTGTCAACTGGAGTGAGCAGCGTTCTAATTGGTTCTTCATATTGTTTCGTTGATGAAGATTCAGGAGCAATGAGATTCTTGAGACTTGATGATGATGCCATTGTTCACACGGATTCTTTGAAGAAAAATAATGGAAAGGGTTTTTGAAAAAAACTAGAACAATAGAGAATATAGAAGAGGGTAAAACGTGAATGAATGAAATAGTAAATTGGGTTTATATAGGTTTTTAGAAATCGTAATGAGTAATAAATAAAATAAGTAATGATTATATGCATTAATGAAACCTGAAATTAGGGGATTTAGAGAGATATTGAACAGTTACCACTGACAAGTGTCTCAATGCATCCAATCAGAGCCTTGGACCCTTCAGACTTTGGACGTGTGTTCAGCCTCAGAAGGTAGATTGTGAGAGGATGACAGATGTTTGATGATGTGAACTGCATGCCTCTATCCTTGAAATGAAACGTTTAGATCTTCATAGATAGATTCTGAGGCAATTGTACTTCTAACTTCTGAAGACAAGTTGATCAGATGTTCACAGAAAAACAATAAAGTTCTGGGGGTTAAGATATGCAAATAAAACATTTTATTTCGGGCATAATTTCATGCTGAGATGTTTCAGAATGAAATTGAATCTATCTTCAGAAAGGGGTTTTGTAAATACATCAGCCCATTGATGGTCTGTGTCAATAAATTTTAAGGTAAGAATTCCTTTCTGAATATAATCCCAAATAAAGTGATGTTTTATTTCTATATGCTTAGCCCTAGAATGCAAAATGGGGTTTCTGGATAAACATATGGCAGAAGTGTTATCACAGAAGATAGGAATGTTAATCTCAAATATGCTGAAGTCTTCAAGTTGACTTTTCATCCAGAGCTTTTGAGTGCTACATCCAGCAGCTGCTATGTATTCAGCTTCTGCTGTTGAAAATGCTATTATGGACTGTCTCTTGCTGGTCCATGAGATCATATTGTCTCCCAGAAACTAGAAGCTTCCAGAAGTGCTTTTATGCTCTACTCTATCTCCAGCAAAGTCAGCATCACAATATCCTAATAAGTTGTATTCATTGGATTTTCTATAAAACAAACCCAGATTAGTAGTACCTTTCAGATACTTGAAAATTCTCTTAACTGTTGTTAAGTGAGATTATCTAGGATCTGATTGGAATCTAGAACATAAGCAAACATTGAATAAAATATCAGGCCTTGAAGCCGTCAGATAAAGGAGAGAGCCAATCATACCTCTATAGATTTTCTGCTCTACCTTTTTACTTAGCTCTTCCTTTTCCAGAATGCACGTGGGATGCATTGGAGTCTTTGAGGGCTTACATTCTTAGAGGTCAAATTTCTTCAGAAGTTCTCTGACATATTTGCTTTGATGAATGTAAGTTCCTTCTGGAGTTTGGTTTATCTGAATGCTCAGAAAGAATTTGAGTTCCCCCATTAAGCTCATCTCAAACTCTGCCTGCATGCACTTAGCAAATTATCTTCCCAAAGAAGGTTTAGTGGATCCAAAAATGATATCATCTACATAAATCTGACAAACTAAAATGTCATTCTTAAATGTCTTACGAAACAAGGTTGTGTCCACTTTCCCTCTGGTGAATTCCTTTTCTAATAGGAAGTTACTTAGTCTTTCATACCAAGCTCTGGGAGATTGTTTCAGACCATAGAGTGACTTCTTTAGTTTGAAAACATATTCTGGGTGTTTGGAATTTTCAAACCCAGGGGGTTGGTGCACATATACCTCTTCATCTATGTAGCCATTTAAGAATGCACTTTTGACATCCATCTGATATAGAGTGATGCCATTGTTTACAGCAAATGAGATTAAGAGTCTGATAGATTCTAACCTGGCGACTGGAGCAAAGGTTTTTGTATAGTCTATCCCCTCTTGTTGACTATAACCTTGTGCCACAAGTCGTGGTTTGTTTCTGATGACTTCTCCTTGCACGTTCAGTTTGTTTCTGAACACCCACTTTGTTCCAATGACGTTGAACCCTTTTGGTTTGGGAACCAAATCCCATACGTCATTTCTGGTGAATTGATTTAGTTCCTCCTGCATTTCCAGAATCTAGTCATTGTCCAGAAGAGCTTCATCAATTGTTGTTGGTTCAATTAGAGAGACCAGCCCCATGAGGGATTCTTCAGAGTTTCTAAATGTTGATCTTGTTCTGATTGGATCATCCTTCTTTTCCAGGATCTTATCTTCTGGGTGAGCTATGCTGCTTTTGGATAACCTTTTCTGGAGTTGATCAACAGCAGGTACATGATCACTTGTAATATTTCTTTCTGAAGTTGTTAGAGCATCTCTATTGGGAACTTATGATGATTTATCTTCAGTACTTGTGAATTCAACTTCTATATCTGCAAAGAATTCATTCAGCTTTGACTTTTGAGGGTCAAGCTTATCATCAAATCTAACACTGATTGACTCTTCAAAAATCTGTGTTTCTACATTATATACTTTGTACCCTCTTGAGCGTTCAGAGTACCCTAAAATAATACACTTTTGTGCTTTAGCGTCAAACTTGTTCAAATGATCTTTAGTATTCAGAATAAAACAGGTGCATCCAAAAGGATGGAAATAAGAAATGTTGGGTTTTCTGTTCTTCCACAATTCATATGGAGTCTTTTCCATAATAGGTCTTATAGATATTCTATTCTGAATGTAAAACACTGTGTTAATTCCTTCTGCCCAGAAGATCTTAGCAATGTTAGTCTCATTGATCATGGTTCTGGCCATTTCTTGCAGTGTTTTGTTCTTTCGTTCTACAACTCCATTTTTTTGGGGAGTTATAGGACAAGAGAAGTCATGCAAGATGCCTTTTTCATTAAAAAATGTTTCAAATTTTTTATTTTCAAATTCTCCACCATGATCACTTCTGACTTTGACAATTCTAAGATCCATTTCATTCTGAACTTGGTTACAGAATGCAACGAACAAAGAATGTGACTCATCCTTGTGTCTTAAGAACTTTACCCATGTCCATCTGCTATAGTCATCTACAATCACTAACCTATACTTCTTAATACTAACAGATGCAATTTTTATTGGTCCAAATAAGTCTATGTGTAGAAGTTGTAATGGCTTAGAGGTGGAAACAACATTTTTAAATTTAAAAGCAGGTTTTGCAAATTTTCCTTTCTGACATGCTTCACATAGAATCTGAGCTGAACTTCAGATTAGGAAGTCCTCTGACCAGATTGAGTTTGTTAATCTGAGATAATCTTCTCATACTAACATGCCCCAATATTCTATGCCAAACCCATTGCTCGTTGTTAACAGAGAGAAGACATTTTATATTCTGACTCTTTAGTTCAGAAAGTTTTATCTTATAAATGTTGTTTTTCCTCTTTCCATTAAAAAGGATAGTTCCATCTTTATGACTAACAGCTTTGCATGAGTTTTGATTAAATATTATATCATAACCATTATCACTTAATTGACTTATGGATAACAGGTTATGCATTAATCCATCAACTAAGAGCACATTATTTATAGAAGGAAGATTACCATTACCTACTGTTGCAGAGCCAATGATCTTCCCTCTTTGATTGCCTCCAAAGCCCATGTAGCCTCCAGGTTTAAGTTCCAGGCTTTGGAACATATGCTTTCTTCCCATCATGTGTCAAGAGCATCCAGAGTCCAGGTACCATGACTGGTGTTTTAGCCTTGCTTCTAAAGATATCTGCTACATATATAATTTTGTCCTTAGGTACCCATATCTTTTTGGGTCCTGGTTTGTTAGTTTTACCAAAATTCTGGTTGAATTTTGGTTTGACAGAGTAATCATTACTAGTGTATTTTAGGTCATGTGTGTACCCATACTTGAAGTGTGATTTTAGTGGTGTGCATTTAATGACAAGGTCCATGAATTTCTTAGGTGGAGATACCTTACCTTGGTATCTTATTCCTTTTCTTCCATTCCTGCTAACTCCAAAGATCATTGAAGCCATCTTGCTTCTATCTATGTTTTTAGCCAGAAACTTCTAAAAGTTGTGATCATACTCTTTGATGATCTTATCAGCATTACTGGGAGTCTCTGAGATTATTTATTTGAGAGTTTTGTAAATCTTTTTCTAATTTTGAAACCTTTTCTTTTAACTCAGAATTCTCTAATCTAAGACTCTCAGTCTTTTCATAGTCAGAGACAAGATCCCTTTTTAGGTTCTTGAATTTGACTCTGATTTGCTAATACCTTTCCAGAATTTCATTCAGACTTTCTGCAAGTTCAACCTTAGTAAAATTAATAGTGAAACCAGGGAATACTTCTTCTGTGTCTGATTCTGAGTCTGGACCAGAAGCTTCACTGTCTTCTAACATATTTGCCATGAGAACTATGTTGGCTCTTTCATCATCTGACTCTGAGCCAGCATTATAAGTGTCAGAATCGTCCCATGTTGCCATGAGGCTTTTCTTCTTCTCCTTGAAGAATTTCTTTTTGGGCTTCTCCTTCTGAAGCCTTGGACAATCACTTTTGTAGTGTCCATGCTCATTGCACTCATAGTAGATGATGTCCTTGTTATTTGACTTTTTGTGTCCTAAAGAACCTTCAGATCTTGTGTCCAGAGGAGGACTCAGAGTTTCTGTATCTGGAGGAGGATTCATTTTGATTCTCTTATCATCTCGGGTTTCTGAATTTCCTTTGTCTCTGCTTCCACAGTTGATTGACCCTTCTGGAGAGGAGAGACAATTCATCTTCTTCTGATGAGGATCCATCAGAGGTTTCTTCCATAGCCTGCAAAACTTTAGAATCCGATTTTTTTTGTTAGATTTTAATGCTAGAGGCTTACCTTGCTTTTGAGGCTCATCTTCTTCTAGCTTTATCTTGTGACTTCTGAGGAAGCTGACAAGTTCCTCCAAAGATATCTTGTTGAGATCTTTAGCTAGCTTAAGTGCAGTGACCATTATCCTCCATTGCTTGGGTAGACTTCTGATGATCTTCTTTACGTGATCAGCAGTAGAATATCCTTTGTCAAGAACCTTCAGCCCAGCAACAAGAATCTAGAATCTTGAGAACATTGCTTCTATGGATTCACTGTCTTCCATCTTGAATGCTTCATATTTCTAAATGAGCGCAAGGGCCTTGGTTTCTTTGACTTATATGTTACCTTCATACGTCATTCTCAGAGAGTCAAACATTTTTTGGCCGTCTCTCTATTTGAGATTTTATCATATTATGAGTATGATATAGAACTGAGAAGTATTGTTCTGGCTTTATGATGGTTTCTGAAATCACATTTTTACTGGTCAGACATCCTTTTTCTGTCTATCTTCTGACCACTTTAGTCCACTAGATGTGTGTATCCGTCAATTACCATGTCCCATAGATCAGCATCATGAGCTAGAAAGAAGCTCTCAATTCTGTCTTTCCAGTAGTCAAAATTTTCTCCATCAAAGACTGGAGGTTTGCCGCTGATTCTCTCCTTGTACTCATGATAGTCATTGCTAATATTTTGGCCTAGTCCCACCATAGTGTTTTTCTAAAGCTTAGATCTCGTACTGACACGGTTAAGTGTATAAACTCAGAACCAGACGCTCTGATGCCAATTGAAGAAGTGAAAAACACAAGAAGAGGGGTTGAATTTTAACTTAAAATCAAAAGCGCAGTAGACACGATATTTTCATCCTGGTTCGTTTGATCTCAAACTACTCCAGTCCACCCGTCAAGGTGATTTCGCCTCTCTCTAATGAGGACTTAATTCACTAATCAAAAACTGATTACAACACTACTTTGACAACTGCCAAAGTCTTCTTGAGTACAACCACAACTCGGTTAATCTTAAAGAAAACTAGCTTAATCAAGATAAAAGAGTATTTTGTGTATAGTTGTTTTTCCTAACAAAAACAGTATCACAATTGTGATATTTTACATAATTTTGAGCGTGAATATGAATATGTAGGCTTGCATCATTTTAGAGGTATGTTCCACTATTAAGCAAAATCGTAAATGATTTGTCCTCTTAGCTTGTTTATATAGGCATGGAAATCCTGTCCAACATAAAGCGTGATAATGGACATTCAATGTTGTTTCCATATTGAGAAGATTCTTGTCTGAAAGAAGCCGTTCCATGTGATGCTGTCTTGATTGAATAATAACGCTTCATAACTTAGAATCTTGCATGCTGCAATTGCTTCAGAACATTGATGACTCAGAGATGTGAGGATCTGATGGTATATGAAACTTCTATTCAGAATCAGAGTATTCTTCACTTCAGCGCAGGTTCTGATCATCATTCTTCAGCGCAGGTTCTGATTACCTCAGCTTGAAAGCTTCTATAGCTTAACTTCTGATGTTGTTTTAGTCAGAACTTCTGCATACAAAATAACACAAATTTAGAATGCATATTTGTTCTTTGTGTTTGTTATCATCAAAATTCTAATTAAGGGTTGTAGAATCAAACTATGTTCTAGCAACCAATAAGTAGTTTAACACCGCCAAAACATAATGAAGATGAGAAAAACACAAGAAGGGGGGGGGGGGGGGGGTTGAATTGTAAAACATAAAACAAATGGCTTGACAACACAATATTTTTATCTTTGTTCGTTTGATCTCAAACTACTCCAGTCCACCCGTCAAGGTGATTTCGCCTCTCTCCAACGAGGTCTTAATCCACTATTTTTAAAGGATTACAACAGCTACTTTAACACCTGTTAAAGTCTTCTTGAGTACAACCACAATCCGGTTAATCTCAAGGAACTTCTTTTACAAATGAATTGAACTAGTGTGTGTGTTATTTTCTTACAAAACTATATATCACAACTGTGATAATTACACAAACTAAGATTGGAATAAAATGACTTTGCTAAAGCTTTGAATGAGCGTGGTTTGAAAAGCTTAGCAAAATTGGGTGCGTACGTACGTGCTTCTTTTTACAAGAAGTCCTGTTTATATAGGCAAGCAAAGATACGTTGTCCATAAAGCAGGTTTAATGATAATAATGCACTTTCCTTTTATAGAAGATCTTTGTCTGAAGAAAGCCGTTAGCATTTAATTCAGTCTTGAATAACCAATAACGCTTCAGAATCTTCTTTGCTGTATCTGCTGATAATGCTTCAGAGTGTTGATGACTGGGTAAAGATGTCTTTGATCAGAATCAGAGTGTATTTGTTAAGGCGCAGATTCTGGTCATCAAACTTCAGTGTTTCAGCGTGTAACATAGGTTGCTGATCTTCTGATGCTGATTCCATCAGAACTTCTGCATATACAAAGCATAATTTTAAGGAGCATAATTGTTCTTTGAATATACATTAGAAATAATATTATTCGATGTATTTTGTTATCATTAAAACTTTAACCAAGGCTTGTAGAATCAAACTATGTTCTAACAATCTCCCCTTTTTTGATGATGACAAAAACCAGATTTTTCAATAAGGAATAAATAACAAAAGGTATAGAGTTAAGTAGAAAAACCCCCCCTGAGTTGATTGCTTCCTTTTAATTCCACGAGTCTTTGAGCATCAGAATCTTACTGTATCTTTCAGCAGAGTTTTGTACCTGTTCAAGCTTCTTAGAATAGAGAATTTAAGTAAATTAGAATGTTTGAGACTTATGTCTCAGTGATCCGTTATTGAAAATATCTTTTTCTTTCTCCCCCTTTTTGTCAGTTATCAAAAAGAACACATAATCAGAGCCAAAATAAGTTGATATTAAAGCAGAATCAATGATAAGTTCAGAGCTATGTAGAGAATATTACAGAAAAACAAAATTTTTAAACATAGGAAAATCTAAGAGGGAGGAGGAAGACGCGTGAACAAAGCTTCCAACAAGCCCTTGATTTGGATGTTGGTTTCCTCCTGCTTGGTTAACATGTTCTTGATTTCCGAAATTTTGTCATCATGTTTATCTATTCTTTCCTGCATCAAAATATCAGATCTCTTCAGGTCTTCTAAAGTCTGCCTTTCATAGGAGGAAGCTTGAGGATCTTCAGCAACTGGATGCTTCTCAGAGCATTTTGCAATGTCCTCTTTTTGACCCAGTTCTTCAGCAGGAATCATCTGCTCTAGAGTATCAGTCAGATTGAGATCTTCTGACCCTGGTTAAACTTTGTCTGCTGGATGATGTTCAGACCAGGGAGTATTGTCCAGAGGGAGAACTTCTTCCTTGAGTAGCTGGCTCAGAACTTGATCTTCAAAAACTTTTAGCAGGTTGCTGAAGTTCTGTGGAACTTGTTTGTAGCTCTGTTCTTGCATTTTATGAGTTTCAGAACATACCCATTTTCTGAAACTTGTCCAAAGATAATCTGATGCAGCAGGATCAATCAGCTCAAGACTAGCTTGCTTCAGTGAAGTTATCCACTTCTGAATTTCTGTTTCAAATGTCAATAAACTGGTACCAACATCTGGTGTGGGTTCATATGGTTTTGGTTTTGGTATGGCTGTTTTGTTGGTTATGGCAGCCAGGCGTTCAAAAACAGTTAAGTCAATGATAGTTTTGGCATGGTCATTTGGATTGATATTTGATGAGAAAGTGGGAGAGTCTGGGATGATTATTGGACTTGATGGGGTGTTTGGTGGAGTTGATTCTAGTGAGGATGGAATTTGGGGAATACTGATGGTCAGAGGTATACTGATGTTCAGAGGTTCAGTTATTCCAGGAATGGGAATGGGATCAAAATCAATAGTTTGGTTGAATTGATGGTGATGAAATTCTGGTTCGCAGGATTCAGAGTGTTGGACCTCAGAAGTTTGTACTTATGGTTGTAAGGTTTCAGGTTATGGAGAAGGTGGATGAGTTTCTGGTAGTGGAGAGAGTGGAATTTCTGGTTGAGGTGCTTCTGAAATGGTTTCAGAGTTTGGATTTACTGGTATGGGAGCAGTTATATGCTGGTCAAAGGTTTCAATATCTGTAGAACTTTTGCAAGTTCTTGTTGTGTTATTTCATTATTTGGATTTGTAGGTAGGGAGTGAGATCCTCTAAGAGTTAAAGTTTCTGAGGGGTTAAATTCAATGTCAAAGTCATCAAGTGTTTGTGGAGTAGGGTTTTCTGATTGAGTGGGGATTGGTACCGATGTTGATACAGATACTGAATCTAAAACAGTTACTGAAGAAGGATTACCTCTCTTTTTAGGAGTCCGTTGGGATGATCCTTCTGCTACATCCTTCCTTTTCTTGTTTTTCTTCAGCACAACTTCTGGAGCCTTCTGCTGCAGATCCTTAATGTTTAGATCTGGTGTTGTACCGTCAGCTTTGCATGCATCCAGATATCTGACTATTATCTCAGGTTTAGAATCAATCTCTAAGAACATGGGAAAGTTATCCAGAGGGATTCTTCTGCTGGAGATTATTGTAAAAGAAGTGACACTGGGTTCCTTCTTGATGTTCTCAATTAACTTCATCTTCTTTAGATTCTTTGCATTCTACTGTTTGCCAACAGTAGCTTCTAAAGAGATAATTTCCTGAGCTTTTGTTTGATGATCAATCAACTTATTCTCTGTTAGAATATCTGATATGAGCCTTCCTAGGGGTATCCAGTCCCTTTTTGTGCGCTCCTCTTCTCTGGTCTCCTTAACACTAGTCCTTAGATGGTTGAACATCATATGGGCCAGATTCACCTTAATCTTGTGGGATATGAAGTAGATCAGAAACTGCTGATCAATATTGATGTAGTCAGGAGAGCTGGTTGGCTTCCTGTGGTTTATGCATCCCAGAATAATCTTAGCCCATATTTTGTGATGGTCTTTTAGATCCCTTATCATGATGGAGGGAAGACCTAGAGTGAAGATTTCTCTAGCAATTAGGGTGACATCAGCACATCTTTCAGCCATGTCTATGCATCTTACGCCACCACCACTGTAGCCTATCAACCTTGCAATAAGGTCTTCAGTTATGACTATCTTCTTCCCCATTATGTATGAAGTAACTTGATGGTTGGAAGATGAAGCATGAATCCAAAATTCCTTCACAAGGATTGGGAACGTTGGACCTACCAGACGGTCAAAATACCTGCTCCATCCTTGAGCCTTTACTTCTTCAGAGAGATTGAACTCGTTCTCTTGAAGACTGTTAAAGTCCACAATCAATTCTGAGAGTACTTCTAGATTTTTTATGGGCGTGAGAAGAGTTCTGAAGGGTTCTTCATATTGTTCTGAGGAATCTGTTCTCTGAGTATTAGTAGTTGGGTTGGTTGAGGAAGCCATGTTCACACAGAAAGTTTTGAGAAGAAATTGAAAGGGTTTTTGAGAAAGATACAAACTGAAATCAATTAGTTTGTAGAGAAAGTGAAAGTGAAAGTCTGTAAAGAATGAGAAACGTGTTTAAATAGATTTTGAAAAAGATTTTGAAAACGTAAATGGTAAGAGAGAGAAATAAATTATAATGATTATGAGCATTTAATGACAGCTGATTTTGGGGGATTCAGAAAGATATTGGAACGGTTACCCATGACATGTGTCCCAATGCATCCAATCAGCGCTTTTGACCTTTCAGAAAAGTGAACGCGTGTTCAGCCTCAGAAAGTAGCTGATGAATGGATGACAATTGTTTGCTTGAGTGAACAGCACACTTCTATCCTTGAAATGAAGCGCTCAGATCTTCATGGATAGATTCTGATACAATCTGTACTTCTAAAGATCTGAAGGAAGATTGATCAGTAGTTCACAGAAAATAACCAAAATTATGAAGGTTAAGATATGAAAATAAAACTGTTTTATTCTGGGCAAAGCTTCATGCTGAGATGTTTCAGAATGAAGTTAAACCTATCTTCAGAAAGCGGTTTTGTAAAGACATCAGCCCATTGATGGTCTGTGTTAATAAATTTTAAATTTAGAATCCCTTTCTGAATATAGTCCCTAATAAAATGATGTTTTATTTCTATATGCTTAGCCCTAGAATGTAAGATAGAATTTTTACTGAGGAAAATAGCAGAAGTGTTATCACAGAGGATAGGGATGTTACTCTCAAATATATTGAAGTCCTCAAGTTGACTTTTCATCCAGAGCATTTGCGTGCTACATCCAGTTGCTGCTATGTATTCAGCTTCTGCTGTTGATAGAGCTATAATGGATTGTATTTTGCTGGACCATGAGATCAGATTTTCTCCCAGAAACTGGAAGCTTCTAGAAGTGCTTTTACGTTCTACTCTGTCTCCAACAAAATCAGCATCACAGTATCCTACTAAGCTGTAATCACTTGATTTTCTATAAAACAGACCCAGATTAGTAGTACCTTTCAGATACTTGAAAATTCGCTTAACTGCTGTTAAGTGAGATTCTCTAGGATCTGATTGGAATCTAGCATAAATGCAGACACTGAATAGAATGTCGGGTCTTGAAGTCGTTAGATAGAGAATAGAACCAATCATACCTCTGTAGATCTTCTGTTCTACCTTGTTACTTACCTCTTCTTTTTCCAGAATGCACGTGGGATGCATTGGAATTCTTGAGGGCTTACATTCTGAGAGATCAAATTTCTTCATAAGTTCTCTGACATATTTGCTCTGATGAATGTAGGTTCCTTCTGGAGTTTGATTAATCTGAATGCCCAGAAAGAACTTTAGTTCCCCCATTAGGCTCATCTCAAATTATGCCTGCATACATTTAGAAAACTCTCTTCCCAGAGAGGGTTTAGTGGATCCAAATATAATGTCATCAACATAAATTTGACATACTAAGATGTCATTCTTAACTGTCTTACTGAACAGGGTTGTGTCCACTTTCCCTCTGGTGAAGTCCTTTTCTAACAGGAAGTTACTTAGTCTTTCATACCAAGCTTTGGGAGCTTGTTTCAGACCATAGAGTGACTTCTTTAGTTTGAAAACATATTTTGGATTTTTGGAACTTTCAAAGCCAGGGGGTTGGTGCACATAAACCTCTTCTTCTATATAGCCATTTAAGAATGCACTCTTGACATCCATCTGATACAGAGTGATGCCTTTATTAACAACAAATGAAATTAAAAGTCTGATAGATTCTAACCTGGAGACTAGAGCAAAGGTTTCTGTATATTCTATCCCTTCTTGCTGACTATAACCTTGTGCTATCAATCGTGCTTTGTTTCTGATGACTTCACCTTGTTCGTTCAGTTTGTTTCTGAACACCCATTTTGTGCCTATGATGTTGAATCCTTTTGGTTTGGGAACCAGATCCCATACGTCGTTTCTTGTGAACTGATTTAGCTCCTCCTGCATTTCCAGAATCCAGTCATTGTCCAGAAGTGCTTCATCAATTGTTGTTGGTTCAATCAGAGAAACAAGTCCCATGAGAGATTCTTCAGAGTTTCTAAAGGTAGATCTTGTTCTGATTGGATCTTCCTTCATTCCTAAGATTGTTTCTTTTGGGTGATCAATTCTGCTTCTGGATGGTCTTTTTTGAAGTTGATCAACAGAAGGTGGTGGGTTTCTTGTAGTGACTCTTTCTGATGTTGAGGGAGTGTCTATGTTGAGATACTCTGAGTTTTTTGCAGTACCGGTAAGTTCAACTTCCATACCTGCAAGGAGTTCATTCTGCTTTGACTTTTGAGAGTCAAGCTTATCATCAAACCGAACACTGATTGACTCTTCAACAATCTGTGTTTCTGTATTGTATACTTTGTACCCTATTGAGCGTTCAGAGTATCCTAACATTATACACTTTTGTGCCTTAGAGTCAAACTTGTTCAAATAATTTTTTGTATTCAAAATAAAACATATACATCCAAATGGGTGAAAATAGGAAATGTTGGGTTTTATGTTCTTCCACAATTCATATGGAGTCTTTTCTAGAATAGGTCTGATAGAGATTCTATTCTGAATGTAACACGCTGTGTTTATTGCTTCTTCCCAAAAGATCTTAGCAACGTTAGTCTCGTTGATCATGGTTCTGGCCATTTCTTGAAATGTTCTATTCTTTCATTCTACAACTCCATTTTGCTAAGGAGTTCTAGGACAAGAGAAGTCATGCAGAATGCCTTTTTCATTAAAGAATACTTCAAAATCTCTATTTTCAAATTCTCCACCATGATCACTTCTGACTTTGACGATTCTAAGATCCTTTTCATTCTCAACTTAGTTGCAGAAGGTAACAAACACAGAGTATCACTCGTCCTTGTGCCTTAAGAACTTTACCCATGTCCATCTGCTATAGTCATCTACGATTACTAACCCATACTTCTTGCCACTGACTGAGGCAGTTTTTACTGGACCAAATAAGTCAATGTGCAGAAGTTCTAATGGCTTAGAGGTGGAAACGACGTTTTTGGATTTGAAAGCAGGTTTTGCAAACTTGCCTTTCTGACATGCTTCACACAGAGCATCTGAATTGAACTTCAAGTTAGGAAATCCTCTGACCAGATTGAGTTTGTTAATCTGAGATATTCTTCTCATACTAACATGTCATAATCTTCTGTGCCAGATCCATTGCTCGTTGTTAACAGACAGAAGACATTTTACATTCTAACTTTTCAGTTCAGAAAGTTTGATTTTATAAATATTGTTTTTTCTCTTTCCATTAAATAGGATACTCCCATCTTTCTGACTAACAACTTTGCATGAATTTTGATTGAAGATTATATCATAACCGTTATCACTTAATTGACTTATGGATAACAGGTTATGCATTAATCCATCAACTAATAAAACATTACTAATAGACGGAAGATTTCCATTACCTACTGTTCCAGAGCCAATGATCTTTCCCCTCTGATTGCCTCCAAAACCTATGTGGCCTCCAGGCTTAAGTTCCAGGCTTTGGAACATATGCCTTCTTCTCGTCATGTGTTGTGAGAAGCCAGAGTCCAGGTACCATGACTAGTGTCTTTGCTTTGCTGGTAAAGATATTTGCCACATGTATTATTTTATCCTTAGGTACCCACATTTTCTTGGGTCCTGATTTGTTAGTTCTACCAAAACTCTGGTTGAATTTTGGTTTGACAGAGTAATCACTACTTGTATATTTTATGTCATGTGTGTGCCCATATATAAAGTGTGAATTAAGTGGAGTATGTTTTATAACTAAATCCATGGCATTTTTTGGTGTAGGAACCTTACCTTGATATCCTATCCCTTTCTGCCATTTATGCTAACTCCATAGATCATTGAAGCCATTTTGCTTATGTCTATGTTTTTAGCTAGAAACTTCTGAAAGCTGTGATCATACTCTTTGATGATCTCATCAGCATTGCTGGGAGTTTCAGGGATTGTTTCCTTCTGAGAGTTTTGCATATGATTTGATAATTTTGAAATTTTATCTTTTAACTCAGAATTCTCCAATTTGAGACTCTCAGTCTTATCAGAGTCAGAAACAAGATTCCTTTTCAGGTTTCTGAATTTGACTCTGATCTGCTGATACCTTTCCATAATTTCATTAAGGCTTTCAGCTAATTCAGCCTTAGTAAAATTAATAGTAAAGTCAGGGAATACCTCTTTTGTATCTGATTCAGAGTCTAACTCAGAAGCTTCACTGTCTTCAGATACGTTTGCCATGAGAGCTATGTTTTCTCTTTCATCATCTGATTTTGAGTCAACTTCAGATGTATCAGAATCATCCCATGTAGCCATGAGACTTTTCTTCTTTTCTTTGCCAAACTTCTTTTTGGGCTTCTCCTTCTAAAGCTTTGGGCAATCACTTTTGTAGTGCCCTTGCTCGTTACACTCATAGCAGATGATGTCTTTGTAGTTTGGCTTTTTGTATCCTGAGGAGCCTTCAGATCTTTTGTTTCCAGAGGAGGATTCTGACCTTCTGTATTTGGAGGAAGATTCATTCTGATTTTCTGATCTTCTGGGATTCCTGAACTTCCTTATCCTCTGCTTCCACAGCTGGTTCACTCTCTTGGAGAGAAGAGATAATTCATCTTCTTCTGATGAGGATCCGTCAGAGGTTTCTTCCACAGCCTGCAAAACTTTGGAGTCAAATTTTCTGTTAGATTTTAATGCTAATGGCTTACCTTGCTTTCGAGGTTCATCTGCTTCTAGTTCTATCTCGTGACTTATGAGGGAGCTGATAAGTTCCTCCATAGAGATTTTGTTGAGATCCTTGGCTAGCTTAAGCGTTGTGACCATTGGCCTCCACTATTTTGGCAAGCTTCTGATGATCTTCTTGACATGATCAGTAGTGGAATATCCTTTGTCAAGAACTTTTAGACCAACAACAAGAATTTGAAATCTTGAAAACATAACTTCTATTGATTCACTGTCTTCCATCTTGAATGCCTCGTACTTCTGAATGAGCATAAGGGCTTTTGTTTCTTTGACTTGAATGTTGCCTTCATGCGTCATTCTCAGAGAATCAAACATATTCTTAGCAGTTTCTCTGTTTGATATTTTCTCATACTCTGAATATGAGATAGCGCTGAGAAGAATTGTTCTGGCCTTGTGATGATTTCTGAACTCACGCTTTTGCTGATCAGACATCATTTTCCTGTCAATCTTTTGACCACGTCCATCAACTGGGTGCGTGTATCCATCAGTTACCATGTCCCACAGATCAGCATCATGGGCTAGAAATAAACTCTCAATTCTGTCTTTCTAGTAGTCAAAGTTTTCACCATCAAAGACTGGAGGTTTGCCACTGAATCTGTCCCTTTCTTCATTGTTGTCATTGCTGATGTTTTGACTTGGTCCTGCCATTGTGTTTTTCTGACGGTGGATCTTGTACTGACACGGTTAAGTGTTAAAGCTTAGAACCAGGCGCTCTGATGCCAATTGAAGATGTGAAAAACACAAGAAAGGGGGGGGGGGGGGGTTGAATTGTAAAACTTAAAACAAATGGCTTGACAACACAGTATTTTTATCCTGGTTCGTTTGATCTCAAACTACTCCAGTCCACCCATCAAGGTGATTTCGCCTCTCTCCAACGAGGTCTTAATCCACTATTTTTAAAAGGATTACAACAGCTACTTTAACACCTGTTAAAGTCTTCTTGAGTACAACCACAATCCGGTTAATCTCAAGGAACTTCTTTTACAAATGAATTGAACTACTGTGTGTTATTTTCTTACAAAACTGTATATCAAAATTGTAATAATTACACAAACTAAGATTGGAATAAAATGACTTTGCTAAAGCTTTGAATGAGCGTGGTTTGAATAGATTAGCAAAATTGGGTGTGTACGTACGTGCTTCTTTTCACAAGCAGTCCTGTTTATATAGGCAAGCAAAGATACGTTGTCCATAAAGCAGGTTTAATGATAATAATGCACTTTCCTTTTGTAGAAGATCTTTGTCTGAAGAAATTCGTTAGCATTTAATTCAGTCTTGAATAACCAGTAACGCTTTAGAATCTTCTTTGCTGTATCTACTGATAATGCTTCAAAGTGTTGATGACTGGTGTTGTACCCCAAAATTTGCCCTCTCATGTTTCCCAAAGCCTTCCCCCTGCATGGTTGATCACAAACTCTTGCCTAAGGAAAAGGAAAATTTTTGAGTGTTGCTTCAAGTACATTTCGATTGGCATTCTGAAAGACACTTCGATTGGCATTCTGAAAGACCCTTCGATTGGCATTCTGAAGGAGCATTTCGATTGGCATTCTGAAGGAGCACTTCGATTGGCATTCTGAAAGACCCTTTGATTGGCATTCTGAAGGAGCATTTCGATTGGTGTTCTGAAGGAGCCTTTCGATTGGCATTATGGACAAGTACTTCAATTGGCATTATAACAGTGTCATTCGATTGGAATTCCATAAGGTCCATTCGAAGAGGCATTCAAAGGGTCCATTCGAAGAAGCTTTCGAAAAGCATTCGAAGGAGGCCATCAGCCCATTCGAAAGGGAGCATTCGAAGGATGCCATCAGCCCTTTCGAAGGAGGTCATCAAGAGGGCACTCAAGTCAAAAGCGTCCAGGTTCATTCAAGAGACACAAATGTTTCAAAAAAGGAAATTATTTAATGTGTCTGTTTCTTGTCTCATGGCATTTAATGGCCTGTTTAATGGTTGTCTCTTGCCTTTACTGCACCTTCACACCCCTATAAATACAAAGCCAGCATACACATTACACACACGAAAATTAGAAGAAAAATCATAGAACGAAAATATACAGAGAACTCTGCAGAAACAAAAACATTGGAGAAGGTGCTGCCCATACAATCCATCAAAGGTTGTCAGATTTTCCAAGCCAACGCTGCCACCCAGCGAACACCTCTACGCCCAGAAATCCCAGATCGAAGGTATTCATCCAGCCAGTACATAAATTGAAGTTCCAATCTACTGGTAAGAGAGGGTAAATTATCCAACCTTGTTTTTGCATAACACATCATTACTTGTTGTCACCTTCGATTTTCCATCCTAGACAGGATCAAAGGGCCTGGGTTTGGCACCCAGGTCATGTTTTTCGTGTGCTAACATTTGCTGCAGCCATAGCCTGAAGAGACCCAGCAAGCGCAGGATCGAAGGGCCTGGGATTCAATACCCAAGCCCTGCATTTTATTTCGCTCACATACTTTTGTAGGTATAACAACCCAGATCGAAGGAGACACCTTCTCTGGATCGAACCCATTAGCATGCTGGATCGAAGGAGGCGTCTCATTCCTGGATCGAAAGCCATGACCTCCATGATCGAAGGGCAATCCTCTTCCCTGGATCGAAGGCTACTCACGCCTTGCTGTTTGGCCCAATCGAAAGGACCCTGACCCCCTCTGGATCGAAGCTTCTATTTCTCTCCCTGGGTCGAAACTCCCGTTTTCTCCTTGGATCGAAGGATTCCCCTTGTATTTTATTTTTGTTTTCATAGACTTCCTTTTAATTAACATTAAAATCAAAAAACCACAAAAACATTAGGCTAGTTCTTTTTCTATTAAATTAACTTTGTTAATTAACCTTTAATTATCTTAACATTTTTCCAAAACTAAAATTAAATAGATTTAGATTATTTTTCCCAAAATAAGATAAAATAACAAAAAGAGTTCTTATTCTTAGGATTTTTTAGATTCGCGCACATTTATTTTACTGGGATGTAATAGCTTAACTAAGACCCTTTACTGCTTTTATTTCCCCAATTTTTGGACATGTAAATAATCCCCCTCCCCGAAAGCCTTGTAATAGCGTAGGATTTACAATTCCCGCACTTTAAATTCCTGTACATATATTAATTGCTTAGATGTATGCTAACTAGGATTACTGACAAGATTAACTCTTAACTTAAAATCAACAGTAGCTCACCATGACATGCAAGAATAAAATAACTAAAAATTGACACACTTGCACATGCCACTCCTAGGGTATACCTCATTTGGTTGCCTCGATTGTGGTCATTAAGTATAGGATGTTTTAGAGGTCGTCCTTTTTTCCCAAGATCATAAGTTGCCTCGAAATGGTTGCCTCGATAAAAAATGATCTAAGACATTAGGATTACCACTAAAGCATCCTAATGTTGCTTTAGTGACCACAAGTCCCTTAAATCGAATTGACCCGAAAACTCCAACGACGGTGCTACCTACTCCTTAATAGTGGGATAGCACTGTCTAAAGGACATTTGCACAATTAAATTCCTTTTTGAGTAGGTAGAGGTTCTTAAGTACTTGCTCCTTTTAAAAACAAAATAAAAACTTTTCACACTTACACTTTCTTCAAAAAAAAAATTCTTTTCAAAACCCACAATCACAAAGAAAAGCAAACCTTTTGAAAACATAGTGAGCAAGTACCTGAGAGCCCGTGGATAACCACAGATAGAAAGGGTGTTAACACCTTCCCTTTCTATAATCTACCTCCCAAACCCGAGAAACAATCTCGAAAAGGAATTTTTTTTGTGCTTTTGTCCTTTCCCTTGTTGGATAAAATAAAAGAAGGTGGCGACTCTTGATTACCGCGAAACTTTGCGAAAACAAACGCAAACGCGAACTAGCATTCAAAAAATAGTCAGTTCTCGTTCCCACCGACCACAGAACTAGCGACTCTGCTGGGGAGTAATTAATAAGTGAGGTATACCTTGGGATTAGATCACTTGTGTTTTCAATTGTATTGCTTTGTATGCTTTTAATTTTGTGGGCTTGTATCGGAGTTCTATAGATCCTAACCCGGATCTGGGGGTACCCTTTTTAGGTAAGTAGCGATAAACTGTGAGGGATCTGTCCGGCGTAGACCGACACGGATGAAGCAGTAGCTACGTTGGTGTGGCACCTTGGTTTGTACCGATATCCCTTATGTTGAAACGAGGAGAATATGGGTCTTCTGAGGAGTCATTAAGCACCAACTGACCTTAGAACCTTAAATTGACCAACTTGGCCATAGAACAGTAGCAGTATGCTACACTCATTGAGACTAAACTCTCGTGATGGTTCCGGCTGCAAGAAAAGGTTGCTAAGCTGGAATTATGACCGATTGAGGGTAGTCAGTGATATTGAGATCCTCTAGAACCCGGTTACTATTTTTTTAGGACAGGTTTAAACAAACTAAACTGAAAGAGGGTAATGCCTAAACTCCATGCCAGCCTAAACTTAAAGCTATATGTGTGACTTGTGTGCCTTCAAACTTGAACTACTTGTTATCTGACAACAGGGGTTCCTTGCAGGTTTTGTTTACAGTCCTTATCCAACAAATTGGATTTATTGCAGGGCTCACTTACATCACCTCACTTTTTGCTTAAACGCATAGCATATACATCATAACATCATGCCTTAGAATTTTTTTGTTAACCATTTCAAGGATCTCAAGGGTCTGTGATGTAGGTTATAGTAAATCAGATGTCCAGCAAGGGGCAAAGGGGATTTATTTTCCTCTAGACAAGGTTGTCCAGAAATCCAAGCATGATAAATTGAGTCAGGGGCCATGACCCACTCGATATGGTGAGCTTGACTCTTGAAGAAGGACTCTCAGCAACATGAAGTTCCTTCAATCAAGCTACCAGATTCATATTTTAACAGTTTCTTGTTTACCCCGCGAGATTCTTGAAAACATTGCATACATATATCATACATATCATTGCATAACAGGTCTCCCAGTACATGTCTCTTATCCTCTTCGCTGTTTATTTCAGCAATCATCATGTCTACTGAACCTTCCACTGAGCAAGCTATCAAGGCCCTCCAGGCCCAGAACGCCCAATTTCAAGAGCTGGTCATGAATCTAGCTAAGGGTCAGCAGGACCTGAAGACCTTGATTCTGAAAGAGAGGAAGAAGAAGAAGAAGAAGAGGACCATCTTGTTCAACACCGGACGCAGGTTTGGAAACGGGCTGCAGAGTGAGGTTGATCTGACCACCCCATCTGAGGAGAAGGATAGTCCACAAGAAAGAAGGGCTCCTAGCCCTTTGGTCTCCGACAACGAGACAGAATATGATGAAGAACGGTATCCTCCTACTGAGGATAAGTACAAACAGATGGAAGACCATTTGAACGCTATGGAAATACAGAAGGTGCCCGTTCTGGACTTCGGAGATCTAGGTCTATCCTCTGGGGTGGTGATTCCCCATAAATTCAAGGCACCTGCCTTTGCCAAGTACGATGGAGCTTCCTGTCCAAAGTTGCACCTCCGGTCATATGTGAGGAAGATCCAACCTTACACGGCTGATAAGAACTTGTGAACCCATTTCTTTCAAGAGAGTCTCTCAGGGACTCAACTGGAATGGTTCTGTCAACTGGAAGGAGCTAACATTCGCAACTGGGAGGACCTTGCTGCTGCTTTTTACAAGCAATACCAGTATAATACCGACCTTGCTGCCACACGTACTCAGCTTCAGGGTATGTTTATAGTTACAGGCGAAGGCTTTAAGAACTACGCTCAGAAGTGGAGAGATCTTGTTGGAAGAGTCTAACCCCCTCTGTCTGATAGGGAGTTGGTGGATATGTTTCTTGGGACTTTGTCTGGTCCCTATTTCAAACACTTGATCAGAAGCTCTTCAGTCAGATTAACCGAGCTAATACTGACCGGCGAAAGGTTCGAAGCTGACATAAAAAATGGGAAGATTCAAGAAGCTACACCTTATGATGCTCAGAAAAAGCCCTATAATGGGAAGAAAGAGTCCAATGCAGTGACTGGTCAAAAGAGTCGTCAGGATCAACAGGTAGGGGAAACCCTGATCTCTAATCCCACGCCTGTTCAACAAAGACAGAGCAATAGGCGTAGGGTAAGATATCAAGAAAGGCAGTATACTAACATCAACATGCCTTTGTCTCAAGCGTTATAACATTTGCTGGAGTTAAAGCTAATCACGCTAAAGGATCCTCCTCAAAATCCTGATACTTCCTCTTCCAAGTATAACCCGGGTGTGAGATGTGCCTATCATTATGACAGTCCTGGACATTACACCGACGATTGTTGGACTTTGAAGAACAAGATCCAAGACTTGATTGATGCCAAGGAGATCAAGTTTGATCACTGATCCTACGCCAAATCATTGAGAATGTCTTAGTTTCATTTGAATTTTCAAGTTGTAATTTCTTTTGTTATTCAAACAATTATCTATTAATGCCAAACTTGGTTTCATTAATGCATTTCATATGTTTGTCTTGATTTGATCCAATCATTTTAATTACATTTAAACTATGCTTTTTACTCATTCAACTCTTGCTAAAAGTTACAAGCCTTTAGAGGGAGGATGACGAAACAATGCCATAATCTCATACAGTATGCTTTTAGACAGACCTTGCTTACGATGTACAGGCATTTGTTTCAAATCCTAAACACTGGAGTTATAAGGAAGATAATCCCTAGTCAACCCCTTCGAGCCAAAGAAGTAGAAGTTTTCTGTTTTAAACACAAATTGAAACCTTTAATTTAAACCTGGTGCAGGGTAGTCTCTCAGTTAATTCAAAAAGATGCGCATTGAAGTCGCAAAACTCTCAGTTCATAATACAACGAACGACATCAAAAGCATTCCTCTGGAATCAAAAGACAGTGATGGTTCCTTATCTCATAGGCAGTCAATCTCTCAAAAGAAAAAAAAGCCCACTGAGCCAAAACCTATAAAGGAGGCTTAAGAAAGCTGGGGCATCCCGCTGACTGTAATCTCGAAAACAGGAACAGTCAGGCAAAAGTTAGGGATAATAAATCAAAAGAACGAGGTCGCTAAAAATCCTCAACAGCATGAAAAATGTTGCAAAAATGACTGCCTTCCAACAAATCCAACTTGTGTGAACCATCACCAAAAACGTCGTTCCAGACTCATTTGGAGTTCAAATGCACAATTAACTGAGCTTAGGATTGAAGAACATCACGAAGAGCGGGTGGGTACAAATATACTTTGAGCCTTTATCCTTTGTTTCTTAAACCGTGAACCAAGCCACGTTACAACCCTTCAAAAGTCCTAACTGAAGCATGGGTTAGTTCGAAAGCATAATGTTACAAAAGGTATCCTGACTCCTGTAAGGCTTTGTCCTAAATCTTGTGTTGAATTTGTCTTATAAAAAAAGTTTTCTGCTAAAAAATGCATTTTTCAAAACTTCGAGACAAGCATAAACTTTGCATTATTTGAATATCACTGTTTGCATTTGGCTATTTGTTTGACAGCGGAGAAATTCACACAACGAATATCCGATGAATGAAAGCCCTCTCAGTGAACAAAATCAATTCAAGAAGGATGACACTTCCATTGACAAATCTCCTATCAACAAGGGGGCATGACATGTCACTATCCAGCACACCTGGGGCAGTCCAGTCAAGATTTCAAGAAATATCTGAAGAAATGCAGAGTAACCAGGGGCAAGTCTCTATCTCTGTCACTTGGGGCATTGAACATCAATCTCAGTGAAGGGTTACGTACAATTAAACATTTTCTGGCAATGTCACAAACACTTGCTACTAGGGGAAATGACAAATCCCCCCAAAATCCTTCTCATAGGATGATTCCCCAACAACGGTTTAATCTATGAAAACTTTCCCCAGCTGAATCAACCTCAAGAATCCTCGAGGACTTCCCCCAACGAAGATGTCACCTCTCTAGCGGACTGACGACAGGGTTTATTTCCCCAATAGCACCAGGATTCCCCAGCTTGAGTTTTCCTCTCCGACTACTATAAATCAAAGGACCACAACTCCTCTTCCCCAGTAGACTACTCTACAATCCCCAGCAAGTTACTGTGAAACCTGGACCCGACCAGATGTCAGTTTAACTCTGACTCCCCAGTAAACCAACGGACAGCTGAGACTCCTGAACTTATTCCCCAAGAATGAATCAATACTCTCCACAGAGTTCACAACTTCCCCCAACAGAGTTCTCCTCAACAAAATGAGGATCCTCAATGGAAACATTCTAAGCAAAATTTGAAGACACACATACTCTTCAACAATTATCCGGGATTTAACAACTCCCCAACACTTGTCAAGGATTTATTTTCCCAGACAAAAATACATGCATTAACATTTCACATTTCATACATCCGATTTACATACATGACAAAATACATATAACATAAATCTCATTTATTTTGAGAACATCATTACACAATGCATACATCATGACATTGCATACAACTAACTCTTTACCTATTCAGGAAAGATCGATCGACAGATAAAAGTCATTACCTTTTGGAGTAGAAATCGTCCAAGATTCCTTCACCATTCCTGCTGAGGTAGTAATCGTCCAAGATTCCTTCATCATCCTGCTGAGGTAGTAATCATCCAAGATTTCTTCACCATCCTGCTGAGGTAGTAATCGTCCAAGATTCCTGCATCATCCTGCTGAGGTAGTAATCGTCCAAGATTCCTTCATCATCCTGCTGAGGTAGAAATCGTCTAAGATTCCTTCACCATTCCTGCTGAGGTAGTAATCGTCCAAGATTCATTCATTACCTTGCTGAGGTAGTAATCGTCCAAGATTCCTTCATCATCCTGCTGAGGTAGTAATCGTCCAAGATTCCTTCACCATCCTTCTGAGGTAGTAATCGTCCAAGATTCCTTCATCATCCTGCTGAGGTAGTAATCGTCCAAGATTCCTTCACCATACTGATGAGGTAGTAATCGTCCAAGATTCCTTCATCATCCTGCTGAGGTAGTAATCATCCAAGATTCCTTCATCATCCTGCTGGGGTAGTAATCATCCAAGATTCCTTCATCATCCTGCTGAGGTAGAAATCGTCCAAGATTCCTTCACCATTCCTGCTGAGGTAGTAATCATCCAAGATTCCTTCATTACCTTGATGAGGTAGTAATCGTCCAAGATTCCTTCATCATCCTGCTGAGGTAGTAATCGTCCAAGATTCCTTCATCTTCCTGCTGAGGTAGTAATCGTCCAAGATTCCTTCATTATCCTGCTGAGGTAGTAATCTTCCAAGATTCCTTCATTATCCTGCTGAGGTAGTAATCGTCCAAGATTCCTTCACCATCCTGCTGAGGTATTAATCGTCCAAGATTCCTTCACCATCCTACTGAGGTAGTAATCGTCCAAGATTCCTTCATCATCCTGCTGAGGTAGTAATCGTCCAAGATTCATTCACCATCCTGCTGAGGTAGTAATCATCCAAGATTCCTTCATCATCCTGCTGAGGTAGTAATCGTCCAAGATTCCTTCACCATCTTGCTGAGGTAGTAATCATCCAAGATTCCTTCATCATCCTGCTGAGGTAGTAATCATCCAAGATTCCTTCACCATTCCTACTGAGGTAGTAATCATCCAAGATTCCTTCACCATCCTGCTGAGGTAGTAATCATCCAAGATTCCTTCACCATCCTGCTGAGGTAGTAATCGTCCAAGATTCCTTCATCATCCTGCTGAAGTAGTAATCGTCCAAGATTCCTTTATCATCCTGCTGAGGTAGTAATCGTCCAAGATTCCTTCATCATTCTGCTGAGATAGCAATCGTCCAAGATTTGTTCATCATCCTGCTGAGGTAGAAATCATCCAAGATTCCTTCACCATTCCTGATGAGGTAGTAATCGTCCAAGATTCGTTCATCATCCTGCTGAGGTAGTAATCGTCCAAGATTCCTTCATCATCCTGCTGAGGTAGTAATCATCCAAGATTCCTTCATCATCTGTTTGGAGTAGCAATCGTCTCAGATTCCTTCATCATCTGTTTGGAGTAGCAATCGTCTCAGATTCCTTCATTACACATCATTACCAGAAAATACTTTCTCTGGCAGTCAGAGAACTTCAAATAACAGTCCAGATATGATCCAGATTCATATGTAATTCTGTCACTCATTCAAATACAGTCCAACAATCATTTCTGGATGGCATCTTTAAGCCCATCTCCAACAACTATCCATCATCTCTCCAAATGGAATTTGTAAGCCCATTCCCGACATCACAATGCTGATGCTACACTATGCGAGTGCAAATTTCTGGGCACTCTAGTGTTCAATTATCTTCCACCTTCGGATCACGAAAGGCTCGAAAGCCAATCTATATCCTCAGGTTTAAGAAAATTGAACAGGGGCAACTGTTGTACCCCAAAATTTGCCCTC
The DNA here is from genome assembly GCA_948472305.1 of Vicia faba. NCBI lineage: Eukaryota > Viridiplantae > Streptophyta > Magnoliopsida > Fabales > Fabaceae > Vicia > Vicia faba. The sequence continues at coordinate 237,366,818 of OX451739.1, read as the reverse complement.
TCATTTTTCCCAAAGTCTTCCCCCTGCATGGTTGATCACAAACTCTTGCCTAAGGAAAAGGAAAATTTTTGAGTGTTGCTTCAAGTACATTTCGATTGGCATTCTGAAAGACACTTCGATTGGCATTCTGAAAGACCCTTCGATTGGCATTCTGAAGGAGCATTTCGACTGGCATTCTGAAGGAGCACTTCGATTGGCATTCTGAAAGACCCTTCGATTGGCATTCTGAAGGAGCATTGTGATTGGTGTTCTGAAGGATCCTTTCGATTGGAATTATAACAGTGTCCTTCGATTGGAATTCCAGAAGGTCCATTCGACGAGGCATTCAAAGGGTCCATTCGAAGAAGCTTTCGAAAAGCATTCGAAGGGGGCCATCAGCCCATTCGAAGGATGCCATCAGCCCATTCGAAGGAGGTCATCAAGAGGGCACTCAAGTCAAAAGCGTCCAGGTTCATTCAAGAGACACAAATGTTTCAAAAAAGGAAATTATTTAATGTGTCTGTTTATTGTCTCATGGCATTTAATGGCCTGTTTAATGGTTGTCTCTTGCCTTTACTGCACCTTCACACCCCTATAAATACAGGGCCAGCATACACATTACACACACGAAAATTAGAAGAAAAATCATAGAACGAAAATACAGAGAACTCTGCAGAAACAAAAACATTGGAGAAGGTGCTGCCCATACAATCCATCAAAGGTTGTCAGATTTTCCAAACCAAAGCTGCCACCCAGCAAACACCTCCACGCCCAGAAATCCCAGATCGAAGGTATTCATCCAGCTAGTACCCAAACCGAAGTTCCAATCTACTAGTAAGAGAGGGTAAATTATCCAACCTTGTTTTTGCATAACACATCATTACTTGTTGTCACATTCGATTTGCCATCCTAGACAGGATCAAAGGGCCTGGGTTTGGCACCCAGGTCATGTTTTTCGTGTGCTAACATTTGTTGCAGCCATAGCCTGAAGAGACCCAACAAGCGCAGGATCGAAGGGCCCGGGATTCAATACCCAGGCCCTGTATTTTATTTCGCTCACATACTTTTGTAGGTATAACAGCCCAGTTCGAAGGAGACACCTTCTCTGGATCGAACCCATTAGCATGCTGGATCGAAGGAGGCGTCTCATTCCTGGATCGAAAGCCGTGACCTCCATGATCGAAGGGCAATCCTCTTCCCTGGATCGAAGGCTACTCACGCCTTGCTGTTTGGCCCAATCGAAAGGACCCTGACCCCCTCTGGATCGAAGCTTCTATTTCTCTCCCTGGGTCGAAACTCTCGTTTTCTCCTTGGATCGAAGGATTCCCCTTGTATTTTATTTTTGTTTTTATAGACTTCCTTTTAATTAACATTAAAATAAAAAAACCACAAAAACATTAGGCTAGTTCTTTTTCTATTAAATTAACTTTGTTAATTAACCTTTAATTATCTTAACATTTTTCCAAAACTAAAATTAAATAGATTTAGATTATTTTTCCCAAAATAAGATAAAACAACAAAAAGAGTTCTTATTCTTAGGATTTTTTAGATTCGCGCACGTTTATTTTACTGGGATGTAATAGCTTAACTAAGACCCTTTACTGCTTTTATTTCCCCAATTTTTGGACATGTAAATAATCCCCCTCCCCGAAAGCCTTGTAATAGTGTAGGATTTACAATTCCCGCACTTTAAATTCCTGTACATATATTAATTGCTTAGATGTATGCTAACTAGGATTGCTGACAAGATTAAATCTTAACTTAAAATCAACAGTAGCTCACCATGACATGCAAGAATAAAATAACTGAAAATTGACACACTTGCACATGCCACTCCTAGGGTATACCTCATTTGGTTTCCTCGAATGTGGTCATTAAGTATAGGATGTTTTAGAGGTCGTCCTTTTGTCCCAAGATCATAAGTTGCCTTGAAATGGTTGCCTCGATAAAAAATGATCTAAGACATTAGGATTACCACTAAAGCATCCTAATGTTGCTTTAGTGACCACAAGTCCCTTAAATCGAATTGACCCGAAAACTCCAACGACGGTGCTACCTACTCCTTAATAGTAGGATAGCACTTTTTAAAGGACATTTGCACAATTAAATTCCTTTTTGAGTAGGTAGAGGTTCTTAAGTACTTGCTCCTTTTAAAAACAAAACAAAAACTTTTCGCACTTACACTTTCTTCAAAAACAAAATTCTTTTCAAAACCCACAATCACAAAGAAAAGCAAACCTTTTGAAAACATAGTGAGCAAGTACCTGAGAGCCCGTGGATAACCACGGATAGAAAGGGTGCTAACACCTTCCCTTTCTATAATCTACCTCCCGAACCCGAGAAACAATCTCGAAAAGGAATTTTTTCTGTGCTTTTGCCCTTTCCCTTGTTGGATAAAATAAAAGACGGTGGCGACTCTTGCTTACCGCGACACTTTGCAAAAACAAACGCAAACGCGAACCAGCATTCAAAAAACAGTCAGTTCTCGTTCCCACCGACCACAACTGGGTAAAGATGTCTTTGATCAGAGTCAGAGTGTATTTGTTAAGGCGCAGATTCTGGTCATCAAATTTAAGTGTTTCAGCGTGTAACATAGGTTGCTGATCTTCTGATGCTGATTCCAATAGAACTTCTGCATATACAAAGCATAATTTTAAGGAGCATAATTGTTCTTTGAATATACATTAGAAATAATATTATTCTATGTATTTTGTTATCATCAAAACTTTAACCAAGGGTTGTAGAATCAAACTATGTTCTAACACATAATAGCAGCGCCAATAAGTATAACATTCCACAAATTTACAAGTTCTTAACACTCTTCACACCTTTCGCTTATAACTACCTCCTTAAATATCCAAGCTAACCGAGTTCCTTTTAACTGACATTGTAAAACAACAAATTGGTTTATATATATATTTCTCATTAACAACCGCTTTCAATATTCATTCCACTTTATCATATATCTCAATCTCTATATTGAAACAAAATGCCGAAAATAAACTTAAATATAGATATGTTAAGGGTGCAATAACTATCAATTCTCTGTACACCTCACCAATTTCTTGATTTTTCTTGCTTAGCTCCCATTCAAGATAAAGTTAATCCATGATGCGACACAAAGAACCAAATAAGTGACGATGCCTCTTTTGATTTTGATGGCTTTGCTTTCATTCAAGATAATATTGATCCATATTGTAGCACAAAAATACAAACTAACAATGACACTTTTTTAGATTTTGAAGTCTTTGCTCTCGTTAAAGATAAATTTGAATCATATTGGAGCTCTGATCAACAAACTCACAATAGTGATGGAGAAAATACTGAAGAGCGAGAATTTACTTTTGTATGCATTAATATCCAAGGAAAGGAAATATTTGCCGGTGACATATTTGAAGATGGAAAAATATGAACATTACTCCCTAAATAACATCTTTATTAATAATTCTATAAGTCCACAATCAATATCAGGTGGTATTTAAAAAAAAAACTCAAAATGAGTTATTGCTAAATATTACAATGAAATGTTAAAGTGAGTGATTGGAAAAAAGCAACTCCACAGGGTCATCAAATATATGGAGACTTAGACAAAATTTGGATATTCGAAGTAATAGTGACCATATGGATTCTTTTGTTATATTGAATCGTTCGGTGCCAAAAATGAAAATCAAAACCAAGGTAGATAACATCATTGTTAAAAAGAGAAAGGGTGATCAACCTAAAAATACATTATTAGCCTATGAGAAGCTTTATGTGAAGTATAAAAGTAGGGTTAAAAAATAATGAAAACAAAATGCATGGGGTTGGAGCTGAAACCACACCCTTGAGGTCACCATTGAGCCTTCTTTCCACCTGTCTAGCGTTGCGTTTGTAATTGAGAATAGCCATTAATCCATTTGTAACAAACTCATGTGAAATCCTGAAAAAACAAAATAATTGTGAAACAAACATGGGACTCGAGCCCACGCACATACGCGTAATAAGGACTCATGTTACCACTCAACCATCTGTGTTTCGCATCAGTTAATCATCATGCATTTTATATATTACAAATCAAGATGAAGAAATCAAATTAAAATAAAAATCAGAAAATGCGCATTCTGGTGGGGCCTAGAAATTTGAATTAACCAATGAATGTGTGCCACCCCTAGGTCAAAGAACCAGTGGGGCGGAGAGATATCGGAGCCATAGCTCCGGTCGTCTTCTCCGGTGATCAAAATTTCAAAACGTGTGAAAACTGCAAAATCAAAAGGAAAAAAGGTTACAATCCACCTAATTCGACCATTGCGAGTTCAGTGGTGATCTCCTTTTTGGCTAATTCAACTTGTACAGTGAGATACGATCAGGATAAAATAACATGAAGCAATAATGGTAATTGGGTATTCTAGCATCATGGGTCTCATGTAAGGGATAAAACATGTGCTATTTTACCTCGGGAATACATTGAAACTGTTAATTTGAAATAAAGCATCGTAAAAATTAAAATATGAATTTCAAAATATATGCATGACCGGTGACATTTTGAATGCATGTTTTAGACACATTTGATCATCAAAAATGATTGGAACTTTCTCTATAATACCTCATGGATTGATTTGAGTAGTTATCTAGTCTTGAGGATGGCTGAAAACTGGAATTCGAATTTACTCCTTCTCTTACAAATTTTCAATCTCAAACCCTTATTTCTTGAGCAGCATGCGTGTCCTGCCTTGGTCTGAATGTGTTAGTATTTATAGGAGAGAATATTAGGCCAAATAGTGGGCTTGGAAATCTCATGAAATCATATCTATGATTTTGTTTGAAAATAAGTTGAAATCTTCCAAAACCAATGAAGATTTGTTTCAAATATAGACCACATGATTTCTTCGAGGTAGATTTTTGGGCCTCTAACATGATTAAAAATATTAACCATGCGCCTTAATCTAATATTTTTATATTTTATTTGATTTAATTTGCATTTAAATAAATAAAATCCAAATAAAAGAAATAAAAATCATAAAAATATGTGAATGGATTTAGGGGTCCTTTATAAGTTTATAAACATGTTTGAACCTAAAAACTTTGGCCCATTACCCAAAAATTCAACTTTACTCAAAGTGGACTTCATGCATTTTCTCAAAATTGCTCAACTTGCACCAATTATAACTCTTTCAATATTTGTCATATGAAGATGATATTGGTATTTTTGGAAACCTCAAGATGTCTCCTAAAACTTTCATGTTGTTCATTTTTTATTTAAAGTATTTAACTTGATGTAAATTTCCTTGACAAAAGATATCTTTTTGTTGAATTTTAAAATGACCTATAAATTTTGGCTCATATCTCTCAAATGAAGCACTTTTGGCCTTGAGCTTAGAGAGACTAAGTTATAGAGAATTGAATTTACTTAAAGATAATCTTTGGTTAAGGAATGTTTGATGAAGTATGTGAAAGTTATGCTTGGTCAAAGTTTAGTTGACTTCTCCTTTAGAAAACCCTAATTTGGCAACTTTTTGAATTTTAAACATCTTGAGTTTTCTTGATGAATCATGATCAACCCTTGATCAAATGATGAATGTGACTTCAAAATATCGATGTTGACCAAAAATCTTGAAGTTTGATTGTAGATTGATGAAATTTAACTTTTTGTTCAATACAACTGATTTGACTAATTGACTGAGCAAACTTGTGTTGTAATGCTTGAAACTTGGCATGAGGATAATTTGAGACATGTGAGAAACTATGAAGTCCATTTGAGTCATTAGAAGTCCAATTTCCTTTGAGAGAAACAAAACCCTAGTTGTAGGTCAATTGCTTAGGATGAGAGTTTGTCTAGTCAACCCTTGAGTAGTCTTGAGTACTTGAGACTCCTATGAGCATGAGGATGTGTCTTGAATCAATTTGTATCAAAGATGGGAGGGAAAATTTTGGGGTACAACAAACATTTAAGCGGTTTGAGTATTCATCTCGGTGCTATGAAGATGTATTAAGATTTGAAGAAGTTATTTTGGTGGCCTGGTATAAAGAAAGAGATCACTAAGTTTGTTTATGAATGTTCGATTTGTCAGAAGTTGGAGATTGAACAGCAGAAGCCTATAGGTCTTATGCAATCTTTGAGTATTCCAGAATAGAAGTAGGACAATGTTTCCATGGATTTTGTGTCAAGTATACCAAAGACTGCTAAAGGAAATGACTCAATATAGGTGATTATGGATAGGTTGACTAAGTTGGCTCATTTCTTACTGATGAAGATCAATCATCCTAGGGATAAGTTAGTTGAGATGTATATTTATGAGATTGTGATGCTACATGGAATACCTTCGAGTATTGTGTCAGATAGGGATATGAGGTTTGCATCGAAATTTTGGACAGGATTGCAGAATGCTTTTGGTACTAAGTTGAAGTTGAGTTCTACATATCATCCGCATAATGATGGTCATACAAAGAGGACTATTCAGTCTTTGGAGGATTTGCTGAGGGCTTGTGTACTAGAAAATGGGGGGGGGGGGGGGGGTCTTGGGATAGTCATTTTCCATTAATTGAGTTTACGTATAATATCAGTTTCCATTCTAGTATTGGAATGGAACCATATAAAGCGTTGTATGGAAGGAGGTATAGAACTCCATTATATAGATAAGAGTTGAGCGAGAGTGTTGTACTCAGACTTGAGGTTGTACAAGAGACAACTAAAAAGATTAAGATGATCCAAGAGAAGATGAAAGCTTCTCAGAGTCATCACAAGAGTTATCATGATAAGAGGAGGAAGGATCTCGAGTTTCAAAAATATGATCATGTTTTTTCGAGAGTTACTCCAGTAACCGATGTTGGTAGAGTTTTGAAGTCGAGAAAACTTACGTTGTATTTTGTTGGTCCATATCAGATTTCAGAGAAGATAGGTGAGATGGCCTATTGGATTAGTATGCCACAAACACTTTCAAATCTACATGATGTGTTTCATGTGTCTCAGTTGAAAAAGTATATTTCAGATCCTTCGTATGTGATTCAAATGGATGATGTACATGTGAGAGATAACTTGACTGCTGAAGCATTACCATTTCGAATAGAAGAAAGGGAAGTTAAGTAATTACGAGGAAATGACATCACTTTAGTGAAGGTATTGTGGGGTGGACTAACTGGTGGAAGTTGGACTTGGGAATGCAAGGATCAGATGAAAGAGTCTTATCCGGTGTTGTTTTTGTCAAGTAATTTTTACGGCGAAAATTATTTTAAGCTGGGAAGAGATGTAACACCTAGAATTCTAGATTAATTATTTATTTTATTAATTTATCATGAATATTTGAGTCATTGTGAATTATTTGATATATATGATGTTTTGGTGTTTTTATGTGAGTCCTTATGATGATTTGTGATGTTTTGATGAATATGAGATATATAATGATGTTGAGATGAATATGATGGTTAATACGATGTTCTGTATGGTATATGATGGGGTAGTGGTGGATTAATATATTATAGAGTATTTTAGTAATTTTAGATAATTAGTTTTAAATGTTTTTACTTTTTTAATAATTAAACAAATAGAATAAAATATGATGTAGAGACTATGAGGGCAATGTGGTAATCAGTGAAGAGTTAAGTGAGGGTTTGATGGGAGTTTCATTATTAGGGATCCTAATGTTAGAACAAGGAATAAGGAGAATATTTCTTTTTGGGATCGATTATGAAAAAAATTGGAAGAGCATACGCTGTGGAGAAAGAGCGTTAGGGCACAGAGAGGCAAGGGGATTTTGTGATAGAACACCAAGAGGAATCAGAAGCTAGAAATAATCTTAAGGTAAGGAGTGTTTGTCTTGATAATTATAATTGATTTAAGTCTTAGATAGTTTTATATTGTATTAGGTTTTGGTTGTGATGAGTATGATATGATTTGATGAAATAAATGGTGTTTTGTAGCCTTAGATTATAAACAATTTATACCCATAATGTAGAATACATTGGGTTGTTGATGTTTGATGAAAACCATGTGATTAGATGACATTTTAGGACCTATAATGTGCGGAAAACACAAGATTGGGACTGATTATTATGCAGGAAATCACAACAGGAAAACCCCGTTCGTGCAGGATCATCTGGCAATGGAGTATCGTCGCTGGGTGACAGTGACATGCTTGGCCGTCGCTGGGTGAACCAAGGGGCGATGAAGGGCATAAAAGAAGAAATTTACTGGAGTGTGTCACTCCAAGAGTCTCCAGGCGACTCAAGAAGCGAAGGACGTGTCGCCAGGCAATGGAAGTGGTGTCGTCGGGCGATGGTTTCCAGAATTGAATGGTTGTGTTTGATTTTCTTAAAAGAGTCGTAACTTGAGTTTTAGAACTTAGTTTGAGGTGTCATTCAAATAATTGGATAGCTAATGCAATGAACTTTAGTTGGATGGAATAAAATGAGAAATAATAAGTGTTTTCCCAATACCTAAGCTAGCATGATGTTAGGTTCCCCGTGTTGGATTATGATGATGTTTTGTTTATTATGATGATATGATGATGATGGTTTGTTTACTATGATGATATGATGATGTTATGATGATGTGTTTTCTATTATGATGATATGATGATGTTATGATAATATTTTGTCTATTATGATGATATGATGATGTTATGATGATGTTTTGTTTGTCATGATGATATGACGATGTTATGATGATGTGTTGCATAATGAGATGTATGTGAATAATCCTTGAATAATGATGCATTTTAACAAGCTATGGTCGTTTTTATTATGTTGTTGTGCATCATGCGTTCATGGCATGATTTATTTCTTCGGTCCAGTGATGTTGATAGTACTTCTGTCCAGTGAAGATGATAGGACAATAGTCTAGTGAAGACATTAATCCCATAGTGTGGATTGAGTGCAAAATTGTGAAGTATTCTGGTTCCAAGTGGGAATTGATTCTATTGTTGGGGATCTTTGGAGATAACGATGACTGAGTCATCAGTGAAGTTTTGGTACCATATGCATGAGTCTATGATGTTGCATTTCATTATAAGTGATATTGCATAATGATGTGATTAAATGATGCTTGTTGATAAATGATGTTTTGGTGATACATTGTTATGCATTGATGAAGTTGATAAGGTGTGAGTATAACACGAGGTTCTAATGATGTGTAATGCTCTTCCTATGTGCATGTCTACTATATTTATTTCTTATGTCTTTTATAATGATTATGATTTACTCACCCTTTCTGCTTGGAAATGTTGCCTCTATCCGTGGGTAACTTGCAGGTGATCGGGATTAGCTCGTCGAAGCATTAGAGGATAGCGTCAAAGTGTGTTTATTTTCTTTTTGTTGAGTAGAGTGGGTCTTACTCTGATATGTAACATCGGGGATAGGATAGTTTAAATTATGAACTTTATGTTCTTTGTTTTGTTTCTAAAGATGTTGGATTACCTTTCATGGTACCCGAGTTGTTTTGAATTCTCTTTATGAATCATGAAGTATGATGAAGTTTTATAAATTATTATAATAATATGTTTTGAACTATGAATTCCACTGCGAGAAGTAAAAATATTTCTATTTATTACTACCCAATAAGTATTTGTCTTAAATAATTTTTCAACTCTTGTTATAGAGCAGGAGTATGTTTTGCATGATGTTTACATGAAGATGTGACACTCTTTTCTGGTTTCGAATTGTTTTATTTTCATAAAAATACATGAAAAATATATGTGGGTTTAGAATGGTATTACACATGTCAACTTTGATCTACTTATTAAGCTAGTTGAAAAGATTTAGTAATTGGTCTAGCTAAAATAAAGTTTTCAAAAGATCACCTATGTGATGCATGTCAAAAGGGAAAACAAACAAGAGTCTCTTTTAAATCTAAAAATGTTATTTCAACGTCGAGACCTCTTGATCTCCTTCATATGGATTTATTTTGATCATCACAGACCAAAAGCATAGGTGGAAACTACTATGGTTTTATAATTATAGACGATCACTCTAGACTTTTCTTGGACTATTTATTTACGTAGCAAAGATGAAACATTTACGGTTTTTACTCGTTTTGCCAGGTTACCCCAAAATAAATTGAATTCTAAAATTGTTGTTATCCAAAGCAATCATGGAGGTGAATTTGAAAACCACCTTTTTGAAGAATATTGTGATAAATTTGGTATTGAACATAACTTTTTAGCTCATATAACTCCACAACAAAATGGTGTTAAGGAGCGTAAAAATCGTGTTTTAGAGAAGTTGGCAAGAACATTGCTCAATGATTGTGGTCTACCCAAATATTTTTGGGCTAATGCTTTTAACACAGTATGTTATATCTTAAATAAAGTGCTTATTCGTCTTATTCTTGAAAAAACTCCTTATGAACTTTTAAAAGGTAGAAAACCAAGTTTATCGCATCTTCATGTATTTAGATGTAACTTATTTATTTTAAATAATGGAAAGGATAATCTTGGGAAATTTAACACGAAAGCCAATGAAGGTATCTCTCTTGGATACTCACAATCTAGTAAAGCATATATAGTTTATAATAAAAGATTACATATTGTTGAAGAGTCGATTCATGTTACTTTTGATGAGTCTTGCCCAAATAGTGTTGGGAAAGATATTTATTTCTATGGTGTAGGTGCATCTACGTAAGACATACTCAAGGATACCGAAAAAGGAATTGATCAACCTAAAGTGGTGGACATTGAGAAGTAATAAGATGACAACCAAGAAAATAAGGATGATGAAAGTCAACAAGAAGATGATGGTCTTCCATTTGAGTGGAGAACCTCCAAGGATCATCCAATTGACAACATTATTAGTGAAGTCACAAAATGGGTAACAACATGCTCTAAGATAAGTAATTTTTGTTATCACCATGCGTACGTATCACAAGTTGAACCTAAAAACACAAAGGATGACTTATTTAATGAGCATTGGCTTATGGCCATGCAAGAAGAATTGAATAAATTTGAAATAAATGACGTTTGGGACATTGTCCCCCATCCACAAAATTATCAAGTTATAGCCACGCGATGGGTATTTAGGAATAAACTTGACGAACATGATGTTATAACAAGGAATAAGGCATGACTAGTGGCTCTAGGGTATAATCATGATGAAGGCATTGATAATGAGGAGACTTATGCTCTGGTTGCCCGACTCAAGGCTATGCGCATTTTACTAGCATATGCATTCTATGAGAACTTAAAATTATATCAAATTAACGTTAAAAGTGTGTTCCTTAACGGATACATAAATGAAGAGTTATGTGTTTCACAACCTCCCAGCTTTGAAAACTATGAGTTTCACAATCACGTGTTTAGGCTAAAACGTTTTTGTATGGTCTTAAACAAGCCCTAAGGGCATGGTATGACCAACTTAGCAAGTTCTTACTTGATCAAGGCCACTCTAGAGGGAATGTAGACACTACACTCTTTATTAAACATCAAGGAAATCATATTTTACTTGTTCAAATTTATGTCAATGATATCATTTTTGGATCAACTAACATGCATCTTGCCAAGGAGTTCTCTGAGCTTATGCAGGGAAAGTTTGAAATGAGTCTAATGGGAGAGTTGAACTACTTTCTCAGACTCCAAATTAAGAAACTCGAGGAAGGAACATTTGTATGTCAAACCAATTATTGTCTTGAATTACAGAAATGATTTAAAATGGACGCTGCAAAGGAAATTGATACACATATGGCATTAAATGGCAATTTGGATAGAGATGAAAAGTGTAAGGATGTTGAGGTAAAAAAAAATAGAGGTATGATTGGATTTCTTCTATATCTTACAGCATTTAGGCCCGATATTATGTTTAGCATTTGTATATGTGCATGATATCAATCGGCTCCTAAAGAATCCCACTTAAAAGTGGTTAAGCATATTCTTAGATTCCTTATTGGTACCTCTAAGTTTTGGCTTTGTTATTCCAAGGGAAATGATTGTTGCTTGATTGGTTACTCTGATTCCGATTTTTCCGATTGCAAATCAGATAGGAAAAGTACTAGTGGAACTTGTCACATGTTTTCAAATTCCTTGGTTTCTTGGAATAGTAAAAAGCAAGTTTATGTAGCTTTGTCAACAACTGAGGTGGAATATGTGGCTGCTGGTAGTTGTTGTGCCCAAATCTTGTGGCTTAAACAACAATTACTTGATTTTGACATTAAACTTTCACGTGTTCATATAATGTGCGACAACGCTAGTGCCATTAATCTAACCAAGAATCTGATGCTACATTCTCGTACTAAACATATTGAGATACATCTTTATTTCCTCTATGATCATGTTGATAATGGGGATGTTGTATTCTAGCATATTGCTAGTAAAAATTAACTTGCTGATATTTTTACTAAACCTCTTGCAACTGAACCATTTTTCAACATACGTGGGGAATTTGGGATCATTGACATCTCCAATGTTTCTTAATTATGCCTGGTTGTTTTCACTTTATTCTTTTTCTCTAACTGTTTGTTTGAGTATTTTACATCATGTGAGTGCAACTTCCTTTCCATCAAGAGTGTGGTAATATCGTTTCAATTTCTCCTTGAAAGTAAGACTTTTCTTAATGCATGTTATTTGTTGGTTAAAAATTCTTGATGAAATCCATGAATGTCATTTCCAAAAAAATTGATTGATAACCATTGTGTGTTTTCAATGTATATGTTTATAATGACTTCATGTATTAATTCTTTCGCATTTGCATAAGTTTGTTATTATGGTGCAAGCATGTATTTTTTATTAAGTTTTTTTCTTGCATTTGTGCTTGCGTTAATTGTATGTTTGTTATTTGAATATATGTTTTTTGTTGTAGTTGTTTACATGTTATGACAAACATTTTCATTTTGGATTAAGTAGTGACATATTCTTGTCGCTATGTTAGGCACATATGTGTACGGTATTGGGAGTTCAATTATGGTGTGTTACATAATCGTGGTGCTATAGAAGCAACTTGAAAATTTTTCTCTTACATCACATTCATTATTCATCATGCATTGCATTACATATGTTGTGTTAGTTCCAAGTTTTTATGACTAGCTAATTTTTCGCTAAGCATGGTTCTAAACATGGTTCTATGTTGATGTTGGTAAGATGGTGCAACATCTTTATCAATTGTCATAACAATTTTGCAGTTATGTGTTTTTATGCTAGATGTCACAGAAGATGTTTTGACATCTAGAGGCTAATGCACCAGGCGATGCTTTTGGATATCCTTGAAGATTTAATTTGAAGATATGAGTATCTGGAATATTCTATACTCATTATAGGCGTAGGATAATCAAGGATTTTGTTAGAAACAAGTGCAAATTTGTTTGGTTACTAAAACTGTTCGATTGAGACTTTTTAGGAAACTTTTTATGAAGATTGTTTCTATTTTTGTGGAGAATATTTTGTAGTGATTTTTTAGCCGAAGATTGGAGTTGAATGAAAAATCCAAGCTAGTCCAAGCCCAACTGTAGAATCCTATATAAGGAGTCTTCCAGGACCTAGTTAAAATTCGGGTATACATATTACAAATGTCCTAACACATGTTGAGACATTGATCTCTGCAAAATAACACACGGATAGAACAAAATCATATTGATGCAAAACATATCGGTCATGAGTCGTAACAGATGTTCCGACATCTTTTGCGACATGTTAATCAATAAAAAACAAAAACTGAGGAAAACATAAAGATAGTAACACACAGATATGATGACCCAATTCGGTGTAAAACAACACCTACTCTTGGGGCTACCAAACCAGGGACCAAGTTAACTAGTAATAGTATCAATTCAAAGATAAACTCCCTCATTTACAACTTCTCACTTACTCACTACTCTCACTTAGCTTCTATTTAATACTCACCTAGGTATGAGACCCTTCTCAAATCCCTTCCAATCACAAACCAGTGACTGAACAATTCTAAACACTTATAAAAACACAGAAGTCACACTTCAAAGACACACAATCATTCACTACTTACAAGCTTTGGAATGATTGAAAAAACTTACAACAAAAATAAAGTTCTACTCTTTTATCATCATGATAATCGAGAGGCTCACAATAAGCACACAAACCCTAATCAAAAATACAATATAAGTTCATAAAAAAAAACTAGGATTGAAGCTTTTTATTTATAATCTTCATAGAACTGGATTTGGGCTTTAGAATAGCAGCTGATATGTTACAGAAAATCAGCATAAACTTCTTCATAAATACAGTGTTTCAATCATAACCTTCCTAATTTATCTCCATAATTAGAAAGTCATCATTCTCCTTGATATCAACTTGAAGCTTATTTAATCTTCAAATTGAGCGCCATGTAGGATAGCATAAGATTCCATAATATTCTGCACATGAAATATATCAATTATATCCAATTGCCCAGCTGGTCACAGGCGCGATGTGGAATGGATATTCATAAGACATCTTCATTTAACATGTCTCCCTAATGATGAAACATGTTAGTTCACACTTATGAGTTCTTCAACTTGAACACATCATATGGTTACCAAATATTTTCAAAAAGATCCATATTTGTAACCCACTCACAAAATCCAAGCATCCAGTTCTACCAGATAAGATGCCAGGTGATCATAATGAGACATCTTGTTCAATATCTAGTTTTACCAAAATTAGTCAACCTTTAAAGCTTAAATCTTTGGAGCTTTCAAAATGAGTTATTACTAAATATGACAATGAAATGTTCTAGTGAGTGTTATGAAAAAAGCAACTCCACAAGGTCATCAAATCTATGGAGACTTAGACAAAATTTGGATCTTCGAAGTAATAGTGACCATATGGAGTCTTTTTTAATATTGAATCCTTAGGCGCCAAAAATGACAATCAAGCCCAAGGTATATAACATCGTTGTTAAAAAGAGAAAGGGTGATCAACCGAAAAATAGATTATCGGCTTATGAGAAGCTTTATGTGAAGAATAAAATGAGAAAATAAATAATTAAACGAAGATCATTCTTGCCATAAAAACACACACTATTTGGATTCTTTACCAACATGCACGGAATGAGTAGGAACCTGCACCCCTTTTGAGATTGAATTATTAACTTTTTTCATTGTTGAGGATTCATATTATTTTGAAAATGTAGATTAATTTAATGTACATAGTCATTATCCAAATAGCATTAAGATTTTAAATTTTTTTTCTCTTGACAAAAATAAATTGCTAAAAATTCCCCTTATGATAATGAGGAGAGAATAATTTGTTGTTTTCTGATATAGTCCAAATTCTCACGTGTGTCTAATTAAAGGGTAACCTGTGATGCACATATATTTTTTTATATATCAAGTTATAATGGATAGTAACCTAAAACATGAAAAGAAATAATAACTTTTGATTTCATCTTAGTCCATTGTCACCATATTAAAATGGATTTGTTTCTTTTAAGAGTATATTTTGTCTTTTAAAATAGAAGAAATGTCAAATTCAATTTTTTATATGGAATGATAGAATTAAAATTAGTTTATGTGGTACCTATGACAAATATTCGACCTTAGAACCTTGTTACAAATCATATTAAGTGACTACCTCAAATGATAATTGTTTTAAATGAGTTTTTTACACCTTTTTCCCATCATTATTTTGTTTCGCAACCGAGAACTGGAATAATATAGGTTCCCCCAAAATAGCTATAGAACTCCTTTAGAATTCTACTTGTTCTTTTTTGCATGATCTTTTTCCTTCCAGACAATAGAAAAAAACACTGTGAAGAGAGTTTAAATAAGTACATAAAAGTGGTCATGTAAATAAGTAAACATAAATGAGATAAAATGGACAATATAAATTTATATCACTAATTGCATCTAACAAATAAATATCATATAGTTTTCATGATTTTTACGTATTGAAGAAACAATTTTCTAATGTACATTTCATAACAATGACACGTAATATCTTATTTTTTCTCCCATTAAAATGTGTACTTGTAAAATTATAATCGGAGTTCTGTATAATTTGTAAATCCTAAAATCAAACAATATGGGCTTATCTCCAAAGCTTCAAGTAAATAATTTGTTAGCTTATAAAGCTCAAACTCAATATGGCAAAATAAGGTTTAAAAAGAAAAACAAATATTTTATATGATAAACTTTCATACATAAATAAAAAAGCTCTCTTTATCTTTTACCATTAAATGGCTTCCTCTCCCCTTGTTCTCTACACTCTGAAGCACAAGAAAGTTTTTGTAAAATAAACGAAAAGTGGGTCCTCTTTTGCTTTCCATGAAATAAATTAACTCAAAATAAAAACTTACAGAAAACTTCATGAGATAGAGCAGTATTGAGAGATCCTTGTAATATATTAATGACAAACCCACACATCTCAAAGAATAAAAGTAAAATAAAACATAATTCAAATCATATGTGAATGTGTATCTGATCGTTACCTTAGTAGAGACTTTCCTAATATCACTTTGCAAACGATCTAACATCCACATCTTAAATAAAAAGTATTAATAGGTTTAATATATAATCGTTTTCTATAATAAATCATACGGTTTTCTACAAAAAAACTTAAAATGGATATTATTTATAGGGTTAATTTTCGGGATGTTATAATATAAAATATCTACAATTAATTTGAGTATTATTTAATTTTTACCTTAACGATTTATATATTAAAATTTAGATCATTTCAAATAAAATAACATGTAATTATCAAATATAAATCTATCAACATTAACCAACTCATATAAAGTTTTATTATTGCACACTAATGGGAATAAAATGAACCAATATGCATTATTTGCTTAATCTACATTTTCTTTTATTTGATAATTCTATTAAACAATAGATAAAATGAAAATTATTAAAGCACTATTTCTATAAATAAATTCAAATGTTTTATCTCCTAATAAATAATTAAGGATTTTACTTTGGAAATATATATATATATATATATATATATATATATATATATATATATATATATATATATATATATATATATATATATATATATATATATATATATATATATATATATATATATATATATATATATATATATATATATATATATATATATATATATATATATATATATATATATATATATATATATATATATATATATATGTATGTTCTACATAAGGATAATGTCATGAAATATAAGTTTAAAGTATTTTCATTTAAGTATAATTTCATATTTGTTTTCAATTTAATTTTTTATTCTTGAATTAGCAACTAACAATAAAATTATAATTGATAACCATACTATATAAGTAGCCACCAACAAGCAAAACTGAAGTGGTTGCACTTACCAATAAGTAGTTTAACACCGCCAAAACATAATAACTAGCAAATATTTTTTTATAAGAGGAAAAATTATCGTAAATCCCAATATAATTTCCTTAATTGAAAAAATAATTATTTGAACTAAAATTGTTTAGAAACAAATCTAAGTTATAACGTAAAACAAATTTGCAAGTTTTTAAAACTCTTCACACCTTTCGCTTATAACTACCTCCTTAAATATCCAAGCTAACCGAGCTCCATTGAATCAACATTGTAAAACAAAAAATTGTTTTTTATATATAAATATTTCTCATTAACAACCGCTTCCAATATTCATATCACTTTATCACATATCTCAATCTCTCTATTGAAACAAAATGCAGAAAACAAACTCAAATATGGAGGTGTTAAGGGTGCAAGCACTATCAATTCTTTGTACACCTCACCTTTTTCTTGATTTTTCTTGCTTAGATCCCATTCAAGATAAAGTTGATCCATGCTGCGACACAAAGGACCAAATAAGTGAAGATGCATATTTTGATTTTGATGGCTTTGCTTTCATTCAAGATAATCTAGATCCATATTGTAGCACAAAAATACAAATTAACCACGATCCTTTTTTAGATTTTGAACTCTTTGCTCCCGTTAAAGATAAATATGAATCATATAAGAGCTCCAATCAACAAATTCACAATAGTGATGGAGAAAATACTGAAGAGCGAGAATTTACTTTTGCATGCACTGATGTCCAAGGAGTGGAAATATTTGCGATGACATATTTAAAAATGAAAAAACGCAAACATTACTCCCTACTTTTAACCAATCTCTTCAATTCTTTCCCTCCATAAATAACAATGCTTCATATCTTTGACCTCCCATAAAGAACGTCTTTATTAAGAATTCTATAAGTCCACAATCAATATCGGGTGGTATTTCTAAAAAAACTCAAAATGAGTTATTGCTAAATATGACAATGAAATGTTCAAGTGAGTGTTAAAAAAAAAAACTCCACAGGGTCATCAAATCTATGAAGACTTAGACAAAATTTAGATCTTCGAAGTAATAGTGACCATATGGATTCTTTTGTTATATTGAATCCTTCGGTGCCAAAAACGACAATTAAGCCCAAGGTAGATAACATCATTGTTAAAAAGAGAAAGGGTGATCAACCCAAAAATACATTATCGGCTTACGAGAAGCTTTATGTGAAGAATAAAATGAGAAATGGAATAAATAAACGAAGATCATTCTTGCCATACAAACACACACTATTTGGATTCTTTACCAACATGCACGGACTGAGTAGGAACCTGTACCCCTTTTGAGATTGAATTATCAACTTTTTTCATTGTTGAGGATTCATATTATTTTGACAATTTAGATTAATTTAATGTACATAGTCATTAGCCAAATAGCGTTAGGATTTTTAATTTTTTTTCTCTTGACAAAAATCAATTGCTAATAATTCCCCTTAAAATAATGAGGAGAGAATGATTTGTTGTTTTCTGATAGAGTCCAAATTCTCACGTGTGTCTAATTAAAGGGTAACCTGTGATGCACATATATTTTTGTCATATCAAGTTATAATGGATAGTAACCTGAAACATGAAAAGAAATAATAAATTTTGATTTCATCTTACTCCATTGTCACCATATTAAAATGGTTTTGTTTCTTTTAAAAGTATATTTTGTCTTTTAGAATAGAAGAAATGTCAACTTCAATTTTTTATATGGAATGACAGAATTAAAATTAGTTTATGTGGTACCTATGACAAATATTCGACCTTAGAACCTTGTTACAAATCACATTAAGTGACTACCTCAAATGATTATTGTTTTAAATGAGTTTTTAACGCCTTTTTCCCATCATTATTTTGTTTCGCATTTGACAAATGGAATAATATAAGCTCCACCAAAATGGCTATAGAACTCCTTTGAAATTCTACTTGTTCTTTTTTGCATGACTTTTTCCTTCCAGTCAATAGAAAAAAACATTGTGAAGAGAGTTTAAATAGGTACATAATAGTGGTAACGTAAATAAGTAAACATAAATGAGACAAAATGGATAATATAAATTTATATCACTAATTGCATCTAACAAATAAATATCATATAGTTTTCATGATTTTTATGTATTGAAGAAACACTTTTCTAATGTACATTTCATAACAATGACACGTAATATCTTAGTTTTTCTCCCATTAAAATTTGAAAATCCTAAAAACAAACAATATGGACTTATCTCCAAAGCTTCAAGTAAATAATATGTTAGCTTATAAAGCTCAAACTCAAGATAGCAAAACAAAGTCAAACAAAAAAAAAACAAATATTTTATATGATAAACTTTCATACATAAATAAAAAGCTCTCTTTACCCTTTCGCATTAAATGGCTTCCTCTCCCCTTGTTCTCTACACTCTCAAGCACAAGAAAGTTGTTGTAAAATAAAATAAAAAAGTGGGTCCTCTTTCGCTTTCCATGAAATAAATAAACTCAAAATAAAAAATTATAGAAAACTTCATGAGGTAGAGCGATATTAGGAGATCCTTGTAATATATTAGGGACAAACCCACACATCTCAAAGAATAAAAGTAAAATAAAATATAATCCAAATCATATGTGAATGTGTATCCGATCATTACCTCAGTAGGGCCTATCCTAATGTCACTTTGCAAACGATCTAACATCCACATCTTGAATCAAAAGTATTAATAGATTTAATATATAATCATTTTCTATAATAAATCATACGGTTTTCTACAAAGAAACTTAAAAGGGATATTATTTAGCTGGTTAATTTTGGGGATGTTACAATATAAAATATCTACAATTAATTTGAGTATTATTTAATTTTTCCCTTAACGATTTATCATATTAAAATTTTGATCATTTCAAATAAAATAACATTTAATTATCAAATATAGATCTGTCAACATTAAGCAACTCATATAAAGTCTTATTATTGCACACTAATGGGAATAAAATGAACCAATATGCATTATCTGCTTAATCTATATTTTCTTTTAATTGATAATTCTATTAAACAACAGATAAAATGAAAATTATTAAAGCACTATTTCTAAAAATAAATTCAAATATTTTATTTCCTAATAAATAATTAAGTATTTTACTTTGAAAATATATATATATATATATATATATATATATATATATATATATATATATATATATATATATATATATATATATATATATATATATATATATATATATATATATATATAAGGATAATCTCATGAAATATAAATTTAAAGTCTTTTCATCTGATTATAATTTCATTTTTTTTCAATTTAATTTTTTTATTCTTGAATTAGAAACTAACCATAAAATTATAATTGACAACCATACTATATAAGTAGCCACTAACAAGCAAAACTGAAGTGGTTGCACTTACCAATAAGTAGTTTAACACCGCCAAAACATAATAACTAGCAAATATTTTTCTATAAGAGGAAAAATTATCGTAAATCCCAATATAATTTACTTAATTGAAAAAATAATTATTTGAACTAAAATTGTTTAGAAACAAATCTAAGTTATAACGTAAAACAAATTTACAAGTTCTTAAAACTCTTCACACCTTTCGCTTATAACTACCTCCTTAAATATCCAAGCTAACCGAGCTCCATTGAATCAACATAGTAAAACAAAAAATTGTTTTTTATATATAAATATTTCTCGTTAACAACCGCTTCCAATATTCATTTCACTTTATCACATATCTCAATCTCTCTATTGAAACAAAATGCAGAAAACAAACTCAAATATAGAGGTCTTAAGGGTGAAAGCACTATCAATTCTTTGTACACCTCACCTTTTTCTTGATCTTTCTTGCTTAGCTCCCATTCAAGATAAAGTTGATCTATGCTGCGACACAAAGGACCAAATAAGTGAAGATGCATATTTTGATTTTGATGGCTTTTCTTTCATTCAAGATAATCTTGATCCATATTGTAGCACAAAAATACAAATTAACAACGATGCTTTTTTAGATTTTAAAGTCTTTGCTCTCGTTAAAGATAAATCTGAATCATATAAGAACTCCAATCAACAAATTCACAATAGTGATGGAGAAAATACGGAAGAGAGAGAATTTACTTTTGCATGCACTGATGTCCAAGGAGTGGAAATATTTGCGATGACATATTTGAAAATGAAAATATGCAAACATTACTCCCTCCTTTTAACCAATCCCTTCAATTATTTCCCACCACAAATAACAATGCTTCATATCTTCGACCTCCCATGAAAAACATCTTTATTAAGAATTCTATAAGTCAACAATCAATATCGGGTGGTATTTCTAAAAAAACTCAAAATGAGTTATTGCTAAATATGACAATGAAATGTTCAAGTGAGTGTTATGAAAAAAAGAAACTCCACAGGGTCATCAAATCTATGGAGACTTAGACAAAATTTAGATCTTCTAAGTAATAGTGACCATATGGATTCTTTTGTTATATTGAATCCTTCGGTGCCAAAATCGACAATTAAACCCAAGGTAGATAACATCATTGTTAAAAAGAGAAAGGGTGATCAACCCAAAAATACATTATCGGCTTACGAGAAGATTTATGTGAAGAATAAAATGAGAAATGGAATAAATAAACAAAGCTCATTCTTGCCAAACAAACACACACTATTTGGATTCTTTACCAACATGCACGGACTGAGTAGGAACCTGCACCCCTTTTGAGATTGAATTATCAACTTTTTTCATTTTTGAGGATTCATATTATTTTGACAATGTAGATTAATTTAATGTACATTGTCATTAGCCAAATAGCGTTAGATTTTTAATTTTTTTTCTCTTGACAAAAAATCAAGTGCTAATAATTCCCCTTATGATAATGAGGAGATAATGATTTGTTGTTTTATGATAGAGTCCATATTCTCACGTGTGTCTAATTAAAGGTTAACCTGCGATGCACATATATTTTTGTCATATCAAGTTATAATGGATAGTAACCTGAAATATGACAAAAAATATTAATTTTGATTTCATTTTACTCCATTGTCACCATATTAAAATGGATTTGTTTCTTTTAAGAGTATATTTTGTCTTTTAAAATAGGAGAAATGTCAACTTCCATTTTTTATATGGAATAACAGAATTAAAATTAGTTTATGTGGTACCTATGAAAAATATTCGACCTTAGAACCTTGTTACAAATCACATTAAGTGACTACCTCAAATGATTATTGTTTTAAATGAGTTTTTAACGCCTTTTTCCCATCACTATTTTGTTTCGCAACCGATAAATGGAATAATATAGGCTCCACGAAAATAGCTATAGAACTCCTTTGGAATTCTACTTGTTCTTTTTTGCATGACTTTTTTCCTTCCAGTAAATAGAAAAAAATATTGTGAAGAGAGTTTAAATAGGTACATAAAAGTGGTCATGTAAATAAGTAAACATAAATGAGACAAAATGGGCAATATAAATTTATATCACTAGAATTCAAATTTACTCCTTCTCTTGAAATTTTTCAATCTCAAACCCTTATTTCTTGAGCAGCATATGTGTCCTGCCTTGGTTTGATTTTGTTTGAAAATAAGTTAAAATCTTCCAAAACCAATGAAGATTTGTTTCAAATATAGACCACACGATTTCTTCAGCTTCGAGGTAGATTTTTGGGCCTCCAACATGATTAAAAATACTAACCATGCGCCTTAATCTAATATTTTTATATTTTATTTGATTTAATTTGTATTTAAATAAATAAAATCCAAATAAAAGAAATAAAAATCATAAAAAATATGTGAATGGATTTAGGGGTCCTTTATAAGTTTATAAACACGTTTGAACCTAAAAACTTAGGCCCATTAGCCCAAAAATTCAACTTTACTCAAAGTGGACTTCATGCATTTTTTCAAAATTGCTCAACTTGCACCAATCATAACTCTTTCAATTTTTATCATATGAAGATGATCTTGGTCTTTTTGGAAACCTCAAGATGTCTCCTACAACTTTCATGTTGGTAATTTTTTAAGTTAAGTATTTAACTTGATGTGAATTTCTTTAACAAAAGATGTCTTTTTGTTGACTTGTAAAATGACTTGTAAAGTTTTGGCTCATATCTCTCAAATGAAGCATTTTTGGCCTTGAGTTAGAGAGACAAAGTTTTAGAGAATTAAATTTCCTTCGAGATGAGATTTGGTTGAGGAATTTCTGATGAAGTATGTGAAAGTTATGCTTGGTCAAAGTTCAGTTGACTTCTCCTGAAGAAAACCCTAATTTGGCAACTTTTTGAATTTTGAACATCTTGAGTTTTCTTGATGAATCATGATCAACCCTTGATCAAATGACGAATGTGACTTAAAAATAATGATGTTGACCAAAAATCTTAAAGTTTGACTGTAGATTGATCAAATTTAACTTTTTGTTCAATACAACTGATCTGACTAATTGATTGAGCAAACATGTGTTGTAATGCGTGAAACTTGGCATGAGGATACTTTGAGACATATGAGAAACCATGAAGTCCATTTGAGGCATTAGAAGTCAAATTTCCTTTGAGAGAAGCAAAACCCTAGTTATAGGGCAAATGCTTAGGATGAGGGTTTGTCTAGTCAACCCTTGAGTAGTCTTGTGTACTTGAGACTCCTATGAGCACGAGGATGTGTATTGAATCAATTTGTCTCAAATATGGGAGGGAAATTTAGGGGTATAATAGAAATTTAAGAGGGTTGAGTATTCATCTCGGTGCTATGAAGATGTATCAAGATTTGAAGAAGTTATTTTAGTGGTCTGGTATAAAGAAAGAGATCGCTAAGATTGTTTATGGTTGTTTGACTTTCCAGAAGTCGGAGATTGAACAGAAGAAGTCTATGGGTCTTATGCAATTTTTGATTATTCCATTATTGAAGTAGGACAGTGTTTCCATGGATTTTGTGTCAGGTCTGCCGAAGACTGCTAAAGGCAATGACTCAATTTGGGTGATTATGGATAGCTTGACTAAGTTGGCTCATTTCTTACTAATGAAGATCAAAAATCCTATGGAGAACTTAGTTGATATGTATATTGATGGGATTGTGAAGCTACATGTAATACCTTCGAGTATTGTGTCGGATAGGGATATGAGGTTTACATCGAAATTTTTGACAGGTTTGCAGAATGCTTTTGGTACTAAGTTGAAGTTGAGTTTTGCATATCATCCCTAGAAGGATGGTCAGACAAAGAGGACTATTCAGTCTTTGGAGGATTTTCTGAGGGCATGTGTACTAGAAAATGGGGGGGGGGGTCTTGGGATAGTCACTTTCCATTGATTGAGTTTACTTATAATAACAGTTTCCATTCTAGTATTGGGATGGCACCATATAAAGCATTGTACGGAAGGAGGTGTAGAACTCCATTATATAGATATGAGCTGAGCGAGAGTGTTGTACTCAGACTTGAGGTTGTACAAGAGACAACTAAAAAGATTAAGATGATCCAAGAGAAGATGAAATCTTCTCAGAGTCGTCACAAGAGTTATCATGATAAGAGGAGGAAGGATCTCGAGTTTCAAAAAGATGATCATGTGTTTTTGAAAGTTACTCCAGTAACCGGTGTTGGTAGAGTTTTGAAGTCGAGAAAACTTATGCTGCATTTTGTTGGTCCATATCATATTTCAGAGAAGATAGGTGAGATGGCCTATCGGATTACTATGCCTCCAACACTTGCAAATCTACATGATGTGTTTCATGTGTCTTAGTTAAAAAGGATATTTCTGACCCTTCGGATGTGATTCAAATGGATGATGTATATGTGAGAGATAACCTGACTGTTGAAGCATTACCATTTCGAATAGAAGGTCGAGAAATGAAGTAATTATGAGGCAAGGACATCACCTTAGTAAAGGTATTGTGGGGTGGACTAGCTGGTGGAAGTTGGACTTGGAAACGCAAGGATCAGATGAAAGAGTCTTATCCGATGTTATTTTTGTCAGGTAATTTTTTAGGGCGAAAATTCTTTTAAGTGGGAGAGAGATGTAACACCATGAATTCTAGATTAATTATTTATTTTATTAAATTAGCGTGAATATTTGAGTCATTGTGAAGTATTTGATATATATGATGTTTTGGTGTTTTTATGTGAGTCCTTATGATGATTTGTGATGTTTTGATGAATATGAGATATACAATGATGTTGAGATGAATATGATAGTTAATACAATGTTTTGTATGGTATATGATGGGGTAGTGGTGGATTAATAGATGATAGATTATTTTAGTAATTTTAGATAATTATTTTTAAATGTTTATACTTATTAATAATTAAACAAATAGATTAAAATATGATGTACAAACTATGAGGGTAGTGTGATAATTAGTGAAGAGTTAAGTGAGGGCATGATGGGAGGTTCATTATTAGGAGTCCTAAGGTTAAAACAAGGAATAAGGAGAATATTTATTTTTGGGATCGATTGTGAAAAATATTGGAAGAGCATACACTGAGGAGAAAGAGAGTTAGGGCACAAAGAGGCAAGGGGGTTTTGTGATAGAACACCAAGAGGAATCAGAAGCTAGCAATAATCTTAAGGTAAGGAGTGTTTATCTTGATAATTATATTTCATTTAAGTCTTAGATAGCTTTATATTGTATTAGGTTTTGGTTGTGATGAATATGAGATGATTTGATGAAATAGATGGTGTTTTGTAGCCTTGGATTATAAACAATTTATACCCATAATGTAGAATACATTGGGTTATTGATATTTGATGAAAACCCTGTGATTAGATGACATTTTAGGACCTATAATATTCAGAAATCACAAGATTGAGACTGGTTATTATGTAGGAAATTGCAACAGCAAAACCCCGTTCGCGCAGGATCATCGGGCGATAGAGTATCGTCGTTGGGTGACGGTGACACGCTTGGTCGTCGCTGCACGAACCAAGGGGTGGTGAAGGGCACAAAAGAAGAAATTTACTGGAGTATGTCGCTCCAAGCATCGCCAGGAGACCCAAGAAGTGAAGGGCATGTCTCCAGGCAATGAAGTGGTATCGTCGGGTGATGGTGTCCAGAATTGAATGGTTGTGTTTGATTTTCTTAAAAGAGTTGTAACTTGAGTTTTAGAACTTAGTTTGAGGTGTCATTCTAAGTATTGGATAGCTAACATGATGAACTTTAGTTGGATTGAATAAAATGAGAAATAAGAAGTTTTTTCCCAATACCTAAGCTAGGGTGATGTTAGGTTCCCCGTGTTGGATTATGATGATGCTTTGTTTATTATGATGATATGATGATGATGCTTTGTTTACTATGATAATATGATGATGTTATGACGATGTTTTTTCTATTATAATGATATGATGATGTTATGATAATATTTTATCTATTCTAATGATATGATGAT
Organism: Vicia faba; assembly: GCA_948472305.1. Classification (NCBI taxonomy): domain Eukaryota; kingdom Viridiplantae; phylum Streptophyta; class Magnoliopsida; order Fabales; family Fabaceae; genus Vicia; species Vicia faba. The sequence continues at coordinate 237,340,296 of OX451739.1, read as the reverse complement.
GTTATGATGATGTTTTGTTTGTCATGATGATATGATGATGTTATGATGATGCGTTGCATAATGAGATGTATGTGAATAATCCTTGAATAATGATGTCTTTTGATAAGCTATGGTCGTATTTATTATGTTGTTGTGCCTCATGAATTCATGGCATAATTTAGTTCTTCAGTCCAGAGATGTTGATAGTACTTCGGTCCAGTGAAGATGATAGGACAATAGTCCAGTGAAGACATCAATCCCGTGGTGTGGATTGAGTGAAAAATTGTGAAGTGTTCTGGTTCCAAGTGGGAATTGATTCTATTGGTGGGAATCTTTAGAGATAACAATGACTAAGTCATCAGTGAAGTTTTGGTACCATATGCATGAGTCTATAATGTTGCATTTCATTATAAGTGATATTGCATAATAATGTGATTAAATGATGCTTGTTGATAAATGATGTTTTGGTGATATGTTGTTATGTATTGATGAAGTTGACAAGGTGTGAGTATAACACGAGGTTCTGATGATGTGTAATGCTCTTCCTATTGTTGAATCCTAAATTTGGCCCCTAATTTTTTTAGTCGCACTTTCATATCATGTTTTGTCATTTGATCTCAATCATTAATAAATAGCTTCATTCACCACATTTGCATCTTATCTTTACGTTTTCTCTAGTGTTGTTGACTAACTTCTAATCAAAATACAAAAAATATTTGTCTTTGTCTTTGCATATTTGTGTTTTGTAGGTACCGAGTCGAGGTATCTGACAAATAAGGTTTTCCGGTATTATTTCCCTAAAATCTCTATTTGCAAAAGAAAAAAAAAATTCATTCACTGTATAATCGATTGCTCCTAGAGTGCAATCGATTGCACAAAGTGCGTTTTGTGCAATTTTTGCTCACTTGAGCATTTACTTTTATGCCATTTTTATTTTGCTCAATTGATATTTTATTTTCCTTTTGAAGATACTTAATAATCAACAAGAACCATAAAAAACATTAATGATACTTGGACTATTTGGTTACTAGCCTTGGCATTATGGAGTATTGGACTTCTTGGACTTAGGATAAAAGACCTTGATCATATGTTGGAGACCTTGGCTTATGTTGGATACCTTGTGACCTTAATGGATATTTTGTCTGGAGCTCTTGAGGTTTACCTCAAGACATTGGGTTGTTTGTTTGTTTTATGTGCAGGTTATTGTGATTACATACTTTATCTGTAACCTGAAATTCATCTGTATACAATCGTTACTCTGCCCAATTTGTTTGAAGACTTATTACACTTGAAGTTTAGTTCTCTCAAGAGGTTTAGTATCCTTGTTTGGTTTCAATCCAAAGAATGGGAATTCTATCTTGGGTCATAATGACAAGTGTTGGCTTGTTGTTGGTTAGACAGTTCTCTTCCTTAGCTTTTACCTTATGCTTTAGGATAGTCCCTTCATATTTCCTATCTTCTTTAATTTTCAAAATCTTCTCATCTTTTTCAAAAACTTCTTTGTTTATAAACTCGAACCACTTTCATAATAAACCTAAACTTGGTCGAGTGTCTTTTCTTTTAAAACTTATTTTCTGTAAACAAACTTAAATTCACTTAATCATACTTCGACATCTTTCAAAATTAACAAAAACACTTTAACTCATTCAAACTCTTTGTGTGCTCGAGCACCCTTTTTACCCTTCAAACCTTTTTTCAAGATGATACATGATTCATTGATAGTCTAGAAACATTCTCCTATCCCCATGGTTATAAAGGTGTCGACTTTTCCACTTAAGTGCTAGAGGCTTTCTCAAACCCTCACTCTTACTGACACAGGGTCAATCTTTCCAACACCTTGTGGGCGTTAGTCGAGATTTCTCTCCTAACAATGACGACTTATCTCTTTGTTTAAAATCGATCAACAAACAAGTCTTTTCTAGCAGAACTACGGTGCTCTAACTTTCTTATTGTACGACCCAAGGCGAGCAACAAAAGTAATATTAAAAAAAGCATTCTCTTTTGTTTACAAATACTCATTCATTCTTTTCCTTTAGCAAGTAAACCTTTACATGACACTCCTTTTAAAAGAAACCAAACAAAGTGGATCCTACGGAGTACCGTAGATGCTTAGGGTGCTAATACCTTTCCTTTGCATAACCGACCCACGTACCTCGATCTCTGATCTTTTACTTCATTGTGGGTTTTGTTCGCTTTTTTCCCATTTCCCTTTGGAAACAATAAAGTGCGGTGACGACTTCATTATTTTGAGTTAAGTCAACTGATGGCTTAATGTCAAATCTTTACAGCTAAATTTATTTTCATATCATCACTGTCGTAATATTTAGTTCATTTCTGCTACGTCTTTGACGGCGGGGGCGATTTGTTGCGCGACGGAAAAAAGTGGCGACTTCACTAAGGACAGATTGACCTATTGCTGGTCCATTCCTAAGTGGGTCAGTCCTAGCTTTGTTTGTTTCTTTTTTATGAGTGTGTATATATTGTTTTACTTTCTGTTTATTACTTCCCATTATTCTATATATATGTTTGTCTGGATTTTCCTAGTTTTCAGGGGCTTGGTGATTTCTTATAAGTCTTCTACCCAGACTTGGGAAAACTTAAGATAGGATGGACGGTATAGTCATGTTAACTTTGAGGGAGTAATCCCAAAAAAGGAGACATGAGATCCCCCACTCAGTGGAGGCCCCTTTGACTGTAGTGTCGTTTACCGAGTAATCAGGAAGATGTACTGCTTTTGACCTGGGAGCCCGCTGAAGCTGAGGATCATAGATTACCTAACCCATCTTGGACTTTTAGGTGTAGTGCGGAAGCTATGATGGAGTAATCTAGAAATGATTGTCACGCGATACTACACTTGGACGAGTTTTTCTTGAGAATATTACTAATTACCGAGTTAATCGAGACGTTGGAAATATTCGAAAGAAGGATGTAGACTCTAGGAACCTCTTAGAACCCTTGTTCAGTAGGTGATAACCGTTAGTCCATGCCTTATGGGTTATACCTTTGACTCCAGGCTGGTGACTATGAACCATGTGATCCTGTTACTGTGCAGTGCATTACATATCATTTGCATCCTCTACATCATTCTGCATACATCGAGGTTATTCAGGATCTTATTCCCAGTTGCTTCTTTCTTCCAGTTAGTCATCTATCATCAAGCTGATTCCTCAACACAACTACGGGACTAGAGCTCTTGTCAGATTGAGAATGGAAAACCAAGAATAACACAACATGGAAGTCAGAATGGAAATCGACGAGTTAAAGTCAGGCATGGCCAAACTTACTGAGATGATGCAAGTCCTGATTTTTAGAGGAGAGCCACCTCATTGGCCTGTGACATCTGAAATCCCAACTACTGTTGTTGACACTCAACCTATCCAGAAAACATCTACTACATGGATAGAGTTTGGGTTACCTCAAAATTACTCTCCGCCTATTGCAATTACATCAATGGTTGGCCAGTTTGCCCGACCAGTCTTTCAGGCTCCAGTTTGCACTGAACCTTAGCCAATCATTCATACTGCTTCTCGTCAACCTACTGCACAAGCTGCTTTTAGGAACCCTCTCTTTGAGTACCATGCTTCCAATGCTCGAAGTGTGAGTCAGGGAGACTTTGGTGAGTTTTAAGAGTTCAAAGAACAATATCAGACTTTAGAAAAGATACTTATAGCTATGGAGGGAGATTAATTCTTCAGTGTTGATGCTAACAACATGTGCCTAGTTTCTGATCTGGTTATGAATGCAAAGTTCAAAACTCCCGAGTTTGAGAAATACCAGGGGCACACTTGTCTAAGAATTCATTTGGTGATGTACTTCCGAAAGATGTCTACTTACACAAAGAATGACAAGTTGCTTATCCATTGTTTCCAAGATAGTCTGAATGGAGCTTCATTGAAATGGTATATGGGACTTGAGAAAGGTCGTATCCAATGCTTCCAAGATATTGTTGATGATTTTATAAAGCAATACAAATATATCCTTGACATGGCACCTGATCATCGCCAACAACAAAATATGTCTCAGAATGAGAAATAATTCTTCAAGGAATATGCTCAACAATGGAGAGAACTGGTATCTCAAGTTGAACCACCTCTGGCAGAGAAAGAGCTAATTGGCTTGTTCATGGATACTTTGTCCCCTCTCTTTTAGGAGAAGATGATTGGTAGTATGTCCTCCAGCTTCATGGACCTGGTGACTATTGGCCAAAGATTAGAAGAAGGAATCAAGAATGGTAAAGTGTTTAAAGCTGTTGAATCTTCTAATGGTGCAAAGAAATACCTTAGGAAATTTCAGAAGAAGAAAGAGGTAGAAGCCAATGTTGTCTCGACTGAGAGAAGAGGACCTCATCGTAGGCCTCAATACATTGATCAACCACAAGTAGAAGTTGTTACTCCTGCAGTCAATGCTCAACCAGTTCAGGTTCCTCAACAACAGAATATTGTGCATAATCATTATGTAGGGAATATGGCTTAATTTGATCCCATCCCTATGACATACATTGAATTGTATCCTGCATTGGTGCAGAAGGGCTTGATTACGACTAGGCCTCTGATTCCTTGAAATCCTCCTCCAGTCGGGTTCAGATCTGACCTTCACTGTGAATTTCATCACGGAGCTGCCCGTCATGATTTAGAGAGCTGTTATGCATTGAAAAACATAGTGCAAGAACTGGTGAAAGAAAATATTCTCATTTTCAAAGAGGTAGGTCCTAATGTTATCAACAACCCTTTTCCAAAACAAAGTAGCTAAAGACTGAGTCGGGGTACCCTCAAGTCATTTTCTAAAGCCAGTGTTTCAGACAGGATAGCTCATCCTTGTTATTGATCAGTCACTAGGCCATATTTCTTTCTGTTTGCATTTTTCCCTTGTTTATGTTAAAATTGTTTCTTTCAAATACTGTTTTTACTTTCATGTTAATTCTAATGAAATGAACATTGCAATGTTTTGATTCAAATCATTTTCATTTACTACTTTCAAATATATTTCTCTTGGTTACTCTCTTTATCAAATTTTTGTTTATGCAAAGATTTGAGGGAGGATGATGAAAACGAAATACCCATAATTGTTGTGGGTATATGTTGTACCCCAAAATTTTCCCTCCCATTTCCACATAAGACATACTCCTAGAGGTTCTCAATTGCTAAAGATTGACCAAGAATTGACCAGACAATTCTCCTCCTAAGGCAATGAACCCCCAACTAGGGTTTCAATTTTCATCAAGATGGTTGAGCTCTAATGGTCTCAAATTCTTCCCATTTTCCTAATATGCCTTCAAGATTACCTATGCCAAATTTCATGCCTTGCACAACAAGTTTACTCAGTCAATTGGTCAAATGCTTGAAAATTAACTTTGCTAGGTCAAAAGTCAATTGTGGCCCATGTACAGTCAAACTTCAAGATTTTTGATTAACATCAACATTTTGAAATGATATCCATCATTTGATCAAGGGTTGATCATGATTCCTCAAGAAATGCTTCTAACCCATCAAAAGTCAAAATTGTCAAATTAGGGTTTCTATAGGAAAAGTCAACCAAACTTTGACCAAGCATAACGTTCACATAATTCATCCATTTTCCCCAAACCAAATCTCATTTTGAAGAGAATCCAAATTCCCTACAACTTCTCTTCATCCCCCAAGATCAAGAAATGCACCATTTGAAAGATATGAGCTCAAACATTACAGGTCATTTTGAAAAAGTCAACGAAAGCCACTTTTTGCAAAGACATTTTACATCAAGATAAAATCTTCAAATGCAAAATTGACCATAAAATGGATTGGAGTAGACATCTTGGGATTTTCTAAAAGTACAAGATCATTATCATGAGATATAAATTGAGCAAGTTATGGCTTTCCCAAGTTGGGAAAATTTTGGAATTTTCAAGAATGGTGCATTGAGCAAATTTGAGTTTTTGGGTCAATGGCCTAACTTCTTAAGGTTAAAATACCTTCCTAAGGTCATAGAGGACCTCTAATATTATTTTTTTCATGGCCTTGCATTTTCTACCTATTTTTTTACATATTTATTTTAATTTATTTCAAATAAATATAAAATAAATGGTACAAAATAATTGGAAATGGGCTTAGGCATTTGGGTTGTTGTTTTGACATGTCTTGAAGCCCACGATTTCATGCACAAGTGACCAGGTTCATTCAAGAAAGGATAAGGAATGTTTTGGAAAATTTGGAAGGCTTTGAATTTGTTGGATTCTTGTTGGAAAATATGAGTTATGGCCATGATCTTTTCTATTCAATTATGTCTCCTCTTTCTATGCTATAAATACATCACTTTGGCAAGCCAAAAAAATGCATATACACTGTAGAAAAGTGATACCAAAATTACAAAGAATATTTAGAATCGTGAAAACTCAAAGTCACACTTCCAGCCCTTTTTAGTCCAATCCAAGGAATCTATCGCCTAAGATACCTTGAAAGTGACCAACCAGATCACTCATTTTTTGGTAAACTTCTTAAATTTGTATCTTTGATTTCATACTGAATTAACCATTCTCAATGTTTGATTCGTACTCAGGGCAATATATAGAGCAGGACCAATGAAATACATGTGAAAAAAGGAGCTAGAATAATATCGTGCCATTTCTAGGGCACAGTCTGTGTTCTTTACTATATCTCACTTTTCAGGCCATTTCAGGATGAACAAACCCCAGAATGGAATCAGGGGGTTGATTTGGGGAGGGAGGGTAGCCTTGATTGTAGGCTTTGATCTATACATTTTTGCAGGTTTCACAATTGGACATCTTGGAGAAGACGACCGGAGTTTGACTCCGGCGTCCCTCCGGCCAATTGACTCAGGTGGGCTCTGGCGTGGCAAGATCGCTTATCCTGATTGGCCCATTCAAATACCAAGGGTCCAATCAGTGCACGTGTATTATTTTTAATATATTTGGAAATAATTTTACATATAATACCATGATTGTATATTGAAAAATGAATTGTAAGGCAACTCAGTTGGTAAACAGGCGCGTTTGTGAGGGAGATGACCTGTGTTCGAGTCCCAGGTCCAGCATTTTATTTTTCTAACATTGTTAACTACAGATCCAGTATTGCTTTAGCTACGCCAGTCCATCATGTGCATCCAGATCACAACCACTAGATCTTGGTTTATCTAGATCAAAAGGTTCCCACATGCAGGTGCACCATGAGCTATCAAAAGCGCTCCTCACTGAATCTTAGTACAGTTTCTGGGCTCCCTTTGGATTTGGCCCATTGTTTTTACTAGCACACCCCCATCTTTTATTTTTGATGTCAAGGTCCATGTTTTGTTTATTTTTTCATTTTTTTATTTTATTTTTGTTTATTATTTTCAAAAGTCATTTTTTTAACACATCACAAAAAAATTAAAAAAAATAGTAAATAGATTTAGGTTCTTTATTTAGAAATTATATTAATTAATTAATTAATTATTTTAATGTTATTTTATCAATTTAAAATCAAATTAGACTTAGGTTCTTTTTAAATTTAAATCTTCTTAACAAAAAAATACAAAAACATTATAACTAGGATTTATTTCATCCAAATTTTTTTACTTCTCTAATTAAATTTTAGATATTTATTTCACTTAGTTGTTTTATTAAAATCAAATAAAAAAACAAACAAAAATATGTTCTTGTTTACTTAGAATTTTATTAGGTTTTTTTAGACGTTTCTTTGTATCGCGCGCTTATATTATTATGTATCTGCATATGGTTTGTAATTTTATCGTGCGCGCATTTTTATTTCCTGATTATGTATCTGCCTGTGGATTGTAATAGCCCTAATTAGGATTTTTATTTTCCGCATTTTACATTTTATTCAGATATAACTATAACTGTCTCGAAGCATTGTAATAGTCGTAGGAACTTTATTTCTCGCTTTTATATTTCTTATATGCTTGTATATAATTGTTAGTAACTTAGGCGTGCATGACAAGATTAATCAATTAACCATTAGATCACTAATCTCAAGACAAATATCTGAAAACAACACTATTGCACACTTGCACCCTTAGGGTACTCCTCACTTGGTTGCCTTCGGAAATGGCCATGTCCCTCGAACGTAGGGATATCTTAGCAAAGACCCTCAATATAAAAGTCATCATAAAAGATCATGGTCCCTTACTGTCCCTCAAGTTGCCTATGAGAAATTATCTTGTCCCACGATGTTGCCTATATGATGACAATCCCTTCGAATACTAAGATATCCTTACATGTTTCCTTCAATGACCATAGTGTCCCTTTCGATAGTCCTTCAACATCCAACGATAGGGCTACCTACTCACTAATATTAGGATAGTGTAACACCCCAATTCTATCCAGCAATTATATAATTAAATCAGAGTTATAAAATCATTCATGCAAATGAATCGGGATGCCACAAATTCATCATTAAAAACTCATTGCATTCATCGTGGATATATAACACTTTAAAACTTCAGATGAACCATCAGCATAATAATTAAATCTCTTAAATCAACAATTTAACATCTACGCAGTGGAATGCTTAATAACATCTTGATCATCGTTACAACAACTTTTAAACAACATATACTTAATAATAATCAACTTAAAGTTCAACAACTGAATAGTCAACAATCAAAATCATTAAGTGTTCATCCCCCCGAGTGTTACATATCAGAGCTACTGAAGGTAGACAACCTTCACTCTCGATTACCTGCATGTTACCAACATAAGGGCAACATTCAAACAGAAGGGGTGAGATATCTAACAATATAATAAAGCGTATGATAATTAATATATTGAATTAGGTCATATAACATCACCACTTCTAATCTTATGATCAACAATAATCGCATCAATCATACACATTCACAACATCAATTCACAGCCTCTTTATGCAATCATATAATGCGACTCAATACTATACAAATGCATGTGGTACCATTGGAGCTGAACTCCCATCTTAAAAATCTGCCAATAAATAGAGGCATCAACAAGGCATAAGCCTTCATCTTAATATTCGCCACTACAAGCCATCTTAACGAGCATAAGCTCCATCTTGAAATGCAATGTATGCGACACAATCATGAATGTAATGACAACACCGTAATTAACAACATCTCAACACACACATCATCGTTGGCCAAAAGCCTACATCTTAAAAGCTGGCAATTATTAGAGGTGTCTCAACATCTTTCATCAAAATCATATATCAACATCATAATTCATCAAACATCATATATAAAGACATCATATATTTCATAGCAACTCAGCCACAACAACATTACAACAGCAATTCATCAATCTCGCAACGTTGGCCATAGGCTTACAACATGATTCGCCTATAACTAGTTAATCAACTAAGGCTTACTTATAAATTACCAAACCTCTGCATATTACTATTCTGTTATATTGCATCATTATCATCATTCATCCTACCGTTACAAACCAAACATCATTCTATATACATCTCATCCTTATCATTCTTCACCAATATCGACATAATGATCAACACGGGAACTAATTCAAATCCTACTTTGGGTACTAGGATTATCCCCCTTATTCTTCATTTTAACCCTTAAGAATAAAGTTCATCGCGTTAGCTATTCCACGCTTTTAACGACACCTCAAACAGAGTCCGAAAACTCAAGTTACGGCCTTCTCAAACTGATTCTGTCAAAAACTAGACAACATGGATCGATGCATAACGCCTTGGGTCGACGCGTACTGATTTTAACATGCCACATGAGTCGACGCATACTCTCTTGTATCGACTCATCTCGAGTCTGCAACACTGCATGTATCGACACATGCTCCTACGTTTCGACTCATCCTGAGTTTGAAAGTCCTCATGTATCGACACAGGACTCCTTCGTGTCAACTCATCCTGAGTCTAACATCATTCATGTATCGACACATACCATTTGGGGTCAACACATACTGCTCTGCTAAGGATATTTTCTGCGATTTTCTCTGGGTTTTCACTATGGGTTCCATAGTTTAGGCCCTAAAATCACCTTCTAATCATAGATAATCATCAATTATAATTATCCTATAATTCTACATCATATATACAGTATTGGGACATCGTTATTCATCTATAATTCATTGATTCTCATCGTACAACATCATATACATTCAAATCATGAACAAGATGATATTTTCACCTCTAATCCCATAAACCAATTATCGTAAACCCTATTTTAGAGTCAGAACCCCACCCTTACCTTGGATTGAAGGTCGCTCTATAACTTCCGGTTGAATTCTCGTTCTTCCTCTTTTCCTTTTTTCCAACAGCTTCATGTTCTTCTTTCCAACCCTTATTCTTCTTACTGCTTCTTCTTTTCTATTGTTATTTCTAACAATAATAAAATAACCCTATTATTCTCTTTATTGCTTAATGGGTTTAAGACTACTACACCCCCTTATTACTACTTCCATTCCTTTAAAACAAGCCCACATCAAATAATATTATCATTCTTCTAATATTATTTCACCATTTAATAAAATAAGTAAATCCAACTAATCACCATACATCTTCACAAATATTCCAAACATAAATTAATTAAATAATTAATTAAATTACGGCGTTACAACTCTCCTCCACTTAAAATATTTCAGTCCTCAAAAATTTACCTTAATCAAACAACTCAGGGTAGGAGTCTCGCATCTTGCTCTCCAACTCCCAAGTCATGCTTTCACCGGCAGCTCCTAGCCAAACCACTTTAACCAAAGCAATCTCTTTTCCCCTCAACGTCTTAGTTTCACGATCCACGATCCGTACAGACATCGTCTCCACAGTAAGATTATCTTGTACTTGCACATCATCCATATGAATCACATGAGATAAATCTGAAATATACTTCCGGAGTTGCGACACATGAAACACATCATGCAAATTCGATAGATTAGGCGATAAAGCCACTCTATAAGCAACATTCCCCACTCTCTCTGAAATCTGATATGGTCCAATAAAACGAGAAGTGAGCTTCTTAGACTTCAATGCTCGCCCAACACCAGTCACAGGTGTAAATCTTAAAAATACATGGTCATCCGCTTGAAATTATAAGTCCTTTGTTCGCTTGTCATGATAACTCTTTTGTCTACTTTGTGAAGCTTTCATCTTTTCTCGAATCAACTTCAGCTTCTCAGTAGTTTCACGAACAAGTTCAGGTCCAAGTACTACACCTTCTCCAGATTCATGCCAACATAAAGGAGTTCTACATCTTCGACCATACAACGCTTCAAAAGGTGCCATCCCAATACTAGAATGGTACTTGTTATTATAAGTGAACTCTATCAATGGAAGATAAGTATCCCACGAACCTCCCTGCTCAAGAAAACATGCCCTCAACAAGTCTTCTAACGATTGAATAGTCTGTTCAGTCTGACCATCTATTTGAGGATGATACACTAAACTCAACCTCAACTTAGAACCTAACGCTTCTTGCAGACTCTTCCAAAAATCAAAAGTAAATCTTGGATCTCTATTTGGCACAATTCATAAAGGAACACCATGCAGTTTCACAATCACACTAGTGTAAATCTCAACCAAATCGAATCATGTCCTCTTATAGTATTAGGTAACCCCGTAACAAAGTCCATCAAAATTCTAATCCCATTTCTATTCTGGAACTTCTAACGATTGCATCATCCCTACTGGCTTCTGATGTTCAACTTCTGACAAGTCAAACATGCATACACAAACCGAGCCACATCACTCTTCATTGCAGGCCACCAAAACAAACCCTTCAAATCTTGATACATCTTTGTAGCTCCTGGATGAATACTCAACTTACTTCTATGAATCTCTTCAAGTATCACTTTCTTCATCTCAGCATCATCAGGAATAAAAATCCGGTTACAAAATCTCAACACACCTTGCGCATCTAGCTTAAAATCATCATTCTCAGACTGATCGATCCCAACTATCAAATCTACCAGTTTCAAATCCAACTTCTGAGCTCCTCTGATATTGTCTAGAAGTTCATTATTAATCTTCAACATACCCAACATAACACTTCGTGGAGTCACCTCGCCAACTAAGCTCATATCTGTGAACTGTTCAATTAATTCCAACTCTTTAACCATCATTGTCGACATATGTAAAGTCTTTCGACTCAATGCATCAGCTATCACATTCGCTTTTCCTGGATGATAATTCAAACGAAAATCATAATCCTTTAACAATTCCAACCATCTTCGTTGCCTCATATTCAACTCCTTCTGATCAAAAAGATACTTCAAACTCTTATGGTCACTAAACACTTCAAATATAGAACCATAAAGATAATGCCTCCAAATATTCAACACAAAGACAACTGCAGCAAGCTCCAAATCATGTGTAGGATAGTTCTTCTCATGAGTCGTCAACTGCCTTGACTCATAAACAACTACCTTATCATTCTGCATAAGCACACCTCCTAAACCCATCTTAGAAGCATCACAATATACCACAAAAGGCTCTCCTGGATTAGGCAATGTCAAAGTCCGAGCCGACGTCAACCTCTTCTTCAATTCCATAAAACTTTCTTCGCACTGACCATCCCACACAAAAGCTCTACCTTTACAAGTCAACTTAGTAAACGGAAGTGCCAAATTAGAAAAACCCTCGATAAACCTTCTATAATAACCAGTTAATCCCAAAAAGCTTCTAATCTCAGTAGTTGGCCTCGGAGCTTCCCATTGCAACACAGCATCAACCTTCGATGGATCTACAACAATGCCACTACCTGAAATTACATGACCAAGAAAACTAACCTCCTTTAGCCAAAATTCACACTTGGACAGCTTTGCATACAACTTCTTCTCTTTCAAAACTTTCAATACTACTCTTAAGTATTCTGCATTCTCTTCTTCTAACTTAGAATAAATCAAAATATCATCAATGAACACCACTATGAACCGATCCAAATAAGTATGAAAGATACAATTCATATATTCCATGAATACTCACGGTGCATTAGTAACACCAAAAGGCATCACCAAATACTCATAATGTCCATAACGCATTCTGAAAGTCGTCTTCTGGATATCTTCATCCTTCACCTTAATCTGATGGTAACCCGACCTCAAATCAATCTTACTAAATACACGAGCATCCACCAATTGGTCCATTAAGTCATCTATCCTTGGAAGTAGATACTTATTCTTAATCGTCACTTTATTCAACTGTCTATAATCAACACAAAGCCTCATACTTCCATCTTTCTTCTTTACTAACAACATTGGAGCTCCCCACGGTGATACAGTTGGTCTTACAAACTTCTTCTCAAGTAACTCTTCCAATTGCTTCTTTAACTCTGACAATTCAGATGTAGACATCCTGTATGGTGCCATAGACATAGGTATGGTACCAGGTACAAGATCAATTACAAATTCAACTTCCCTTTCCGGCGGTACATCAGGAATTTCATCAGGGAAAACTTCATGAAATTCACACACCACTGTAATTCCTCAATTATAGCTTGAGTCTCTACAGATAGCGACGCTATCAATGAGAACATTTATGCTTCCTCTTGCATTAACTCTCTCAATTGTTTAGCAGACAACATACTATCTTCCTCTTCCTCAAGAGTAAAAAACCTCACAGACTTGTCATAACAGTTAATATGAACATAGTTATGCTCTAACCAATTCATACCCAAAATCACATCCAAACCTCTTAACGGTAAACAAACTAAATCGACAGTAAAGTCTCTGTCGAAGATCGACAAGGGACACTTTAAACACACAAAAGAAGTAGTCACTGACCCCTTGGCTGGAGTATCGATGACCATTTCTTCATTCATAGAAGACAACATAAGACCCAATCTTTCAACACAATCAACAATAATAAAAAAAATGAGTAGCACCGGTATCAATAATAGTAATTAGAAGAGTACTATTAATGAAACATGTACCTCTGATAAGTCTGTCCTCAGTAGCTGTCTGATCCTTAACCAAAGCAAACACTTTACCACTTGACTACACCCTCTTTGGTTTCTGACACTGACTACCAATGTGCCCTTCTTCACTATAATTGAAATAAATCACATCCTTATGCTTGCACTCAGATACAACATGTCCGTTCTTACCACAACGAAAACACCTCTTTACTTCAGTAGTACACAGATTACTGATAACACGAAAATGTATCGCTTTTTAGGTCTAATTTACATGAGTTATTTGTACGTTTTTATCGAATAATATGCATCACGAAGGTATTTTTATTTGTTTCAGGTAAACTATATTTTCCAAGGCATAAGATGGCAAATTAGCTAAAAGAAGAAAAACAAGCTAGGAAATGGCAAGAAGAAAGGAGAAAAAGGGCAGTCTGCTAAGAAGTTCACACCTGAAGGGTGTTACGAGCGCAACGCCTAGCGTTATGAATGCAACACCCAGCGAACACCGTTACGAACGTAACACAACGCATTACGGACATAAAAAAATCCTAACTGTTACGAACGTAATGAGTGCCATTACGAACGTAACAATCTAAATACTCAGTCTATGCAGTAAACCACAGAGCGGCCACACAAAGTCCACACGACCTCGTTCCACCAGCCAAGAATTTAGCGCACGTATGAAATTAATGGAAGAAGGTAGTTACAACCAAAGGCCTATATAAATGTTGAAGAATTCACTTTGAAAGGGGCGGAGATTTTTCTACAGAACCATACTTTTTCCTTTCTGCACTATTTTGTTTTACCTGCTTTTGAACCATTATACCCTTTGTAACATTCAGTTTCCAAAAGTGTTAATTCTTCACATCGAAGGATTAACACAGTTAGTTTTATATTTTAATTAATCGCAAGGCTACTGTACAAACTCAAGATTACCACGGCAACATAATTATAGGTTTTTTATGCAATTGGTTTATATTGTTCATATGCTATGTTAATTATTTTTATGAACTGTATTTTACGTTACATGGTTACTAAATACATTATGTCTGGCTAATTTCATTTGTACCGGTATGTGACTCCTAAGCACCGAAGGAATTTGGTGATAACTAGGCTAAAAACTTTTATAAATAATTTCTGGTTTCTAGTTTCCATATTTAATTTAACTACCCTTGTCACGAGAGTGAAAGGATATTTAACACGATTTTGCCACAAGAGTGGGAATTTAATTAAGGCAAGAACCTGCATGCGAGAGCTGGGGTTCGACCTAGATAGTGGTAACGAAACATTAATTTTTAAATACACGAGAGTGTTTTAACAAATTAATTAAACTCAATTCGTTTTCAAAAAGTGTTATTAAATTTAAAGTGCATCCACTAGGTTTAGTAGCATAACTTATTTCATGAACACGAGAGTGTATGTCTCAGGTTTTTAAACAATTTGTTTTTACCGAAATACTTTATATGCCAAGTGATTCATCGAGTTCCCGAAGTCCGACTATCACATACCGGTATAACTATTACTATTAATTTTAATTTAAAATCTGTTTCCCCTAAAACCAAATATTCATCGCTTAGTTAAACATTTGTAACATTAGATCGTATGTGATTGATCCTCAGTCTCTGTGGGTTCGATAATCATTTAAAACTAGAACGACTAAACTGTATACTTCCAGTTAGTATCTCGATAGACTCATAAAGTCTCGATCAATTACTCTTATGCCCAGGTTTCCCACATTTAAAATAAACCACACCAGCAGGAGCATCTCCCCCACTAGTCTTCTGACCCTGAGCAACTTTCTGTTTACCTTTACCAGCTGGGGTATCATAAGGCTTACCACGATTCTGTTGGTGATTACCCCTCTTCTCACTGACAATCTTGTAATGAGCATTATTATCTGTGATACGGTGGGAGAACTGACTTGAGGGTTTTGCATTTGATCGTAAATGTTGCGATTAGCAAGGGTCACCACCGACTTTTCTTTTATCCAAAAGGAAAGGTGAAAAAGCATAGGAAAGACCTTTGAGATTTTTTCTTGAGTTTGGGGGGTAGATTATGAAAAGGGAACGTATTAGCACCCTTTTCATCCATGGTTTTCCACGGGCTCTTAGTTACTTGCTAGATCACTTGCTTTTGTTTGAAATTATGCTTTATGTGGTTTTTTGAAAGTATTTTGTAAAGAGGCCATTGTTTAGGCAATCTTTGTAATGATTCTCGTTCGTAAGAATGTATACAAAGATGTTGATCTTTTGAAAATGTTTTCAAGTTTTGTAAGATGTGTTTGTAGGTGTTTATTTTTTTTAAAATAGCAAGGATGTTTGTTTTGAAATGGAGAAAGTAATTAGGAGAAATCTACCTACTCAAATGTCTTTCTTGTTCATTTTCTTTTCCTTTGAAATTATTGTCTTACCATTGATTTGGTAAGCAACCCTATCTTTGGATGTAAATGAGACGGGCGTGGGTCATCATATAACCATGATTAGCAATATTGCAAGGTATCTTAGCATTTTTCTTTAGGGGCTAAGATCATTTGTAAGGCAACTTAGATAGCGTCATCGAGGGACTATGATCTTGTATTCGTTTGTTTTTGTTAAGATACCTTACATGCGTAATATGGTCATTTTGTATAAGGCAACCGAGTGGGATAAACCTAGAAGTGCTTGTGTGAAAGTGTATTGTTTTCATGCTTGATTTTTTCTTAAATTAGGGTTTTCTATTTGATTGATTTTGTTCTTTCCATACAAATCCTAATTACTAGCATGTGAATATAAAGCATTTAAATTGCGGAAAATAAAAATACTAAGTTATTACATGATTTGTAGGAAAGGGGTGTACAAATTGAATGGGGATTGCAAGAATTTAAAGCCTAATTAGTCTATTGCAACCAAATTGAATGGGTATTAATGTGCAAGGAATAAAAATAAGTAATGTACAAAATGAATAAGTGCACAAAAATGCAAAATATAAAGAAAATGGGTCTTTGTTTGATTTTCATGAGAAAGAGGGAAATTGTTTTAACCTAATTAATTTAAAGAAAATAATTAATTCAGTTTAAATTTATTAAGAATTTTTTTTTAATAAAACCCTAATTCTATTTAGTTGATTAAAAGAAAATAAGTTTAAAAAAAAAGTATTTTTTCGGTGTTTTTGTCTTGAAAATATTTATGGCATCATGAAATATTTTTAGTCTTTTTTATATAAAAAATAATATATTTTAATAGGTGTAAAAGAAAAATAAATATTAACCTAGTTTTAATTAAATTTACAAGGTTATTTGTAAAAAATAAATAAAGTATAATTAATAAAAAATATTTTTTGGTGAGCAAAAATAAAATAAACTAAATTAAAATGAAGATAAATTTTTTTATATTTTTTTATGATTTTTAATATTAGTGAAAAATAATTAAGAAAAAAAATAAAAATAAAAAAATAAATAAATTGGGCCAGGGCTGCATAAGCAGGCAGGGAGGTCAGCTAGCAAAAAAAAAACAATATCAGGCCCAAAGGGCCCAGCGCCTGCAAAAAATGTTAGAAAGTCAAAAATATGAAAAATAGGCAAAAGGGTACCATTGGGGCTCGAAGCCAGGTCTCATAGGTTAACAAGCGCGCGCTTTACCACTAGGATGGTTATACATCTGTTAACTTGTATGAAATAATAAATACATAACACAAAATGCACCCTGACTATTATTCATCTTCAACCTCCAGCCAAAGGATCTGTAACTTGTTCATTTCTCAACCATTTGCAAAAATGTAAACAAGAAAATTGCTCCATTTTGTCACACGAATCCAAATATATAAATATCATAAACTATAAATCAAAGATGAATGAGAATTTTTAACAGTACCAAATTCTGACCTAAATATTTCAGAAAGTTCAAACTCAAAATTCTTATAGTTCAATCAAAATAAATGAAATCTATAGACATGTACAACTTCAGGGCAATGATGTCTACATTTTATCTTCACAAATGCAATCCTAACAATGCCTAAGTAATGAGATAGAAGTTCAAGAAAAATACCACAAAACTGGAAATCGTGAAATGGATTTGAGCTTGTTTCAGGAAGTGCTGATGATCAGGTTAGCTTCCTTGGACCTCTAGGAAGCTAATGCAATGGTTGGCTTGAGTTGAGGGTGGCTGGAATGGTCTGGAGAAGTCCAACTGTGATGCTCTGTTTTTGGTTATGGAAGACAGGGAAAATGGTGTTACAGAAGTGAAACAGGTACAGGGATGAGTTACTCTTCATGCAAGGAAGCTTTAGAAACTAAAAGGCCAAGAAACGCACGAGGGAAATGTGACTTTGAGGTTCAAGGTCAGAAATTGTGCAACAATGGAGTTTTTGGGAAATTTCTGATTTGAGAGAGTTTTGGTGTATTTCAGGGTGTTCAAACTTATGTTCTAGCTCACAAATAGTGACTCTATTTATAAGCAACAAGTTTGGGATGCTCTAGTTGATCAGAATTCAAATTTGCATCCTTAAGCAAAACATGTGATTTTTTGACAAAACAAGTTTCAAAGTCTTGTGTACATGCTAAGATAGAGTGGTTATGCTTGAAACAAGCTTGCTTATGACTTTGTGGATGGAGTGTGATCTGAGGGAACAAGTTAGAGGCTCAATGTGAACTTTATGCAAAAAGTTTGCTTTACAAGAATGGTATTGTTAACTTTCTTCCCAAAATGGCAATCTAAATTAGATAAAGTTTAAATCACTTGGATTATAGCTCAAAAGTTTGTGTAATCCATTAATTATGGATTTACAAACAATTTTGAGGCCTGCAAAGCAAAGATTATGCAGCCTAACATTGAAATTGCATTTGTGTTCATCATGAAAATGACCTATAATTCAAGTGACAAAACACCAACTTTATCTCTTTGATTCTCCCTACTCAAGAATGATCTCAATGAGCTCTTAGACATTTTGGAAAGCTTGTTATGTGCTATACAACCCATATTTGAATTGCTTTTGAAGTATCCCCATGGAACTATGTGAAAAATTGCCATGAAGCTAGGTTAAAAAATCTTCCTAACTAGGGCAAAATTTCACTAAGTCTTTTAGTTTCATGACCCTTCATAAAATTATAACTTGAGATATAAGCACTTTCGGAAGTAGTTGTATGAAGAAAAGTTGTACATTTCATGGAGATATACAACTTTTGTGTTGGAAGTTTCTCTTGAATCATCTTGCATCATAATGAAAAAATTGCTTAAAGTTATGAAAAAATAAGAAATTTTTGAAACTTAGAAAAATTTCTAAGTTTAGAAATTTTGACTTTTCAAAATCAAATCTTGATTTCTTGATTTGTTGATGAATAAGTTTACTATTTTGACATGTTTTGATTAATTGTGATCTTTGGTACTTAACTTTGACCAAAAATTCAAAGTTTGACTTTTCAGTATACAGTTGACTTTTGATTAGTTGACTGCAAAATTCATATGTCAATCCAATGGATTTGCAATGTTTTGAATCATGTCATTAGGTTAAAATGATGCAATTGGACTCTATAGATAATGCCTTAAACCAATTGACCATTTGCTAGGTCCAAAATCAGAAATTGTCGTTTCCCAGTCAAAACCCTAATTTTGACCATTTTGCCCTTTTGGAGATTTGATCAAATTTCTTGAGGAATTATGGTCCAAACTTGATCAAATGATACATAAGAGTTTAAAATGTTGATATGAATAAAAAATTATGGGGTTTGACTTTAAATTGGCCATGGTTGACTTTTTCCCTAATACAACTGATTTTTAGGTCAACTATTCAATTGACTGATCAAAAGTGTAATCCAAGGCTTGAAACTTGACATGAGTAATCTTGGGGGTCCTTAATTATCCATGAAAGTAATATGAGGCATTGTAAGTTCAAAAATCCTTGTGCAAACTCAAACCCTAATTTTGGTCATCAGTGCCTAAGGAGATGTCTTGAGCTGATCAAACCCTAGTGCAGTCTTGAGCCCAAGGAGATCTTGTGAGCAAATTCTTGATAAGTGAGAGGGCAAATTTTGGGGTACAACATTATCCTCTTCATAAATCCTGCAACTATCAATCAAATCAGCAAAGACACGGATCTTTTGGTATCTAACTGCCTTCTTGATCTCCGGGCGGAACCCATTCTCAAACTTGATACACTTCGAAAACTCAGCATTTGCATCAGCGTAGTGCAGATAAAACTTAACCAACTAAACAAACTAGGTAGCATACTCAACAACCGACATACTCCCGTGCTTCAGCTCAAGGAATTCAATCTCCTTCTTACCACGAACATCTTCAGGAAATTACTTCCTCAAAAATTCCCTACGGAACATAGCCCAAGTGACATTCTCACATGCAGCTTCCAACTTCTAACAAGTCTTTAGTCGCCAGTCATTAGCTTCGAATGCTAGAATATGAGTACCATATCGAACCTTCTGCGCTGAAGTGCAGTCCATCACAAGGAAGATTCTCTCAATCTCTTTCAACCAATCTAATGCTCCGTCAGGATCATACTTTCCCTTGAACGTAGGTGGATTCTCTCTCTGGAAAGTCACCAAACTACGAGATCCAGCATTCCAGTCCGCATTCGGCTGATTCTCCATCGCATGAGCCATTGCTTCTAAAGCAGCAACAAGTGCAACATCATTCCTTCCAGCCATCTCAACTTCTCACTACAACATAAACAATGGTTAGAACTCAAATTAACAATACTCGATTGTTAGACAACTATGACTCGACAACAAGGTCGGACCAACCTTTTGCTCTGACACCAACTTTATAACACCCCAATTCTACCTGGCAATTATATAATTAAATCATAGTTATAAAATCATTCATGCAAATGAATCGGGATGCCACGAATTCATCATTAAAAACTCATTGCATTCATCGTGGATATATAACACTTTAAAACTTCAGATGAACCATCATCATAATAATTAAATCTCTTAAATCAACAATTTAACATCTACACAACGGAATTCTTAATAACATCTTTATCATCGTTACAACAACTTCAAAACAACACATACTTAATAATAATCAACTTAAAGTTCAACAACTAAATAATCAACAATTAAAAGCAAGAAGCGTTTATCCCCCCGCGTGTTACATATCAAAGCAATGACACCGATTCGAACTACTGAAGGTATACAACCTTCACTCTAGATTACCTGCACGTTACCAACATAAGAGCAATATTCAAACAAAAGGGGTGAGATATCAAACAATATGATAAAGCGTATGATAATTAATATATTGAATTAGATCACATAACATCACCACTTCTCATCTTATGATCAACAATAATCACATCAATCATACACATTCACAACATCAATACACAACCTCTTTATGCAATCAAATAATGCGACTCAATATGTAAATGCATGTGGTACCATTGGAGAAGAACTCCCATCTTAAAAATCTGCCAATAAATAGAGGCATCAACAACGCATAAGCCTTCATCTTAATATTCGCCAATACAAGCCATCTTAACGAGCATAAGCTCTATCTTAAAATACAATGTATGCGACATAATCATGAATGTAATGACAACACCGTAATTAACAATATCTCAACATAAACATCATCGTTATCCAAAAGCCTACATCTTAAAAGCTTCCAATTATTAGAGGCGTCTCAACATCTTTCATCAACATCATATATCAACATCATAATTCATCAAACATCATACATACATACAACATATATTTCGTAGCAATTCAGCCACAATAACATAACACCAGCAATTCGTCAATCTCGCAACATTGGCCATAGGCCTACAACATAATTCGCCTATAACTAGTTAATCAACTAAGGCTTACTTCTAAATTACAAAACCTCTGCATATTACTATTCTGTAATAATGCATCATTATCATCATCCATCCTTCTATTACAAACCAAACAACAATCTATATACATCTCATCCTCATCATTCTTCACAAAAATCAACGTAACGATCAACACGATAACTAATTCAAATCCTACTTTGGGTACTAGGATTATCCCCCCTATTCTTCATTTTAACCCTTAAGAATAAAGTTCATCGCATTAGTTATTCCACGCTTCGAACGACACCTCAAATGGAGTGCAAAAACTCAAGTTACAGCCTTCTCAAACTAATTCTGTCAAAAACCAGACGACATGGATCAATGCATAATGCCTTGGGTCGACGCATACTCTCTTGTATCGACTCATCCTGAATCTGCAACACTACATGTATCGACACTTGCTCCTATGTATTGACTCATCCTGAGTCTGAAAGTCTTCATGTATCGACACAAGACTCCTTCGCGTTGACTCATCCCAAGTCTAACATCATTCATGTATCGACACATACCATTTGGGGTCGAAACATACTACTCTGCTAAGGATATTTTCTGCGATTTTCTTTGCGTTTTCACTACGGTTTCCATACTTTAGGCCCTAAAGACACCTTCTAATCATATATAATCATCAATTATAATTATCCTATAATTCTACATCATATATACAACATTGGGACATCGTTACTCATCTATAATTCATCGATTCTCATCATACAACATCATATACATTCAAATCATGAACAAGATGATATTTTCACCTCTAATCCCATAAACCAATTATCGTAAACCCTATTATAGAGTCAAAAACCCATCCTTACCTTGGATTGAAGGTCGCTCTATAACTTTCCGTTGAATTCCCGTTTTGCCTCTTTTCCTCTTTTCCAACAGCTTCACGTTCTTCTTTCCAACTGTTGTACCCCAAAATTTGCTCTCTCATTTTTCAGGAAATCACCCTAGATTCTCAAAGTTTTCTCTTAAACGAATCCAAGCCTTGAAATATCATTTCTTTCCAAGCAAGCCATTTACAAGGGCAAAATGGTCATTTTCACATTGAAAAGTCAAACTTTGGTTTTTGGATCAAAATCAAAACACAAAAATCATATTTCATCAAGACACGTTGGAATATGAAGTTTGTTTCATCAAGAAGCTCAAAAGTGAAATTTTACCTTGGAAAAGTTAAATTCTAAATACTTAGAATTTTTCTAAAGTATTTAAGAAAAATGACATTTCAGAACTTCTGAACCAACCTCCAGGCAGGAGTAGTCAGAAGATGCAAACTTAGCTCAACACATAACATTCAGTTAGAATATGGCTCTTCAGCAGCTACGCAAGTTCAGTCAGAATCTGCCAAGTTAAGAACAGAAGATTATAAAACATGCTGGAATCAGAAGGTAAGGGGGTCAGAAGATTGGGTGCTACACTGAAGCAGAATCTCTAAGTCCAGAGTTTTCAGAGGCAAATCAAAGAAACATGCTGGAAAGCCTTGGGAACCCTCAGAATTTGCTGAGACAACAGAATGCCAAGATCAAAACCTGGGTGCATTGTTTTAGGCTATGCTGGAACTGCTGGCTCATATTTAAGTAATGATGCAAATCTCATATTACAAGATTTCTAATTTTTGACCAATCTCATCACCATTTAATGCTCATTAATGCTCACAACCACTTTTGAGTATTTGTCTAAAGGGTCTCTCCACGTGTAGCATATCAACGCTCTTGTGCAGATTTAGGTATAGGTTCATGCGCTACTTTTCGCTTATGGGTGTCACTTTTCCTTAATCCTCGCTTACCATTCCAGCCTAGGCTAAAAGCTGTCAATCATCACAACTTTTTATGAACTTTCTTCAAGGGTCAGTCAGTATCTAGTGCATGATATAGGCGCCACTAACGTTTTAAAAACCCACAAAGCTTTGCCTATAAATAGAATACCATTGTCCACTGAAAAATATCGGTCCAAGTTCAGAAAAATTGCTAAAAAGAAACATAATGTTTTAGCAAGAAAACACCTTGAAACTCTGCCCAAAATTCCCAGAGTTTCAAAAAAATGGAAACACCGCATACAAACCATTAACTTTAAATCTCCTGCTTTCAAACCTCATTTTCTCTCAAAGTATTTCTTGACAAAGAAACACCCATACCATTTTCTGACTCACATATATACCCTCCTTCCATCCATTCAAAGAACATGTTTAGAACATCATCAGAGTTAAGGCTAACTCCAGTTCACAGAATTTTTTCCAGCGGCAAGGTAAGCACTTGTTGACCCTCACCATATTGCTTAAGCATCACCAGATTTGCATGCTCAAAAACACAATGTAGATATCATGCTTCTGATGTTGTGCATGTTCTGAGATTTTCACGCCTCTGTATGCTTAAGTAGAGAATGAATCAGTTCAGAACTTACCTCTGATTTTTGGTTCTGACTTCTGAAATTCTATGACACCTGTTGAAACTGTCCTAGGCATGTCTTCTGTTTTGTGGAGAAACAACCAAATTGCAGATGTTCTGACTAGTATAGAAGGAGACCAAGTTATGACATTGGCACCAGCACTTCTGGAGCCTATTTTGTTATCAGTAATATCACAACTTCTGAAAATTATTGTGTGCCCAGCAGGGTCAGAACCTCTGACCCCATACATTTTCACTAACAGGTTTCTGTTTTGCAGCGTACAAGGGCCAGAACTTCTGACCTATACATTTTCACTAACAGGTTTCTATTTTGCAGCGTACCAGGGTCAGAACTTCTGACCTATACATTTTCACTAACAGGTTGCTGTTCTGCAGCAGGTTAGGGTCAGAACTTCTGACTTCCTCTTAGCAGCACGCTTATTCTTTTTTTTCTTCTTTTTTTCTTCCCTTTGTTATTTTCTTTAGTTTTCTCGCTGGTACTCCCCATTCATAAATTTATACCCCCACCCTCTAAATATTATAATAGCGTAGGACTTTACATTTCCGCATTTTATTGCTTTCAAGTGTAAATGCTAGTAATTAGTATATGTATGGCAAGATAAAATCAATGGAATAGAAAATCCTAATTCAAGATAAAATCATGCATGCAATCAAACACACTTGCACACAAAAATCCTTAGGGTTTCTCAACTTGGTTGTCTTATACAAAAATAGCCTTGTTACGCATGCAAAGTATCTTGGTAAAACAAACAAAATCAAAAGATCATAGTCCCTCGATGACGCTATTCAAAGTTGCCTTATAAAATGATCTTAGTCCCTCGAAAATACTAAGATACTTTGCAACATTGTTAATCATGGTTATACGATGACCCACGCCTGTCCCGTTTACATCCAATGATAGGGTTGCTTACCAAATCAATGGTAAGACAACAATATCAAAGGAAAAGAAAATGCATAAGAAAGACATTTGAGTAGGTAGATTGCTTCTAGTTACTTGATCTATTTCCAAACAACTATCCTTGTTATTTTAGAAAATACACACACACAAAACAACTTACAAACATTGAAAACATTTTTCAAAAAGACAAACATCATTGTATACATTCTTATGAACGAGAATCATTACAAAGATTGCCTAAACAAATGGCCTCTTTTAAAAAATACTTTCAAAACCACACCATACACATTTTCAAACAACAAAAGCAAGTGATCTAGCAAGTAAATAAGAGCCCATGGAAAACCATGGATGAAAAAGGTGCTAATACCTTCCCTTTTCATAATCTACCCCCCGAACTCAAGAAACAATCTCAAAGGTCTTTCCTGTGCTTTTTCACCTTTCCTTTTGGATAAAAGAAAAGTCGGTGGCGACTCTTGCTAACTGCAACATTTGCAAACACAAACGCAAAATCTCAAGTCAGTTCTCCCACCGTATCACAGAACTGGCGAATCTGCTGGGGACTTATTGGAAAAAAATGGGGTTACCTTAGGGTTAGGTCACATTTACTTGCTTACATTGCTTGATTTGTTTGCTTTACATTATGGTTCTTTGTTTGGGTTTAAATCCTATACCCGAATTTGGGGATACATTATAGGTAAATAGAAATACATTGTGGAAGCTGTGTGGGGTATACCAACATGGTCTAAGCAATAGCTATGTTAGTGTGCATATTTGTGGGGACCGGTAGCCCTTGAGTAGTCAAGGAGAATACGGGGCCGTTGAGTGATGTCGCGAAGCACTAACGAACTTTTAGAACCTTTACTTGACCAACTTGGCCTTTAGGGCATAGTGAGATGACCGGCTTTGGTGCAGTCCAAAGTTGGTAGATACTCGATACTACCCTCATTGAGGGTTGGTTTCTTGGAATAATTCGGTCGCCATTAAAGAGGCTTGAGCTGAAACAATGAACAAGGAAACAATCCAGTGATATTGAGCTCCTTAGAACCCGGTTACTATTGCTAGGACAGGTTGATCCAACTAAACTTCAAGAGGGTACTTACCTATAAAACCCCATGCAAGCCTAAACTAGGAACTTGATTGCTTTGTTTGTATATGCATGCTTGTACATAACATCATGGATATCATGAACATCATATGCATCCACTAACCATTTCAAGGATTTTGGAGATTCATCTTTGTTCTTGTTTTGTAGGATATGAATTCACTCCGCAGGAAAACTATCCAAGTAAACCTTGTAAGAATGCCTCCGCAATTTAAGGAGCTAGCTTCAAGGATCCCTAAAAGCTCTCCTTTCACCGAGAGACATGGTCGCCTACTCAACTTGGTCACCTCCAACACGGATGAGGATATGATGAAGGTGCTCTTTCAATTCTTTGATCCTTTGCACCATTGCTTCATATTTCCTGACTACCGGCTTGTTCCTACTTTGGAAGAATTCTCTCAACTCTTGAAGATTCCCATTCTCAATCAACTACCTTTCAACGGTACGGAAAGAGACCCAAAGCCAGAAGAGATTGCTCAAGCTCTGCACTTGCACTCATCTGATATCACAACTCATTGGGAAACTAGAAGTGGTGTCAAAGGCTTCTTAGCAAAGTTTCTGTTTGAGAAAGCCCAAATATGTTGGAATTCATTAGACTTGCAAGCTTTTGAGGAAATTGTTGCTCTTCTTATCTATGGGATGGTCTTGTTCCCCAATCCTGACCAACTCATAGATATAAGTGCCGTCAAAATCTTCATGTCACGCAATCCGGTACCTACATTGCTAGGGGATATCCTCCACTCTTTTCACACTCGTACAATGAAGAAGATAGGTGTCCTTATGTGTTGAACTCCTCTCCAGGCAAGATGGTTTATTTCTCATCTTCCCCAATCAGTCTTAAGGAATGAGCAAGGATTAAGGTGGTCACAAAGGTTAATGACGCTCAAACATTCAGATATTCATTGGTGCTCTCAATCCAAGGAGAATGTTATCATTATTGACCGTTGTGGGGAGTTCCCTAATGTCCCTCTACTTGGAGTTAGGGGAGGCGTCACCTACAAACCATGCTTAGCTATAAGACAGTTTGGCTATGCCCGAAGGGAAGGCCCGCATGAGATGTTGATTCAAGGCTTGGTTTTCGACTACGACAACGACAATCAAGGTCTTCGCCAGAGATTCATCCGAGCATGGAGGATGCAAAACAAGGTGGATAGTAAGACTTTAGGACACAAGAATTCCATCCCTCTTGAGCCTTACCTCAAGTGGGTACGAACCCACGCTCAAAGTCTTATGATGTCGTATCCTTCCATTCTCCCAGTAATCATTGAGCATGTTAAGGAAGGAGAAGTTCCATATACTATCCTACATCCTGACATGCCCACATCTCTTGAAGACCTACAAAGGGATTGGATACATCTCAGAGGAGAGCATGATACTTTCGAATCCCAATTCTACGCAAGCGAGAAGAAGGTTTAAGAACTCACTAGGCTACTTCGTAAAGAGCAGACTCTAAATGCCTACATTGCACCGAAGAGGATGCGCACTACTTTTTTATCTTAGAGTGTTGTATTAATTTTCCCAAGGGACATTGATGCACTCAAACTCTACCTTATATAACGTGTGTTCCTTTTTGTCTAAAGCGAACTTGGATCTTTAAAAATACTTGAAAACATTGCATATGCACATATCATTCATCATAACATAAACAGGTCTTTTGCAACAAGTTCCTTCATCTCTCTGTTGTTTATTTCAGTAAGATGGATCTCGAACAGACAGTCAAAGATCTTCAAGCTCAAAACACGCAGTATCAACAGTTACTCACAACCCTAGCCAAAGGACAAGAGGAGTTGAAGACCCTGTTGGCCAAATAGAAGAAGAAGAAGGAGAAGAAACCAACCGGTGTTGTAATTATGGGGAGAAGGTTTCAAGGACAGACTAGAAGAACCTTGGATTTCGCAACAACATCTGATGAAAGAGAAGGAAAAGGAAAGGAAACAGCGGTTTCGTCAAAATCTGAAGAAGAGGAAGACTACTCTGAGGAACAGTATCCGCCAACTGATGAAAATACAGACATCTTGAGGAACGCTTGAACGCTATGGAAATACAAAGGGTACCAGGTCTAGACTTTGAAGAATTGGGACTAGTGTCGGGAATTCTGATCCCATTGAAGTTCAAAGTGTCGTTGTTTGCAAAGTATGATGGGGTGTCATGTCCTAAGATGCACCTTCGGTCATATTTGAGAAAGATCCAGCCGCACTCCGCTGATAAAGATCTATGGATGTATTTTTTCCAAGATAGCTTATCTCGAACACAACTCGATTGGTTTTACCAATTGGAAAGGGCCGACATCCACAACTGGGAAGATCTTGCCGCAACTTTCTATAAGAAATACCAGTATAATACAGATTTGGCGCCTACCCGTACTCAACTTCAGAGTATAGCTATGGTTTCCAATGAGGGTTTCAAAGATTACGCGCAAAAATGGAGAGATCTAGCTGGGAGAGTTCAACCCCCTCTGTTTGAAAGAGAATTAGTGGACATGTTCTTAGGCACTCTGTCGGGTCCTTTCTTCAACCATCTGATTGGAAGCTCATCTGCTGGATTTACTAAATTAATACTAACCGGAGAGAGGGTGGAAGCTGGCATAAGAAGTGGAAAGATACAGAAGGATTCATCTGCCTCTACAGCTGTGAGAAAGCCTTTTACTAGGAAGAAGGAGGTATCTGATGTTTACCCACAAAGGAACCAAAGGAGAGCTAAACACCGACCAATGGTGGGAGCTGTTATGTTCCCAGAGCTACATATAATCAACCAAGAGGTAACCAACCGAGGGTGGAAAGGCCAGTCCGACAATTCACCAAAATCAATATGACTCTAGCCCAGGTTTTACCACATCTCTTGAAATCTAATTTGAATACTCTGAAGGAAGCTCCAAAGAACCCCAACACTGCGTCTCCTCATTATCACCCAAATTCCCGCTGTGTATATCATTTCGAAAGTCCAGGTCATGACACCAACAACTGTTGGGCCCTGAAAAACAAGATTTAAGATCTTATAGATGCAAAAGAGATTGAATTTGATGCACCCGAGAAACCAAACGTCATTTCTGCTCCCATGCCTAGACATGGTCACAACGCCAATGCTATCAAAGAAGATTTGTCTGTTACTACAGTTGATGAACTCTTGACTCTGCTCCCAATCATTAAGATAAACTTGTTGAAAGCTGGTGTATTCCCGGGTTGTAATGAAGACTTCCATCTTTGCTTATCCTCACCAACTATTTTCCCTTTGTTGAAGACATGCATTCAACGCTTGATAGATAACAAAGAGATTATGTTTGAAAGTACTCCCGTTTCACCTGTTCCTGTCAAAGACGTTTCAATCATAACCATCTCTGCCAATTCTTCCAGGGTCCCCAAAAGACCCGTTAGGATTACAATAGTTCCAAAAACTACTCCTCTTATAATCACAATGCTCGGGCCGGTCCCGTATGAATTAGACAAAACAGTGTCGTAGAATTACGGTGGAGACATCTACTACCATGGTATCAAACAAGATGGGCTGGCCGCCGAAGAAATAAACTCTAAAGAAGAAGACTCCGACATCAGCAATATTGCTGGAACCAGTAAGATTACCTGTAGCGGTAGAATCTTCTCTCCAGAAATTGCCCCTCCAAAGGAAGTTTTTGGACCCGTAGCTGCTCCAAATGTTACCTTCGTACCAATAAACATATCTGCAAGTACTCCTACTGACAAGGATGACACAACCCCTGCTGTTATCCCTACCAACACCCCTACTACTTAAATTCGAGGAAAAAGTATTCAAAAAGAACCTGTCCGGACGAAGGCTCAACCGTTGACTATCCCTGAAACCTCCAAAAAGGAAATGGAGGAGATCCTGAGAATAATAAAGAAGAGTGACTACGACGTAGTTGAACAGTTGGGGAAGACTCCCTCCATAATATACATGCTATCATTGTTACTGTGCTCTGAGTCACATGCGAAAGCCCTGGTGAATTTTCTGAAGACAGCCCATGTGCCTCAAGAGACGTTTGTTGACCAATTTCAAGATTGTGTGGCCAGTCTGACAGTGGATAACGGCCTAGGCTTCTCGGATGCTGATCTGACACCAAAGGGAAGAAAGCACAACGAGGCATTGCATGTCTCTGTGGAATGTAGAGGAATAAATCTGGCCCATGTCTTGGTGGACACCGACTCATCTTTGAACGTTTTACCGAAGAAAGCTCTCGAGAGATTATACTGCGAAGGACTAATGTTGAAACCCAGTAACATAGTCGTAAGAGCATTTGATGGCTCAAAGAGGATGGTCCACAGGGAGGTGGACATCCCCATAAAGGTGGGAACTCAGACTTTCAACTCAACCTTCTATGTAATGGACATCCGCCCCCTCTTACTCATGTCTTCTAGGACGACCGTGGATCCATAATACCGGTGCTGTCACCTCTACACTACACCAGATGCTGAAATATCCAGTCCATGGAAAGATTATCACTATCCACGAAGAGGAAGAATATATGATTAGCCACCTCAATTCCTTCAGGTATGTGGAATTAGATGGCGAGTTCATTGGAACTCCTTTTCTACAATTCGTAGAGGTTCCCCAAGAGGTAGCAGTAACCAAGACTGTGTCCCAGATTCCCGAGATTACAAAACCTCCACTCCGGATGTCATCTTTGAAGGACGCCAAAGCTGTAGTTGATCAAGGAGGATGCACCATCTGGGGGCAACATCCAGACATCTCGTATAAATCTGACAGGTTTGGTTTAGGGTTCACTTCAAATACTCAGAAAGTTGTGCGTCGCACCCGTGCTGGATGGCCGCCCTTGAGGATTAGCAACCGATAGGTCAATGCAGTGGAAGATGGTGAAGGAGATTGCAGCTTGGAGGATTGGATCTTTCCTTCTATCAACAGAGGACTCCGCAATTGGGAAGCCAGAGACTTTGTTCCGATAACATTCGTCCCTCAGTAATTTATCTTCTACATTTCTGTTGGACTTGTAATATTCACAAACAATTCCAAAATTTAAAACCTTGTGTCTTGCCCGAGGCACAATAGTCCATTTGTAAGGGTTGTCATTTCATCTTCATATGACATTTAATGAATCACGAACGTTTTGCATACAAAATTTTGTGCTCATTATTTTTCTTTTACATTTACTTCCCTTTTAAAAGATGGCTATACCCTTACACACAGCCACACTCACAAATGCAGGTACCCCTCTATCCCGGATCCCATGGGTAACGATACTGCTATGGCCTTTAGTGACTCTGAAGATCTAATCTACCAAGCCGAAGACGAAGGTAAGGAAGATTGTGAAGTACCAAGGGAAATGGCCAGGCTACTACAACAAGAGGAAAGAGCTATTCAACCTCATGAGGAACCGGTGGGTACAATCAACTTGGGTACCGAGGAGAATAGAAAAGAGGTCAAAGTAGGTGCCGATCTAGAGGCCAGCATCAATGAGCGTCTGATTCAGCTGCTGCGTGATTATGTTGAGATCTTTTCCTAGTCATATGAAGACATGCCGAGACTTGATACAGACATCGTAGTACATCACCTGCCAACAAGAGAAGACTGTCCACCAGTGAAACAAAAAGTCCTCCGCATGAGACCTGACATGTCAGAGAAGATCAAAGTGGAAGTCATGAAACAATTCAATGTTGGATTCTTGGTTGTCACTTCCTATCCCCAATGGGTTGCTAATGTTGTTTTTGTGCCTAAAAAGGACGGCAAAGTACGAATGTGCGTGGACTATAGAGATTTGAATAAGTCCATCCCTAAAGATGATTTTCCACTCCCCACATAGATATCTTGGTTGACAACAATACAACTCAACAAAAGGTGTTTTCCTTCATGGACGGATTCTCAGGTTAGAATCAAATCAGAATGGCACATGAGGACATGGAGAAAACTACATTTGTCACACAGTGGGGGACGTTCTACTACAAGGTGATACCATTCGGACTGAAGAATGTTGGGGCCACCTATCAGCACGCCATGGTAGCCTTGTTTCATGATATGATACTGTGATCGGTGGAAATAGAACTGACTGTTTTTTAAGCTGGTTCGTGAAATGTCGCGGTAAGCAAGAGTCGCCACCGTCTTTTATGATCTCCAACATGGAAAGGACAAAAGCACATCAAAATTCCTTCTTTGAGATTGTTTCTCAGTTCGGGAGGTAGATTTATAGAAAGGGAAGGTGTTAGCACCCTTTCTATCCGTGGTTATCCACGGGCTCTTAGGTACTTGCTCTATGTTTTCAAAAATTGTTTGCTTTTCAAGTGTCTGTGGGTTTTGGAAAAGTTTAGTTTGAAAAAACTTCTAAGTAACTCTTGTATCTGTCCTCAAGAGTGTATGAAATATTTGTTTGAAAACCCTTTTGAAAGTGTAGGTGCGAAAAGATGTGTTTATTTTTGAAAAGAGCAAGTACCCAGGAGAAATCTACCTACTCTAAGGAATTAGGCTGTGTAAGAGTCCTTTAGACAGTACTATCCCACTATTGAGAAGCAGGTAGCACCGTCGTTGGAGGTATTAGGGTCAATTCGATTATGAGGGACATGTGTGGTCACCAAAGCAATGGTAGGACGCCTTAGCGGTAACCCTAATGTCCTAGATCCTTTTTATTCGAGGCAACCGTTTGAGGCAACTGGATCTTTAGACAGGAGGGCGACCTCTAAGACACCCTATACTTGATGACCACTTCGAGGTAACCAGTGAGGCGTACCCTAAGAGTGGCATGTGCATGTGTGTTGTTTTTCAGTTAAGCTTATCTTGTACATGTTATTGGTGAGCTACGCTTTGATTTTTTTTCATACAAGTCTTTCATGCATTTTTTTAACAGTTAAGAGTGTGGAAAATAAAGTGCGGAAAAGGTAAATCTAGCTATTATAAGGCGCGGGTATATACATCGCCAAAAACATAACCCGTTTGGAAAATAAAAATGCGAGAAATTAAAAGAAAGCGATAAGGTTCTAATTAACTATTACATTTCTGAGCAGATACATAAATAATCAAAATAACGAATTAAAAATAATATGCGCGCGAAAGATTGAATCGGGATGTCCTTAGGGTTTTGACCCTTTTTTTTTAGAAAAGAATTGAATTTGGTCCTTTTTTGCAATTAAATTAATTATTAAACCTAATTTACTAATTAATTAATTAATTAAAGAAAAAGTATTTTTTTGTGTTTTTTAATGTTTTAATGAAATAAAAAAATAAAAAAAGAAATTAAAAGTGTCAAAAGAAAAACCTAATTCTAGATTTGATTTTTATTTAATGTGAAAAAGATTACAATTAACCTAATTAAACAACTAAATTAATTAATGAATTTATTTACAAAAAAAAAGTAATTGAAATTAATAAAAATGTTTTTTTGGTTTTTCTGAATTTTATTGTGAAAAATTAATTATGTTAATTTTAGTGATAATAATAATAATTAGAAAAAACAAAAAATAAATAAATTAGAAAATATAAAATAAAAAGGAAAAAAGAATGAACCAAGGGGGGTTCTGGGCCCAGAATGGAGGTGTATTGGCAATTTTGGGCCCAAGAACATCAAGCCTTCGTTGACTTTCTGGATCAAGTGCCTGTTGGTTGACTGGAGAATATGGTGTGCTTCCATCCTGACCATTGGATTGATGATGGTGGCCACTTGGCAGGCTGATGCATAGAGCGCATGGTGGACTATTCTTTGAAGCCTGCATGAGATTATATAGGAAAAAATGGAAACAAATTATTTGGGGGACCTGGGATTCGAACCCAGGTCCCAAGGGACTATGCTTGCACGCCTTAACCAACTGAGCCAACTGTTTCAATTGATATAATAATAAGAAGTGGTTAATATATTGATGAATCAACACATATGCCTAAAAAATAAAAAAATGCACGCGACTTTTATATGGGCCAATCACACTGTGACGCATCATCATCTTCTTCATCAAAAATTCCTGGTTATTTACCTGCGGATAAAAATCCGCAGGTAGTTTCGTAGGCTTTGTCCAAAATCGTCCCTAGGCTTCAAAAAACCATTCCAAGACCATGATTGGTCTCGTCCATGTCTCCCGAGTTCATCCCTACTCCTGATTTGTTCCAATTGTACCTGGAAATAAAATGCCTAAAACGCAAAAGGATGAACCCTAGAATCAGGCATCACGATTCAGGGCCTAAAAACGCAATTGGATATTACAGTTATGTTAGAAATCAAATAAGGAACACAAATATGCCAATGCTTTTGAGAAAAAGTGCAAGAATAAGGAGTTCAAGTTTCATGTTCAGAGGTGAGTTCGAGACAACTTACAGCGCTATTCAGTGGATCTTAGGACGTGATATTGGTCTCTTTAGCTTCAGGGTATGGCAAGGAAGGGAACCACGTTCTTCTTTTGGTCTGAAAATGCTTGCAACACTGTTTTTGATCTCACATTTTTTTGACAATTTTTGAATTTTGCTCTGGATGTTTTAGCAAGGCTTGGGTTCTGAATTAGGTTTGTAATGCTTGCTTATGTATGTGTGAACGAAATTAGGTCAGCAGCTGGGCTTGTATCCTTGCGTAATTAAGTTTGGAGATTTGGTTGACCACCATTGAAGAACTTTCCAAACTTGGTTCAAATCTTGGATTTTATGCACAAAAAGGCTTGGCACGAATTTGTGAGTTGGCACATGACACATAAAAGCTATTCAAACCAAAAGATGCTATTCCATTAATTTTTTAGATTTTATTTGAATTATTATGGATTTAAAATGAATTAAATCAATAAAAATTAAATAAAATGGAAAAATAAATGTTTGATCTTGAAATTAATCATGGGACACGTGTGTGGCATGACAAGGCTGAATCAAGTGGAAGAAAGTGGGCCCTTTTGTCAAAAATTGAAGTTTTAAGGATAGTTGACTTTTGCAAATTCATGAAAATTTCCCAACTTCTCCAATGCATATCTTGCTCCATTTTGATCATATGAACATGTTCTTGGACATTTTGGAAAGGTCTTGAAGTTCTCTAACCAATGCCTTTGGTCCCATGTCATTTGGATTTACCAATCTCAAGTTATGGTCTTTGACTTAAAATGCCTTTTTGTTGACTTTTGAAATTGACCTATAATGTAGAAATTGATAACTTTTTGTGGGAGAATTTCTTGGACTTGGAATGTGAAGATGAGTTGTAGGAAATGTCATCCCCTTCAAAATGAGCATTGGATGGAATTTTTCTTATGGACCATGAAAAAGTTATGCCTTGGTCAAGTTACAGTTGACTTTTCAGCTGTCCAAAAATAGCAACTTTTGCATCCTTGATGATTTTTGAGCCATTCTTGTGGAATCATGATCAAGACTTGATCAAATGATGATTGTGGCTTCAAAATAAGATGTTGACCAAAAATTCTGACTTTTGACTGTAAAACGACCATTTTGCCCTTACAATTGATTGTGAACCAAATAGGGCTTTTGACTGTGCAATTTGTCTCTGTGAGTCTTGAGACTTGGCATGTAGATGCTTGACAATGTATATGGGCACATGAGACTTGATTGGACCATTGAAAACCTCAAATTCTTTGCAAGAACCATAACCCTAATTTTGAATGGCTTAGGAGGATGTTTGGACTGTGCAACCCTTGAGAAATCTTGAACCATTTGAGGATGATTCTTGTCAAACCTTGAAGAATATGGGAGGGAAAATTTTGGGGTACAACAGATACACCATGAAATAGAGGTATACATAGACGATATGATAGCCCGATCACAAACCGAGGAAGAACACCTTGATCACTTACAAAAGCTGTTTGAGAGATTGAAGGAGTATAAGCTGAGGTTGAATCCAAACAAGTGCACATTTGGAGTACGGTCCGGTAAACTCTTAGGTTTTATTGTGAGTAACAAGGGTTTCGAGGTTGATCCTGCCAAGGTTAAAGCAATACAAGAAATGCCTGCTCCTCATACTGAGAAGGAATTCAGAGGATTCTTGGGACGCCTGAACTATATTTCCAAATTCATTTCTCACCTAACAGCTACTTGTGAGCCAATCTTCAAACTATTGAAGAAAGATCAGGTAGTCAGGTGGAATGATGAATGCCAAGTTGCCTTTGACAAGATCAAAGAGTATTTAAAAGAGCCTCATGTGTTGTTACCACCAGTCGAGGGAAGACCTTTGATCATGTATCTCACTGTTTTAGAAAACTCAATAGAGTGTGTATTGGGGCAGCATGACGAGTCTGGCCTAAAAGAGCATGCTATTTACTACCTGAGCAAAAAGTTTACCGACTGTGAAACCAGATATTCACTGCTCAAGAAAACTTGCTGCGCTCGGGTATGGGCTGCTTGCCGGCTAAGACAGTATATGCTGACTCATACTACCTTGTTGATATCTAAGATGGATCCGATAAAATATATCTTCGACAAGCCTGCTCTTTCTGGGAGAATAGCTAGATGGAAGATGATCCTAACAGAATACGACATACAATATACTACCCAAAAATCTATAAAGGGCAGTGTGCTAGCTGATCATCTTGCTCATCAAGCTGTAGAAGATTATCAGTCCATGAAGTTTGAATTCCCGGATGAAGACATCATGACATTAGACGAATGTGAAGAAATCAGGCCATATGACAAACCTGAACAAGGATCTCGATGGACCCTGCTCTTTGAGGGAGAATCCAATGCACTTGGTAATGGTATCAGTGCTATACTCATATCTCCGAAAGGGTGTCATACTCCCTTCACGGCTAGACTTTTCTTCAACTGTACGAACAACATGGCGGAGTACGAAGCATGCATCTTCGGTCTCAGAGCTGCCATAGACTTGGGAATCAAATTCTTAGACGTGTTTGGAGATTCAGCTTTGGTCATCGGTCAGATTAAAGGAGAGTGGGACATTAAGCACCCAAACCTTATTCCTTACAAAGAACATGTTTTGACATTGCTACCACATTTTGAGAAGATTACCTTCGAGCATTTCCTGCAAGAAGAAAATCAGCTAGCCGATGCTCTAGCTACAATGTCATCTATTTTCAAACTTAATTGGGACAACGAGGCTCCCTAGATCACCACCGAACGAATGGATGAACTAGCACACTGTCACGAGATCAATACTGAAGAAGTAATGGATCAGCCTTGGTTTCATGAAGTCAATAGGTATCTCGAGGCTCAAGAATACCCAGAAGGAGTCTCAATCAACGAAAAGAAGTTCTTAAGGAGATTCTCTGCCAAATTCTTCCTTAGTAATGGCATCCTGTACAAACGCAATCATGACTCCATTCTGCTTCGGTGTGTGGATAAGATTGAGGCAGAAAAGATCATGGCTGAATTGCATGAAGGTACTTTTGGCACTCACTCCAGTGGGCATATGATGGCAAAGAAAATCCTACGGGTAGGCTATTATTGGTCCACCATGGAAGAAGATTTCTATCAACACTCTCGGACCTGTCATAAGTGTCAAATTTATGCTGACAAGTTACACGTGCCTCCGGTTCCTCTGAATGTCTTGATGGCTCCTTGGCCCTTTGTTATATGGGGAATTGATATGATTGGAGAGATCAAGCCGACAGCCTCCAATGGACACCGCTTCATCCTAGTGGCCATTGACTACTTTATAAAGTGGGTTAAAGCAGCTTCCTTCGCATCTGTTACCAAGAATGTTGTTGCCCGCTTCATCAAGCAAAATCTCATTTGCCGGTATGACATCCCGGAAAGGATCATCACTGATAATGGTACAAATCTTAACAATACTATGATCACCACCTTGTGCAAACAATTCAAAATTCAGCATCACAATTCTTCTCCCTATCGGCCAAAGATGAATGGTGTTGTCGAAGCTGCAAATAAAAGCATTAAAAAGATCATACAAAAGATGACAGTCACATACAAAGACTGGCACGAGATGTTACCATTCGCTCTCTACAGGTATCATACCACGGCTCGCACATCAACCGGGGCAACACCTTATTCTTTGGTATATGGCATGGAAGTTGTTTTACCCATTGAGGTTTAGATCCCCTCTCTGAGAATTATGAAGGATGCAGGTTTGAATAACGACAATTGGATCCAAACTCGACTTGATCAACTGAACTTAATTGATGAGAAGAGACTTACTACCGTTTTCCATGGTCAAATGTATCAAAAACGGATGATCAAGGCTTTCAACAAGAAAGTCAGACGCCAAACATATCAAGTTGGGGATTTAGTGATCAAACGTATCATCTTGCCACAGAGTGATCCAAGGGGAAAATGGACTCCTACCTATAAAGGACCATTTGTAATCAAAATCATATTCTCCGGTGGGGCAATGATCTTAACCACCTTGGACGGTGATGACCTGCCACACCCTACGAATGCGGACATAGTCAAAAGATACTACGCATAAGAGACCCGCTAGGTTGACACACCTAGGAAAAACAATGGAATCCCGGCAAACCAAAAGGGTTCGGGAAAAAATTAAAGATAAAATAAAAAATATGTACACCCGGTAAGTTGAAAACCCGAAAGGGTGACTTGGGCAAAAAAGGGTTTCCCGGTGGACTGAAAACCCAAAAGGGTGGTCCAGGCAAAAGTTAGGGAACAAAAGCGTATGACTATGTCCCGTCGGATCACTTACGGACAACCTTTGACTTCCACTGATAAATTCGGAGTTTCTGATCAATTCGATTATCTT
The DNA here is from genome assembly GCA_948472305.1 of Vicia faba. NCBI lineage: Eukaryota > Viridiplantae > Streptophyta > Magnoliopsida > Fabales > Fabaceae > Vicia > Vicia faba. The sequence continues at coordinate 237,301,672 of OX451739.1, read as the reverse complement.
CGGACAAGGAAAACAGACAAGATACTCAGAGATATGAAGGCTATAGCAGACTGAGAACCCCATGGGATTATTGCACATAGTTGTCTTTCTTTCTCTAAATTTTTCTTGTTTACGACGACATTCTCTTACTAGGGTGTTTGCCTCCTTTGTACAAAATACTTACTCAAAGTCAATACAAAAATATTCCTTTGAAAGTGCTAAAACTATTTGTTTTTTACTCTTGTGTTTTGTTTGCAAAAAAAACGTCCAATGATTCATTAATGAACATATGCATTTGAACATGATTACAGTTTATAGGTAAACAGAATGAGGAAGAGACAATTACTGATGGGTCAAAAGGATAGGAAAATATCTCTAGGCCACTCCATAAACTCTCTCTCCATGGAGTTTTCAATAAATCCCCGGCGGAACAAAACTCCCAACTATCCAGCAAAACGAAGCTTCTAGTTTATCAATCCCCGGTGGAAACTGCCCAATTTCTCCAAATTCCCAACAAGTTATTTTGAAGCCTGAAATCCAACCGGATAACAGCTAACTTCTGATTCTCTCTAACCAAGGATAACTCCCCGGTAGAGCGACAGACGATCGAAACTCCTGAGCTTTTTCCCAAACAGGAATAAGCTTTTTCCCCAGAGTTTTCAATGCTCCCCAACGGAACAAAAACTCCCAATGGACAATCCTCAGTGGAAGTCATCAAGATTTTCAGGTTTCCCCAAGCAGATCTTACGAGCAATACATGGCATTTCCCTTACAACAAGAGTTTATTTCTCTCAGCAGAAATTCATCAACACTTCAACTTCAAGACCTAAAGACTTACATATCCTCAAACAGCAGTCATGGATTTATTTTCCCCGAGCAGATAGCAATATAGCAAATCAGCTCACATACACATACATTGTATCCATATATCATAAACATCAATAAAGCCAATACATTGAATCATATATTTCATGCAACATAACTTGGTGTTTCAGCTAACATTTTACCCTTTTCAGGATAAGATTAACATTTACCATTAACAATATGCAAACTTCTTGATACAATTCAGATACGCTCCAGACACGGAAGCCATTCTGATACTCATTCAAAAACACTTTTGATACAGTACGGATACGCTCCAGACACGGAAGCCATTCTGATACTCATTCAGATTTCAACTTCTTGATACAGTTCAGATACGCTCCAGACATGGAAGCCATTTTGATACTCATTCAAAAATGCCTCTTGATACAGTACGGATACGCTCCATACACGGAAGCCATTCTGATACTCATTCAGATTTCAACACTCCTGATACAGTTCAGATACGCTCCAGACACGAAAGCCATTCTGATATTCATTCAGATTTCAACACTCTTGATAAAGTTCAGATACGCTCCAGACCCGGAAGCCATTCTGATACTCATTTAAAGACACCTTCAGATACGCTCCAAACACGGAAGCCATTCTGATATTCATTCAGATTTCAACACTCCTGATACAGTTCAAATACGCTCCAGACCCGGAAGCCATTTTGATACTCATTCAAAGACACCTTCAGGTACGCTCCAGACACAAACGCTATTTTGAGGTTCGACTCACAAACTACATCTCAACAAGCATTCTTGGATGGCATCTACAAGCCCATCCCCAACAAGATTTTATTACCTCTCCAAATGGCATCTTTAAGCCCATTCCTCCTATCACCGCCAAGTGCAAATTTTTGGGCACTCTAGTGTCCAATCATCTTCCGCCTTTGAGTCACGAATGGCAAATCTCGCCAATCTAACTCCTCAGGTCTAAGAAGATTGAACAGGGGAAGTTGTTGTACCCCAAAATTTTCCCTCTCATTTTTCAGGAAATCACTGTGGATTCTCAAAGTTTTCTCTTAAACGAATCCAAGCCTTGAAATATCATTTCTTTCCAAGCAAGCCATTTACAAGGGAAAAATGGTCATTTGCACACTAAAAAGTCAAACTTTGGTTTTTGGATCAAAATTAAAACACAAAAATCATATTTCATCAAGACATGTTGGAATATGAAGTGTGTTTCATCAAGAAGCTCAAAAGTCAAATTTTACCTTGGAAAAGTTAAATTCTAAATACTTAGAATTTTTCTAAAGTATTTAAGAAAAATGACATTTCAGAACTTCTGAACCAACCTCCAGGCAGGAGTAGTCAGAAGATGCAAACTTAGCTCAGCACATAACATTCAGTCAGAATATGGCTCTTCAGCAACTACGCAAGTTCAGTCAGAATTTGCCAAGGTAAGAACAGAAGATTATAAAACATGCTGGAATCAGAAGGTAAGGGGGTCAGAAGATTGGGTGCTACACTGAAGCAGAATCTCTAAGTCCAGAGTTTTCAGAGGCAAATCAAAGAAACATGCTGGAAAGCCTTGGGAACCCTCAGAATTTGCTGAGACAACAGAATGCCAAGATCAAAACATGGGTGCGTTGTTTTGGGCTATGCTGGAACTACTGGCTCATATTTAAAGTAATGATGCAAATCTCATATTACAAGATTTTTGATTTTTGACCAATCTCATCACCATTTAATGCTCATTAATGCTCACAACCACTTTTGAGTATTTGTCCAAAGGGTCTCTCCACGTGTAGCATAGCAACGCTCTTGTGCAGATTTAGGTATGGGTTATATGCTACTTTTCGCTTATGGGTGTCACTTTTCCTTAATCCTTGCTTACCATTCCAGCCTAGGCTAAAAGATGTCAATCATCACAACTTTTTATGAACTTTCTTCAAGGGTAAGTCAGCATCTAGTGCATGATATTGGCGTCACTTAACGTTTTAAAAACCCACAAAGCTTTGCCTATAAATAGAACACCATTGTCCACTGAAAAATCCCGGTCCAAGTTCAGAAAATTGTTGAAAAGAAGCAGAAAGTTTTAGAAAGAAAACACCTTGAAACTCTGCCCAAAATTCCCAGAGTTTCAAAAAACTATAAACACCACATACAAACCATTAACTTTCAATCTTCTGCTTTCAAACCTCATTTGCTCTCAAAGTATTTCTTGACTAAGAAACACCCATACCATTTTCTGACTCACATATATACCCTCCATCCATCCATTTAAAGAACCTGTTCAGAATATCATCAGAGTTAAGGCTAACTCCAGTTCACAGAATTTTTTCCAGCTGCAAGGTAAGAACTTGTTGACCCTCACCATATTGCTTAAGCATCACAAGATTTGCATGCTCAAAAACACAATGTAGATATCATGCTTCTGATGTTGTGCATGTTCTGATATTTTCACGCCTTTGTATGCTTAAGTAGAGAACGAATCAGTTCAGAACTTGCCTCTGATTTTTAGTTCTGACTTCTGAAATGCTATGACACCTGCTGAAACTGTCCTAGGCATGTCTTCTGTTTTGTGGAGAAATAACCAAATTATAGATGTTCTGACTAGCATAGAGGGAGACCAAGTTCTGACATTGGCACCAGCGCTTCTGGAGCCTGTTTTGTTATCAGTTATATCAAAACTTCTAAAAATTATTGTGTGCCCAACAGGGTCAGAACCTCTCACCCTATACATTTTCACTAACAGGTTTCTGTTTTGCAGCGTACAAGGGTCAGAACTTCTGACCTATACATTTTCACTAACAGGTTTCTGTTTTGCAGCGTACCAGGGTCAGAACTTCTGACCTATACATTTTCACTAACAGGTTGCTATTTTGCAGCAGGTTAGGGTCAGAACTTCTGACTTCCTCTCAGTAGCACGCTGTTTCTTTTTTTTTTCTTTTTTTATTCCCTTTGTTATTTTCTTTATTTTTCTCGCTGGTACTCCCCATTCATAAATTTATACCCCCACCACCTAAATATTATAATAGCGTAGGACTTTACATTTCCGCATTTTATCGCTTTCAAGTGTAAATGCTAGTAATTATTAAATGTATGGCAAGATAAAATCAATGAAATAGAAAATCCTAATTCAAGATAAAATCATGCATGCAATCAAACACACTTGCACACAAACACCCTTAGGGTTTCTCAACTTGGTTGCCTTATACAAAAATAGCCATGTTACGCATGCAAAGTATCTTGGTAAAACAAACAAAATCAAAAGATTATAGTCCCTCAATGACGCTATTCAAAGTTGCCTTATAAAATGATCTTAGTCCCTCGAAAATACTAAGATACTTTGTAACATTGTTAATCATGGTTATACGATGACCCATGCCCATCCCGTTTACATGGGTTGCTTACCAAAACAATGGTAAGACAACAATATCAAAGGAAAAGAAAATGCATAAGAAAGACATTTGAGTAGGTAGATTGCTTCTAGTTACTTGATCTATTTCCAAACAACTATCCTTGCTATTTTCGAAAATACACACACACAAAATAACTTACAAACATTGAAAACATTTTTCAAAAAGACAAGCATCTTTGTATACATTCTTATGAACGAGAATCATTATAAAGATTTCCTAAACGAATGGCCTCTTTTACAAAATACTTTCAAAACCACACCAAACACATTTTCAAACAACAAAAGCAAGTGATCTAGAAAGTAACTAAGAGCCCATGGAAAACCATGGATGAAAAGGGTGTTAATACCTTCCCTTTTCATAATATACCCCCCGAACTCAAGAAACAATCTCAAAGGTCTTTCCTGTGCTTTTTCACCTTTCCTTTTGGATAAAAGAAAAGTCGGTGGCGACTCTTTCTAACCGCAATATTTGCAAACACAAACGCAAAACCTCAAGTCAGTTCTCCCATTATATCACACCAACCCTTATTCTTCTTACTGCTTCTTCTTTTCTATTGTTATTTCTAACAATAATAAAACAACCCTATTATTCTCTTTATTCCTGAATGAGCTTAAGACTACTACACCCCCTTATTACTACTTCCATTCCTTTAAAACAATCCCACATCAAATAATATTATCATTCTTCTAATATTATTTCACCACTTAATAAAATAAGTAAATCCAACTAATCACCATACATCTTCACAAATATTCCAAACATAAATTAATTAAATTACAGCATTACAGATAGCGTTATCTAAAGGAAAGGAGGAAAAAGAACATCCTTTTTCGAGTAGGTAGATAACTCTTAAGTTCTTGCTCAAACCTGAAATTTTTTACACTTACACACTTTCAAAAATCTTTTCAAAAACGCTTTATCACACTCTTGAGGATTGATACATGAGTTACCATAAAGCAAACAAAAATTTTCAAAACACACAGACACAAACAGGTCTTTTCACCCTTTCCTTTGTTGGATAAAAGAAAAGTCGGTGGCGACTCTTGCTTACCGCGACATTCACGAACAAAAAATGCAAAACCAATATAACAGTCGGTTCTGCCACCGTATCACAATATTCTTTCAAATAAAACTTTGCTGAGGATGTACAGGCATTGTTTCAACTCCCAAACACCGGAGCAATAAGGAAGTTAATCCCTTGTTCACCGCTTTGAGCCTAGAAGTTAGAGTTTCTTTCTATACGAAAAACCTGCAATCTTAACCTGGGGATGGGTAGTTCTCGGTTAATTTGGCTGTGCATTCAATTACAAGATAAATCGTGCAAGACACCTTTCAATAAAGGTTGTGATCAAGCTTTTCCTTTGCACACAGCAAGAAGTGTCAAAGATGCTCTCAAGCCAAAAATGACAAATATGGTTCCCCGTAATCATTGAGCTAGACAATCATTATCTTTCCAAAAAAAAGAATGAAAAGACAAAATCAAAAGAAAATTCCCGCTAAGTCGAAACCTATGAAGGAGACTCAGGCAAAAAAAATGGGGAATCCCGCTGACTGTAATTCCTAATGAAACAGTTCAGGAAAAAGTTGGGAATAATAAATTCAATCAGAAGAGGTCTTTAAATCCTCAAAATTCTCCACCAGAGTTGACAAAAGTACTCAAAACAACAAATTGTTGTAAGAAGAAGTGAATGTCATTCTCAAGAATCCCTTAGCTTCTGAACCATCGTCATTGCTACCGTCAGTGCAGTTCCAGAATCTCTTGGAACCTGAATGCATAGTCTGAATTAACTGAACGTAGGACTGAAGAACATCACAAAGATTGGGTTGGGTACAAATAAACTCTGAGCCTTTCTCCTTTATTTCTTAAACCATGAACCATACCACGTTACAACACTCAAAAGACCTAATTGAAGCCAAGTTTCTTTTGAAAGCATACTACAGCAAGGTTACGTAAACTGACTCCTAAGATCTTTTGTGAACCATTTGTTTTGGTATCATACCTCTTCCTTCACTTTAAAAGTATAAACCACTATGTTTTAACCAGTGATGCATTTTCTATACACCAATAATATCATTTCAAAAATGACTTTGGATTCAAAACTTTTGCATGAACTTTGCATTAAAATTACCATGTTTGAATAAACAATTTTTCTTGCAAACAAGCTTTCCTCGTCAAGGAATTTCAAACAGTTGGGAAACTTGGTCAGTAACCCTATCCGGGGCACGTATCTTCCAAATCCATTTGTGAATCAGTTCAAGATTTTTTGCTCGGTGCAAGTTTTCTTAGATTTGGTTAGCCAGAAGATCATTTTCAAGACTCATATTGGGGCATTCATTCCCAACAGTCATTTCAAGAACTGAAGCCATGATCAGTTTATTCCAACAGTCATTTCAAGAACTGAAGCCATGATCAGTTTATTCCAATAAACATTTCAAGAACTGAAGCCATGATCAGTTTATTTCCAACATTCATTTCAAGAACTGAAGCCATGATCAGTTTATCTCCAACAATCATCTCATAACTGAAGCCATGATCACTTTATTCTAACAAATATCTCAAGAGCTGAAGCCATGATCAGTTTATATCCAACAGTTATTTCAAAGCTGAAGCCATGATCAGCTCATTTCCAACAACTTTCGACTGAAGCCATGACCAATTTATCTTCAACAGTTAGCAAATCTGGGAAAAATCCCCAAACAGCTCTCCATGTCTTTCCTTAAAATATCATCAGTTCAATACAGTTTACAAGTGTGACAAATTTGGGTTCAGAACATTTTCATTCCAAGAAAATTTGGCAGAGTACTCCGTGTTAAGGAATCAAACTTCCAATCTTACCTCCAAAAAAGAGTCAAACTCCATTGTCGTAAACGTCTGCATTACATTCATAGATCATTCATATATCATGCATAACAAAATTCATACATAATTCATAACAAGAGTGTTTCATCCTCATTTGCATTTCCTGAGGTCTTATTGAAGTTGACATGTCACCTTAAGATCAAAGTCCAACTTACTTGTCACTTGCCAAAGCAGATATCAGTTGAGTTTTTTCCTCTCTTCCGTCCAATGCTAATCTTAGATGAGTTGTTTCTCTCTTTCGTCCAATGCTAATCTTGGATGAGCTGTATTTCTTTTAACCAATGCTAATCTTAGGTATCATGTTTCCCCATACCGTCCAAAGCCAATATTGGATGTTGTTACTTTTTCTTCCATCCAAAGCCAATATTGGATGTTGCTATCTTTTGTTGTCATCCAAAGCCAATATTGGATGGCGTAATCTTTTTTGCCGTCCAAAGCCAATATTAGATGTCTTGATCTTTTTTGCTATCCAAAGCCAATATTGGTTGCCACCACCTTTTCTTTCATTCAAAGTCAAATATTGGATGTCATGATCTTTTGTTTCAATCCAAAGCCAATATTGGATGTTGTTATCTTTTGTTACCGTCCAAAGCCAATATTGGATGTCGTTACCTTTTCTTCCATCCAAAGCCAATATTGGATGCCACCATTTTTTTTGTTGTCCAAAGCCATTATTGGATGTCATGATCTTTTGTTGCCATCCAAAGCCAATTTTGGATGTCACCATCTTTTTTGCCGTCCAAATCCATTATTGTATGCCACGATTTGTCTCACCTCATTCAAAGCCAGTATTGGATTTTATGATCTTTTCTCTCGTCTAAAGCCATTATTAGACGTTGATTTTTCAACCTCATTCAAAGCCAATATTGGATTTTGTGATATTTTCTCTCGTCTAAAGCCATTAGACATTGAGTTTTCCATTCATCCAAAGCTAATATTGGATGTTGTGATCTTTTCTCTCGTCTAAAGTCATTATTAGACATTGAGTTCTCCCTTCATCCAAAGCCAATATTGGATGTCATGTATCTTTTTCATCTAGCGTCTTTCCTGGACGACTCTGATGTAGCTTCAGATTTGGTCTCACCCCACATCTATTGTTCTTCTAGATACTTTTGATTGTCTTTTCCAGAGAGTTTCTCACCTCATTCAATGCCATTTTTAGAAGTCGCTGCTTTCCTTCTTGGGTTTTATCTCTTTTTTCCAAGTATTGATGGTTATTCTTTGTCTCCCTGACAGATATCTAGAAATATCTTGTTGTTCCCCTAGCGTGTCTTTCCACTTCATTTCATTTGAACTACCATAAGTTTCCAATTTCAAGTCTTTCCATATTCTCATAGAGTCTGTCTCATCTCATTCATCATTCAAAAAAATATATATAAAAAAAAGAGTTCATGCACTCATTCATAACATATGCTATCATCTCATCGCATCAGGGACGAAATTCAGGTCTGTTTGTATTTAATTACTTTCCGCCTATCTGGAAAAAAATTTAATTAAATAGGGGCAGCTGTTGTACCCTAAATTTCGCCCCTAATTTCTTCATTCGCACTTTCATATCATATTTTGTCATTTGATCTCAATCATTAATAAATAGCTTTATTCATCATATTTGCATCCTATCTTTAAGTTTTCTCTTGTGTTGTTGACTAACTTCTAATCAAAATACAAAAAATATTCGTCTTTGTCTTTGCATATTTTTGTTTTGTAGGTATCGAATCGAGGCATCTGACAAATAAGGTTTTCCGGTATTATTTCCCTAAAATCTCTATTTGCAAAAGAATAAAAAATTTCATTCACTGTACAATCGATTGCTCCTAGAGTGCAATCGATTAGACAAAATGCGTTTTGCGCAATTTTTAAAAAAATACACTGATGCAATCGATTGCACAGAGTGGAAATTTGAAAAAATCAGCAATTTCAAGCTTGTCAATTTTGGTGCCAATTTTTCATTTTTTGAAATATTCATTAATTCAAATTTTGGCTCTAATTTTTGAAAGATATATCATTAATTCAAATTTTGGCTCTAATTTTTTAAAGTTATATCACTAATTCAAATTTTGGCTCCAAGAATCAATTACCACTAATCCCAAGCATAAAACTCTATAAATAGAGCCCTCATTTCATTCAAATCTCATGCTTTTGATAGCAAAATCCACCTTGCTAAAAAATCTTTCAATTCCCTCCATCTACCAAATTTACTCAAAGCTCCATTTAAAAAAAAAAGTTAGTAAGCTTTGCATTGAAGCTTACTAATGTTTGAGCTAAACCTTCATCCAAACACTTTTTTTTCATCAATTCTCTACATCCAAGCTTAGGCAATTGATTCTTTTGGCTGAATTGAAGCAAATTCTTGAAGTTGCTTTGATAATTCTCTAGATCTACCTTTGGTAAGTTGGGTTATTCATCTTTCACAATGTGATCTCTTGTTGATCTTTGGTTTGATTCATTGAGCATTATTTTATGATTCCATTGGTACTATTTTCTCATAATTTGATGGAACTTTCATGCTCAATTGGATCCATGATCGTAAGGTGTTTGATGGAAAGTTTGAACAAGAATTTTGCCTTTTGAAATGCTGATTTTCTATTTTTCACAGTGAGCAATCGATTGCTCTGATAGTGCAATCGATTGCACTAAGTGAATTTCGCACAAATTTTTGAAAACTTCACTATGCAAATCGATTTGAACTGTAGTGCAATCGATTTGCACATAAACATAATGCATTTTTTACCTTGTTTTGGGGAAGCTTTGATCCAAAATGCTTTTTCTACTCACTCCTTTTGATTATTGACTTGGATTGCAATTTTAAATGTCCAATTTCTCTTTAAATTCAATGGACTTTGGGTTGTAAATGAATTTGGATAAATGTTCATCAATTCAAATCTATCAAAGAGTGAATTATTTAATTCATTTTTGGTGCTTTAGATTAATGATATGTTTAATGCTTTAATCCATCTAGATGAGTGATTGAATTTAAAGATGAAAGAAATTTAAGGTAGTGATCCAAGTTATCTCATTATTCCCCTCCCTCTTCATCTTATCCCTTTCTTTTTTAAAGTGTGCTACATGTTAAGGGATGATGATCTCTATATCATTTATCCAAACATGAAGTACATAGATTTCTATTGACCGACCTCAAAATAGGTGTGAATTCTACATAACTCCACTTACGATTACTTATCATAGCGCTAAATTTTGTCTCGTTTCGAATAAATGATTGTGATCGGTGGATCTGGAACTGACTGTTTAACGCTGGTTCGCGAAATGTCGCGGAAGCAAGAGTCGCCACCGTCTTTTATTTTCTCCAAATGGAAAGGACAAAAGCACAGAAAAATTCCTTATAGAGATTGCTCTCGGTTCGGGAGGTAGATTATAGAAAGGGAAGGTGTTAGCACCCTTTCTATCCATGGTTATCCATGGGCTCTTAGATACTTGCTCATTTGTGTTTTCAAAAATGGTTTGTTTGCTTTTCAACTGTGGGTTTTAAAAAGTTTCTTTGAAAATTTTCAGTTCGACTCTTGTATCAGTCCTCAAGAGTGTTTGAAAAAATTGCTTTCGAAAGCTTTTTGAAAAGGTGTCGGTGTGAAAAGTATTTTTGATTTGTTTTGAAATTTAGAGCAAGTATCTAGAGTCGTCTACCTACCCTAAGGAATTCGTCTGTGTAAATGTCCTTTAAAGTAGTGCCATCCCACCATTGAGAGGTAGGTAGCACCACCGTTGGAGGTGTTCGGGTCAATTCGAGGTTCGGGACATGGTGATCACCAGAGCAATAGGAAGACACCTTAGAAGCTACCCTCATGCCAGGTTCCCGGATCATGAGGACTTACTAAGACATCCTCTACTCGACGATCACCTTTCGAGGCAAGGCAACAGTGAGGCGTACCCTAGGGGTGGTGTGTGCGATTCGTGTGTCGTTTTCATTTGTATTTGTCTTGTCATGTTATTGGTGATCTACGCTTGTTTTTATTTAAGGCCATTCATTCTTGCATACTTTGTTTAACAGTTAAAAGTTGCGAGGAAAATAAAATCTAAAGCTATTACAAATGGCGCGGGTCCACATCGCCAAAATTAACCAGGACCCGATTTGACAATAAATAAAAGCGAATAAAGAATTAAAAAGTGCGAGGAGTAAATGTTACAAAGCTTTGGGAGAGGTACATAATTATTTAAGTGACATAAAATAAATATGCGAATAAATAAGACATTAAGAACGTGGGCGTTGGACCCTTTTGCAAAATATTAAAATTAATGAGGAATTAAAATTAATGGGGAATTAAAATTAATATTGAAAGAAAGCAAGAATTTGTTTTTTGGTGTTTTTTAATGTTTTAAGATTTAATAGAAAAGAGAAAGAATTAATTAAAATTAACTACTAACCCTAATTCTAGTTATTTTTAATTTATTAAGAAATATATTGAATTTTAACCTAATTTAAACCTAAGTTATTTTCATGCCAATTTAATTACAAAAATAAATGAAATAAGTAATATTATTATAGAAGGGAAAATTAAAAGAAATAAAAACAATAATTAAACCTATTTCTACATTTTTTAGATTTTTTTATGAAAAGAATTAATATTGCAAACCCTAATTTAAACTAAATTTATTTACATGCATTTATTTATAAGAAAATATTAAAATAAAAATATTTATTATATTTTTTGTCTTTTCTGATTTTTTAGGCATTTTTTTTATATTTTGTAAAAATAATTAATTAAATCAAAACAATAAAGCAAATAAAACAATAATTGAAAATAAAATATAAAGAAAATATATAGAATTTGCAAACCAGGGGGGTTCAGTCCCAAATTAGGAGGTATGGATTCAGTAACTTGAGCCCAACTTTGCAAGGCCTGGTTGACTTTTGTGCAAGCGTGTGGCGCGTTGACCAGGGTGCAACGTGTTCTTTGAATCCCTGCCTTTGATTTGATCTCCCAGGACGCGTGGATGACTGGATTATGGAGGTGTACGCTGTGCCTTGACATTGAAAACACACATGAATTCCTGTGGAAAAATAATATGAAGAATAACGCAGACCTGGGGCTCGAACCCAGGTCATATACATTTCCAACGTTCTTGCTCGCCACTGGACCACTACAACGCATTTGTTATATAATAAACAAACAAACAATATAAAAGAAAGTGGGTTAATGCTTGGAAACGCGCACGAATTTTTAAACGTGCCAATCAGCTCTTGCCATGACTCCATCTTCTTCCTCATCCCTGTAATACAAAAAACAAAAGCAACGGTTTTTGAACCGTTCTGTAATGCACCATTAGAAAAAATAACGAATAGGCCATAAGGCCATATAAATTAAGCGCGATTGTTGTATCTTCTTCGTCCAGATGTACTGATTTGAATGGTATGGGTATGGAAGGCTAATTTTTCCTCGTTTCAAAATCCCCAAATTAAGGTCCTGTAAACCCTAGAATTCAAGCATGGTGAAATCGTGCATACAACATAAAAACGCAATTAAATGCATTGGTTAGTTTCAGGACAAGATAATGAACATGAATCCATGAATAAAATGCTGTAAAAATGCTTAAATCATGATGCACGATTATGAGTTTTTCTCTGTACAGTTCATGTTCGTTTTACCAATTCTTGGCGTTTTGATGGATGTTCTTGATTGCAATCGCTTCTGGACAACCTTAGCAAGCCAATGGAACAAGAATTGTGCCTTGAATCCACCTAAAAAGTGCTTTTCAGATTTGAGTTCTTAGAGAAAAAATTCAAGTTTGCAATGGTGTATTCTGAGCAGCTGCGTGTCCCTTTGCATTAGGGTTATGATTATGCTTATGTACTGAGTGCATTAGGTCAACAATATTGATCCAAATCTCTTGTATTCATGAATTGAAGATTTGATTTTTTAAGGATCTTTTTTCAATCTTTTTCCATGTGTTCTTGGGCAAATCATGATCTAATCAGTCCAATTCTTTCCATATTTGCATATACACGAAATATTGAGTCTAAAACATGTATAAAAAGATTGGTTTGGTTAAGTTAAATATTTTTCATATATTTAAATGATTTAAATGAATTAATATAAATAAAAACTCAAATAAATAAATAAAAAATGAGAAAATACTTCCCTTTGGGCCAAGTGGTCGTGCACATGTCATGGATGATGAATCATGGAAGAAAAATGGGCCCATTAGCAATTTTAGGTCATTTGAATCAATGTTGACTTTTCAAAATATCCAAAAATTTCCCAACTTCCACAAGGCATAACTTGCTCAATGTTTAAGCTTTTATCATGTTCTTTGACATTTTGGAAGGTCTTTGAGTCCTCTAACCAATGCCTTTGGTCCCATGTCATTTTGATTTACCAATCTCAAGTTATGGCCTTTGACTTAAAGTCCCTTTTTGTTGACTTTTGAAAATGACCTATAATGTTGAAATTGATAACTTTTTGTGAGAGCATTTCTTGGACTTGAAGTGTGAGGATGAGTTGTAGGAAATGTCTTTCTCTTCAAAATGAGCTTTGGATGGAATTTTTCTGATAATCCATGTGAAAGTTATGCCCTGGTCAATTTCAGTTGACTTTTTCAACTGTCCAAATAAGGAAACTTTTTTCATCTTGATGATTTCTGAGCCAAATTTTGAGAATCATGATCAAGCATTGATCAAATGATGTTTGTGGCTTCAAAATGATATGTTGACCAAAAATTTGAACTTTTGACTGCCAAATGACCATTTTGCCCCCTACAGTTGACTGTAGTGCAATTAGGGTTTTTGACTGTGCAATTTTGAGCTGAATGCCTTGAAACTTGATGTGAGGATGCTTGACCATATTTGTAGGCATGTGAGGCTTGATTGGCCCTTTGAAAACTTCATTTTCTTGATCAGGACACAAACCCTAGTTTTGACTGTATAGGAGATCTTTGACTGTACAACCCTTGGGGAATTTTGCAGCTTGGCTTGGCAATTTTCTTGGAGAATATGGGAGGGCAAATTTTGGGGTACAACAGTTGCCCCTGTTCAATCTTCTTAGACCTGAGGATGCAGATTGGCGGACGTGCCTTTGGTAATCCGAGGGTAGAAGATGATTGAACACTAGAGTGCCCAGAAATTTGCGCTCACATGGTAGCAGTGATGATGGGAATGGGCTTACAGATGCCATTTGGAGATTGATGAACAGGGTGATGGGCTTATAGATGCCATCTGGATGTTGATCGCCTAAGAGATTCCTTAGCGAGAACCTACATACCTGCAAAAGAAACATGAGTACCTGACACGTTGCAGGAGCTGGTTTTCAGATGCTTGGTACAGATGTGTCCTGACTGGTTACAGGAGCTGAGTCTAGAGCTTCAAACGGCGATGAATGAACCGGGGATAGTTACTAACTTGCATGAATGGTAAGAGAACCTTAGGTGATTTTAACTTCAACAACGCTCGTTGAGAAAATCTTGGGTGTCTTCTACTGGGATAAGAATCAGGGAGATCTTAGGGTCGATCTGACTGAACCAGAGAAGGCCTTTGACTGGATAAGCATCAGGAAAATCTTAGGGTCGATTTAACTGAACCGGACAAGGTCTTGGAATATCTTCAACTGGATAAGCATCAGGGATATCTTAGGGTCGATCTGACTGAACCAGAGAAGGCCTTTGACTGGATAAGCATCAGGAAAATCTTAGGGTTGATTTAACTGAACCGGACAAGGTCTTGGAATATCTTCAACTGGATAAGCATCAGGGAGATCTTAGGGTCGATCTGACTGAACCAGAGAAGGCCTTGAAATGTCTTCAACTGGAATAAGTGTCAGAACATCGCCATATCTGGTTCATATCTGGACTATATCTGGAAGGAAATCTGGAAGCAGCATCAGAACGTCACCATATCTGGTTTACATCTGAAACTATATCTGGAAGGAAATCTGGAAGCAGTATCAGAACGTCACCATCTCTAGTTTACATCTGAAACTATATCTGGAAGGAAATCTGGAAGCAGTATCAGAACGTCGCCATATCTGGGTCATATCTGAAACTATATCTAGAAGGAACTCTGGAAGCAGCATCAGAACGTCACCATATCTGGTTTACATCTGAAACTATATCTAGAAGGAACTCTGGAAGCAGCATCAGAACATCACCATCTCTGGTTTACATCTGAAACTATATCTAGAAGGAATTCTGGAAGCAGCATCAGAACGTCACCATCTCTGGGTCATATCTGAAACTATATCTAGAAGGAAATCTGGAAGCAGCATCAGAACGTCACCATCTCTGGGTCATATCTGAAACTATATCTAGAAGGGAATCTGGAAGCAGTATCAGAACGTCGCCATATCTGGGTCATATCTGAAACTATATCTAGAAGGAAATCTGGAAGCAGTATCAGAACGTCGCCATATCTGGGTCATATCTGAAACTATATCTAGAAGGAAATCTGGAAGCAGTATCAGAATGTCGCCATCTCTGGGTCATATCTGAAACTATATCTAGAAGGAAATCTGGAAGCAGTATCAGAACGTCACCATATCTGGTTTACATCTGAAACTATATCTAGAAGGATATCTGGAAGGAGTATCAGAATGTCGCCATATCTGGGTCATATCTGAAACTATATCTAGAAAGAATTGCGATAGTTGATAGTAGTCATTTTTGTATTGATCTTTTTCCTGAAAAGGCAAACATAATTGCATGCAAAATCATGATGCATGAACTGTATGTCTTCAAGATTAATGAGATTCGTGTAGTATGATGCATATGCATGCTATAATGTATGAAGATGTGATGCTTATGAATGTATTTTTGTCTAAGAAAATAAATCCTTGACGGGTGCCGGGAAGTCACTCCTGGGCTGATGTTGAAGAATAGGTTTTGCTTCCGTCGGGGATGATAGTTGCAAGAATTCTGATAGGAGAAGATAACTCTATTGGGGAATAAACTTGGCGAATGGGTTACTCTGCGGGGAGACAAATACTCTAGTAATCTTGCTGGGGAGCAATACTCTGTGGGGAGAGAGACACTCTGTTGATTGTTGATAGTAACTTGCTGATGATATCCTTGTTGTTGGAAGTGTTGATGGACTTCGCTGGGGTAAGAAGACTGTGTCGACGACGATCTTTCCGTGGCTTTTGGCTGAGGATAACCCAATTATATCCTGTTAGGGAAATAACTCTTTGAATAAAGCCGGGAGACGCATTCGTGCTCTGCGAGGATAAGCTTCCAAAATCAACTGGGGATAAGCTTACTGCTTGTGGAGATGGATTCCAACTTTCCTGGGGAAGCTGGATTGGACTCTCCTGGGGAAGTATTGAACTGTATTGGTTATGTTCTTCAACGGAACCTACCCTGATACCTTGGAGGATAGAACAATCAGATTGCTTAGACCACTCTTTATTGCCCCTGTTTCTATGGGGGAGGCACTTGTGGGGTGCTGATAGATGTTGATGGACAAACCTTCTTCTGGTAGACAGATGGCAGGACATAGTCGTACGCTTTAATCCCTAACTTTTGCCTGGACCGCCCTTTCGGGTTTTCAGTCCACCGGGATACCCATTTTTGCTCAAGTCGCCTTTTCAGGTTTTCGACTTGCCGGGTGTACAGATTTTTTCATTTCATCCCTTCATTTTGCCGGAACCCTTTTGGTTCGCCGGGAAGCCCTTATTTTTGCCTAGGTGTGTCAACCTAGCGGGTCTTTGATTTTGCGTAGTATTTTTCGACTATGTCCACGCTCTTAGAATGCAGGTAGGTGCCCCTGGCTGCTTGTGTTGCCATATTACCAGAAGGTGTCTGATCGTGCAAGATTCGTTGCTGGAGTGCCCCAAGTGACTCAGGCAGAGATTTGCCCCAGGCTTTTTGGCCATTTGAGAGATTCTCTGGATCTTGACTTAACTGCCCCAGATGGTAGACCATGATCATGCTGTGCCCCTTGATTGGAGATACTCTTGTTCATTAGACTTTCGTCATGTGAATTTCTATGCTGTTCAAACAAAAAGTCATATGCAAACAAAGTTATGTTAAAAATGCAAAGCTTATGTCTGTCTCGAAGATTTTGAAAATGCATTCTTTTTTCATAAAACAAGTGAATGTTTGTAAAACGTGATGTCAACTCCGTATTTACCGTAGGCCTTAAGGAGTCAGGATACCTTTCGTGACAGTATGCTTTCGAGCTAACCCATGCTTCAGCTAGGACTTTTGAGGGTTACAACGTGGCCTGGTTCACGGTTTAAGAAACAAAGGATAAAGGCTCAAATTATTTATACCCACCCGCTCTTCGTGATGTTCTCCAAACCTAAACTCAGTTGATCGTGCGTTAGACCTTGCTTGAGTCTTTGCTTTGATGTTCCAATAATGGTTCAGATGTTGATGATTTCTTTTGAATAGGCAGTCATTTTTTGCTTTGGTTGAGGGTTTGTGAGACCTCTTTCTTGATTTTTGTTATCCCTTTCTTTTTTTGCCTGAACTGTTTCCCCTTTTTGGAATTACAGTCAGCGGGATGCCCCAGTTTTGTAAGTCTCCTTCATAGGTTTTGACTTATTGGGTTTTTTATTTTGAGATAATGACTGCCTGTTCTTGTTGATTTATTCAGAACCATCACTGTCTTTTGTTTTGTAAGGACTCCTTTGGTGCCATTTGTTATGCACTTGGATCAAGCTGAGAGAACTACCCTGCCCCAGGTTATGATTAAGGGTTTTAATTTTCGAAAAGAAAAAACTCCTACTTCTTTGGCTCAGAGGGGTTGACGAGGGATTATCTTCCTTATAACTCCAGTGTTTAGGAATTGAAACAATGCCTGTACCTCATCAGCAGGGTCCGTTCAAAAGCATACTGTATATCGTGGTATCGTTTTCGTCATCCTCCCTCAAGAGGCTTAGCATTATAGATCAAGAGTTGACATCAGAAAAAAATATGAAGATAATTTGCGTATAGTGAATACGAATATATTGTTTCAGAACAGACATATGCGATGCATTAATGAAATAACAATGTTTAACATGAATAAATGTTTGAACAAAAGAAAATTGCAACTTGAACATTCGAATGAACAAAAATTTCCTAATCTCAGGGTTTGTCACTTCAAATAGTGCCTCCTGTAGGGATGGTAGAAGCACTCAGCCTGGCCATCTTGGGTGAATTCCACAGCTCCTTCCTCAATCAGATCCTGGATTTTATTCCTCAAAGTCCAACAATCCTCTGTAGCATGCCCCGGGCTGTCAGAATGATAAGCGCAGTGAGCGTTGGGGTCATACCTTGAAGGTGTCCTGATAGGATTCTTAGGAGGATCCTTTAGAGTTACCAAGTTCAACCTCAGCAGTTGTTGTAAGGCTTGAGGCAGCGACACGTTGAGCTTGGTGAATTGCCTTTTGGGCTTGTCTGGCTGATACTGAATTGGTGATGCTGAAGCTATATGAGGAGCTTTCTCCTTGCCTCTTTGTCTCAAAGATGGTCGAACGATGACTGGCTTTTTACCCTTAGATGTTTGCCTCAGTTGGTTACCCTGAAGCAGTTGGTTGACGAGAAACCGGAGCTCATCTTGTCTTTGAGCTAAACCTTGAATGGCATTCCTCTGCCCCAGCATCTGGACCTTCAATGCATCCACCTCAGCTTGTAGGTGTTTCAGCCGTTCGTCCTCAGTACTGTTCCTGACAAAGGTCTCCATGAGAAGTGTCCTTAGCTCCTCTTGCCCCTTGGATAGATTCAGAAGGATTTCCCCGAACCGAGTCTCTTGAGCAAGAAGGTCCTGGTTGTCTGGTTGGAAGGCCATTGCTGAAATAAACAGCGAGAAGGGTAAGTGACCTGCAAAGAACGGGTACCTGTAATGCAATGATATGTATGACATGCATGCAATGTTTTCAAGGATCCCGCAGGGTAAACAAGAAAATTGTTAGCATCGGAATTGGTAGCTTTGATTGAAGGAAACCCATGCTGTTGAGTATTCTTCTTGAAAGGTCAAAGGTTCACCATATCCAGTGGGTCATAGCCCCTGACTTTAGCCATCATGTCTGGTTTTGATTTCCAAACAACCTTGGTTAGGGAACCTCCTTCAGGAGTCAGAGCTCACCATAGCAAGTGGGTCATAGCCTCTGACAACTTTGTCTAGAGGAAAATAAATCCTCTTTGCCCCTTGCTGGGATAGTTGATTTACCATGACCTGCATCACAAACCCTTGAGATCCTTGAAATGGATTAGTCTTTTTTTTTTGTGCAGGATGTATGCAATGGTATGATGTCATGCTATGCATGGGGTAATGTAAGTAACCCTGTTATGAGTCCCCATCAAGGACCAAAAACAAAACCTGCAAGAAACTTAGCAAACCCTGTTACGAGTCCTAATTAAGGACTATGAACAAAACCTGCAAGAAACTCGAGTGTCAGACAACAAGCATGCAAGTAGTCAAGTACGAAGGCACACAAGTCACACAAGAGAAACCCTTAGAGTTTAGGCCAGCATGGGGTCTGGGTAGTACCCTCTTGAAGTTGGTGGGTTCAACCTGTCCTAATCAAAGTAACCGGGTTCTAAGGGTCCCAATATCACGGGATTGCTTTCATTGTTCATCGTTTCGATTTAGCCACTGAACTGGCGACCGAAATATTCCAGGAAAGCAACCCTCAATTGAGTGTAGTATCGAGTATCAACCAACCTCGGACTGCACCAAAGTCAGTTATCTCACTACCCTAAAGAGGCCAAGATGGTTCAATTAAGGTTCCTAAGGTCAGTTGATGCTTCACGACACCACGCGGAGGCCCCGTACTCTCCTTGACTGAACTCAAGGGTTACCGGTACACACCAAAGTGCCACATCAATGTAGCAGACTGTTTCAACCATGTCGGTATACCCCGCACAGTTCCCTCACAGCCTTGTTGCTACTTTCTAAGAAGGTATCCCCCAGATCCGGGTTTAGGATCTATAGAACTCCCAAGCAACCCACAATTTAAAGCATACAAGGAAAACATTTGAAAACACAGTTATGAACTAGCCCTAAGGTACACCCCACTTTAAGTATAATTCCCCAGCAGAGTCGTTAGTTCTGTGATCGGTGGATCTGGAACTGACTGTTTAACGCTGGTTCGCGAAATGTCGCGGAAGCAAGAGTCGCCACCGTCTTTTATTTTCTCCAAATGGAAAGGACAAAAGCACAGAAAAATTCCTTATAGAGATTGCTCTCGGTTCGGGAGGTAGATTATAGAAAGGGAAGGTGTTAGCACCCTTTCTATCCATGGTTATCCATGGGCTCTTAGATACTTGCTCATTTGTGTTTTCAAAAATGGTTTGTTTGCTTTTCAACTGTGGGTTTTAAAAAGTTTCTTTGAAAATTTTCAGTTCGACTCTTGTATCAGTCCTCAAGAGTGTTTGAAAAAATTGCTTTCGAAAGCTTTTTAAAAAGGTGTCGGTGTGAAAAGTATTTTTGATTTGTTAAGAAATTTAGAGCAAGTATCTAGAGTCGTCTACCTACCCTAAGGAATTCGTCTGTGTAAATATCCTTTAAAGTAGTGCCATCCCACCATTGAGAGGTAGGTAGCACCACCGTTGGAGGTGTTCGGGTCAATTCGAGGTTCGGGACATGGTGATCACCAGAGCAATAGGAAGACACCTTAGAAGCTACCCTCATGCCAGGTTCCCGGATCATGAGGACTTACTAAGACATCCTCTACTCGACGATCACCTTTCGAGGCAAGGCAACAGTGAGGCGTACCCTAGGGGTGGTGTGTGCGATTCGTGTGTCGTTTTCATTTGTATTTGTCTTGTCATGTTATTGGTGATCTACGCTTGTTTTTATTTAAGGCCATTCATTCTTGCATACTTTGTTTAACAGTTAAAAGTTGCGAGGAAAATAAAATCTAAAGCTATTACAAATGGCGCGGGTCCACATCGCCAAAATTAACCAGGACCCGATTTGACAATAAATAAAAGCGAATAAAGAATTAATAAGTGCGAGGAGTAAATGTTACAAAGCTTTGGGAGAGGTACGTAATTATTTAAGTGACATAAAATAAATATGCGAATAAATAAGAAATTAAGAACGTGGGCGTTAGACCCTTTTGCAAAATATTAAAATTAATGAGGAATTAAAATTAATGGGGAATTAAAATTAATATTGAAAGAAAGCAAGAATTTGTTTTTTGGTGTTTTTTAATGTTTTAAGATTTAATAGAAAAGAGAAAGAATTAATTAAAATTAACTACTAACCCTAATTCTAGTTATTTTTAATTTATTAAGAAATATATTGAATTTTAACCTAATTTAAACCTAAGTTATTTTCATGCCAATTTAATTACAAAAATAAATGAAATAAGTAATATTATTATAGAAGGGAAAATTAAAAGAAATAAAAACAATAATTAAACCTATTTCTACATTTTTTAGATTTTTTTATGAAAAGAATTAATATTGCAAACCCTAATTTAAACTAAATTTATTTACATGCATTTATTTATAAGAAAATATTAAAATAAAAATATTTATTATATTTTTTGTCTTTTCTGATTTTTTAGGCATTTTTTTATATTTTGTAAAAATAATTAATTAAATCAAAACAATAAAGCAAATAAAACAATAATTGAAAATAAAACATAAAGAAAATATATAGAATTTGCAAACCAGGGGGGGTTCAGTCCCAAATTAGGAGGTATGGATTCAGTAACTTGAGCCCAACTTTGCAAGGCCTGGTTGACTTTTGTGCAAGCGTGTGGCGCGTTGACCAGGGTGCAACGTGTTCTTTGAATCCCTGCCTTTGATTTGATCTCCCAGGACGCGTGGATGACTGGATTATGGAGGTGTACGCTGTGCCTTGACATTGAAAACGCACATGAATTCCTGTGGAAAAATAATATGAAGAATAACGCAGACCTGGGGCTCGAACCCAGGTCATATACATTGCCAACGTTCTTGCTCGCCACTGGACCACTACAACGCATTTGTTATATAATAAACAAACAAACAATATAAAAGAAAGTGGGTTAATGCTTGGAAACGCGCGCGAATTTTTAAACGTGCCAATCAGCTCTTGCCACGACTCCATCTTCTTCCTCATCCCTGTAATACAAAAAACAAAAGCAACGGTTTTTGAACCGTTCTGTAATGCACCATTAGAAAAAATAACGAATAGGCCATAAGGCCATATAAATTAAGCGCGATTGTTGTATCTTCTTCGTCCAGATGTACTGATTTGAATGGTATGGGTATGGAAGGCTAATTTTTCCTCGTTTCAAAATCCCCAAATTAAGGTCCTGTAAACCCTAGAATTCAAGCATGGTGAAATCGTGCATACAACATAAAAACGCAATTAAATGCATTGGTTAGTTTCAGGACAAGATAATGAACATGAATCCATGAATAAAATGCTGTAAAAATGCTTAAATCATGATGCACGATTATGAGTTTTTCTCTGTACAGTTCATGTTCGTTTTACCAATTCTTGGCGTTTTGATGGATGTTCTTGATTGCAATCGCTTCTGGACAACCTTAGCAAGCCAATGGAACAAGAATTGTGCCTTGAATCCACCTAAAAAGTGCTTTTCAGATTTGAGTTCTTAGAGAAAAAATTCAAGTTTGCAATGGTGTATTCTGAGCAGCTGCGTGTCCCTTTGCATTAGGGTTATGATTATGCTTATGTACTGAGTGCATTAGGTCAACAATATTGATCCAAATCTCTTGTATTCATGAATTGAAGATTTGATTTTTTAAGGATCTTTTTTCAATCTTTTTCCATGTGTTCTTGGGCAAATCATGATCTAATCAGTCCAATTCTTTCCATATTTGCATATACACGAAATATTGAGTCTAAAACATGTATAAAAAGATTGGTTTGGTTAAGTTAAATATTTTTCATATATTTAAATGATTTAAATGAATTAATATAAATAAAAACTCAAATAAATAAATAAAAAATGAGAAAATACTTCCCTTTGGGCCAAGTGGTCGTGCACATGTCATGGATGATGAATCATGGAAGAAAAATGGGCCCATTAGCAATTTTAGGTCATTTGAATCAATGTTGACTTTTCAAAATATCCAAAAATTTCCCAACTTCCACAAGGCATAACTTGCTCAATTTTTAAGCGTTTCTCATGTTCTTTGACATTTTGGAAAGGTCTTTGAGTCCTCTAACCAATGCCTTTGGTCCCATGTCATTTTGATTTACCAATCTCAAGTTATGGCCTTTGAATTAAAGTCCCTTTTTGTTAACTTTTGAAAATGACCTATAATGTTGAAATTGATAACTTTTTGTGAGAGCATTTCTTGGACTTGAAGTGTGAAGATGAGTTGTAGGAAATGTCTTTCGCTTCAAAATGAGCTTTGGATGGAATTTTTCTGATAATCCATGTGAAAGTTATGCCCTGGTCAATTTCAGTTGACTTTTTCAACTGTCCAAATAAGGAAACTTTTTGCATCTTGATGATTTCTGAGCCAAATTTTGAGAATCATGATCAAGCATTGATCAAATGATGTTTGTGGCTTCAAAATGATATGTTGACCAAAAATTTGAACTTTTGACTGCCAAATGACCATTTTGCCCCCTACAGTTGACTGTAGTGCAATTAGGGTTTTTGACTGTGCAATTTTCAGCTGAATGCCTTGAAACTTGATGTGAGGATGCATGACCATATTTGTAGGCATGTGAGGCTTGATTGGCCCTTTGAAAACTTCATTTTCTTGATCAGGACACAAACCCTAGTTTTGACTGTATAGGAGATCTTTGACTGTACAACTCTTGGGGAATTTTGCAGCTTGGCTTGGCAATTTTCTTGGAGAATATGGGAGGGTAAATTTTGGGGTACAACAATGATCATCTGTGGCCCAAACTTATGTTTGCAAGCCCAAGTATGTTAATTTGATCCCTTTGATCCAATAACCTTGAGATTCATTTTTAGGAGGCTTTGGTTCTATCAATCCTCCAATGGATCTTCATCAATTTTGGTCAACGTGGATCACTTAAACATCGTCGATCATTAAATGTTACCTTGAGGATTTTAAATGGATGATATACTTGATAAAAAGCAAATGCAACTTGTTGTTGAGAGGCTTTGGTTCTACCAATCCTCTAATGAGTTCCAAATGCAAGTTTCAAGATGGTCATCCAACTAACCACTAATTTCTAACAATTGACTTTATTTTATGCTTTTATTTTTATGTACCATTTACTTTAGCATTTACATTTCATGCTATTTTCATCTCTGCTCACTTAAGCATTTACTTTTATGCCATTTTTATTTTGCTCACTTGAGTTTTTCTTTTCCTTTTGAAGATACTTAATAATCAACATGAACTATAAAAAACATTAATGATACTTGGACTATTTGGTTACTATCCTTGGCATTATGAAGTATTGGACTTCTTGGACTTAGGATTAAAGACCTTGATCATATGTTAGATACCTTGTGACCTTAATGGATATTTTGTCTGGAGCTCTTGAGTTTTACCTCAAGACATTGGGTTATTTGTTTTTTTTATGTGCAGGTTATTCTTATTACATACTTTGTCTGTAATTTGGAATTCATCTGTATACAACTGTTAATCTGCCCAATTGTTTTAAAGACTTAATACACTTGAAGTTTGGTTCTCTCAAGAGGTTTAGTATCCTTGCTTGGTTTCAATCCAAAGAATGGGAATTCTATCTTGGATCATATTGACAAGTGTTGGCTTCTTGTTGGTTAGATAGTTCTCTTCCTTATCTTTTACCTTATGCTTTAGGATAGTCCCTTCATCTTTCCCATCATCTTTAATTTTCAAAATCTTCTCATCTTTTTCAAAACCTTCTTTGTTTATAAACTCGAATCACTTTCATAATAAACCTCGACTTTGTTGAGTGCCTTTTCTTTTAAAACTTCTTTTCTGTAAACAAACTTCAATTTACTTAATCATACTTCGACATCTTTCAAAATTAACAAAAACACTTCAACTCATTCAAACTCTTTGTGCGCTCGAGCACCCATTTTACCCTTCAAGCCTTTTTTCCAGATGAGATATGATTCATTGATAGTCGAGCAATATTCTCCTATCCCCATGGTTATAAAGGTGTCTCCTTTTCCACTTGAGTGCTAGAGGCGTTCTCAAACCCTCACTCTTGCTGAAGCAGGGTCCATCTTTCCCACACCTTGTGGGCGTTAGTCGAGATTTATCTCCTAACAATGACGACTTGTCTCTTCGTTTAAAATCAATCAACAGACAAGTCTTTTCTAGATGAACTACGAAGCTATGACTTTCCCATTGCATGAGGGAGTACGTAGGAACTAAGTCTTACGACCCAAGGCGAGCAAGAAAAATAATTATAAAAACAACATTCTCTTTTGTTTACAAATACTCATTCATTGTTTTCCTTTAGCAAGTAAACCTTTATATGAAACTCCTTTTAAAATAAACCTAACAAAGTGGATCCTACGGAGTACCGTTGATGCTTAGGATGATAATACCTTCCCTTTGCATAACCGACCCTCGTACCTCGATCTCTGATCTTTTACTTCATTGTGGGTTTTGTTCGCTTTTTTCCCATTTCCCTTTGGAAACAATAAAGTGTGGTGGAGACTTCATTGTGTTGAGATAAGTCAATTGATGGCTTAATCTCAAATCTTTACCGCTACATTTCTTTTCCTATTCATCACTGTCGCAATTTAGTTCATCTCTGCTACGTCTTCGATGGCGGTGGCGATTTGCTTCACGACACCTATGTGCATGTCTACTATATTTATTCCTTATGTATTTTATAATGATTATGATTTACTCACCCTTTCTACTTGGAAAGGTTGCCTCTATCCATGGGTAACTTGAAGGTGATCAGGATTAGCTCGTCGAAGCATTAGAGGATACCTTAGAAGTGTGTTTATTTTCTTTTTGTTGAGTAGAGTGGGTCTTGCTCTGATATGTAACATCGGGGATAGGATAGTTTAAATTATGAACTTTATGTTCTTTGTTTTGTTTCTAAAGATGTTGGATTACCTTTCATGGTACCCGAGTTGTTTTAAATTCTCTTTATGAATCATGAAGTATGATGAAGTTTTATAAAGTATTATAATAAGATGTTTTGGACTATGAATTCCACTGCGAGAAGTATGAATATTTCTATTGATTACTACCCAATAAGTATTTATCTTAAATAATTTTTCAACTCTTGTTATGGAGCCGGAGTATGTTTTGCATGACGTTTACATGAGGATGTGACGCGCTTTTCTGGTTTTGAATTGTTTTATTTTCATAAAAATACATGTGAAATATATGTGGGTTTAGAATGGTATTACACATGTCAACTTTGATCTACTTATTAAACTAGTTGCAAAAGATTTAGTAATTGGTCTAGCTAAAATAATGTTTTCAAAAGATCACCTATCTGATGCATGTCAAAAGGAAAAATAAAGAAGAGTCTCTTTTAAATCTAAAAATGTTGTTTCAATGTCGAGACCTCTTGAGCTCCTTCATATGGATTTATTTTGATCATCACAGACCAAAAGCATAGGTGGAAACTACTATGGTTTTGTAATTATAGACGATTACTCTAGATTTTTCTTGGACTATTTTCTTACGTAGAAAATATGAAACATCTGTGGCTTTTACATGTTTTTCCATGTTACCCCAAAATAAATTGAATTCTAAAATTGTTGTTATCCAAATCGATCATGGAGGTGAATTTGAAAACCACCTTTTTGAATAATATTGTGATAAATTTGGTATTGAACATAACTTTTTAGCTCCTATAACTCCACAACAAAATGGTGTTGAGGAGCGTAAAAATCGTGTTTTAGAGTAGTTGGCAAGAATAATGCTCAATGGTTGTGGTTTACCAAAATATTTTTGGGTCGGTGCTATTAGCACGGTATGTTATATCTTAAATAAAGTGCTTATTCGTCTTATTCTTGACAAAACTCCTTTTGAACTTTTAAAAGGTAGAAAACCAAATTTATCGCATCTTTATGTATTTGGATGTAACTTATTTATTTTAAATAATGGAAAGGATAATGTTGGGAAATTTGACACGAAAACCGATGAAGGTATCTCTCTTGATACTCACAATCTAGTAAATCATATAGAGTTTATAGTGTTTATAACAAAAGATTACATATTTTTGAAGAGTGGGTTCATGTTACTTTTGATGCGTCTTGCCCAAATAGTGTTGGGAAAGATATTTATTTTTATGGTGTAGGTGCATCTACGGAAGACATACTCAAGGATACCGAAAAAGGAATTGATCAACCTAAAGTGGTGGACATTGAGAAGTAAGAAGATGACAACCAATAAAATAAGGATGATGAAAGTCAACAAGAAGATGACGGTCTTCCATTTGAATGGAGAACCTCCAAGGATCATCCAATTGGTGACATTATTAGTGACATCACAAAATGGGTAACAACATGCTCTAAGATAAGTAATTTTTGTTATCACCATGCGTACGTATCACAAGTTAAACCTAAAAACGCAAAGGATGAATTACTTAATGAGCATTGGCTTATGGCCATGCAAGAAGAATTGAATAAATTTGAAATAAATGACGTTTGGGACATTGTCCCCCATCCACAAAATTATCAAGTTATAGGCACACGATGGGTATTTAGGAATAAAATTGATGAACATGACGTTATAACAAGGAATAAGGCACGGCTAGTGGCTCTAGGGTATAATTAAGAGGAAGGCATTGATTATAAGGAGACTTATGCTTTGGTTGATCGACTCAAGGCTATATGGATTTTACTAGCATATGTGTTGTACCCCAAAATTTTCCCTCCCATATTCCTCAAGATTTGTCAAGAATGATCTTCAAATTGCTCAAAATGGCTCAAGGGTTGTACAGTCAAATCACCTCCTAAGGCAGTCAGTTCAAGATTAGGGTTTTGGTTCTTTCAAGGAATTTGGGGTTTTCAATGGTTCAATCAAGTCTCATAGGCCTATATACATTCTCAAACACCTACATGCCAAGTTTCAAGACTCACAGTGCCGGTTTGCACAGTCAAAAGCCCCATTTGATCTACAGTCAACTGCAAGGACAAAATGGTCATTTTGCAGTCAAAAGTCGGAATTCTTGGTCAACATCTTATTTTGAGTTCACAATCATCATTTGATGAAGTCTTGATCATGATCCCACAAGAATAGCTCAAAAATCATCAAGATGCAAAAGTTACTATTTTTGGACAGTAGAAAAGTCAATTGTACTTTGACAAGGGCATAACTCTATCATGGTTTATCAGAAAAATCCCATCCAAAGCTCATTTTGACGAGGATGCAATTTCCTACAATCCATCTTCACACCCCAAGATCAAGAAATGCTCTCACAAAAAGTTACAAATTTTTACATTATAGGTCAATTTCAAAAGTCAATAAAAGTACACTTTGAGTCAAAGGCCATAACTTGAGATTGGTAAATCCAAATGACATGGGACCAAAAGCATTGGTTGGAGGACTTCAGGGGATTTCCAAAATGTCCAAGAACATGGTCATATGATCAAAATTGAGCAAGTTATGCATTGGAGAAGTTGGGCAATTTTCATGAATTTGCAAAAGTCAACTTTGCTCAAAACACCTTCTTTTTGCTAATGGGCCTCAACTCTCTTTTTGAAACTTCACCCATGACCTGTGCACGACCCACCAAGTTAAATTGGATTTATTTTCTTAAATTTATTGATTAAATGGATTTTTAATACATATTAATTCATTTAATTAATTTAAATTATAATAAAATAGAAGATTTGATTCTTAAATCTATTTGTGAACCAAATGTGATCCAAATATGCTGACAAAGCAATTCCAATTCGTGCACAAGCTAAAAGATACAAAAATATCCAATTTTGCCAACTTGTTCAATCATGAAAAATCAAGAATATTTGATTTATCAATCAAAGATTCAATCTTCAATGCACATGGGTATGGATCCAAATTTTGACCTAAACTGATTCCCTTATATGCAAGCAAGCCAAGCATAACCTAATACATGACTGAAGGACTGCAGAACGACCATACGAATTTCAAGAAATTCCAAGAAAAATCAAAACTTGTTCTTGCAATCTAGGCCAATTCAAGGTGCCTTGTCCATCCAAACACATTGCAGGAGGTACCAGGAGTGATTTGCAATCAAATTCAAGCACCAAAGCTCAAGGAATCACGAAATACCATCCCACGGTTTGCAATTCTAATTCAAAATCGTATCTCTTAATTCATATGCATTTGACATGTTTTTGTGATTGATTTGTGTTGCTAGAGATTATACAAAGCTAATGGAATGACTGAATTGAACCATAGTGCCCTAAACCAAGAGATGCCATGATTGAATTTCTAGGGTTTTCAAGCTTTCAAATAGGGTTTTCCAAACCATGAAAAATTGGAACCAATGGGATACATGGTTGAATTTGTGAGACCAAGACGATTCCAACACATACCTCGCGAAATATTTCTTTTTGCTCTGTGTCTATTCGCTATTTTTTGTGCAGGAAGTAGTGGAGGTTAAAAACCCCCGCTATCTGATTCTATTTTGTGCAGAACCAAGGTTGAAGATGATGACGTGTTTTCATCTGGTTCGCGTGTTTAAATCTTAGCGCATTTTTTTATAATTCCAGCATATTTATTTGTTTGCTAATATATTCATTATTATTTGATCCAATTACAAAAGAGGCATGATGGTGTAGTGGCAGAGGCGAACGTCCAATGAGCAATGGGACCTGGGTTCGAATCCCAGGTCCCCCAAAATCTTGTTTATTTTTCTCCTTCAGGTATTCATATGCAGTTTGCAAAGGGAGGTCAACCATACACCTCAAATCCCAGTGCGCCAGATGTCTCCAAACCTAGATCCAATGGTCATGAATGAAGGATCATCATACTCCCTAGTCAATGCATGCGTGTGAGATCCTGGAAAGTCAATGAGGCTGAAGCATAATGGGCCTGGGAAATTGTTGATTCTACCTCCAAAATTGGGCCCAAACCCCCTGAGTTTGCCTCTTTTATTTTTTCTTTCATTATATTTTTTATTTTACTTGATTTATTTTCTTAATTAATTACTAACAAAAATAATTAACATTTTCTTAATAAAATCAGAAAACAAAAAAATATAATATTTTTATTTATTAAATTTAATTAGTTTATTTTGTAAATAAATATTAACATAATTTGTTTAGTTTTAATTAGGCATAATATTAATATTTTTGCAATAAATAAAAATTGGTGTAGAATTAGGTTTTTAATATATTTAATCAGTTTTTTTTAATTAATTTCCTTAAACATTAAAAAACCCAAAAAATATCTTTTTTTCATTTAATTAATTTTGGTTTAAATTCATTTAGTTCAAAATAACAAAAAAAATCTCTTTCTTTCCTAAAAAGGGTCAAAACCCTAAAACTCTCTGATTTAATTTTTCTCGCGCGTATTATTTTTGATTCATATTTTGATCCATATAATTGTATTTGCTCCGAGGATGTAATAGTTTTAATTAGGACTTTTTATCGCTTTTATTTATTTTCCGCAATTTACTTTTTCAAGGGTTTGTTTTTGGCGATGTAAATACTCGATGCCTTGTAATAGCTTAGTTTTATTTTCCGCAACCATTAACTGCTAGATGTATGAATAATAGGCTATGCATGACAAGATCTATCTTAACTTAAAATCAACCGTAGCTCACCATAACATGTACAAAGATAACATAACTGAAAATTGACACATTTGCACATGCCACTCCTAGGGTACGCCTCACTTGGTTACCTCGAACGTGGTCATTGAGTATAGGAAGTTTTAGAGGTCGCCCTCCTGTCTAAAGATCAAAGTTGCCTCGAAACGGTTGCCTCGGATGAAAATGATCTAAGACATTAGGGTTACCGCTAAGGCGTCCTAACATTGCTTTAGTGACCACATGTCCCTTAATCGAATTGACCCGAAAACTCCAACGACGGTGCTACATACTCCTCAATAGTGGGATAGCACTGTCTAAAGGACATTTATACAGTTTAATTCCTTTTGAGTAGGTAGAGGTTCTCAGGTACTTGCTCTTTCAAAACAAAATAAATCTTTCACACTTACACTTTTCAAACAAAGCTTTCAAAAACACTTCATACACTCTTGAGGACAGAAACAAGAGTTAAATCGAAGTTTTCAAACAAAACTCTTTTCAAAACCCACGAACACAAGAAAAGAAAAACTTTTTGAAAACACAATGAGCAAGTACCTAAGAGCCCGTGGATAACCACAGATAGAAAGGGTGCTAACACCTTCCCTTTCTATAATCTACCTCCCGAACCCGAGAAACATCTCGAAAAGGAATTTTTCTGTGCTTTTGTCCTTTCCTTGTTGGATAAAATAAAAGACGGTGGCGACTCTTGCTTACCGTGACATTTTGCAAAAACAAACGCAAACGCGAACCAGCATTAAAAAACCGTCAGTTCTATTTCCACCGATCACAAAACTGGCGACTCTGCTGGGGAAATTTATGAGTGAGGTGTACCTTAGGATTAGATCACTTGTGTTTTCAATTGTATGCTTTGTATACTTTAAATTTTGTGGGCCTGTATCGGAGTTTTATAGATCCTAACCCGGATCTGGGGGTACCCTTATTTAGGTAAGTAGCAATAAACTGTGAGGGATCTGTCCGGCGTAGACCGACACGGATGAAGCAGTAGCTACGTTGGTGTGACACCTTGGTCTGTACCGATATCCCTTGTGTTGGAACGAGGAGAATGTGGGTCTTCTGAGGAGTCATTAAGCATCAAATGACCTTAGAACCTTAAATTGACCAACTTGGCCATAGAACAGTAGCAGTATGCTACACTCATTGAGACTAAACTCTCGCAATGGTTCCGGCCGCAAGAAAAGGTTGCCAAACTGGAATTATGACCGATTGAGGGTAGTCAGTGATATTGAGATCCTCTAGAACCCGATTACTATTTTTAGGACAGGTCTTAACCAACTGAAACTGAAAGAGGGTAGTACCTAAACTTCATGCTAGCCTGAAATCTAAGGGCTCTTTTGTGTGACTTGTGTGCCTTTACCATGTTTGCCTTTTGTGAATAATTGTGGTGTGCCTTTACCATGACATCATAACATCATAACATTGCATACATCCTGCATAAGGACTAACCCATTTCAAAGACAAGAAGGTTTCATATTTGCTCTGTTTTGTAGGACATCATGATGCCCATGCGTAGGAATACTATCCGGCTCAACTTTGTTCAACCACCTACATTGCTTAAAGAGTTGGTTTTCAGGATTCCAGACACTACTTCCTTCATCAGGAGGCATGGTTCTCTTCTCAGTTTAGTCACCTCAAAGTGGGACCAACAAATGACGAGTGTCCTGGTCCAGTTTTATGATCCGCTATACCATTGCTTCACCTTTCAAGACTTCCAGCTGGTCCCTACCCTGGAAGAATTCTCTGAGCTGCTTGGTATCTCTGTTTTGGAGCAGACTCCATTTACTGGTTGGGAAAAGACTCTCAGGCCTGAAGAGATTGCTGCAGCCCTTCACTTGACCAAAGAGGAGGTAATGGCTAACTGGGAGACTAGAAGTGGAGTTAAGGGATTTTTGGCTAAGTTTCTGGTTGGCAAAGCTAATTGTTTCTGGGATGACTTAGACTTCAAAGCGTACGAGGACATTCTAGCTCTCTTAATCTATGGTCTGGTATTGTTTCCAAATCCTGACACCTTTGTTGATGTTAATGCCATAAGAATCTTCATCTCTCGGAACCCTGTACCCACTCTCTTGGGTGATATCCTTCATCAGCTATATACTCGTACTGCCCGAAAACGGGGAACTTTGATGTGTTGTGCTCCTTTATTGTCGAGGTGGTTTATTTCGCACCTCCCTAAGTCCGTACTGAAGAACAAAGAAGGAAGGGGCTGGGCTCATAGGATAATGTCTCTTACTAATAATGACATTATTTGGACTCTCAGAGGCTTGGATGAGGTGGCCGTCATTGATCGTTGTGGAGAGTATCCTAATGTTCCATTGATCAGAACCCATGGAGGAATCTCTTATAACCCATGTTTAGCTCTCCGTCAGTTTGGAAGAGCCGGAAGAAAAGGGCCTCATGAGATGTTGATACCTCATATCATCTTTGATTTTCAGGGAGATAGCGACGAGCTGCGTCGTAGATTCATCAGGGCTTGGGATAGAGTTCACAAATCTGACCCACATGAGTTGGGACCAAAGACTTCTCTACCAATGGAGTCATATTTCAGATGGGTCCGCATCCGTGCCCAGAAGTTAGGTATGCCATACGAAGCTGTCAGGCCTATTACTCTTGAAATTGCTGATAAACACGGGGTTCCTCCAACTATTCTCCATCCTCATACGCCCACCGATATTGGCACACTGAAAAGGTCTTGGGCGCAACTGCAGGAAGAACGGGACTCTTATCGAGAGAGGTTCAACAAACAAGAACAGAAGATCCAGAAGCTGACTAAGCAATTGGAGAATGAGCGGATCCTGAATGATTATATCCGCACTGAGAAGAAGAGGCCATGGGAGCATTGATGGACCTTTGATGATTTCTTTTACGGTTTTATTTACTTTCTAGTATTTCCATTCTTGTAACGCCTAAGGGAAATTTGTTGAACAGTTTAAATTCTGGATTTAAATATAATAAAGTGTGTTTCCTTTCTTGTCTACAAATTTGAATCCCGATTGTCTTTGAAAACATAAATCATACCATTTCATCTCATGCACTGCATAAACATGTACCCTTTTTACAGGTCGCTTATCTTCTTCGCTGTTGATTTCAGCAATCATCATGTCTACTGAACCTTCCACTGAGCAAGCTATCAAGGCCCTCCAGGCCTAGAATGCCCAGTTCCAAGAGTTGGTTATGAGCCTAGCCAAGGGTTAACAGGATTTGAAGACCCTGATTCTGAAAGAGAGGAAGAAGAAGAAGAAGAGGATTGTCCTGTTCAACATTGGACGCAGGTTTGGAAATGGACTGCAGAATGAGGTTGATCTGACCACCTCATCTGTAGGGAAAGACAGTCCACAAGAGAGAAGGGTTCCTAGCCCCATAGTCTCTGACAACGAGACGAATTATAATGAAGAACAGTATCCTCCTACTGAGGATAGGTACAAACAGTTGGAGGACCGCTTGAGTGCTATGGAGATACAGAACGTGCCCGGGCTGGACTTCAGAGACCTAGGTTTATCCTCTGGGGTGGTGATTCCCCATAAGTTTAAGGCACCTGCCTTTGCCAAGTATAACGGAGCCTCCTGTCCAAAGCTGCACCTCCGGTCATATGTAAGGAAGATCCAGCCTTACACAGTTGATAAGAATTTGTGGATCCATTTCTTTCAGGACAGTCTTTCAGGGACTCAGCTCGAGTGGTTCTATCAGCTGGATGGAGCCAGTATCCGTAACTAGGAAGATTTGGCTACTGCGTTCTATAAGCAGTATCAATATAATTCCGACCTCGCTCCTACGCGTACCCAACTCCAGGTTATGTCAATAGGGACGGGTGAAGGATTTAAAGAGTATGCTCAAAAATGGAGAGACCTTGCTGGAAGGGTGCAGCCACCTTTAACTGATCGTGAACTGGTTGATATGTTTTTGGGGACCCTGTCTGGTCCATTCTTTAATCATTTGATTGTAAACTCTTCAGCCGGGTTTACAGACCTTATCTTGACTGGTGAGAGAATTGAAGCTGGTATCAAGGCTGGGAAGATACAGAAGGGTGCCTCATCGAGCACAGAGAAGAAGCCGTTCAAGAAAGAATCCAGTGCTGTCTACGGTTCAAGAAGACAGAATAGACTGGAACACTGCCAAGCTGTCAACGCGGTGGTTATTTCAAAACTTGCTGGTGCTCCTCAACATCACAACTAACAAAGGGGTGAGAGACCTCGAAGGCAATTCACTCGCCACAGTATGACCTTGTCCCAGATATTTCCGCAGTTACTGACAACCAATCTGGTGACTCTAAAAGAAGCTTTGAAGATTTCAAACACAACATCCCCAAAGTACAATCCTAACGCCCGCTGCGCTTATCACTCTGACAGCCCGGGGCATAATACGGATGATTGTTGGGCTTTGAAGAATAAGGTTCAGGACCTAATCAATGAAAAGGAGATTGAGTTCGAGGCGCCCGAGAGGCCTAATGTTGTGACTGCTCCCATGCCTAAACATGGAGTAAATGCTGTAGAGGAAGACTTGTTTGTAGCCTCTATGGATGACATTGTTACCCCGCTGATGACCGTCAAGAGGAACCTGTTGCTAGCCGGTTTATTTCCGGGATGTGGTGAAGGTTGCCATCTGTGTTCTGTTTCGCCCACTGGTTGCCCATCTTTGAAGTCAGGCATCCAAAACCTGATGGATAATAAGGAAATCCTGTTTGAGAAGATTGCTATTCCTGCCACCCCTACTGAAGAAGTTTCCATTATTACCATTTTCAACAATTCTCCCAAGGCTCCCTCGAGGAAGCCTGTCATAATTACGCCTGTTCAGAAGATTGCACCCATAATCATCACTGTTCCGGGGCCTATTCCCTACACCTCTGACAAAGCTGTCCCGTGGCACTATGGGGCAGATGTTTATGTTCTTGGAGTTAAGCAAGAGTTTGATACTAATACCGGCGTCAGCAACATTATCGGGCCTGCTAAAGTCACCCGCAGTGGTAGACTTTTCTCACCTGATATTGCGCCACCAACCGTCCGAAGACCTATTGTCATCACACCTGCAAATGTGCCTAATGCCATTCCTGATCAAGTTCTTAGTCCTATCCCTGTCGCCGAGTCATCTAACACTCGGGGAAAAGGGATCACCACTGATATGCCTGCCCAGACGGAGGCGCCAAAGACAACCACTGTTGAAGCTTCCAAACAAGAGATGGAAGAGATTCTGAAGATCATTAAGAAGAGTGATTATAATGTAGTTGAGCAGCTGGGGCAAACCCCATCCAAGATTTCTATGTTATCATTGTTGTTGTGTTCAGAGGCTCATGCCAAGGCTTTGATTACCTTCCTGAATATGGCCCACGTGCCACAAGAGACATCAGCTGATTAGTTTACCGATTGTGTGGCCAATTTAACTGCTAATAATGGCCTGGGTTTCTCCGACGCTGATCTGACTTCTAAAGGGAAGAACCATAACGATGCCCTGCATGTCTCCATTGAATGCAGGGGAACTACTCTTGCACATGTGTTGGTTGACACTGGTTCCTCATTGAACGTCCTGCCCAAGAAAGCTCTAGACAGGTTGGATTGCAAAGGGTTGGAGCTAAAGCCAAGTAACATTGTTGTCCGGGCCTTTGATGGGTCTAAAAGGATGGTGCATGGTGAAGTCGATATTCCAATTAGAGTTGGTTCTCAAGTCTTCGATTCTACATTCTACGTGATGGACATTCGACCGTCCTATTATTGTTTGCTGGGTCGTCCATGGATCCATAAAGCTGGAGCTGTGACCTCCACACTCCATCAGAAGCTGAAGTACCCGGTCAGAGGGAAGATTGTGACAGTATAGGGGGAGGAAGAGTACATGGTCAGCCACCTCAACTCGTTCCGGTACATAGAGATGGATGAGGAGTTCATTGAGACCCCGTTTCAACACTTTGAGGAAGTTCCTCAGACACTGGCATCAGCTGAGACTGTGATTGAGG
The DNA here is from genome assembly GCA_948472305.1 of Vicia faba. Taxonomy (NCBI): domain Eukaryota; kingdom Viridiplantae; phylum Streptophyta; class Magnoliopsida; order Fabales; family Fabaceae; genus Vicia; species Vicia faba. The sequence goes on along the minus strand of OX451739.1, from coordinate 237,265,125 downwards.
ATTCTCCTTTGAAGATGGCTTCCTTAAAGGATGCCCGGGCCGTTATTGAGAAAGGTGAGTATGCAAACTGGGGCCGACTTCCTGATTTCACTCAGAAGACTAACAAGTTTGGTTTGGGTTTCACTGCAGAAGCTCAAAGGGTTGTTCGTAGTGCAAGGATTGGAAGACCTCCTGTGTTCATCAGCAACTCGGGGGTAAATGCCATTGAAGATGATGTGGAGGAATCTGAATTCGACAGCTGGATCTACCCTACGACCAACGATGGACCAAACAACTGGACAACGAAAGACTTCATCCCTATTACTTTTGTTACCCAGTAATGAACTCTTTGTTTTGAATTTGTAACATACAATATTGTGAAACTTTATGGCCTGGTGTCTTACCCGGGGCACCGTGGCTTCATTTGCGAGGGCTTTTGTGTGCCATTTTCATATATCATTAATAAAAGCATTGGACGTTTTTTGCATTTCAAATCTTGCGCTCCTTGTCTTTCTTTATTATATATTGCAAAACAGCTATTTACACACACTCACATATACAGGTCCTAATCCACTCAGAATCTCACTGGTAACGGCTCTGCTACTGCCAGTTATGACTTCGAAAATCCGATCAACTTGGCTGAAGACGAAGGTGAAGATGATTGCGAAGTGCCGGGTGAACTTGCAAGACTGTTACTCCAGGAAGAGAGGGCCATTCAGCCACATGAAGAGCCGGTGGAAACGGTGAATCTGGGTACTGAGACAGACAAAAAGGAAGTCAAGATCGGTGCAAACCTGGAGCTCAGTGTGAAACAACGGTTGACCCAGATGCTGCATGACTACGTGGAAATCTTTGCCTGGTCTTACGAAGATATGCCTGGGTTAGATACCGACATTGTGGTTCATCTCCTGCCTACCAAGGAAGACTGTCCTCCGATAAAACAGAAGGTTCGCCGTATGCGCCCAGAGATGTCCGAGAAAATCAAGGCTGAGGTTATGAAACAATTTGACGCTGGTTTCCTAGCAGTAACTTCTTACCCTCAGTGGGTCGCCAATGTGGTTCCAGTACCGAAGAAAGATGGTAAGGTCAGAATGTGTGTTGACTACATAGATTTGAACAGGGCAAGCCCTAAGGATGACTTCCCTCTGCCTCACATCGGCGTTCTGGTTGACAACACTGCTCAGCATAAGGTATTCTCCTTCATGGACGGTTTCTCCGGTTATAATCAAATCAAGATGGCTCCTGAAGACACGGAGAAGACCACTTTTGTTACTCAGTGGGGTACCTTTTGCTACAAGGTCATGCCTTTTGGGTTGAAAAATGCTGGGGCAACATACCAACGTGCCATGGTTGCTTTGTTTCATGACATGATCCATCATGAGATTGAAGTATACGTCGACGATATGATTGCGAGGTCCCAAACTAAGGAGGAACACCTTGACCATCTACAGAAGCTGTTTGACCGGTTGAAGTTGTACAAGCTGAGATTAAACCCGAAAAGTGCACCTTCAGAGTGAGATCTGGAAAACTACTGGGTTTCGTCGTGAGCGACAAAGGTATTCAAGTGGACCCTGCCAAAGTGAAAGCCATACAAGAGATGCTAGCTCCCAAGACAAAGAAAGAGGTCAGAGGCTTCCTAGGACGTCTGAACTACATTGCCCGATTCATCTCACATCTAACTGCCACTTGTGAGCCAATCTTCAAGCTACTGAACAAAGATCAAGTGGTACGTTGGAACAATGAATGCCAGGCCCCTTTTGAAAGAATCAAAGAGTATCTCCAGGAGCCACCCATTATGATGCCACCAGTTGAAGGGAGACCTCTGATCCTATACTTGACAGTACTTGACAACTCAATGGGGTGTGTGCTGGGTCAGCATGACGAGTCTGGCCTAAAAGAGCATGTTATTTATTACCTTAGCAAAAAGTTTACCGACTGTGAGACCCGATACTCACTGCTTGAGAAAACTTGCTGCGCTTTGGCATGGGATGCTCGCCGGCTAAGACAGTATATGCTGACTCACACTACTCTATTGATTTCAAAAATGGATCCAATCAAGTATATCTTCGAAAATCCTGCCTTGTCCAGAAGAATAGCGAGATGGCAGATGATCTTGACTGAGTATGACATCCAGTACACAACTCAAAAAGCAATCAAGGGAAGTGTATTGGCAGACCATTTGGCACATCAGGCAGTGGATGATTACCAGTCTATGAAATTTGAATTCCCGGACGAGACCATTATGTTGATAACTGATTGTGAAATACCTGGGCCGGATGAAGGACCTGAGGAAGGATCCCGATGGTCTATGCACTTTGATGGAGCTTCAAACGCTTTGGGTAACGGTATTGGCGCTGTGATCATATCTCCTAAGGGCTCTCATACTCCGCTCACCGCCCGGCTGTGTTTTAACTGCACCAATAACATGGCGGAGTATGAAGCATGCATCATGGGTCTTCGAGCTGCAATTGACCTAAGGATTAAGTTCCTGAGTGTCTTCGGAGATTCCGCTCTCGTGATCAGTCAGATCAAAGGCGAGTGGGATACGAAACACCCAAATCTTATTCCTTACAAGGAGTATGTGTTGACGTTGCTTCCCCACTTCGAGGAAATAACCTTTGAACATTTCCCAAGAGAGGAGAATCAGTTGGCGGACGCGTTAGCTACGATGTCTTCTATGTTCAAAGTCAAGTGGGACAACGAGGCTCCCCAGATCATTATTTGGAAATTGGATGAACCTGCACATTGTTGTGATCTTGAGACCGAAGAGGTAAAAGAAAAACCTTGGTATCATGAAGTGAAGAGGTGCCTTGAAGCTCCAGAATACCCCGAGGGTGCATCCGTTAATGACAAGAAATTTCTGAGAAGATTCGCGGCAAAGTTCTTCATCAGCAATGGCATTCTTTACAAACGAAACCATGATTCAACCTTACTGCGTTGTGTGGATAAAATTGAAGCAGAAAGGATCATGGCAGAGCTGCATGAAGGTACTTTCGGGACTCACTCCAGTGGACATACCATGGCAAAGAAAATCCTTCGGGCAGGATATTACTGGTCCACGATGGAAGCCGACTATTATCAGCATTCTCGGACATGTCATAAGTGCCAGGTCTATGCTGATAAGGTGCACATTCCTCCGATTCCTTTGAACGTATTGACTGCACCTTGGCCTTTTGCAATGTGGGGCATTGATATGATCGGCGAGATCATACCTACGGCATCCAACGGGCATCGTTTCATCCTGGTAGCAATTGATTACTTTACGAAGTGGGTTGAAGCAGCTTCCTTTGCCACCGTAATCGAGAACGTCGTGGCACAGTTCATTCGGCACAACGTGATCTGTCGATACGGTGTACCAGAGAGGATCATTACGGATAATGGTACCAATCTTAACAACAAGATGATCACTGAGCTCTGTGAGCAATTCAAGATACAGCACCACAACTCTTCTCCCTACCGGCCGAAGATGAATGGAGCTGTAGAAGCAGCTAATAAGAACATTAAGAAGATTGTGCAGAAGATGACAGTGACCTACAAAGATTGGCACAAGATGTTACCATTTGCTCTTCACGGGTACCGTACCTCAGCACGGACGTCAATAGGGGCAACACCCTACTCCTTGGTATACGGCATGGAGGCAGTCCTGCCCATTGAAGTTCAGATACCTTCTCTCCGGATCATGAAGGAGGCAGGTTTAAGCGAAGACGACTGGATCCAGACCCGGCTTGATCAACTGAACCTAATCGATGAAAAGAGACTCACTGCTATTTGTCATGGTCAGACGTACCAAAAACGGATGATCAAGGCATTTAACAAGAAAGTCAGACGACAAGAGTACCAAGTCGGGGACCTGGTAATCAAATGCATCATTCTACCTCAAGGTGATCCCAGGGGCAAATGGACCCCCACGTACGAAGGGCCATTTGTGGTTAAGAACATCTTCTCAGGAGGAGCGATGATTCTAACCACCATGGATGGTGACGACCTTCCTCACCCCGTCAATGCAGACATAGTGAAAAGAAACTACGCATAATTAAAGACCCACTAGGTTGACTGGCCTAGGCAAAAATAAGGGTTTCCCGGCGAACCAAAAGGGTTCGGGCAAAATAAGGGATGAAAATAAAAAAATCTGTACACCCAGCAAGTCGAAAACCTGAAAAGGCGGCTTGGGCAAAAATGGGTATCCCGGTGGACTGAAAACCTGAAAGGGCGGTCCAGGAAAAAGTTAGGGATTAAGGCGTAACACTATGTCTCATTGGATCACCTTGCATCCGGACTTCGGTATCGACTAGCAGGCTCAGACGACACCAGTCAATCAGATTCATCTTCAACTAAGCAGCAAAGTGATGAGATGCTTGAAGATATAAAGGCGATAGCAGAGTTGGAACCCAGTGGGATTATTCATATAACTATTTTGTTTTCTTTTTACAAATTGTATAAATCCTATTTGTTCGGCGGCGTTCTCTTACTAGGACGTCAGTCTCTTGTACAAAAGCGCCTATTTACAGGCAAACTTCAAAATCAATACAAGCTCATTTTTCAGACAAATTGCAAATTGTTTTTTCCCTTATCTGTTTTGTTTTGCAAAGAACGTCCAATGTTCATTTTTGATATATGCATTTGACATTAATTGCTGCTCATAAATATTTGCATGCGAAACAAAGGACTAATTACGGGTGATATTAGAAGTAGGGGCAACAAGAAGTGTCTGAAAGGTCTAGTTGCTCTGTCCACCAAGGTACCAAGGTAGGTTCAGCTGAAGAATATGACCAAGATATCGTCACTACCCACAGAGTAAGACAGTAATGGTAGCTCTCCCCACTGAGACTTGCAACTATGAACGAATCAGCAATATTCTCCCCCAAGCAGAGTTGGTCTACCATCAGCCCTAAAAAGGCTTGGTATTCCCAGAAGGCCTTAATATTCCCCAGCGGAGTATAAAGATAATCCCCAGCAAGCGTAAAGAGCATCCCCGACAGTCTTAATATTCCTCGACGAAATATAAGAATGTTCCCCGGCGGAATACAAGATACCCCCAGTGGAGCCATTTCCCCAGCGCAGTCTAAAAAGTTTCCCCAAGAGAATTGAATCATTTTCCCCAGTAGATTCTGGAAGCTTATCCCCTGTAGAGTACAAATGCATCTCCTCAGCTAAATTCAGAGGTCATCCCCACAAGAGTCTAACTGGGTTATCCTCAGTATGTTGCAACTGAAAGATCATCCCCAGCGAAGTTCTTTCTATCCCCAGCAGAGTTCATCATCAAAATCCCCAACAGAGCTTATCAACGGAATCCCCAGCGGAGTTATCGTTAAAATTCTCAGCAAAGCATCTCTTCCCACAGAGTATTTACCCTCAGAGTAATCTCTTCATCAAGTTTATTCCCCAACGGAGTTCTTCTCTCCTGCAGGTTTATTCTCACAATCATCTTCGTTCATCATCCCCAGCGGAAATGAAGAACTCAACACTACTCTCCAGCAGCTCCGGGATTTATTTTCCCCAACTAAAAACATCACATCTTCATACATTATGACATGCATACGCATCATACAACACAAATCTCATTTATTTTGAGAACATCATGACATCATGCATTTCATACATCATGACATTGCATACAGCTAACGTTTTTCCCTTTTCAGGAAAAGGTCAATCCAAAGATGGCTACCATCAAGCTTCTTAAGTTCCAGATGAATACCTGTAACAAGCCAGGAAAATTCTGTGGATGACTGATTATAGATCAATACCTGTAACAAGCCAGGAAAGTTATCTACATGAAGAGATTGAAGATCAATACCTGTAACAAGCCAGGAAGACCATCTTTCTTTCTCAAGTCAGAGATTAATACCTGAAACCAGCCAGGACAACTATGTTCTCGACCAACCTTTCTTAAGTTCCAGATGAATACCTGTAACAAGCCAGGAAAATTCTGTGGATGACGGATTGTAGATCAATACCTGTAACAAGCCAGGAAAGTTATCTACATGAAGAGATTGAAGATCAATACCTGTAACAAGCCAGGAAGACCATCTTTCTTTCTCAGGTCAGAGATCAATACCTGTAACCAACCAGGACAACTATCTCATCGGCCAATCTTTTCAAGTTCCAGATTAATACCTGTAACAAGCCAGGAAAAGCATCTGTGGACGACTAATTGCATATCGATACCTGAAACAAGCCAGGAAAGTTATCTACATGAAGAGATTGAAGATCAATACCTGTAACAAGCCAGGGAGACCATCTTTCTTTCTCAGGTCAGAGATCAATACCTGTAACCAGCCAGGACAACTATCTCATCAGCCAATCTTTTCAAGTTCCAGATTAATACCTATAACAAGCCAGGAAAAGCATCTGTGGACGACTAATTGCAGATCGATACCTGAAACCAGCCAGGAAAACCACCTACATGAAGAGATTGAAGATTAATACTTGTAACAAGCCAGGAAGACTTTCTTTCTCAGGTCAGAGATTAATACCTGAAACCAGACAGGACAATTATCTACTTGACCATCATGAAGCAACCCTACACCGGTTCCTTCTCTCTTTCAGATGAAGTTTCACACGGACTCATCATCAGGCAACCCTACACAGGTTCCTTCTTTCAACTTACAAAGTTACAATTCAACAAACAATCTCCAGGTGGCATCTATCAGCCCATCCTCCTACCAACAATCTCCAAATGGCATCTGTAAGTCCATTCCTGATATCACAATGCTGATACTACACCATGCGAGTGCAAATTTCTGGGCACTTTAGTGTTCAATCATCTTCCACCTTCGGATCACGAAAGGCACACAAGCCAATCTACATCCTCAGGTTTAAGAAGATTGAACAGGGGAAACTGTTGTACCCCAAAATTTTCCCTCCCATATTCCTCAAGATTTGTCAAGAATGATCTTCAAATTGCTCAAAATGGCTCAAGGGTTGTACAGTCAAATCACCTCCTAAGGCAGTCAGTTCAAGATTAGGGTTTTGGTCCTTTCAAGGAATTTGGGGTTTTAAATGGTTCAATCAAGTCTCATAGGCCTATATACATTCTCAAACACCTACATGCCAAGTTTCAAGACTCACAGTGCCAGTTTGCACAGTCAAAAGCCCCATTTGATCTACAGTTAACTACAAGGACAAAATGGTCATTTTGTAGTCAAAAGTCAGAATTCTTGGTCAACATCTTATTTTGAGTTCACAATCATCATTTGATCAAGTATTGATCATGATCTCACAAGAATAGCTCAAAAATCATCAAGATGCAAAAGTTACTATTTTTGGACAGTAGAAAAGTCAATTGTACTTTGACAAGGGCATAACTCTTTCATGGTTTATCAGAAAAATCCCATCCAAAGCTCATTTTGAAGAGGATGCAATTTCCTACAATCCATCTTCACACCCCAAGATCAAGAAATGCTCTCACAAAAAGTTAAAATTTTTTACATTATAGGTCAATTTCAAAAGTCAACAAAAGTACACTTTGAGTCAAAGGCCATAACTTGAGATTGGTAAATCCGAATGACATGGGACCAAAAGCATTGGTTAGAGGACTTCAGGGGATTTCCAAAATGTCCAAGAACATGGTCATATGATCAAAATTGAGCAAGTTATGCATTGGAGAAGTTGGGCAATTTTCATGAATTTGCAAAAGTCAACTTTGCTCAAAACACCTTCTTTTTGCTAATGGGCCTCAAATCTCTTTTTGAAACTTCACCCATGACCTGTGCACGACCCACCAAGTTAAATTGGATTTATTTTCTTAAATTTATTGATTAAATGGATTTTTAATACATATTAATTCATTTAATTAATTTAAATTATAATAAAATAGAAGATTTGATTCTTAAATCTATTTGTGAACCAAATGTGATCCAAATATGCTGACAAAGCAATTCCAATTCGTGCACAAGCTAAAAGATACAAAAATATCCAATTTTGCCAACTTGTTCAATCATGAAAAATCAAGAATATTTGATTTATCAATCAAAGATTCAATCTTCAATGCACATGGGTATGGGTCCAAATTTTGACCTAAACTGATTCCCTTATATGCAAGTCAGATAGGAAAAGTACTAGTGGAACTTGTCACATGTTTTCAAATTCCTAGGTTATTTGGCATAGTAAAAAGCAAGTTTATGTAGCTTTGTCAACATCTGAGGCGGAATATGTGGATGTTGGTAGTTGTTATGCCCAAACCTTGTGGCTTAAGAAACAATTACTTGATTTTAACATTAAACTTTCACGTGTTCATATCATGTGCGACAACACTAGTGCCATTAATCTAACCAAGAATTCGATGTTACATTCTCGCGCTAAACATATTGAGATACATCTTTATTTCCTTTGTGATCATGTTGATAATGGGGATTTTGTATTCGAGCATATTGCTAGTAAAAATCAACTTGCTGATATTTTCACTAAACCTCTTGCAACTGAACCATTTTTTAACATACATGGGGAATTTGGGATCATTGACATCTCCAATGTTGCTTAATTATGCCTGGTTTTTTTCACTTTATACTTTTTCTTTAACTGTTTGTTTGAGTATTTTACATCATGTGAGTGCAACTCCCGTTCCATCAAGAGTGTGGTAATATCGTTTCAATTTCTCCTTGAAAGTAAGACTTTTCTTAATGCATGTTATTTGTTGGTTAAAAATGCTTGATGAAATCCATGAATGTCATTTCCAAAAATTTGATTGATAACCATTGTGTGTTTTCAATGTATATTTTCATAATAACTTCATGTATTAATTCTTTCACATTTGCGTAAGTTTGTTCTTATTGTGCAAGCATGTGTTTTTTATTAAGTTTTTTTCTTGCATTTGTGCTTGCATTAATTGTATGTGTGTTATTTGCATATATGTTTTTTGTTGTAGTTGGTTACATGTTATGACAAACATTTTCATTTTGGATTAAGTAGTGACATATTCTTTTTGCTATGCTAGGCACATGTGTGTACGATATTGGGAGTTCAATTATGGTGTGTTACGTAATCGTGGTGCTATAGAAGTAACTTTAAAATTTTCTCTTACATCACATTCATTATTCATCATGCATAGCATTACATATGTTGTGTTAGTTCCATGTTTTTATGACTAGCTAAATTTTGGCTAAGCATGGTTCTAAACATGGTTCTATGTTGATATTGGTAAGATGGTATAACATCTTTATCAATTGTCATAACAATTTCGCAGTTATGTGTTTTCATGTCAGATGTCACAGAAGATGTTTTGACATCCGGAGGCTAATGCACCAAGTGCTACTTTTGGATATCCTTGAAGATTTAATTTGAAGATATGAGTATCTGGAATATTCTATACTCATTATAGGCATAGGCCAATCAAGGATTTTGTTAGAAACAAGTGCATATTTGATTGGTTACTAAAACTGGTCGATTGAGACTTTTTAGGAAACTTTTTATGAAGATTGTTTCTATTTTTGTGGAGAATATTTTGCAGTGATTTTTCAGCTGAAGATTGGAGTTGAATGAAGAATCCAAGCTAGTCTAAGCCCAACTTTAGAATCCTATATAAGGAGTCGTCCAAGACCTACTTAAAATTCTGGTATACATATTATAATTATCCTAACACATGTTGAGACATTGATCTCTGCAAAATAACACATGGATAGAACAAAAGCATATTGATGCAAAACATATCAGTCCTGAGTCATAACAAATGTTTCAACATCTTTTGCAACATGTTAATCAATGAAAAACAAAAATTTAAGAAAACATAAAGATATTAACACACAAATATGATGACCCAGTTTGGTGTAAAACAATACCTTCTCTGGGGGCTAACAAACCAGGGACCAAGTTAACTAGTAATAGTATCAATTTAAAGATAAACTCCTCCATTTACAACTTCTCACTTAATCACTACTCTCACTTAGCTTCTATCTAATACTCACCTAGGTATGAGACCCTTCTCAAATCCCTTTTAATCACAAACCAGTGACTGAACAATTCTAAACACTTAGAAAAATACAAAAGTCACACTTCAAAAACACACAATCATTCACTTCTTACAAGCTTTTTAATGATTGACAGAACTTACAACAAAAATAAAGTTCTACTCTTTTATCAACATGATAATCGAGAGGCTCACAATAAGCACACAAACCCTAATCAAAAATACAATATAGGTTCGTAAAAAACAACTAGTATTGATGCTTTCTATTTATAATCTTCATAGAACTAGATTTGGGCTTTAGAATAGCAACTGATATGTTGCAGAAAATTAGCATAAACTTCTCCATAAATACACGATTTCAATCATAACCTTCCTAATTTATCTCCATAATTATAAAGTCATGATTCTCCTTAATATCAGCTTGAATCTTCTTTAATCTTCAAACTGAGCGCCATATAGGGTAGCATAAAATTCCATAGTATTTTGCACATGAAATATATCAATTAAATCCAATTGTCCAGATGGTCACAGGCGCGATGTGGAATGGATCTTCATAGGACATCTTCATTTAACATGTCTCTATAATGATGAAACGTGTTAGTTCACACTTCTGAGTTCTTAAACTTGAAAACATCATATGGTTACCAAATATTTTTAAAAAGATCCATATTTGTAACCTACTCATAGAATCCAAGCATCCAATTATACCAGACAAGATATCGGATGATCATAATGAGACATCTTGTTCAATATCTAGTTTTACCAAAATTAGTCAAACCTTTAAAGCTTAAATATTTGGAGCTTTCAATCTCCCCATTTTGGAAAATTTTGGCTAAAACTCCTTTTTCACTACATACCTAGAAACCTTTGGTTAAAGCTCCTTTTGCACAATAAAACAAGGAATAAAAACTAGGAGCAGAAACTCCTGAAGTCATTTTAGCCTGCAGCTTTTAATCTTTTTGCACATGAGGATGAAGATATCTAGAACATACATCTGACCATCCAGTTACAACCCCTTAACCTATGAACTGATTCTTGTCACTAAGATATAAATCTTCCTCTTTGGAGGCATAAGTGAACCCTTAAGAAGATACAGAGATTTTACCCTAACCAACCAAACACCAACCCGCATAACTCAGAACACAGGACACCACTGTGTTCATAACTCAGATCACAAGACACAAAAACTTGAACAAGACACAAACATGATCTTGGACATGATGTTGAGATAACCTATTAAACATCCTTGCAAAACAACTGCAAGAACAGATAGAATACTCATATGATAACCAATACCTTTCTCCTCCCTTTTTAGCCAAAAAGTAATAAAGAGATCCCCCAGAAAACCATACCCAGACTGTACTCACCCAGACTCGGAAAAAAGTCATGATAGCTTTAATGAAAACAGACTAGTGTAAGATGAATGAAAGAGAATAGATGACACTCTTAAATACTCAAGCTATTACTTAGGGATTAACGACTCTTTACTTTAGAAACGGTCTTGATTAACAAGAGTGTTCTTTGAGGAAAATAACTACACCAAAACACAAAGTGTGCACTGTCCAAAAAGCATTCTTCGTGCCTTAATTCACTCTGGATTGTTTCTCTTGGAATTTAAAACTCCAATGAATATGTGCAATACGGAGGGAGAACTAACTTTTGGTTTGCATTTTATCGTAAATCTTGCGGATAGCAAGAGTCGGCACCAACTTTTCTTTTATCTAATAAGTAAAGGGTAAAAAGAAAAGGAAAGACCTTTGAGATTTTTGAGTTCAGGGGGTAGGTTATGAAAAGGGAAGTTGTTAGCACCATTTTCATCCGTAGTTATCTACGTGCTCTTAATCGTTAGCTCACTTTGTTTGAAAATGCTTTGTGTAGTGTGTTTTAAAAATATTTTTGAAAAGTTGAACTTTGTAACGATTCTCATTTGTGTCCTCGAGAATGCGTACAAAGGGTTTTGAAAATATTTCTGAAAGTGTTTGTGAAAAAGATGTTTTTGTCTTGTTTGTGAGCAAGCGATTAGGAACTATCTACCTACTCAAGGCCTTTATTTTACTTTTCCTTCTTCTTTAGATAGTGATACCCTACCATTAGTTAGTAGGAAGCCTTATCGTTGGATGATGAAGGGACATGCGCGGGTCATCGCACAGTCATTGAAGGCAACTCGTAAGGGCGCTTTAGCAATTCCTAAGGAACTAGATTGTTTACCAAAGGAAACATCGAAAGGGTCATCGAGGGAATACGATCTTTTTAATCAAGGGACAGTGCTAAAGCGTCCCCACGTTCGAGGGACATGACTGTGTTTCTTTCTGAAGGCAACAAGTGAGGTTACCCTAGAGGTGCGCATGTGCAAAATGTGTTCAGTTATTAATATTTGAAATTAGGGTTAGCTAACGAGTTTTATTAGTATTTTCATGAAAACCCTAATTACTAAGCAATAGTAACAAATATAGTAAAGCGATAAATGTACGAAAAATAAAATTCTACGCTATTACAATGCTTCGGGAAATGGGGTACAAGTAATAAAATGCGGGGGAAAAGTAAAACCCTAATTAACTATTACAAACCATGAGCAATAACATAATTGTAAACATCACAAAAATAGTAAACTATGCGAAGATGTAAAATAAAAAATAAAAAATAAAGAGGAAGGGAATTGTTTTGGTGATTTTTTGATAAAGATTTGATAATTAACCTAATACCTAAATTTATTTTAATTAATTAAAACCTAAAACCCCTAATTAATTTTAATTTTTTAAAAAAAAGTTTATTAATTAAACAAAATCTAAACCCTAATGTTGATTAGGGTTTGTGAAAAAATTAATTAATAAAAAATGGTTTTAGTTTGATAAACTTAAGGGTTATGAGTGAAAATAGTAAGAAACTACAGGTTTTAAAAAAAGATACCAGGGTTGGGTGTTGAACCCACGCCCTCTACCCTTTCAACCAGCACCTTCACCACCAAACCAGACGTGCCTTGGTGACAAAGAAGGGAAACAGACGCCTTTTGTAATCTGCAAAACAAATAAATCACAAAAAATGTCAAAATGCCAAAAGGCTGGGATCGAATCCATGCCTTGTCATAGTAAGGTGTTTAACGCGTGGTTCAACCACTGGGGCGATAATACATCTGTTCATTAGAATGAAACAATACATATATAATATAGAAATCGTTCATGAACCAGAGAGGAGTCGGAGCCCTAGCTTTGGTCGTCTTCTCTGGTAACCTCCTTTTATCAAACCTGAAAACAGCCAAAATTAGTAATCTAAGGGGACCCTACCACTCTAAATAAGGGTCTACAATTTCAATGAGATGATTATTTTGGCCTGAATTGTAAGGGATTTTGAGTTATGGTGAAAACTACATGGGTCAGTGCCGTTATGGTGTTTTACGATTTGGCCAGCATGGGACCTCCACGATGGTTCAATCCTGCACTATCAAACCTCAAAACCACAATGATATCATTAGTATGTCTTAAAGCAAATGAAAAACTAAAAAATTCAATTTGGCAAAATTATGAGATCGTAGATATATGTGATGGTGTTTCATGCATTTTGGATCATCAAACTTGCTCCATTCTTACTTTGTATGATTGCTGGGAGTGAGAGGGGTGGCTAGTTTGCCTTGGAAACGATTGTGATAAGGATTTGAAGGTTGCCCTAAACTTGAAATTTTTTGAGTTTTTGGAGGTGATTCTTGGACAAGGGGTTTGTGTTCTTGTGTATGAATGATGGAGATTATATAACATGGAATTAGGTCAGAATATATGGGCTTGGACCTTTGTTGACAAGCCTTGTATTTTTATCTTATTTATTTTGAACTATTAATGAGTAAATAAAAAATAATTAAAATAAAATAGATCAAGGGGTACATGAACAAGATCTTAGGTGTATAAGGAGTGTAATACACGCCTGGAATTTAAAGCAATGGCCCAATAGCCCAAAACATCAAGTTTCTTCAATTTGAACTTCATGCATTTGCTTAAAATTTCCAAACTTGAACTGGTCATAACTCTCTCAATTTTCATCCTTTAAACGTGATCTTGGACTTTTTGAAAAGCCCAAGGTGTCCTATACAATCTCTACGTTGATCATATTTACATTTGAAGATTTTATCTTGTTGTAAATTTCATTGATAAAAAGTGTCTTTTCTTTTTCCTTTTGAAATGACCTATAATGTATTGACCCATATCTCTCAAATGAAGCATTTTTTGGACTTGATCTTAGAGAGATAAAGTTGTAGAGAATTTATTTTTCTTAAAAATGATGTTTGGTTAGGGAAAAACTGACGAAGCATGTGAAAGTTATGCTTGGTCAAAGTTTAGTTGACTTCTCCTAAGGGAAACCCTAATTCAGCAACTTTTAACTTTTGATGATTTGAGAGTTTTCCTTAAAGAATCATGATCAAACCTTGATCAAATGATGAATGTGATTTCAAAATATTTATGTTGACCAAAAATCATGAAGTTTGACTGTATCTTGACCATAATTGACTTTTTGTTCAATACATATGATTTTCAGTTATTTGAGCAATTGACTAAGCAATCTTGTGATGCAAGGCATGAAACTTGGTTTGAGCATTCTTGGAGACCTATAAGAAACCATGAATTTCATTTCAGACTTTAGAGGCCAAAAATTCCTTGTGAAAGATGAAACCCTAGTTGTGGCCCCTTTGCTTAGGAGGAGACTTTGTCTGATCAATTTTTGGGCAACCTTGAGCATTTGAGAACCCTAGGAGAATTTCTTGAAGAAAATGAAAGGGAAAATTTTGGGGTGCTACAGCTTCCCATGTTCAATCTTCTTAAACCTGAAGAGTTAGGTTGGCATGTCTGTCATTCGTGATCTGAAGGTAGAAGAGGATGGTACACCTAAGTGCCCATAAATTTACACTCGCATGTGCAGGAGGTGACTATGTTGGTTGATAATATTGGTTGAATGGGATTAAAGATTCCATTCGGAGAGGTGATGGAATGTCATTGGAGATGGGCTTATAGATGCCATCCAAGGAAAGTGTTGATAGAAGTATCAAAATGAGCCTACGCTTGACTGTATCTGAAGAATATTTTCCAGAATGAGCCTACGCTTGACTGTATCTGAAGAATATTTTCCAGAATGACCCTCTAGGGAAGGTGTTTAAGTAGATGCTTGTCATATTGAGTCTCTGAGGGAGATGATTATCAGAATTAAGTCTCTAAGGGAAGTGGTCATCATGTAGATAGTCACCTCGTCCTATTTCGAGAATCGATCTACAATCTTTTTTTTTTTGGTAAACCTGTCCTGTTTCGAGAGTTCATACCACCTTGCCATGTTGATAGTTTCCCCATCCTGTTTCGAGAGTTAATATTTTCCTGGTCATAAAGATAGTTTCCCTATCCTGTTTCGGGAATTAATCTTTGTCTGGTCATACAGATATTTCCCCATCTTGTTTTGGGAATTAATCTCTAACATGCTTTCTATTGGAAAACCCATCTTGTTTCGGGAATTCATACCGCTTAGTCGTACATATAGTTTCCCCGTCTTGTTTTGGGAATTAATCTTGGACTTGGTCATACAGATAGTTGCCTCGTCTTGTTTCGGGAATTAATCTGCGACCTATTTAAGAATTGTTGATGATATTCGTTTGTTTGTAGGCTTTTACTTGAAAAACAAAGTTAGTCTTTATGCAATGTCATGGTGCATGTAATGCATTGCGTAATTATGTTCTCAAAGTAAAAGAGAGTATGTTATATGCGTCTCTTATGTATATGATATGATGCTTGTAAATGATGTATGGATGCAAGATGTCGTTGAAGTGTATCGGTAGCTTCATATAACATCTTTGTTAGGGAAAATAAATCCTTGACTGTCGTTGGGGGTGAAGTATATGAATCTTCAATCTTGTTTACAATGTCTCTGCTGGGGATTCCTGCTTTCTATTTTGTGGATACTCCGCTGGGAATGTTTGACTTCTGCTTGGGGATAGAGAAATTCCATGAAAATTCGTCGTTCATCGCTCTACTAGGGAATTTAGTTCTTATATGCCCTGAATAGCGATAAAAGAGATGGATAATATTCATAGGTGCTGGATGACCGAGTATCCGATATGGATGCCAACTCTTCTGGGGGAAGACCAAGTTAAATGATATATGGCCCAGTTTTAGATTCAGTTGCCACTCTTTGGGGATAGCAGCGTAGACTACCCTTTGCTGTAGAGGGGAATTTTGTCGGTGTTTTACCGTAATCGGAGAAATGAAATCTGTTTGGGAAATTAAATTCTATTGGGGGAGATAAACACTGCTGGGAAAATAGACTCTGCTGGAGAAATATATTTTGTTGGGGAAATGAGCCCTGCTAGAGAACTCTGCAGGGGATTGTAAGTATTAGAGGAATAAAACTCAATTGGGGAATTAACTTCCTATGAACTGTGCTGGGAAGTTTCCACTATATGTTGGAGAAATGATCAGACTCCTTTATCCTCTAGGGGGATTTTCTAGGAAGTATGGTTATATTAATTGTTGGAAGATGTCCTAATTCCTGTTTGGAAACATATTAGACTTGTGGGGGAATGTATCTCTGTTGGGGATAAGCTTGTGAAGGTAACATTGTAGGGATAATCTCATGGAGGTTGCTCTGTGGGGATTTTCCTGTGGGGTTTTGTGGATGACTTAAACGTTATCCCAATTCCTAGAGTCTTGAGTAAATGCTTATTCCGGTTTTTATGCATATATTTTTTTTACAGTAATCATATTCATATGCATATGTTCATTCAATTTAGTCATTGGACATTTTTGCGAACAAAATAGAAAAAGTAAAACAGATTTTTGAAATGGTATGTTTATTGATAGTTTGCCTATAAACAGACGATTTTGTACAAAAAGATGGAAATCCTAGTAAGAGGAAGTCGTCATGAAATGAAAAGATTACAAAGTAAAACCAAACATATAGCTATGTGTAAACGACCCCATCGAGTTCCAAATCTGCTATTGCCTATATCTCCTCAAGCATCTCATCCCTCATTGTCGGAAGAAGTTGACTGGATTGATCTGTACCATCTGAACATGACGTTGGTACCAAATCTTGATGTAAGTAGATAATCCAATGGTACATAGTTGTATGCTTCAATCCCTAAATTTTTCCTGGACCGTCCTTTCGGGTTTTCAGTCCATCGGGATACCCTTTTTTGCCCATGGCGCATTTTTAGGTTTTCGACTTGCAAGATGTACAAATTATTTATATATATATATTCCTGATTTTATCCCGAACCCTTTTGGTTCACTGGGATGACCTTATTTTTTCCTAGGCCAGTAAACCTAGCGGGTCATGTTCATGTGTAGTATTTTTTGACCATGTCCATGTTCATAAGGTGCAGAAAGTCTTCACCGTCCATGATGGTAAGTATCATAGCATTTCCAGAAAATATCTTCTTGATTACAAATGGTCCTTCATAGGTGGGAGTCCATTTTCCCCTGGGATGACCTTTCCGTAGGATGATGCAGTTTATTACCAAGTCACTAGCCTGATATACCTGATGCTTGACTTTCTTGTTGAAGGCTTTGATCATACGCTTCTGATACATCTGACCGTGATAGACAGCTGCCAACCTTTTCTCGTCAATTTAATTCAACTGGTCCAGCCTAGTCTGAATCCATTCATCTTCGTATAGATTTGCATCTTTCATAATTCTCAGATAAGGAATCTGAAGTTCAACAGGTAGGAAAGCCTCCATGCCGTAGACCAGAGAGAATGGGGTTTCCCTAGTTGATGTCCACGCTGAAGTGCGATAACCAAGAAGAGCAAATGGTAACATCTCGTGCCAATATTTTTACGTCACCGTCATCTTTTGTATAATCTTCTTGATGTTCTTTTTGACAGCTTCCACTGTGCCATTCATCTTTGGTCGATACGGAGAAGAATCATGGTGCTTGACCTTGAACTGCGTGCAGAGTTCTGTGATCATGGTGTTGTTGAGATTGGTACCAATGTTTGTGATAATTCTCTTAGGGATTCCATACCAACAGATAAGGTTATGCTTGATGAAACAGGCGACAACATTCTTGCTAACAGAGGCAAATGAGGCTTCTTCAACCCACTTCATGAAGTAATCAATGGCGACGAGGATGAAACGATCACAGTAGGCTTGATCTCTCCAATAATATCAATGCCCCATATTAAGAACGGCCAAGGATCAGTCAAGACATTCAGAGGAACCGGAGGGACATGTACTTTGTCAGCATAGATCTGGCATTTGTTACAAGTTCTTGAGTGGTGATGACAGTCAGTTTCCATAGTCGACTAATAGTATCCCGCTCTCAGAATCTTCTTATCCATCATATGTCCATTGGAATGAGTACCAAAGATGCCTCCGTGCATATCTTCCATAATTTTCTTCGCTTCCTTCTTGTCCATACAACGAAGCAGAGTCGAATCATGGTTATGTTTGTAAAAATTTCCATTGCTCAGGAAGAACTTGGCAGAGAACCTCCATAGAAATTTATTTTCATTGATAGATGCTCCTTCAGGACACTCTTGAGCCTCAAGATATCTCCTCACCTCCTAAAACCAAGGCTTATCTTCTACTCCATCAGTATCGATTTCGTAGCAATGTGTTGGTTTGTCCAGTCTTTCGATAGTAATTCGAGGAGTATCATTGTCCCATCTGACTTTGAACATAGATGACATGGTAGCCAATGCATCTACTAGTTGATTCTCTTCTCGTGGGATATGCTCAAAAGTGATTTCCTTGAAGTACAGGATTAAGGTCAACATATGCTCCTGATAAGGAATGAGGTTCAGATGTTTCTTATCCCATTCTCCCTTAATTTGACTGATTACCAGGTTTGAGTCCCCGTATATGTTCAAGAACTTAATCCTCAAGTCAATAGTAGCTTTGATGCCCATGATGCATGCTTCAGATTTGGTCATGTTGTTGGTACAGTGAAAGAAAAGTCCGGTAGTGAAGGGCGTATGGCAACCCTTGGAAGAGATAATTATAGCACTGATTCCGTTGCTAAGTGCGTTAGAAGCTCCATTGAAAACCATAGTCCATCAGGATCCTGGCTCAGGTCCATCATACGGTCTAGGTTCTTCATAATCTGTGACTAGCATAATGTTCTCGTTCGGGAACATTAAATTCATAGATTGATAGTCGTCTATGGCTTGATGATCCAAATGATATGCTAGTACACTTTCTTTGATTGATTTCTGAGTGGTGTAGTGAATGTCATATTCTGTCAAGACCATTTGCCATCGGGCTATCCTTCCTGAGAGAGCTGGCTTCTCGAATATGTATTTGATGGGATCAATTTTAGAGATCAACAAAGTAGTATGGGTCAACATATTCTGTCTTTGTCGGTGAGCAGCCTATGCCAAAACGTAACAAGTTTTCTCGAGCAGTGAGTATCTTGTTTTAGAGTCGGTAAACTTTTTGCTAATGTGGTATATTGCATGTTTTTTCGACTAGACTCATCATGTTGGCCTAGTACACACCCCCATTGAGTTATCTAACACTGTTAGGTACATAATCATAGGTCTTCCTTCAACTGGTGGCATCAGAATTTGTGGTTCTTGTAGGTATTCCTTGATCTTGTCAAAGGCTATCTAACAGTCGGCGTTCCACTTTACTACCTGATCTTTCTTCAGCAGCTTGAAGATTGGCTCACAAGTAATAGTCAAATGAGAAATGAATCGAGAAATGTAATTGAGCCATCCAGAGAAACCTCTGACTTCCTTCTCAATACGGGGAGAGGACATTTCTTTAATAGATTTGACCTTGGAGGGATCAACTTCGATACCTTTACCACTGACAACAAAACCTAGTAGTTTACCGGACCTCACCCCAAAGGTGCACTTGTTTGGATTCAACCTCAACTTGTAATTCTTCAACCTTTCAAACAGCTTGTGTAAATGGTCAAGATATTCTTCTTCATTCTGAGATCTGCTATCATGTCATCAACATAGACCTCTATTTTTTGATGGATCATATCATGTAATAAAGCTACCATGGAACGCTTATATGTGGCGCCGACATTCTTCAACCCAAAAGGCATAACCTTGTATCAGAAAGTGCCCCACTGTGTGACAAAATTTGTCTTCTCTATGTCTCTGGGCGCCATCTTGATCTGATTTTACCCTGAGAAACCATCCATGAAGGAGAATACCTTATGTTAAGCGGTGTTGTCAACCAGAACATCAATATGTGGAAGCTGAAAGTCATCCTTGGGGCTTGCTCTATTCAAATCCCTGTAGTATGCACACATACATACCTTGCCTTCTTTCTTTGATAGTGTGACCATGTTTGCAACCCATTGAGGATATGATGTAACATCCAAGAAACCTGCATTGAATTGCTTCATAACCTCAGCCTTGATCTTCTTTGACATCTCGAGACGCATGCGATGAACTTTTTGCTTTATTGGAGAACAACCCTCTTTCATCGGCAGACGGTGAACCACAATATCAGTATCTAGCCCTGGCATGTCTTTGTATGACCAAGTGAAGATCTCAACATAGTCATGCAATATCTGAATTAACCTGTTCTTGACACTGCCTTCTAGATTAACCCCTATCTTGACTTCTTTTTTGTCTACTTCAGTACCCAAGTTTACAACTTCAACTGGCTCTTCATATGGTTGAATAGCCTTTTCCTCTTGCACTAACAATCTGGAAAGTTCTCTAGGTATTTCATAATCTTCCTCACCTTTGTCCTCGACTTGGTAGATCGGAATTTTAAAGTCATAAGTGGCAATAGCAGAGTCGTTATCAACGGGATCCAGAGTGGATGTGGATCTGCAATGTATTATGTGGGTGTGTGTAAGAACACATTGCTTTTGAAAGTGATAAAAATAAAATAAAGACAAAGAGTGAAAAATTTGAATGCAAAACGTCTAATGCTTTATTAAATGAAAATGTGTTTATGAAATGACAACCCTTAACAAATGGACCATTGTGCCCCGGGTAAGGCACAAGGCTTAAAGTCATTGTTTAAAGTTTACAACCAAAATTTTGTAAGCAATAAAATAGAAAGTAGCTATTACTCCTTACTAAAGGAGATTGAGATGATGTCTTTGGTCTTCCAATTGTTGAGCCTGTTGCCGATGGTGGGAAAGATCCAACTCTCAAGGTCATAATCACTATCAGCATCTTTTATAGTGTTGACTTAGTTGTTGCTGATGCGGAATGGTGGTCTTCCAGCATGAGCGTGAAGAACAACCCTTTGACCCTCTGCAGTGAGACCCAAACATAATTTGTCAAATTTATATGGAATGTTAGGAAGCTGACCCCAAATAGTACAACCACCTTCTTCTACAACAGCTTTAACATCCTTCAACGAAGCCATTCTGGGTGAAACCCTGGTAACTTTGGGAATAACAGAGTCATCTTAGGTAGCGGTAGGAGGGATTACTTTAAAAGTCTGATAGGGATTCTCGACGAATTTTCCGTCTATCTCTACATACCGTAATGAGTTCAAGTGACTCACCATATACTCCTCTTCTCCATAAACAGTAACAATCTTTCCCTTCACGGGATACTTCAGCTTTTGGTGTAGGGTTGAAGTAACAGCGCTTGCCCCATGGATCCAGGGGCGTCCTAGTAAGTAAGAATAAGCTGGCCGAATATCCATTACATAGAAGGTAGATTCAAAGACCTGTGAACCTACCTTGATCGGAAGATCCACCTCTCTATGTACCATTCTCTTTGAATCGTCAAAGGATCAAACTATAATATCACTGGGTTTCAGCATAACCCCTTCGCAATCAAGTCTGTCAAGAGCACCCTTCGGTAGAACATTCAATGAGGAACCAATATCAACTAACACATGAGCTAGAGTAGTGCCCCTACATTCAATATAGGCATACAGAGCCTTGTTGTGATTTCTTCCCTCAGGAGTCAAGTCGGCATCAGAAAAACCTAACCCATTGTCAGTTGTTAAGCTAGCAACATAACTTTCAAATTGATCAGCAAAAATTTATTGTGGCACGTGAGCGGACTTCAAGAATTTCACTAAAGCCTGCGCATGGGCTTCAGAACACAGTAGAAGGGATAACATGGAGATCTTGGAAGGGGTCTACCCCAGCTGTTCAACAATATTGTAATCGCTTTTCAGATAATCTTCAATACCTCTTCCAACTCTTGCTTAGAAGTGTCTTTAGCTACAACTTCTTTAGGTGCCTCTGTTTGGGCAGGCTCCATTATTTGCTCTTTACCCCGAGACTCAGTAGTTGACTTGGTAGCGGTAACTTTAATTAGCATAACAACAGTCTTATGAGAAATTTCCAGGGAGAAAACCCTTCCGCTTCTAGTAACCTTACTGGTCCCAGTAATATTGTTAATGTCGGGATTAGTAACTTCAGTACCTTCATTCTTAATAATCGGTAGTTCTTGCTTGACGCCATGGTAGTAGATGTCGGATCCATAGTTCCACAGGATAGTTTTATTTGAAGAGTATGGAATAGGTCCTGGTGTGGTGATTATTAGAGGAGGAGCTTTTGGATTGGTAGTAATCCTTACAGGATCTTTGGAGGTGATCCTAACAAGAGGGCCGAATATTACAGATAAGTCTTGAAACAGATTCTCAGCAGACGGAATCTTCTCAACCAGAATTATGTGATTGTCCATTAGGCGTTGAATACCTTCCTTTGGTAACTTGCAACCATTGGTTTGGGTTGTGTAGCAGTAACATCTTTCAATACAGCCCGAAAATAAACCGGCCTGCAACAAATTATCTTTGATAATTGGGAGGGGAGTAACCAATTCACTTACAGTAGCAACATAAATAACATCATCAATAGAACTTACGCCTTTGTCATGCTTCAGAATTGGTGCAGTAATTACATTCGAAGTCTCCAGAGGATTAAACTCAATCTCTTTATTGTCAATCATATCCTGAATTTTGTTTTTCAGGGCCCAGTAGTTATTAGTGTTATGCCCATGACTGTTGGAATGGTAAGCACACTTCACATTTGGATTGTAGAGAGGAGAGGAGGTGTTTGGATTCTGAGGAGGATCCCTTAATGTAATCATCTCCACTTTCAGTAAATGTTGTAATGCCTGAGACAGTGGTAAACTGATCTTGGTAAAATGTCTTCTTGGTGCATCTGACCTATGCTGATTGCCCTGTTATTGTTGTTGTTGAACAGGCGCATGATTAGAGATTAGCACCGCTCTTACAGACTGGTTGCGGTCACTTCTAACATGACCCTCCTGGCCATAAACAACATTAACTTATTTCTTTCCACTAAATGTCTTCTTTACAGCACTCAAAGACGCAACCACTTGAATTTCTCCACTCTTGATACCACTTTCGACATGTTCCCCAATTAGAATCAACTCAGTAAAACTAGATGAGGAGCTTCCGATAAGGTGATTAAACAAAGGCCCTGTCAGAGTGCCCATGAACATATTAACCAGCTCCCTGACAGACAAAGGAGGTTGTGCTCTTCCGGCCAGATTCTCCACTTTTGGGCATATTCTCCACTTTTGGGCATATTCTTGAAACCCTTCATTCAAGCCCATGGTCATATTTTGTAATTTCACACGAGTTGATACAAGGTTAGCATTGTATTGATATTGCTTGTAAAAAGCAGAAACTAGGTCTTCCCAAGTGCGGATGTTGGTTCCTTCCAACTGATAGAACCATTCGAGTTGTGTCCTAGATAAACTCTCTCGAAAGAAGTGGACCCATAACTTTCGGTCAACTGTATGGGGTTAGATCTTTCGAACATAAGACTGTAGATGCAGCTTTGGACAGGACACACCATCATATTTGGCAAAAGTAGGAACCTTGAACTTGTGAGGGATAACAACCCCCGAAATAAGACCCAACTCTTCAAAATCTAGCCCAAGCACTTTTTGTATCTCCATAGCATTAAGTCAATCTTCCAGCTGCTTGTATTTGTCATCAGCAGGAGGATATTATTCAGCATAATAGTCTTTATCGGAACCTTGTCCAGAACCAAGGTTGTTATTCTCTTCATCTTTCACACTCTTGTCATCTTCTTCTTGGTTATCGTCTTTATTCAGGGGGACTTTAAAATCTAGAGCCCTTCTGACCAAACCCTTGAATCTTCTTCCCATATTAAGAAAGATTGTTGGCTTTTTAGTCTTCTTCTTATTCCCCTTCGTGATGAGGGTCTTCAACTCGTCTTGACCCTTAGCTAAGTCCAAGAACATTTGCTGAAACTGAGCGTTCTGAGCTTGAAGTTCTTTCACAGTTTGTTCGAGTGTCATCTTTTACTGAAATAAACAGCAACAAGATGAGAAAAGATGTCTTGAAAGTACTTGTTATATGATGATATGCATGATATGTAACTACCAGTGCAATGTTTTCAAGGACCTTTGCGGGATTTAAATTTGTTTAAACAAAAGGAAACAAAAGAAATTTTAGTAACAAGCTCAAATTATAATTTCCTTCTAGGCTTATAATGATAACAAGAAGAGTTACAAAGAAACAAAATATGAATTCAAGTCTCCCATGGGTGCTTCCTCTTTGTGTTGACATATGTATTAAGGCTTTTTTCTTCGTGGAATCGTTTCGTCAGCTCCAGTACTTTCTTCTTATTAGCATAAAGTTAAGTTTTAAAGGTATCATTTTCTTCCTGGAGTTGAATCCATGACTTCTGTATTTCTACAAAGTTAGTAGGCATATCGGGATGAAGAAAGGCATAAGGAACATCGCCTTCAACAACAGGCTTTATGATCACTGGTAGGATAGAAGGATATGGCATTCTGAGATTTTGAGCACGAGACCGCACCCATCTTAGGTAAGGCTCTAGAGGAATGGAATTCTTGTGTCCCAAAGTATCACTATCAATCTTGTTTACCATTCCCCAAGCACGTATAAACTTTTGATGGTAATTTTGAGGATTGTTCTAAAAGTCGAACACAATACCCTGGATGAACATATCCCGAGGACCTTCCCTTCGAGCAAAACCAAACTAGCGCAGAGCTAGAGAAGGGTTTTAAGTGATGCCCCCTCTTATACCAAGGAGTGGTACATTAGGGAATTCCCCATAGTGATCAATAATAGTGACATCTGCATGAGATCGAGAACATCAACGAATATCTAAATGAGCGAGTGACATCAACCTTTGATGCCACCACAAACCTTGTTCATTCTTTATCACTGATCGGGACAGGTGCGAAATAAACCACCTGGATAGCAGAGGTATGCAACACATAAGAGTTCCTCGATTCTTCGTAGTACGAGTGTGGAGGGAATGCATGATATCTCCAAGCAAAGTAGGTATTAGATTATGAGTGAGAAATATTTTGATGGCATTCACATCTATGAATTAGTCCGGATTAAGGAAAAGTACCAAACCATAGATCAAAAAAGCCAAAATATCCTCAAAAGCAAGAAAACTTATGGCATCTAGAAACCACTGAGCCTTCTCTATCAAAATTTTAGAAGAAAAACCCTTGACTCCATTCTTTGTTTCCCAATTAGATACAATGTTCGATTGTTTCAGATGTAAGGCTACTGTAATGTCTTCAGGTTTTAAGAATATGCACTTCGAGCAACTTAGAGAATTCTTCCATTGTGGCACCAACTGATAATCCAAGAAGGTAAAACATTGATGCTTAGGATCAAAGAACTGGAACAGAACACTCATCATGTCTTCCTAGAAACCAGTAGTAACCAAACTGAGTAGATGACCATGTCTCTTGGTGAATTGAGAATTGTCAGGAACCTTTGATACTAATTCCTGAAGCTTGGAAGGTACCCTTACAAAGTTAATTCGGATGGTATTCCTGCAACTGGAAGCAATGACCTTGCAACACAGAACAAAGATAAATCCCCTAAATCCTTGAAACGGTTAGTCGTGATATGATGTTATGATGTCACGTTTAAACAAATAACAAACACAAACAGAGCACACAAGAGTCTTAGGTTTAAGGCTTGCATAGGGTTCGTAGGTAAGTACCCTCTTGAAATTTAGTTGGCTTAACTTGTCCTAAAGAAGTAACTGGTTTATAGGAATCTCAATATCACTGATTTTTCCCAAAGGTTTTGTTTAGCACGGCAACTGAATTTCCACCAAACAAAAATCAGAGAGTCGAATCTCAATGAGTGCAGTATCGAGTATCAACCAACTTCATACTGCACCAAAGCCGACTATCTCACTACCTTCTAATGGCTAAGTTGGGTCAATTAAGGTTATAAAGGTCAGTTAATGCTTATGACACCACGCGGCATCCTAGTATTCTTCCCGAGACACCAGTAAAAACCAATGTGTCTCACTAACATAGCCATCACTTCAACCATATCGGTATACGTTGTATAGTTTTCATGATCTATTTCTACTTACCTAAAATGCTCCCAGATCCAGGTGTAGAATATTTGCAAGAAAAGTAAACCCGAGCAACCCTCAAATGTAAAGCATACAAAGAAAACAAGAAAAGAATTTAAAGTGATCTAACTCTAAAGGTAACCCCTCTTTTCAGTAGCTCCCCAGTAGAGTCGCCCGTTTGGTAATACAGTGGGAGAATTGACTTTTGGTTTGCGTTTTATCACAAATGATGCGGATAGCAAGAGTCACCACCAACTTTTCTTTTATTCAATAAGGAAAGGGTGAAAAGAACAGGAAAGACCTTTTAGATTTTTGAGTTCGGAGGGTAGGTTATGAAAAGGGAAGGTGTTAGCATCCTTTTTCGTAGTTATCTACGAACTCTTAATCGCTAGCTCACTTTGTTTGAAAATGCTTTGTGTTGTGTGTTTGAAAAATATTTTTGAAAAGTTAAACTTTGTAACGATTCTCGTATCTGTCCTCGAGAATACGTACAAAATGTTTTGAAAATATTTCTGAAAGTTTTTCTGAAAAAGTTGTTTTTGTCTTGTTTGTGAGCAAGATATTAGGAGCTATCTATCTACTCAAGGTCTTTATTATACTTTTCCTCCTCCTTTAGATAGTGTTACCCTACCATTAGTTAGTAGGAATCCCTATCGTTGGATGTGAAGGGACGGATGCGGGTCATCACACAGTCATTGAAGGTAACTCGTAAGGGCACTTTAGTAATTCGTAAGGGACTAGATCGTTTACCGAAGGCAGCATCGAAAGGGTCATCGAGGGACTAGGATATTTTTAATTAAGGGACATTGCTAAATCGTTCCCATGTTCGAGGGTTAAAACAGCCAAATTCAGTAATTCAAAGGGACCCTACCCCCCTAAATAAGGGTCTGTAATTTCAATGAGATAATAATTTTGGCCTGAATCGCAATGGATTTTGAGTTAAGGTGAAAACTGCATGGATCGATGCCATTATGGTGTTTTACGATTTGGCCAGCATGGGACCTCCATGACGGTTCTATCTGGCACTATCAAACCCCAGAAACACAATGATATCATTAGTATGTCTTAAAGCAAACAAAAAACTAAAAAAAATACAATTTGGCAAAAGTATGAGATCAGAGATGTATGCGATGGTGTTTCATGCGTTTTGGATCATCAAACTTGCTCCATTCTTACTCTGTGTGATTGCTAGGAGTGAGAAGAGTGGCTAGTTTTCCTTGGAAACGGTTGTGATAAGGATTTGAAGGTTGCCCTAAACTTGAACAATTTTGAGTTTTGGGAGGTGATTCTTGGACAAGGGTTTTGTGTTCTTGTCTATGAATTATGGAGATTATATAACATGGAATTAGGTCAAAATATATGGGCTTGCACCTTTGTTGACAAGCCTTGTATTTTTATCTTATTTATTTTGAATTATTAATGAATAAATAAAAAATAATTAAAATAAAATAGATCAAGGGTTACATGAACAAGATCTTAGGTGTATAAAGAGTGTAATACATGCTTGGACTTTAAAACAATGGCCCAATAGCCAAAAATATCAAGTTTTCTCAATTTGAACTTCATGCATTTGCTCAAAATTTCCTAACTTGCACTGGTCATAACTCTCTTAACTTTCATCCTTTGAAAGTAATCTTAGACTTTTTGGAAATCCCAAGGTGTCCTATATAATCTCTATGTTGATCATTTTTATATTTGAAGATTTATCTTGATGTAAATTGCCTTGACAAAAAGTGTTTTTTTTTTTTTACTTTTGAAATGACATATAATGTATTAACCCATATCTCTCAAATGAAGCATTTTTTGGACTTGAGCTTTGAGAGGAAAAATTGTAGAGAATTGAATTTTCTTCAAAATGATGTTTGGTTGGGAAAAACTGATGAAGCATGTGAAAGTTATGCTTGGTCAAAGTTCAGTTGACTTCTCCTAAGGGAAACCCTAATTTAGTAACTTTTGCCTTTTGATGATTTGAGAGTTTTCCTTGAAGAATCATGATCAACCCTTGATCAAATGATGAATGTGATTTCAAAATATTGATGTTGACCAAAAATCTTGAAGTTTGACTGTATGTTAACCATAATTGAGTTTTTGTTCAATACAGTTGATTTTCAATTATTTGAGCAATTGTCTGATACATCTTGTGAGGTAAGACATGAAACTTGGTATGAGCATTCTTGGAGACCTATAAGAAACCATGAATAACATTTGATACTTTAGAGACCTAAATTTCCTTGTGAGAGATGAAACCCTAGTTGTGGGCCATTTTCTTAGGAGGAGACTTTGTCTGATAAATTCTTGGGAAACCTTTAGCATTTGAGAACCATGGGAGAATGTCTTGAAGAAAATGAGAGGGAAAATTTTTGGGGTACAATAATATGCATACCTGGTCAAACACACGTGTCATACTTCCATATGATGTGTACTTGATTACACTGTCCACAAGCACAACTTGTTGATCTTCACAGAGCCAAGTCCTGAATAATGTCCTAACATACAATCAGACATTGTCTTGATTCTTTTGTCTTTAAAAGTACCAACACCTTTTTCAGCATACAGCCAAAGAAATTTCAAACTAGGGCCATAATTTTGAAGAGACCTTTAGAAGCATTATCGTAATGCCTTCTACATTTAAGCACGAACACTTTTATTTATCAACAAAGAGCTTCCATTGATCTTGTCTTCAAACTTTAACTACCAAGTCCTCCACGAACTGCACCAATAACAATATGTCTGAGTATCTTTCCTGACATCTCATTCTCATTAGAGGTAATTAATCTCCCCAAAATTGAACATTATGCAAGCTTCATAAGGCATGCACCATTGCAACAACAATTTAGAGATAAAAAGTTAACTCCCATATCATGGATAGTCAGTACTCCAGCTGAGAATGAACACTTGAACACATGAAAGGACTTACACTCTCAAAGTGAAGGACTAAAACTTAACATACCAGAGAACTAAGGAGAGAAATAAACTCTTAGTTCTCAGATTGCAGACTTGCACAAAAATGTTAGGGAAATACACAACTCCCATCAATATATTTACCATCAGTCACATGCACACCTGCATTATAGCTGATGAATTTACCTCTTCTCATTTGGCCTAAAATTCTCCTTCTGGAGTTGCTTGAAACAGAAGAACCCACCTCCTCAAGCGTATTTTGATCAGATCATACTATCTGAGACTCTTTGCATCCACTAGCAATTGCTGATACGGGTGAAGTCTTCCACATATTAGTCATGTATTTACCAAACATACTATTGTAGGAAAGATGAGAATATTCTCATTCTAATCCACATGGTCAGGAATGTCTCCACCCATAATCCCAATCATCTTTAACAAGCATGATGTTACAACATCATGCAGGACATCAACTTCTCATCACAGCACCCATTAACATTGGTTCTTGATCCGACGTCCTAGGACTTATTATTTTCAAAGAAGTCCTTAACCTAAGAGGATCTCCATAAATTACAGCTTTAAAGATACTAGGAAATAAATTCTTATATACTTTCTGCGTCAACACATCAGACAAATACACAGCTCCCGATAGAGTATTTGCCATCAATCAAATGCATAACTTTATGAGAGAACCATTTCCTCACTCATAAGCAGCAAATAGTGCTACCTAAAACACATGGATTGACATTCTTCTTCTGCTCGTACTCTATTTTCAAGGAAGCTATGAGAACCATGAAAAAATAGTTGTTTACCTTCCAAGACCAGATCAAGAAAACATGTAGTATCATGCACACCTTAAGAAGCTTATTCTAATACACCCAATATCCATACCTCCTATCTGACTTGGAGGTGTTAGATGCCATCCTTATGCATTAACATAGGAGATTCCATCTAACAAACATCTAGGAGAGATGACAACAAACATGGTATTGAATGATCATCATACCATAAACAAACTATTCAGAATAAGTCTGTTTCTCCCAAACCTTCAAGCCTATAAGGCTTAAACAACCAAGAATCTAGAATGACACTCCAAACATGCAAACATCAATCAACCACTCATGTTTATGTATCTATGGTTAGAAAAATAACAATTGTACTATTTTGCCTCTACAGTAATAATGAGGAAAGTTCCCTAAATGTCGATCTCAAGGACTGTGTATAAATATGGAGTCGAATTATTGTTCAATTAAACAAAACCTAGGGCTTGGGTTTGATTTGCTAAAATAAAATAATTAAAAATATAATAAATAGATGTTAAGGACTGTTTTGACAAATATGAGTAACATTCTAGGGTAAAGTGTATAATTTTCCCTATAATAACCTTGAATCTTGATCTCTTCAACAAGTTCATAACATTCAATTACCAGCTCTTTAGTTTATTTTCCCTTAAGTCCTTAGTGGGAAAACCTTTGACCATTCATCCTAAATCCTAAGTCCTTAGAGATTTTTGATGGAGTCAAGCCTTTGTTTTATCAAGAGTTAACTGGTAACTATAGGGTATCCCTATCCCTAGGTGATATCTACTATAGTCTAATCGTACAAAAACCTTAACGACCGCAGTCCAGTTGATGGTTAACCATAAATCAATCTTATTTGTCTGACAAAGAAAGCCTTAAAAACATTGAACGATTAAATTGAATAGAAAAACTATTGTATTATCAAATTAGGAATTCCAAATCATTACAAATGCAAAACACATACACCTCCTAACATTTGGGTTTTAGCTATTCATACTATTCAAAGAAAACAAAAGATAAATTGTAAACATTACAAGTATTGGGAAGAAATTTGGTCTACAACCTGTTCGTTCATGAAAATCTCCTTCCACTGAAACTCTTATCTTCTCCAATCCTCTCTCATGTAATTCTCTTTTCTTATTTTTCCCACAAAAAGTCTTATAAACCAAATAAGTTTTTTCACTACTAACTCAAACTGGGTCGCAAACATAAATCAGACCCATAAAACGACCCGAAACAACTAAATTTCTAAAGTTTGCACATTTAATGAATTTTTCTAGGCTTCTACAGTCCGAAATAACTTCTGACTTTAACATGAAAGTTGTAGCTCTTTGTCTCAACTTTCCAACGAATATTAGAACGTGTCGATGTGATTCTCATAGCTCCAGTTATGATTTTTTTTTAGTGAAAACTGATCAGTCAGCGCATTGGCTGACACGGGCATTGTTGTCTGACACAGGTGGACGTGTTGCACCTCCTGGAGCATGCTGGAAACTTTTCCGAAACTCTAAATTTTGCAATTTTTTGCACAGATTTGTCCTGATTTATTCTTGTGATCCTCAAAACATTAAAACACACAACCAAAGCATAAAATATAGTAAAACAAAATAAAACACTCGACAATTAAAAGAAAATATAACTGAAATTAATGGTAAATAACCGTGTAAAAAGCACTGATCAAACTCCATCAAACTTAAACGGTTGCTTGACCTTAAGCTACAATTACAAGAGCTCATGAAATTCATAAGATAACGGTAATCATACGTGAGATATCCATTCACATTGATCAAAAGGTAGATCGTCCGATGTTCACATGATGTGAGGAGTTTGTGTAAGAACCTTTTAATCTCGAGCTTCCTCTTTGGATACATCTCTAACTATGCTTTGTACTTAAGTCTCTTTCTGATTTTCCTCCTTTTTCATTTGGACAGTCAAATTAAGGCAATGAGAATTATGATGATCATCACATGCACAAGACTAATAAATATTTTTTTTGTTTAGCCACCAAATAAGCAGCATTGGCTACTTTTAATTACCGATGAAATTTTAAAACTTTGTAGTTATATATTGTCCTTTTAGACGAAATTTGGGGATCAATCCCCTTTGGGATGAATAACCGGGTGAGGGAATCCAAACTTAGCGAGCCAGATGCCTTTTAATGCCTTCTCATCATTTGGTGCCAAATTTATTTATTTCTCCACCAATCATGCATGCATGTGAATCTATATTATGCCAGACTGTAAAGATAAACTACTTCAGGAGTACTTCTCGAGATTCAAGTACTATGGTATAAATCTAAACATTAGACTCGTATTACTGTCACATTATTCTGAACTTCCTACCTCCAAACAATCATCCCTTTATCTCTATATATTTTCCCGATTTCTTTGAATTACAAGCTTTTGTGCAAAAGAACAATTTTTGGTCAAAATTTGGGACAAGCTTTAATGTGTGGTTTTACAAAGAAAATAGCATAAAAAAATAAATAAATCGCAATGCAAAGCATTAAAAATCCCCCCACCCAACATGAACTAAACATTGGCCCCAATGTTTCAGAACAAGATTGAGAAGGGTGACTCAGAGAGGGTAATGCAACACTAGTTGTTGCCTCCTAGCTTTCACCAGTAAGGCTCCTTTTTTATTACTTGAAAATAAAACAAATCAAACACAAAAAGATTTTTTATTTATTTATTAAAAGCGTGGGTTTCCTCCCACGAAGCGCTTCGTTTAACATCGCATGGCTCGACGGTTCATTCCCCTTGTTAGGGGGACATATATGACACAAAGATAACATAATATTTTTTCTTTTTTTTTTGGTAGCAACCCCATGAACTTAAAGTACTGATGATGTTTCTTTCAAATTATTTTCAACTTGATTTTATTGAACAGGGCATAAATGACATCCAATACTTTGTCAATTTCTTGTTTGTCATCAGCCTTGTTGTGAAAATAATTTTTAGGGAGACTATTTTATTAAATATTTTCTGGTTGGATGTCCACGTCTTCACAAATTGTGAAATTTGTAGTTTCATCCAAAACTAGATCATCTTCAAGTTTCCTTATTTCTTCTTCCTCATCCTCCTTTTTTACCTCAAATTCTGCTATTCTTATTGCATCCCTTTCATCTGATGTCATGCATTTTTCTTCTGGTTTCACATATTCTTCTTCCACCTATAACTTTCGCCAAATTCTTAACTCCCTCCTAAATGTTTTAAAAATTTAAGTTGCCTATTCCAAAGTTAATCATGAATTAGGCGACCAACGTGTAAGAGATACATGTGGCAACATATCGAAATGATACATGACTTTTGTACCCTAATTTTTGCCCCTAAGATACCTTCATCATACCATATTGTTTCAATCACCACAAAATCACATTAGGGCTTTTGGTTCCTCTCCCTATCTTTAGCCTTGCTCTTTGAGGAGTTACCAAGCACCTTGACTTATTTTATTTGGTGATCATGGATATTTTGCTTTGATTTTATCTCTAAATTAACAAATTCAATATTGGTTTGTCTTACTTGTTAATAATGTAGGTAAAGGTAATGAGGTTTAGCAAGTTACATCATGGGTTCATGAGTTTATTTCCATGCCCTAGTCAAAAGCTTGAGAGATCCAAACCTCTCCATTGAAGTTGTTTTGAAGTTGGTATGAAAGTAGTTTTGGTGGCCATGAGTCCTCATCATCATCCTCAAAAAATTCTATTCACAAAGGAAGAATATTGGCACAAAAAGTTTGTTCAAACTTGGCAAAGCTCCACCAAGAATTCTCTTGACCTAGAAGCTAGGGTTTTTGACTTCAGAGGGGTATATCTTGCTCATCTTTTGGTATTTTTGAGTGATTCCAAAAACATTCTTCTCTTTAAAGAGTTACCAACAAATCAATTCAAAAGTTCCAAGGATTTTTCATATGGAAGGAAATTAGTGAAGAAGAAAGATTACAAGTCATCCAGATGAATCCCTCATTTTTCATAATGTGATTTCAAATGATCATAACTTGGTCAATTTTTATCACCTTGAGCCCATTCTTTTTTCATGATGACCCTAAGGATGTGTACTTCATGACTTCTTTTATGTTCAAAGTAAGAAAATGGATGGAAGTTGCCTTAAGAATGCAAGAGATTATAGGTCATTTCATGATTTTTGGCCAACTTCAACAAGTCATAACTTGCTCAATTTTTGGATATTTTGAGTGGTTCAAATTGCAAAATGTCCAGTTTCAGAGCTTCTTACTTGAACTTCGAAAAGGTAGAATTCTCCACCAATTAGATCCAAATCAAGCACTAATATGTTCTACTCCTTTGTCTTTTTTAATGCTGCTTACAATTTTTAAATCCATTGAAAATTGAGAGAAATCTCAAATTGAAGGTGCTCACTATTTTTCTGTATTTTGATTCATATATCTTTCCATACTTTACATAAATTTGGTGCAATTGTTGTGTTAGAATCGTCTTGAAGAGACGAGTTCAATGATGCTAGCCATGGATCCTAATTTTTCCATATGAAGGATATCACAAAATCCCCATTGCAGGGTGTCTGGAGGTTGAAGACGATGACATGTCTCATCTCAGCCAATGATAGCGTGCCAAGCGTTTTAATTTCATTAGTTGCCCTTTTTCGGATTACATGTGTGTTTTACTAAGGTCCATATCAAGCACAGCACGTCTGGTCCATTGGATTAGCTTACTAACGCGTTTTGACTTTGATCTGATTATCCACATCTTTTTGGTTTTATTTCATTTTCTGATTTTATATTTTATTTGATTAAATTTTAAAAATTTCATAACTCTTTTATTTTTTATCCAAAATTTTTGAAAAATTCACAAAAAATACTTTGAATTATTTCTGATCTCATGAATATTTTTTTACATTTTTATTTTAACATTTGGTATTTTTTATATTTTTTGTATTATTTGCTTTCTTTTAATTACTTAAAAAATACTTTCTAACATTTTTTAATTCTGAAAAATTCATAAACATTATTTTCCATATTTTTGACTTTCTGAAAATTTTATAGAATTTTATGTTGAGGTTTACTATTTTTTATCTATTTTATGTTTGTTTTAGCAATTTTAAATAGTTTAAAAATAGTTTCTGACTTTTGAAAATTACTAAAAATTTAATAAAAATATTTGGACTCATTTCTGATTTTTCTATGGCTTAATTTTTCATTTCTTAAATAACTTGAACATAGTTGATATTTTCCTCATTATTTTCTAGTTTATTTTAACATTTTTAATCCTTTAATATATATATTAAATGTTATATCATTTTGTGAATATTTTCTGGCTGTCTTGGCTTGAGTTTTTGGTCATGGCTTTATTAACATCATTGGATCCATGGTGTTGAGTTTAACTCCACAAAAAATGGATGAATGATTTTAATAATAGTTTGATTAAATATTAATTCAAATGTGGTTTTTCTTTTTACCCTAAATCCCCTTCATCTCATCCCTTTCTCATTGCACTAAATTTTGTTGGAGCATGATCGCTATATCATGTCTCAAAACAAATGGTGCATAGATTGCTATTGACCAGCCTCAAAATAGGTGTGACTTCTATATAAGTCCACTTACGATTGCTTAACATAGCGCTAAATTTTGTCCCGATTGGAATAAATGATCATTCGTGGCCCAAGCTTATGATTGCAAGCCCAAGTATGTTAATTTGATCTCTTTGATCCAATAATCTTGAGATTCATTGTGTGGAGGCTTTGGTTCTACCAATCCTCTAATGGATCTACAACACCTTTGGTCAACGCGGATCACTTAAACATTGTTGATCATTAAATGGTACTTGTGAGAATTCCAAATGGATGATATACTTGACAAAAAGCAAATTCAACTTGTTGTGTGGAGGCTTTGGTTCTACCAATCCTCTAATGAGTTCCAAATGCAAGTTTCAAGATGGTCATTCAACTAACCACTAATTATTGACTTGTTTATCTTTTTCTTTTGTTCTTTTATACTTTATGCACTATTTATTTTTTAGCATTTTACATTTCATGTCATTTTCATCTTTGCTCATTTGAGCATTTATTTTCTTGTCATTTTTACTTTGCTCACTTGAGCTTTTCTTTTCCTTTCTTAAGATACATAATAACCAACTTAAACCCTAAAAAACTATTTAATGGCACTTGGACTATTTGGTTACTATCCTTGGCATTATGGAGCAGTGGACTATTTCTTGGACTTAGGATTAGAAACCTTGGCCTATCTTGGAGACCTTGTGATCTTATCTGATTATTTTGTCTGGAGTTCTTGAGGTTTACCTCAAGACATTAGGTTGTTTGTTTGGTTTTGTGTGCAGGTTTTTTGTGATTACATTCTCTGTTTGTAATATGGAATTCACCTGTATACAGCCGTTACTCTGCCCAATTTTTGTGAAGACTTAATACACTTGAAGTTTGGTTCTCTCAAGAGGTCTAGTATCTTTGCTTGCTTGGTTTCAACCCAAAGAATGGGAATTCTATCTTGACTCATAATGTCAAGTTTTGTCTTCTTGTTGGTTAGATGGTTCTTATCCTTAGCTTTTACTTTATGCTTTAGGATAGTCTCTTCTTCTCCTCTCATCTTCTTTAATTTCAAAAATCTTCTCCCTCCTTTTGAAAACTCTTCTTGTTTTTGAAACTTAAACCACGTTCATAATAAACTTGGACTTAGGTCCATGCATTTTCAAAAATATTTTCATAAGTAAACTTCAATCAATTTAATAAATACTTTGACACTTTCTGTGAGAAGACTAAAAGTCAACCAATCTCATTTCAAACCATTTTGCCACTTTGGCTTTTTATATTTAAACTTTTCTTAAAAGATTAGGCTCTTGTCAATCTTTGTAGTGATGCAAATAACTATACTTCTACAATATGTAGTGAAGTGAGATATTTTCCACTTGGGTGTTGAGTGAGGCATTGTTGATTTTAAAATCCAAGCCATGATCCTCCACTTTGAGATGATGCAAATTCTCCTTTCTCAGGATTGTGGGTAGTAAGTATGTTTTCCACACGGACAATGACGATGATGTCTTATCTCTTAAAATCAACCAACACACTTGTGTTTCAAATTTTTAAAAGAGGAACTATGTGTACCCTGATCCCCTATTACACGAAAGGTGGTAGGTAGGCACTAAAGGTTCGCAACCGCGACGGGTGCAAAAATCATAAAAAATACTTCTTTTCTCACCTCCACTATCCATTTTATATACAACATATTTTTATAGCCAAAATATACAGATTTTACAAAGAGGTTCCTGCGAAGTACCGTAGATGTTTAGGGTGCTAATACCTTCCCTTTGCATAATCAACCCCCTTACCTTGAATCTTTCCCCCCTTTTTTGGGTTATTCGCTCTTTTCCTATTCTTTGGAAACAATAAAGCGCGGTGGCAATTTTTATTTTGATATGTATAAAGGCTAGTCAATCCAATAGCTTAGTCTTGAACATTTCTACCGATACAGAAAAATGGCGACTTCACTGGGGAAAGATTAACCTCTTGTTGGCCCATCCCTAAGTGGGTTAAGCCTATCTTTGTTTATATTTGTATATGTGCTATTGTTGTTTATGTGTTATATTTTGTATATATGTTTGTCTGGATCTTCCTGGTTTTCAGGGTGCTTGATGGTTACTCATAAGTCCTATACCCGGACTTGGGAAAACTTTAAGTTAGGACGGGAGGTATAGTCATGTTAACTTTGAGGGAGTAATCCCAAAAAAGGAGGCATGAGATCCCCCACTCAGTGGAAGCCCCTTTGACTGTAGTGTCGTTTACCAAGTAATCAGGAAGACGTACTGCTTTCGACCTGGGAGCCTGCTGAAACTGAGGACCGTAGAATATCGAACCCATCTTGGCCTTTTAGGTGTAGTGCGGAAGCTATGACGGAGTAATCCGAAAATAGTTATCACGCGATACTACGCTCGGACGAGTCTTTCTTGAGAATATTACTAATTACCGAGTTAATCAGGAAGTTGATAATATCCAAAGGAAGGATGTAGACTCTGGGAACCTCTAGAACCTTGTTCGGCAGGTGATAACTTTTTAGACCAACACCTTACGGGTAGTACCTTCGACCTCATGCTCGTGACGTTGAACCTATGAGTCCTATATGTATGATCTTGTGTGTAATTGTTGCATCATGCATCCATGCACTCATAAGCATCTTTTGAAGAAAATAATATTTCAAGGGATTTAAAGGTTGACTATTTATGAATATCTCAGATACTGTTAACCATGGATTCTGGAAAGAGAAAGACTGGGAAATACAGTTTCAAGGATCCCAAGATAGATGAGTTGGTCAGTCTAATTCCAGAGATTGAGTATCCTGCAGACTTTCGGAAGAAGTATGGATCCATTATTCCTCTCATGAAGCTAAAGATGAAGGAGGATATTCTCTCGACCTTGGTCCAGTTCTACGATCCGGTGTATCACTGCTTTACTTTTCCCGATTATCAGTTGATTCCTACACTGGAGGAGTATTCTTATCTATTGGATTTAACTGTTACCGATCGTGTTCCTTTTACTGGTTTGAAGGGTGAGCCAAAACAACATGAGATTTCTACTTTGCTTCATCTAGGGAAGTCTGAGGTGGAAGCCCATATGAATACCAAAGGAGGGATTAGAGGATTACCAGCTCAGTTCTTATTGGAGAAAGCTCGCTACTTTGCCAGAATGAAGAGTACGATTGCTTTTGAGGCCATCTTTGCTTTACTTGCTTATGGATTATTCTTATTTCCTAATGTGGACAAGTTTGTCGACATTAACGCTATCAGGATTTTCATGATTGGAAACCCAGCTCCTACACTATTGGGTGATGTTTATTACTTTGTTTATCTTCAGAGTTCTTATCATGAGGGAATGATTATCTGTTGCATGCCTTTGTTGTACCGGTGGTTCATCTCTCATATGCCTTAGTCTGATGCTTTTTGGGATGTCAAGAAGGAACCTCGTTGAGCTCCTAAGATCATGGAACTTACTCACTCAGATATTGATTGGTATCATCGAGCTTATCAGGATGTAGAGATTATTGACAGTTGTGGTAGTTTCCCCAATGTACCTCTTCTTGGTACTAAGGGAGGAATTAACTATAACCCTGTTCTTGCACAGCGACAACTTGGTTATTTGATGAGGGATAAACCGGATAATATTCATTTGAGTAGTTTCTTTCAGAAGGAAGGATAAGACCACATGGAACCTAGGGAGCAGATTGCGAAGGCCTAGCGTCACATTCATAAGAAAAGTAGGAAAGATTTGGGACCTAGGGGTGTTGTTTCTTTGGAGCCATATCTTCAGTGGGTCCGATCGAGAGCCATCCAGTTGAAGATGCCGTATACTCGAGAGACACCCATGTCTGATTTGTTTGTAAAGACCACTCCTCCTTTATTAGATGATCTAGAAGAGTTGCAGCTTGCTTTAGTTAGGATGCAACATGAAAGAGATGCTTGGAAGAACAAGTTCCAGACTTTAGAGAGTTCCTACCAAGCAAACTTGAAGGAGAAAGATGATTTGATCGAGATCCTTGAGAGTCGAGCAGTAGAGTCTATAGGGAGGCAAGGGGATTTATTTTCTCCTAAGCCTCAAACAGGTGTTGATTGCTCATTTCCTGATCTGAATGATTGGAAGGAGGTTGCCATTAGACATGTGGAAGAAAACCAGAGGTTGGGAACTCAGATTGCCAGGCTCACAGGGAAGCGCCAGCGTACAGATTGATCTCTATCAGTTTCTTTCTATCAGGATTTTTAGATTGTATTTTCATCTTGTACTTGGTATCGTTGAAACTTGTAACCCATTTTGAAGTTATTATAATAAAAGTTTTCAGTATTTCAAATGCGTTATTATTTTGATGTTTGCAATATGTCTATAAACGTTAAATCCCTTGAAATGTTGAATGATAAAGTAAATATAATCATATGCATTGCATATCATGCATCATATTGCACATATTTCTTACATTTACTATGCATATCCAGGTGCCTTACCCAGCTTTTTACTTTGTTCAGCAAGCTGACTCATCACTACAACACTCGGGCTAACTTCAAAAAGAAGATGGACAACTTAGAACAAGAGAATCGCGAGCTGCACAAAGAAGTTTCTACTTTGAAGGCTGGTTTGGACAATTTGACTACTCTGATGGAAGCTCTGGTGGTTGCTCAGAATCATCCACCGAGTGTTCAACCTTAACCAACAAGGGAAAATTCTGAAGTTCCTATTGTTCCGGTATCCGCTACTCCGACTGTTGTTCAAAACCGAATGCCTCAGGGTTATACGTGGGGAATGTCGGAGAATTTTGCACCTGAAGGTTTCAATTTTGGCCCCCAAGATTTTCCAGTGGTTCCAAATGTTGTTACTCCAGCACCTCATGTGGTGCATATTGTTCCTGCTGCACCTTCTTCGGTGAATTTGGTTCCGTTTGTTAATGAAGATGTGTGTCGTCCTTTCCCTCCGCCGAGTGAAGACTTGGGTCTTTATGACATAATGGATGATTTCCAAGAGAAGTTTAATAGAATGCAAAGAGAGATGAAGGCTCTTAGGGGAAAAGAGTTATTTGGGCAGAATGTGAATGAGTTGTGTTTGGTCCCGAATGTTAAAGTGCCCGCTAAGTTCAAGGTTACGGAGTTTGAGAAGTACAAGGGCAACACTTGCTCTCGTGCTCACTTGGTGATGTATGTAAGGAGGATGTCTACCCACACCGATGACCAGAGTCTGCTAATTCACTTTTTCCAGGATAGTCTGACCGGCGCAGCGTTGAAATAGTACATGAGTTTAAACAGCGCCAACATCCATACCTTTAATGATTTGGGAGAAGCATTTATAAAACAATACAAGTACAATGTGGACATGGCGCCTGACTGTGACCAGCTTAGGGCCATGGTTCAGAAAGACAGAGAATCGTTCAAAGAGTATGCACACAGATGGTGCAAAGTGGCTGCACAAGTAATTCCTCCTATGGAGGAGAAGGAAATGACTAAAATTTTCTGAAGACGCTAAGCGCTTTCTACTACGAAAGAATTGTAGCAAGTGCCCCAAGTGATTTTACAGAGATGGTAGGAATGGGTGTCCGCCTAGAAGAGGCAGTAAGAGAAGGCCGTTTGATGAAGGGTGAAGGATTCGGAGGTGTGAAAAAGCCAGCTTATGGGTTTCCAAAGAAGAAAGAGGGGGATACCAACGCTGTTATGCAAGTGAGAAGAGTGAATTCTCCTTGGAGAAATTATCAACATCACCAACAAGTTGCCTCAGTGACTCCTGTTATGAATGCCTCCCTAACTACCGTTTCTTATCAAAGATAATCCCAGCAGGGGAACCAAGGGAATAATCAGAGAAGGGAGAACTATGACCATATTCCCATGAGTTATGCAGAGCTACTACCAACATTGATTTAGAAGAAGTTAGTCCAGACACGACCACCTCCAGCAATACCATCACCATTGCCTTGGTATTACAAAGCGGACCAGACGTGTGCCTTTTATCAGGGAGCACTAGGGCATAGTGTTGAAAATTGTTATCCTTTGAAGACTGAAGTGTAAAGGTTGGTGAAATCTGGAATTTTATCTTTCAAAGACATGGGACCTAATGTGAAAGACAATCCTCTACCCAAGCACGAGGGAGTGAGTGCTGTGAATATGGTGGCCGGTTGCCCAGGTGACTTCTAGATTTTTTACATTAATCTGGTTAGAGGGTATTTGGTTAAGATGCACGCAGACCTCTGTGAATTCAGTTATTATACGCATGACCATTCCAGTTGTGCTATTTGAAGTATAAACATACAGGGTTGCGAGAAGATAAAAGCTGATTTACAGGAGATGATGGATGAAGGTCTAATTCATACAATCAGGCCTAGGGCAGAATATGAAGAGGAAATTAATATGGTTTCTTGATGTCCGGGTGAATTCCAAATTTTTGAAGTGGATCATTTGAATGAAGATCTCGTACAGTTGCATGCTACCTTCTGCCATATTGCTGGTCAGGTGGAACACCAATATGGATCTTGCATAGTTTGCTGTCGAGACCCCCGAGGATGTTCTATTGTGAGAGAGGGTGTTCAATTGCTGTTAGACAATGGAACTATCAAGATCACAGGTCAGAGAGATGATTATCATGAGATTGATATGGTTGAAGTTTGTTTGATGGGAGAAGAGTCGGAAGAAGAATATGCCTCCGCAGATGAGTATTTCTCTTCAGATGGAGATTTGTTTGCCGAAAATGGTCTTTTGAGGGATGATTGTGTCGAGGAAGGCGTAAATGTCATTGTACCTTTTTTTGATGCACCCGCTCATCTTGAGGTGGAGTACCATAGCAAACCAGCTGTTACCCCATTGGTAATTAGTCTGCCAGGTCCTGTTCCCTATAAATCAGTTAAGGTTGTGCCTTACAAATACAACGCTACAATCTTAGAAGATGGGGTGGAAATTCCCATCCATCCAATTCTAGATGTTGGAAATATAGCTGATAATAGCAGGGTGACCCGTAGCGGTCATGTGTTTGCCCCGGTTATTCGAAGAGATGTTGTTGCTGGAAAGAAAATTGCTGAGAATGATGAGCCTAAGAAGGCTGCATGAGAGGCTAGCGGAGCCACATTAGAGAAAGAAATGGATGATATCTTGAAGATAATTAAAATGAGCGACTACAAAATTGTGGACCAGCTATTGCAGACTCCTTCAAAGATATCCATCTTAGCTTTATTGATGAATTCCTCCGCTCATAGAGAATCACTGATGAGAGTACTAGACCAAGATTTCGTAGAGAATGACATGCCGTTAGATCAATTCAGCAGCATAATTATAAACATTACGTCATGTAACAACATAAGTTTCTACGATGATGAGTTACCAGATGAAGGGAGGAATCACAACCTGGCCCTCCACATATCTATGAATTGCAAGAATGACTCGTTATCTAATGTGCTAATTGATAATGGATCCACATTGAATGTTATACCGAGAAGTACTCTCATGAAGTTAAAGTATCAGGGAACACCTATGCGCCCGAGTGGCATCATTGTGAAGGCTTTGGATGGGTCGAGGAAATCTGTCATCGGTGAAGTGGACTTGCCCATCCATATAGTACCACACTTGTTCTTGATAACTTTCCAGGTAATGGACATTATTCCCGCGTATAGCTGTTTTCTAGGACGGCCATGGATACACGAAGTAGGGACTGTCACTTCAACTCTGCATCCGAAGCTAAAATTTATGCGCGAAGGGAAGGTAGTGATCATAAATGGGGAGCAGGCGTTGTTGATATCCCATCTATCCTCTTTCAGTATTGTAGAAGCGAATGAAGCTGCTGTTGGAACCCAGTTCCAAGCCCTATCCATTGACAACATAAGGAAGAATGAGAATTATGTGGTTTCGCTGAAGGACGCGCAGCAGGTGGTGCGCAATGGTCATAATGCAGTTTGGGGACGACTTGTGGATCCACCCGTAAACAAGAATAGAGCTGGTTTGGGTTTCTCTTCGAGGAATGGTGAAGGCAGAAGTTTGAAGTCAAAGTCTTCTGTGAACAGTTATCATGATGTTTTCCTCAGTGGAGGCTACCTCCATCCGATTGGTTCTGGAATTAATGATGTTGAAGAGGATGAAGCAGAGCAGGAAGTACCGAATTATGTGACGCATGGAGTCCGAGTTCAGACCTAGGTCACCATTGATATTCCTTCTTGCATAAATATTTCAAAGTAATTTGTTTTGCTAATCTTTTTCTTTCTTTTGAAAAGCTTTCACTCTGCCCAAGGTGGAAGTATTAATGTTGTAAGGCTTATCTGTTTGCTATAATTGTTAAGATCATTAATAAAAGTTGTCTTTGCTTCTAAAATTATGTCTTTTATTTTCTGCTTTTTTATTGGGAAATGGTAATAATAAAAAAAACCTTTCAAAATAAATAACAACTAAAAATTAATCTGCATGATCACTTGTTATATGTGTCAGTTTCTAAAAGCAATCATAAATCATATGTGCAGATTAACTAAAAAACCCGTTGAATACAATGGCCCTGCACCCTCTCCCAACTTTGAATGTCCTGTGTTTGGAGTTGAAGAAGAAGATTATGATGATATTCCAGAAGAGGTCTCACGGTTTCTTGAGCACGAGGAAAATACCATTCAGCCATATAAAGAGCCTTTGAAAGTGGTTAATTTGGGTGCAGAAGAAGATCCGAAGGAGGTCAAGATTGGAGCATCGTTGCATCCTGATGTAAAGAGCGGGTTGGTTGAGTTGTTGAAAGAATGTGTGGATATTTTTGCTTGGTCTTATCAAGATATGCCTGGTCTAGATACAAACATTGTCGAACATCGTTTTCTGTTAAAGCCAAAGTGTCCGCCAGTTAAACAAAAGTTGAGAAGAACCCACCCGGATATGGCAGTAAAGATCAAAGAAGAGGTCCTAAAGCATATTAATGCTGGTTTTCTTGTAACGTCAGTGTATCCTCAGTGGATTGCCAATATTGTCCCAGTACCAAAAAAAGATGGAAAACTCCGCATGTGCGTAGATTAGAGAGATTTAAATAAAGCTAGTCCAAAAGATGATTTTCCATTGCCTCACATTGATAAGTTAGTGGATAGTACAACAAAATTCAAGGTATTCTCGTTCATGGATGGATTTTCCGGGTATAATAAAATAAGAATGGCTCCAAGGACATGGAAAAAACAATGTTTATCACACCCTAGGGAAAATTCTGTTACAGAGTGATGCCCTTCGGGTTGAAGAACGCCGGTGCAACATACCAGAGGGCTATGACAACCCTATTCCATGACCTGATGCACAAAGAAATCGAAGTATATGTCGATGATATGATTGCCAAATCCTAAACTGAA
This sequence comes from Vicia faba, assembly GCA_948472305.1. Classification (NCBI taxonomy): domain Eukaryota; kingdom Viridiplantae; phylum Streptophyta; class Magnoliopsida; order Fabales; family Fabaceae; genus Vicia; species Vicia faba. The sequence goes on along the minus strand of OX451739.1, from coordinate 237,220,483 downwards.
GAAGGGCATATAGAAGATTTGTTGAAGTTGTTTCAGCATCTGAGGAAGTATCGTCTCCGCTTGAATCCAAATAAATGCACCTTCGGAGTTAGATCATGGAAATTTTTTGGGTTTTATTGTTAGCCAGAAACGAATTGAAGTTGACCCTGACAAATTCAAAGAAATTCAAGAAATGGCAGCACCAACAACTGAAAAGCGAGTCAGGGGTTTCCTCAGGTGTTTGAATTATATCTCCAGATTTATTTCCCATATGACTGCAACGTGTGACCCGATCTTTAAGTTGTCAAAGAAAGATCAAGGTTGTGTATGGACAGATGACTGCCAAAGGGCATTTTAAAGTATTAAAGAATATTTTCTTGAACCTCCTATCTTGCTCCCTCCCGTAGAAGGAAGACCGTTGATTATGTATCTAACAGTGTTAGATAAATCCATGGGTTGTATTTTGGGACAACAGGATGAAACGGGAAAGAAAGAGTTCGCCATTTATTATCTCAGCAAAAAGTTCACTGATTGTGAGTCATGGTATTCCATGCTAGAAAAAACATGTTGTGCTTTGGCCTGGGCGGCAAAGCGTTTGCGACAGTATATGTTGAATCAATCTACTTGGTTGATCTCCAAAATGGATCCAATCAAGTATATTTTTGAAAAGCCTGCTCTTACTGGGAGAATTGTCCGCTGGCAGATGTTGTTATCTGAATATGATATCGAATACCGAACTCAAAAGGCTATTAAAAGTAGTGTGTTGGCAGATTACCTTGCTCACAAGCCGGTGGAGGATCATCAGTCTACAGAGTATGAATTTCCCGATGAGGATGTGATGTTCTTGAAAGTGAAAGATTGTGATGAACCGTTGCCTGAGGAGGACCCGGACCCTGAATCTCGTTGGAGTATGGTATTTGATGGAGCTGCGAATGCTTATGGTAAAGGAATTGGTGTTGTGATTGTTACTCCTCATGGATCGCACATTCCTTTCACTGCAAGGTTAACATTTGATTGCACTAATAATATGGCGGAATATGAGGCTTGCATCATGGGTCTTGAGGAAGCTATTGATCTCAGAATCAAAATTCTATATGTTTATGGCGATTCAGCTTTGGTAATAAATCAGATTAAAGGAGAATGGGACACTCATGACCCTGGCTTGATCCCTTACAAAGATTATGCTCGAAGATTACTACCCTTCTTCAATAAAGTTGAATTCCATCACATTCCTAGGGATGAAAATCAAATGGCAGATGCTCTAGCAACTCTGGTTTCCATGTACCAAGTGAATTCTTGGAATGATGTACCCCGAATTATAGTTCGACAGCTAGATAGGCCCACTCATGTGTTTGCGACAGAGGAGGTAGCAGATGAAAAACTTTGGTATTATGATATCAAGCATTTTCTTCAGACTCAAGAATACCCGTTTGGTGCGTCAAAGAAAGATAGAAAGACACTGAGAAGATTGGAAGGCAGTTTCTTCCTTAGTGAAAATGTGTTATACAAGAGGAATTTTGACATGGTCTTGCTCAGATGCGTGGATAGACACGAAGCAGACATGTTGATGCATAAGATACATGAAGGTTCATTTAGTACTCATGCCAATGGACATTCAATGGCTAAAAGGATGCTAAGGGCAGGTTATTATTGGTTGACAATGGAATCTGATTGTTATAAATTTGCAAAGAAGTGCCATAAATGCCAGATTTACGCAGATAAGATACATGTACCTCTGACACTTCTGAATGTGATTTCCTCCCCGTGGCCTTTCTCTATGTGGGGTATTGACATGATTGGGATGATAGAACCTAAAGCTTCGAATGGACACCGTTTCATCTTGGTAGCAATTGACTACTTTACCAAATGGGTAGAGGTTGCTTCATATGCCAATGTTACTAAGCAGGTGGTGGTGCGCTTCATTAAGAATAATCTTATATGTAGGTATGGTGTACCGAGCAGAATTATCACTGACAATGGCTCGAATTTGAACAACAAGATGATGACTGAACTGTGCGAAGAATTCAAGATTGTCCATGACAATTCATCTCCATACAGGCCAAAGATGAATGGGGCTGTTGAAGCTGCTAATAAGAATACCAAGAAGATCATCCAGAAAGTGGTTGCCACTTATAAGGATTGGCATGAAATGCTCCCTTTTTCTCTGCATGGATATCAAACATATGTTCGCACTTCAATAGGAGCAACCCCGCTTTCTCTAGTGTTTGGAATGGAATATGTACTCCCTATCGAGGTAGAGATTCCCTCGTTGCGTTTTATAATGGAAGCCGAATTGACAGAGGCTGAATGGGTTCAGAATAGGTTTGACCAATTGAATTTGATTGAAGCGAAGATAATGACAGCTTTATGTTATGGGCAGTTATATCAAAAAAGAATTAACAAAGCATTTGACAAAAAGGTCAAACCTCGTGAATTCAGAGAAGGTGACCTCGTGCTCAGGAAGATCATGTCTTTCAACACTGATTCTAGGGGCAAGTGGACTCCCAATTTTGAAGGCTAGTATGTTGTCAAGAAAGCCCTCTTTGGTGGTGCATTAATTCTTGAAACTATGGATGGCGAGGAGTTCCCACGTCCCATGAATGCTGACGCATTTAAGAAATACTTTGCCTAAATAAATAAAAGAACAGCTCACTAAGTTGAAAACCCAAAAGGGCGGCTTAGGCAAAAAGGAGTGTCTCGGTAGGCCGAAAACCCGAAAGAGCGGTCTAGGTAAAAATTAGAGACATAAATAGAATAAATTTCCCGCTAAGTTAAAAACCCGCAAGGGCAGCTTAGGCAAAAGTTAGGGACTTTCTTGGAAAGTAACTACGTCAGACGAGACTTGATCATTGGAGCAACAATCTTCTCAGATCCTCGCCATACTTCAACAAAAGCTGTTGCTCAGGATTTCAAAAGTTTTTAGGGGGGATAGTGGTCATTGTATCTCAATGTATCTTTTCCATTATGTATTACCATTTCCCAAACTTTGTAATCATCCATGGAGTCTCGCCATTCGTAGACTACCATTCTATTAATGAAATTCGAGCTTTTGCCCAACTTTTTGTGTTCTTATTTGTATTTAGCTTCCAAAGACATAATTTATTACTGATAAATAACTGTTAAAGCAAAAGGATTAAAAAGCAAAATTAACTTTTCAAAAAGAAGAGAGATCTTTACAATTAAATTTACTTTGGGATTTATGATGAAACAATGACAACAAGAATGGTGATCCTAAGAATGAACAAACTTCGGTTGTTTTAAGAAGATTTACTCCCTTCATGAAATTTTTCTCCAGGGAGGTAGGCTTGAATCCCCCAATGAGGTTTGGTTGTGTCAGCGTCAGTCTGCTTTATTTGAGGCTGGTCTCGCAATCTCCAGTAGGCATGTTGCTTTTGGAAAACTGTTTTCTCCGATGAAACCGGAAGAAAGATGTTCTATCCCGACATTTGTTTGATTTGGCTACATCCGGATTATGTTTCTCCTCAGTAAAGTTAGGGCAGGCAATAGGTTTGGTTTCCGCAGTCGCTTTTACCTTTCTTAGGTTAATCTTTCTGGTTGAAGTTTAGCCCGATGTTGTTAGTACCTGAGGTGGTTTTGTTTGTTTGTACTGAACATGTATCCTTTTACCAGCATATGCTCTGTAGCACTCATGCATTCATACATACATCATGCATTGTTAAAAATCATCATTCATTGATGTAATGTTCTGACATTTCCTACAGCGCTCTTTGCTTAGTTGAATTTGGTTTTCCCTCTTGATTTTATTTCTCAAAGGATGTATCTGCATTGGCCGTCTTGCTCCAGTTTATTTCCGAATTGGATTTATGGTTTTCTGAAAACTTTGAGTTTTGGTTTGTGCATTTATTTTACACAGGAAGACTTTATCTCCTCAGTAGGAATATCGTGGCATGTCCCTGGGAAGTCATATTGCTATTCCCAGAAAGTCATTTCTCTTTGCAATTCCCCTAGACAATAAGTCGAAGTCTCTTTATTTGAGACAGATTACGTATTACCCTTTCCAGGTAGATTTCCTTGGTTGAAGAAGAAGTTGAGGCCCGTTCTTGGAAAAACACCATAATCTTGGGGAAACTTGATATATTTTTTTCTCTTTCTACCTTCAGTGAACGTTGGTAGTACATCGGTAGTGAACAACGGTGTTCCTTATCTTTCTGCTACCTTCAGTGAACGTTGGTAGTACATCGGCAGTGAACGTTGGTGTTTGTTATCTTTTTGCTATCTTCAGTGAACGTTGATAGTTCATCGTCAGTGAACGGCGGTGATATGATATATTTTCCCTTTCTATCTTCAGTGAACGTTGGTAGTTCATCGTCAGTGAACGGCGGTGATATGATATATTTTTTCTCTTTCTACCTTCAGTGAACGTTGGTAGTACATCGGTAGTGAACGTCGGTGTTTGTTATCTTTTTGCTATCTTTAGTGAACATTGATAGTTCATCGTCAGTGAACGGAGGTGATGTGATATATTTTCCATTTCTATCTTCAGTGAACGTTGGTAGTTCATCGTCAGTGAACGATAGTGATATGATATATTTTTTCTCTTTCTACCTTCAGTGAACATTGGTAGTACATCGGCAGTGAACATCGGTGTTTGTTATCTTTTTGCTATCTTCAGTGAACGTTGATAGTTCATCGTCAGTGAACGGTGGTGATATGGTATATTTTTTTCTCTTTCTAACTTCAGTGAACGTTGGTAGTACATCGACAGTGAATGTTGATGCTTATTTTCCTCCTCTCGGATTCTTTTCTTGTGGTTTACCAGTGATTTATTTTCCTGGTGGGATTGCTTTTTTGTTTATACATTTCATGTTGCATCCCCAATGCTACTTTGCGTCTCTTTTGTTCCATTCATATGCATTCATATGCATAAATGTTTGCATGGAATCTTAGGGCCAAAAACAGGGTTTGTTTTATATTTAAGTGTCTTCAATCACGTCGACACGAAGATTTTTAACCTTCGTATCTCCGGATAGAAGAAACTTAAATAAATGCAGTTGTTGTACCCCAATTTTCCCCCTAAGATCCCTTCATCATACCATATTGTTTCAATCACCACAAAATCACATTCGGGCTTTTGGTTCCTCTCCCTATCTTTAGCCTTGCTCTTTGAGGAGTTACCAAGCACCTTGACTTGTTTTATTTGGTGATCATGGGTATTTTGCTTTGATTTTCTCTCTAAATTAACAAATAAAATATTAGTTTGTCTTACTTGTTAATAATGTAGGTAAAGGCAATGGGGTTTAGCAAGTAGCATCATGGGTTCATGAGTTTATTTCCATGCCCTAGTCAAAATCTTGAGAGATCCCTTGAGGTGGAAATGCCATAGATTTGAATTTGGTAGTTTGAAACTGAATTTTGCACAAAAGTTAGAATTTTGAAATCTTTGTTTTGGCTTCTAATCACAGGATTTCCACGCGTTTTCATTTCTAATCATGTTTAGCAACTTGCAAGAAGTGATTAGCATCATGAAACGCACAATTTGGCTGAGTTTTGATCAAGTTTGAGTCCCACTTTCTTCATGATGCAGACCCACATGAATTCCCTCCAAAACGCATCATTTTCTATTCCTTTGGATCCCATTTGCTTCCCTATAAATAGAGGGTTATCCCCCATTCAATTTCCCAAGCTTAAAGAGCCAAGAACACCCTGCCAAAACTTCACACGAACCCATTTTTGTTGAATTCAGTTTTTGAAATGTAAGCTTCCTTCTCCAAAATTCTTGGCACATTCATCATCCTTGAACTTCATACAAACTCTCCAGCACTTAAACCAATCAAAACGACCCATAATCCAAGATACAGAAGTCCAGTTTCAGAGCTTCTTACTTGAACTTCGAAAAGGTAGAATTCTCCACCAATTGGATCCAAATCAAGCACTAATCTATTCTACTCCTTTGCCTGATTCTAATGCTGCTTACAATTTTTAAATCCATTAAGAATTTAGATAGAAATCTCAAATTGAAGGTGCTCTCTATTTTTCTGTGTTTTGATACATATATCTCTCCATACTTTACATAAATTTGGCGCGATGGTTGTGTTAGAATCGTCTTGAAGAGACGAGTTCAATGATGCTAGCCAAGTGTTGTACCCCAAAATTTTCCCTCCCATATTCTTCAAAATTTGCCAAGTCAAAGGTTCAAAAATTTCCTCAAGGGTTGCACAGTTCAAGGGCCTCCTAACAGTCAAAAACTAGGGTTTTGGTTCTGGCAAAGAAAATGAAGTTTCCAAGGGTCCAATCAAGTCCCACATGCTTACAAACATGGTCAAGCATCCTCATACAAAGTTTCAAGACTTACAGCACAAAATTGCACAGTCAAAAACCCTAATTGCACTATAGTCAACTGCAGGGGCAAAATGGTCATTTGACAGTCAAAAGTTCAAATTTTTGGTCAACATCTCATTTTGAAGCCACAAACATCATTTGATCAATTCTTGATCATGATTCTCAAAGCTTGGCTCAAAAAGTCTAAAGATGCAAAAGTTTCCATATTTGGACAATTGAAAAAGTCAACTATAACTTGACCAGGGCATAACTTCCACATGGTTTATCAGAAAAATTCCATCCAAAGCTCATTTTGAAGATAAAGACATTTCCTACAACTCCTCTTCACACTTCAAGTCCAAGAAATGCTCTCACAAAAAGTTATCAATTTCAACATTATAGGTCATTTTCAAAAGTCAACAAAAAGGGACTTTACGTCAAAGGCCATAACTTGAGATTGGTAAATCAAAATGACATGGTACCAAAGACATTGGTTAGAGGACTCAAAGCCCTGTCCAAAATGTCCAAGAACATGAGCAAAGCTTAAAAATTGAGCAAGTTATGCCTTGTGGAAGTTGGGAAATATTTGGATATTTTGAAAAGTCAACATTGCTTCAAAAGTCTTAAAAATGCTAATGGGCCTCTTTTTCTTCCAAAATCCATCATCCAAAACATGTGCACGACCATTTGGCCCAAAGGGAAATTTTTCATCATTTTTATTTTATTTATTTGAATTTTTAATTGCTAGAAATTCATTTAATTAATTAATATACATGAAAAATACCAAACCTAAGTTTTTAAATCTTTTTGTGCATGAAATAGTCTCAAGATTTCGTGCATGATCTGATTTAGAAAGAATCCATGTGATTGGACATGATTGGAACCAAAATAGCATGAAAAAGATTGAAAACTTATGGCATGAAAATCAAATATTTTCTCATCAATTCAAGGATTCTTTGGACCAAATTTCCAACCCTAATCATTCACACATATATACTGATGAAAACCCTAGTGTCCATGACCAAAAAGCTGCGCCAGAAAAGCATAACAAAGTTTGAGTTTTTTGTCAAAAAAGTGAAAACTGCAAACCCTATTCTAGCACGATTCAGAGGCCAAGATTAATCCCAATAGCTTGCAAAAGTGTTACTGAAGCTAACTGGATAGTTTTCCATATCCCTAACATCCAGAATTGGTATAGGGAATTCAAACTGTTTTCAATTTTATGCATAATCGTGTTTTAATGTTCAATCATTTCCATTGCATTTTTTTTATGGATTCATACTAATTGGTTGATTCTGAAGCTAACTGCATACTTTGATTGAGTTTTCGTGCACTATTGAAGAATTCACCATGGATACATGCTAGGGTTACAGGACTTTCAAATTAGGCGTTTCTAAATACTGCAAAATTGAGACACCTTAATACCATGGTTGAATTCAGAAAGCTTGGACGATTCTAATCCAATGCTCGCACCTAATTTATATAGCACCATAGCCTATTCGCTATTATTGAAAAGTGCATGTTTTGGGGGGGTTTAAAACCCCCGCTAACCCTTTTTATATTTCAGGTGCAGCGAAGCCTTGGAGAAGATGATGAAGTGTCAGGACCTGATTGAGTTATTTGAATTTCGCGCTAAAATTCCCACTAACGCTTATTTTGTCTTATAATTTTTATTGGTCATATAGTATACAAAGAAACATAGCAGCGTGGTTGGCAAGCATGTGCGTTGGTAATCTCTAGGACCTGGGTTCGATCCCAGGTCCCCCTCTCTTTCCCTTATATTTTTCTCCTAATTATGTTCTCATGCAGCTTATGCCCTGAAGATCACTATACGCCCCCCACTCAAGCACGCCACATGTCCCACTGCATCCATCCTATGGCTATGATTTGGAGACCATCATGGACCTGAGTCAACACACATGCATGCCAGCACAAAAGTCAAATGAGGCCAGGAGCTTAATGGGCCTGAATTACTGAACAAAACCTCCAATTGGGGACAGACCCCCCATGGTTTGCCTTTCTAATTCTTTTCTTACATTTTTCTATTTTTGTTTTGATTAGTTTTTTTTAATTTAATTCTTTAAACCAATTTATTTTCATAAGAATATAAAAATAGCAAAAAATCAGAAAAGTCATAAAAAATCAAAAAAAAATATTTTATGTTAATATTTTTTTTAGTGAATATCATTAATTAATTTTAGCTTTGTAAAATTAGGTTTAATTCAAATATTTTTCTTAATAAATTAAAAATTTGTAGAATTAGGGTTTTAACCAATTTTTATCCTTTTTCTTTTCTTTTCACTAATAATTAATTATTTATTTTTATAAATCAAATTGCCATTAATTAATTAATTTAATTTTAGGTTTAAATTTTAACATGTTTTTTCTTAATAAATAAAAGTTGTAGAATTAGGGTTAATTAGTTAATTTCATTAAATTCTCATAAAAAACCATAAATACAAAAACCTCAAAAAACAATTTCTTTTTCATTTTAATTTCATTAATTTAATAATCATAATTTAATTTCATTAAAAAGGGTCCAACGCCCTCGCTTGCGATTTTTTTTTATTCTCTTTGCGCATTTTATTTATTTCCTTCTTTTAAATATTTATGTAACTCTCCCGAAGCCGTGTAAATTAAATTTCTCGCACTTTACTTTACTTCTTTATTTACCTTCTGTCAAATCGGGTCCTGGATTTTAATTTTGGCGATGTGGACCCGCGCCTTTGTAAAAGTTTAGGAATTTTAATTTCCGCATCTTTTTTTAACTGTTAATAAATGCATGCAAGAATGAATGTCAAAATAAAAACAAAAGCGTAGATCACCCATGACATGACAAAAGACAAAAATAAATGAAAACGATACACAAATCACACACCACCCCTAGGGTACGCCTCACTGTTGCCTTGCCTCGAAAGGTGATCGTCGAGTAGAGGATGTCTTAGTAAGTCCTCATGATCCGGGAACCTGGCATGAGGGTAGCTTCTAAGGTGTCTTCCCATTACTCTGGTGATCACCATGTCCCGAACTTCGAATTGACCCGAACACCTCCAACGGTGGTGCTACCTACCTCTCAATGGTTGGATGGCACTACTTTAAAGTACATTTACACAGACGAATTCCTTAGGGTAGGTAGACGACTCTTGATACTTGCTCTAATTTCAAAAACAAATTCAAAAATACTTTTCACACCGACACCTTTTCAAAAAGCTTTCGAAAGCAACTTTTCAAACACTCTGGAGGACCGATACAAGAGTCGAACTGGAATTTTCAAAGAAACTTTTTAAACCCACAGTTGAAAAGCAAACAAACCATTTTGAAAACACAAGTGAGCAAGTATCTAAGAGCCCATGGATAACCATGGATAGAAAGGGGGCTAACACCTTCCCTTTCTATAATCTACCTCCCGAACCGAGAGCAATCTCTATAAGGAATTTTTCTGTGCTTTTGTCCTTTCCATTTGAAGAAAATAAAAGACGGTGGCGACTCTTGCTTCCGCGACATTTCGCGAACCAGCGTTAAACAGTCAGTTCCAGATCCACCTATCACAGAACTTGCGACTCTGCTGGGGACAATTTTTAAAGTGAGGTGTATCTTAGGGTTAGTTCATAACTGTGTTTTCAATTGTATTGACTTGCTTGCTTTACTATTGTGGGTTGCATGGGAGTTACATAGATCCTAACCCGGATCTGGGGATACCCTGTTTAGGTAGCATAAGCTGTGAGGGACCTGTCCGGCGTAGACCGACACGGGTGAAACAGTGGCTACGTTGGTGTGGCACCTTGGTCTGTACCGATATCCCTTGTGTTGCAACGAGGAGAATATGGGTCTTCTGAGGAGTCATTAAGCACCAACAACCTTAGAACCTTAAATGATACAACTTGGCCATTAGAATAGTAACAGTATGCTACGCCCAATGAGGCTAAACTCTCGTGATGGTTCTGGCCGCAAGAAAAGATTGCGATGCTGGAGTTATAACCGATTGAGGGTAGTCAATGATATTGGGATCCTCTAAGAACCCGGTTACTTTGATAGGACAGGTATGAACCAACAAACTGAAAGAGGGTAATACCCAGACCCCATGCTGGCCTAAACCCTAAGGGCTTCTCTTGTGTGACTTGTGTGCCTTCGTACTTGACTACTTGCATGCTTGTTATCTGACACATGAACTACTTGCAGGTTTTGTTTATAGTCCTTAATTGGGACTCATGGCGGGGCTTACTAAGTTTCTTGCAGGTTTTGGTTTGCAGTCCTTAATTAGGACTCATAACAGGGTTACTTACATTACCCCATGCATAGCATAACATCATACCATTGCATACATCTTAACCCATTTCAAGGATCTCAAGGGCTTGTGATGCAGGTCATGATGAATCAAACATCTAGCAAGGGGCAAAGAGGATTTATTTTCCTCTAGCCAAAGTTGTCAGGGGCTATGACCCACTCGATATGGTGAGCCTTGACTCTTGAAGAAGGACTCTCAACAACAGGAAGTTCCTTCAATCAAGCTACCGGGTCCCAACTCTAACGATTTTCTTGTTTACCCCGCGAGATCCTTGAAAACATTGCATGCATACATACATATCATTGCATTACAGGTACCCTTTGTACAGGTCACTTACCTCCTCCGCTGTTTATTTCAGTAATGGCTTCCCAACAATACAACCAGGACTCCCATGCTCAAGAGATCCGGTTCGAGGAAATCCTCCTGAATCTATCCAAGGGGCAAGAGGAGTTGAGGACACTTCTCATGGAGACTTTTCTCAGGAACAGTGCTGAGGATGAAAGGCTGAAACACCTGCAAGATGAGGTGGATGCCTTGAAAGTCCAGATGCTGGGGCAGGTGACTGCCATTCAAGGGTTAGCTCAAAGACAAGATGAGCTCGGGGTTCTCGTCAACCAACTGCTTCGGAGTAACCAACTGGGGCAAATATCTAAGGTTGAAGGGCCAGGCATCATTCAACCATCTTTGAGACAAGGAGGTAAGGGGAGAGCCCCTCAAATGGCTTCAGTGTCACAAATTCAGCAGCAACCTCACCAGCTTCAGCCAGACAAGCCCAGGAGGCAATTCACCCAGCTCAATATGTCGTTGTTTCAAGCTCTACAACGCCTATTGAGATTGAATCTGATCACATTAAGGGCTCATCCCCGGAACCCCAACACAGCATCTCCTATCTATGATCCCAATAAAAGATGTGCCTACCACTCTGCCTGTCCAGGACATGATACAAATGAGTGTTGGGCTCTGAGGAACAAGATCCAGGACCTGATTGATGAAGGAGCACTAGAGTTCACACAAGATGGTCAGGCTGAATTTTTCTACCATCCCTCCAAGGCTCACCATTTGAAGTGACAAGCCCTAAGATGAAAAGACTTTTGTTCATTAGGATTTTCTAGTTGTAACTTTCCCTTGTTCAAACATTTACTCATGTTAAACGTTGTTATTTCATTAATGCATCGCACATGTCTATTTTGAAGCAATATATTCGTATTCACTATATGCTAATTATTTTCATATTTTTTCTGATGATCAACTCTTGACTAATAATTCTAAGCCTCTTGAGGGAGGATGACGAAAACGATACCATAATCCACAGTATGCTTTTGAACAGACCCCGCTAATGAGGTACAGGCATTGTTTCAATCCCTAAACACTGGAGTTATAAGGATGATAATCCCTCGTCAACCCCTCTGAGCCAAAGAAGTAGGAGTTTTTCTTTTCGAAATTTAAAACCCTTAATCATAACCTGGGGCAGGGTAGTCTCTCAGTTGATCCAAGTGCATAACGAATGGCACCAAAGAGGTCCTTACAAAACAAAGGAAGACAGTGATGGTTCGGAATAATCAATAAAGAAAGGCAGTCATTATCTCAAAAAATAAAAAACCCATTAAGTCAAAACCCATGAAGGAGACTTACAAAACTGGGGCATCCCGCTGACTGTAATTCCAAAAAAGGAAACAGTTCAGGCAAAAAAGAAAGGGATAACAAAAATCAGATAAGAAAGAGGTCTTACAAACCCTCAACAAAAAAGGAATGACTGCCTATTCAAAATAAGTTATCAACATCCGAATCATCACCGGAAAATCAGAGCAAAGACTCAAACAAGGTCTAACGTATGATCAACTGAGTTTAGGTTTGGAGAACATCACGAAGAGCGGGTGGGTACAAATAAAATTTGAGCCTTTATCCTTTGTTTCTTAAACCGTGAACCAAGCCACGTTATAACCCTTAGAAGTCCTAGCTGAAGCATGGGTTAGTTCGAAAGCATACTGTTACGAAAGGTATCCTGACTCCTTAAGGCCTACGGTAAATATGTAGTTGACATCACGTTTTACAAACATTCACTTGTTTTATGAAAAAGAATGCATTTTCAAAATATTCAAGACAGACATAAGCTTTGCATTTTTGATATAACATTTGTTTGCATATGACTATTTGTTTGAACAGCAGGGAAATTCGCACGATGAAAGCCTAGTGAACAAAGGTACTTCCAATCAAGGGGTAGACGTGATCATGAGCTACCATCTGGGGCAGTTAAGTCAAGATTCGGAGAATCTCTCAAAGGCCAAATAGCCTGGGGCAAATCTCTGCCTGAGTCACTTGGGGCATTCCAACAATGAATCTTGCCTGATCAAACACCTTCTGATGTCATGACAAAACACTTCTAACAGGGGCAACTCCCTACATCCTGAGAGTACGGACATAGTCGAAAAAAATACTATGCAAAATCAAAGACCCGCTAGGTTGATATGCCTAGGCAAAAATAAGGGCTTCCCGGCGAACCAAAAGGGTTCGGGAAAAATGAGGGATGAAATGGAAAAATCTGTACACCCGGCAAGTCGAAAACCTGAAAAGGCGGCTTGGGCAAAAATGGGTATCCCGGTGGATTGAAAACCCGAAAGGGCGGTCCAGGCAAAAGTTAGGGATCGAAGCGTACGACTATGTCCCATCATCTTGTCACCTGCCTACCAGAAGAAGGTTTGTCCATCAACAACTATCAAGCACCTCACAGGTCTTCCTCTCCCACCTCAGAAACAGGGGCAATGATGAGTTGTCCAAACGATCTAATGGTTATGTCCTCCAAGGGACCAAGGTAGGTTCAGCTGAAGAACATAACCAGTACATCCCAATTCCCCAGAGAATGAGTCAGCAAGTCAGTACACTCTCCCCAAACAGAGCTATAACGTCAAACTTAAGGAAGTTGGGTATCCTCCAGCAGATCTCAACATTCCCCAGCATATCGTACAGGTATTCTTAACAAGCATCCCCGGCAGTCTTGGTCTAAAGATTGTTCCCCAGCGGTATATCAAACATTCAATGGAACTACTTCCCCAGCAATTCAAAACTTCCCCAGGAGAGTCCAATCCAGTTCCCTAGGAAAGTTGGAATTCATCTCCCCAAGCAGCAAGCTTATCCCCAGTAGATTCTGGAAGCTTATCCTCGCAGAGCACGAACGCATCCCCCGGCTTTATTCACAGAGTTATTTCCCTACCAAGATATAACTGGGTTATCCTCAGCCAAAAGCCACGGAAAGATCGTTCTCGGCAAAGTCTTCTTATCCCCAGCGAAGTCTATTAACACTCCCAACACAACAAGGGTATCCCCAACAAGTTATTATCAACATCTCAACAAAGTATCTCTCTCCCCACAGAGTATTGCTTCCCAACAAGATCGCTAGAGTACTTTTCTCCCCGCAGAATAATCCATTCGCCAAGTTTATTCCCCAAAGGAGTTATCTTCTCCTACCGGTATTCTTGCAACTGTCATCCCCAGCGGAAGCAAAATCTATTCTTCAGTATCAGCCCAGGAGTGACTTCCCGGCACCCGTCAAGGATTTATTTTCCTAAGACGAAAACATATGTTCATAAACATCATATTTTCATACATTATAGCATGCATCTACGCATCATATCTCACAAATCTCATTTATATGAGAACATCATTGCTTGATCCATATCATGCATTGCATAGGACTGACCCTTACCTTTCAGGAATGATTCAGTTAAGTTCTCAAGTACATTTCAAGACCTAGACCGGTTCACTTAAATCGACCCTAAGATTTTACTGTTTCTTATCCAGTCAAAGGCCTTCTCTGGTTCAGTCAGATCGACCCTAAGATCTCCCTGTTTCTTATCCAGTTGAAGATTTCAAGACCTAGATCGGTTCAGTTAAATCGACCCTAAGATTTTTCTGTTTCTTATCCAGTCAAATGCCTTCTCTAGTCTAGCAAAATCGACCCCTAACAGATTTTCCTGATGAAGACTCAGTAGAAGATATCCAAGATTCTCTCGATGATTACTGTTGAGGTTGTAGTCGCCTGTGGTTCTCTCCCCGTTACTGCGGAGGTAGTAGTCGCCCCAAGATTCTCTCAGCGTTACTGTTGAAGTAGAAGTCGCCCAAGATTCTCTCAATGATTACTGTTGAGGTAGAAGTCACCCAAGATTCTCTCAATGATTACTGTTGAGGTTGAAGTCGCCCAAGATTCTCTCAATGATTACTGTTGAGGTTGAAGTCGCCTGTGGTTCTCTCCCCGTTACTGTGGAGGTAGTAATCGTCCCCAGATTCTCTCAATGATTACTGTTGAGGTTGAAGTCGCCCAAGATTCTCTCAATGATTACTGTTGAGGTTGAAGTCGCCTGTGGTTCTCTCCCCGTTACTGTGGAGGTAGTAATCATCCCCAGATTCTCTCAATGATTACTGTTGAGGTTGAAGTCGTCCAAGGTTCTCTCACCGTTCCTGTTGAGGTAGTAACCATCCCTGGTTCATTCGTCTCCTTTTGAAGATCCAGATCCAGCTCCTGTAACCAGTCAGGACACATCTATACAAAGAATCTGAAGACCAGCTCTTGTAACAGGTCAGGTAATCATTTTTCTTTTGCAGGTACGCAAGCTCTCGCTAAGGAATCTCTTACGCGATCAACGCCCAGATGGCATCTATAAGCCCATCCACCTTCCATCATCTCTTAGCATGGCATCTACAAGCCCCTCATCCTATCCATCAATCTCCAAATGGCATCTATAAGCCCATTCCCCACATCACACTGCTACTATGTGAGCGCAAATTTCTGGGCACTCTAGTGTTCGATCATCTTCCACCTTCGGATTACGAAAGGCACGTCAGCCAATCTGCATCCTCAGGTCTAAGAAGATTGAACAGGGGAAACTGTTGTACCCCAAAATTTGCCCTCCCATATTCTTCAAAATTTGCCAAGTCAAAGGTTCAAAAATTTCCTCAAGGGTTGCACAGTTCAAGGGCCTCCTAACAGTCAAAAACTAGGGTTTTGGTTCTGGCAAAGAAAATGAAGTTTCCAAGGGTCCAATCAAGTCCCACATGCTTACAAACATGGTCAAGCATCCTCATACAAAGTTTCAAGACTTACAGCACAAAATTGCACAGTCAAAAACCCTAATTGCACTACAGTCAACTGTAGGGGCAAAATGGTCATTTGACAGTCAAAATTTCAAATTTTTGGTCAACATCTCATTTTGAAGCCACAAACATCATTTGATCAATTCTTGATCATGATTCTCAAAGCTTGGCTCAAAAAGTCTCAAGATGCAAAAGTTTCCATATTTGGACAGTTGAAAAAGTCAACTGTAACTTGACCAGGGCATAACTTCCACATGGTTTATCAGAAAAATTCCATCCAAAGATCATTTTGAAGATAAAGACATTTCCTACAACTCCTCTTCACACTTCAAGTCCAAGAAATGCTCTCACAAAAAGTTATCAATTTCAACATTATATGTCATTTTCAAAAGTCAACAAAAAGGGACTTTAAGTCAAAGGCCATAACTTGAGATTGGTAAATCAAAATGACATGGGACCAAAGACATTTGTTAGAGGACTCAAAGAACTTTCCAAAATGTCCAAGAACATGAGCAAAGCTTAAATATTGAGCAAGTTATGCCTTGTGGATGTTGGGAAATTTTTGGATATTTTGAAAAGTCAACATTGCTTCAAAAGTCTTAAAAATGCTAATGGGCCTCTTTTTCTTCCAAAATCCATCATCCAAAACATGTGCACGACCATTTGGCCCAAAGGTAAGTTTTTCATCATTTTTATTTTATTTATTTGAATTTTTAGTTTCTAGAAATTCATTTAATTAATTAAAATACATGAAAAATACCAAACCTAAGTTTTTAAATCTTTTTGTGCATGAAATAGTCTCAAGATTTCGTGCATGATCTGATTTAGAAAGAATCCATGTGATTGGACATGATTGGAACCAAAATAGCATGAAAAAGATTGAAAACTTATGGCATGAAAATCAAATATTTTCTCATCAATTCAAGGATTCTTTGGACCAAATTTCCAACCCTAATCATTCACACATATATACTGATGAAAACCCTAGTGTCCATGACCAGAAAGCTGCGCCAGAAAAGCATAACAAAGTTTGAGTTTTTTGTCAAAAAAGTGAAAACTGCAAACCCTATTCTAGCACGATTCAGAGGCCAAGATTAATCCCAATAGCTTGCAAAAGTGTTACTGAAGCTAACTGGATAGTTTTCCATATCCCTAACATCCAGAATTGGTATAGGGAATTCAAACTGTTTTCAATTTTATGCATAATCGTGTTTTAATATTCAATCATTTCCATTGCATTTTTTTATGGATTCATACTAATTGGTTGATTCTGAAGCTAACTGCATACTTTGATTGAGTTTTCGTGCACTATTGAAGAATTCACCATGGATACATGCTAGGGTTACAGGACTTTCAAATTAGGCATTTCTAAATACTGCAAAATTGAGACACCTTAATACCATGGTTGAATTCAGAAAGCTTGGACGATTCTAATGCAATGCTCGCGCCTAATTTATATAGCACCATAGCCTATTCGCTATTATTGAAAAGTGCATGTTTTAGGGGGGTTTAAAACCCCCGCTAACCCTTTTTATATTTCAGGTGCAGCGAAGCCTTGGAGAAGATGATGAAGTGTCAGGACCTGATTGAGTTATTTGAATTTCGCGCTAAAATTCCCACTAACGCTTATTTTGTCTTATAATTTTTATTGGTCATATAGTATACAAAGAAACATAGCAGCGTGGTTGGCAAGCATGTGCGTTGGTAATCTCTAGGACCTGGGTTCGATCCCAGGTCCCCCTCTCTTTCCCTTATATTTTTCTCCTAATTATGTTCTCATGCAGCTTATGCCCTGAAGATCACTATACGCCCCCCACTCAAGCACGCCACATGTCCCACTGCATCCATCCTATGGCTATGATTTGGAGACCATCATGGACCTGAGTCAACACACATGCATGCCAGCACAAAAGTCAAATGAGGCCAGGAGCTTAATGGGCCTGAATTACTGAACAAAACCTCCAATTGGGGACAGACCCCCCATGGTTTGCCTTTCTAATTCTTTTCTTACATTTTTCTATTTTTGTTTTGATTAGTTTTTTTTAATTTAATTCTTTAAACCAATTTATTTTCATAAGAATATAAAAATAGCAAAAAATCAGAAAAGTCATAAAAAATCAAAAAAAAATATTTTATGTTAATATTTTTTTTAGTGAATATCATTAATTAATTTTAGCTTTGTAAAATTAGGTTTAATTCAAATATTTTTCTTAATAAATTAAAAATTTGTAGAATTAGGGTTTTAACCAATTTTTATCCTTTTTCTTTTCTTTTCACTAATAATTAATTATTTATTTTTATAAATCAAATTGCCATTAATTAATTAATTTAATTTTAGGTTTAAATTTTAACATGTTTTTTCTTAATAAATAAAAGTTGTAGAATTAGGGTTAATTAGTTAATTTCATTAAATTCTCATAAAAAACCATAAATACAAAAACCTCAAAAAACAATTTCTTTTTCATTTTAATTTCATTAATTTAATAATCATAATTTAATTTCATTAAAAAGGGTCCAACGCCCTCGCTTGCGATTTTTTTTATTCTCTTTGCGCATTTTATTTATTTCCTTCTTTTAAATATTTATGTAACTCTCTCGAAGCCGTGTAAATTAAATTTCTCGCACTTTACTTTACTTCTTTATTTACCTTCTGTCAAATCGGGTCCTGGATTTTAATTTTGGCGATGTGGACCCGCGCCTTTGTAATAGTTTAGGAATTTTAATTTCCGCATCTTTTTTTAACTGTTAATAAATGCATGCAAGAATGAATGTCAAAATAAAAACAAAAGCGTAGATCACCCATGATATGACAAAAGACAAAAATAAATGAAAACGATACACAAATCACACACCACCCCTAGGGTACGCCTCACTGTTGCCTTGCCTCGAAAGGTGATCGTCGAGTAGAGGATGTCTTAGTAAGTCCTCATGATCCGGGAACCTGGCATGAGGGTAGCTTCTAAGGTGTCTTCCCATTACTCTGGTGATCACCATGTCCCGAACTTCGAATTGACCCGAACACCTCCAACGGTGGTGCTACCTACCTCTCAATGGTTGGATGGCACTACTTTAAAGGACATTTACACAGACGAATTCCTTAGGGTAGGTAGACGACTCTTGATACTTGCTCTAATTTCAAAAACAAATTCAAAAATACTTTTCACACCGACACCTTTTCAAAAAGCTTTCGAAAGCAACTTTTCAAACACTCTGGAGGACCGATACAAGAGTCGAACTGGAATTTTCAAAGAAACTTTTTAAACCCATAGTTGAAAAGCAAACAAACCATTTTGAAAACACAAGTGAGCAAGTATCTAAGAGCCCATGGATAACCATGGATAGAAAGGGGGCTAACACCTTCCCTTTCTATAATCTACCTCCCGAACCGAGAGTAATCTCTATAAGGAATTTTTCTGTGCTTTTGTCCTTTCCATTTGGAGAAAATAAAAGACGGTGGAGACTCTTGCTTCTGCGACATTTCGCGAACCAGCGTTAAACAGTCAGTTCCAGATCCACCGATCACAGAACTGGCGACTCTGTTGGGGACAATTTTTAAAGTGAGGTGTATCTTAGGGTTAGTTCATAAATGTGTTTTCAATTGTATTGACTTGCTTGCTTTACTATTGTGGGTTGCATGGGAGTTACATAGATCCTAACCCGAATCTGGGGATACCCTGTTTAGGTAGCATAAGCTGTGAGGGACCTGTCCGGCATAGACCGACACGGGTGAAACAGTGGCTACGTTGGTGTGGCACCTTGGTCTGTACCGATATCCCTTGTGTTGCAACGAGGAGAATATGGGTCTTCTGAGGAGTCATTAAGCACCAACAACCTTAGAACCTTAAATGATACAACTTGGCCATTAGAACAGTAGC
Organism: Vicia faba; assembly: GCA_948472305.1. NCBI lineage: Eukaryota > Viridiplantae > Streptophyta > Magnoliopsida > Fabales > Fabaceae > Vicia > Vicia faba. The sequence continues at coordinate 237,200,980 of OX451739.1, read as the reverse complement.
AGTATGCTACGCCCGGTGAGGCTAAACTCTCGTGATGGTTCTGGCCGCAAGAAAAGATTGCAATGCTGGAGTTATAACCGATTGAGGGTAGTCAATGATATTGGGATCCTCTAAGAACCCGGTTACTTTGATAGGACAGGTATGAACCAACAAACTGAAAGAGGGTAATACCCAGACCCCATGCTGGCCTAAACCCTAAGGGCTTCTCTTGTGTGACTTGTGTGCCTTCGTACTTGACTACTTGCATGCTTGTTATCTGACACATGAACTACTTGCAGGTTTTGTTTATAGTCCTTAATTGGGACTCATGGCGGGGCTTACTAAGTTTCTTGCAGGTTTTGGTTTGCAGTCCTTAATTAGGACTCATAACAGGGTTACTTACATTACCCCATGCATAGCATAACATCATACCATTGCATACATCTTAACCCATTTCAAGGATCTCAAGGGCTTGTGATGCAGGTCATGATGAATCAAACATCTAGCAAGGGGCAAAGAGGATTTATTTTCCTCTAGCCAAAGTTGTCAGGGGCTATGACCCACTCGATATGGTGAGCCTTGACTCTTGAAGAAGGACTCTCAACAACAGGAAGTTCCTTCAATCAAGCTACCGGGTCCCAACTCTAACGATTTTCTTGTTTACCCCGCGAGATCCTTGAAAACATTGCATGCATACATACATATCATTGCATTACAGGTACCCTTTGTACAGGTCACTTACCTCCTCCGCTGTTTATTTCAGTAATGGCTTCCCAACAATACAACCAGGACTCCCATGCTCAAGAGATCCGGTTCGAGGAAATCCTCCTGAATCTATCCAAGGGGCAAGAGGAGTTGAGGACACTTCTCATGGAGACTTTTGTCAGGAACAGTGCTGAGGATGAAAGGCTGAAACACCTGCAAGATGAGGTGGATGCCTTGAAAGTCCAGATGCTGGGGCAGGTGACTGCCATTCAAGGGTTAGCTCAAAGACAAGATGAGCTCGGGGTTCTCGTTAACCAACTGCTTCGGGGTAACCAACTGGGGCAAATATCTAAGGTTGAAGGGCCAGGCATCATTCAACCATCTTTGAGACAAGGAGGTAAGGGGAGAGCCCCTCAAATGGCTTCAGTGTCACAAATTCAGCAGCAACCTCACCAGCTTCAGCCAGACAAGCCCAGGAGGCAATTCACCCAGCTCAATATGTCGTTGTTTCAAGCTCTACAACTCCTATTGAGATTGAATCTGATCACGTTAAGGGCTCATCCCCGGAACCCCAACACAGCATCTCCTATCTATGATCCCAATAAAAGATGTGCCTACCACTCTGCCTGTCCAGGACATGATACAAATGAGTGTTGGGCTCTGAGGAACAAGATCCAGGACCTGATTGATGAAGGAGCACTAGAGTTCACACAAGATGGTCAGGCTGGATTTTTCTACCATCCCTCCAAGGCTCACCATTTGAAGTGACAAGCCCTAAGATGAAAAGACTTTTGTTCATTAGGATTTTCTAGTTGTAACTTTCCCTTGTTCAAACATTTACTCATGTTAAACGTTGTTATTTCATTAATGCATCGCACATGTCTGTTTTGAAGCAATATATTCGTATTCACTATATGCTAATTATTTTCATATTTTTTCTGATGATCAACTCTTGACTAATAATTTTAAGCCTCTTGAGGGAGGATGTCGAAAACGATACCATAATCCACAGTATGCTTTTGAACAGACCCCGCTAATGAGGTACATGCATTGTTTCAATCCCTAAACACTGGAGTTATAAGGATGATAATCCCTCGTCAACCCCTCTGAGCCAAAGAAGTAGGAGTTTTTCTTTTCGAAATTTAAAACTCTTAATCATAACCCGGGGCAGGGTAGTCTCTCAGTTGATCCAAGTGCATAACGAATGGCACCAAAGAGGTCCTTACAAAACAAAGGAAGACAGTGATGGTTCGGAATAATCAATAAAGAAAGGCAGTCATTATCTCAAAAAATAAAAAACCCATTAAGTCAAAACCCATGAAGGAGACTTACAAAACTGGGGCATCCCGCTGACTGTAATTCCAAAAAAGGAAACAGTTCAGGCAAAAAAGAAAGGGATAACAAAAATCAGACAAGAAAGAGGTCTTACAAACCCTCAACAAAAAAGGAATGACTGCCTATTCAAAATAAGTTATCAACATCCGAATCATCACCGGAAAATCAGAGCAAAGACTCAAACAAGGTCTAACGTATGATCAACTGAGTTTAGGTTTGGAGAACATCACGAAGAGCGGGTGGGTACAAATAAAATTTGAGCCTTTATCCTTTGTTTCTTAAACCGTGAACCAAGCCACGTTATAACCCTTAGAAGTCCTAGCTGAAGCATGGGTTAGTTCGAAAGCATACTGTTACGAAAGGTATCCTGACTCCTTAAGGCCTACGGTAAATACGTAGTTGACATCACGTTTTACAAACATTCACTTGTTTTATGAAAAAGAATGCATTTTCAAAATATTCAAGACAGACATAAGCTTTGCATTTTTGATATAACATTTGTTTGCATATGACTATTTGTTTGAATAGCAGGGAAATTCGCACGATGAAAGCCTAGTGAACAAAGGTACTTCCAATCAAGGGGTAGACGTGATCATGAGCTACCATCTGGGGCAGTTAAGTCAAGATTCAGAGAATCTCTCAAAGGCCAAATAGCCTGGGGCAAATCTCCGCCTGAGTCACTTGGGGCATTCCAACAATGAATCTTGCCTGATCAAACACCTTCTGATGGCATGACAAAACACTTCTAACAGGGGCAACTCCCTACATCCTGAGAGTACGGACATAGTCGAAAAAAATACTATGCAAAATCAAAGACCCGCTAGGTTGATATGCCTAGGCAAAAATAAGGGCTTCCCGGCGAACCAAAAGGGTTCGGGCAAAATGAGGGATGAAATGGAAAAATCTGTACACCCGGCAAGTCGAAAACCTGAAAAGGCGGCTTGGGCAAAAATGGGTATCCCGGTGGATTGAAAACCCGAAAGGGCGGTCCAGGCAAAAGTTAGGGATCGAAGCGTACGACTATGTCCCATCATCTTGTCACCTGCCTACCAGAAGAAGGTTTGTCCATCAACAACTATCAAGCACCTCACAGGTCTTCCTCTCCCACCTCAGAAACAGGGGCAATGATGAGTTGTCCAAACGATCTAATGGTTTTGTCCTCCAAGGGACCAAGGTAGGTTCAGCTGAAGAACATAACCAGTACATCCCAATTCCCCAGAGAATGAGTCAGCAAGTCAGTACACTCTCCCCAAACAGAGCTATAACGTCAAACTTAAGGAAGTTGGGTATCCTCCAGCAGATCTCAACATTCCCCAGCATATCGTACATGTATTCTTAACAAGCATCCCCGGCAGTCTTGGTCTAAATATTGTTCCCCGGCGGTATATCAAACATTCAATGGAACTACTTCCCCAGCAATTCAAAACCTCCCCAGGAGAGTCCAATCCAGTTCCCTAGGAAAGTTGGAATTCATCTCCCCAAGCAGCAAGCTTATCCCCAGTAGATTTTGGAAGCTTATCCTCGCAGAGCACGAACGCATCCCCCGGCTTTATTCAAAGAGTTATTTCCCTACCAGGATATAACTGGGTTATCCTCAGCCAAAAGCCACAGAAAGATCGTTCTCGGCAAAGTCTTCTTATCCCCAGCGAAGTCTATTAACACTCCCAACACAACAAGGGTATCCCCAGCAAGTTATTATCAACATCTCAGCAAAGTATCTCTCTCCCCACAGAGTATTACTTCCCAACAAGATCGCTAGAGTACTTTTCTCCCCGCAGAATAATCCATTCGCCAAGTTTATTCCCCAACGGAGTTATCTTCACCTACCGGTATTCTCGCAACTGTCATCCCCAGCGGAAGCAAAATCTATTCTTCAGTATCAGCCCAGGAGTGACTTCCCGGCACCCGTCAAGGATTTATTTTCCTAAGACGAAAACATATGTTCATAAACATCATATTTTCATACATTATAGCATGCATCTACGCATCATATCTCACAAATCTCATTTATATTGAGAACATCATTGCTTGATCCATATCATGCATTGCATAGGACTGACCCTTACCTTTCAGGAATGATTCAGTTAAGTTCTCAAGTACATTTCAAGACCTAGACCGGTTCACTTAAATCGACCCTAAGATTTTACTGTTTCTTATCCAGTCAAAGGCCTTCTCTGGTTCAGTCAGATCGACCCTAAGATCTCCCTGTTTCTTATCCAGTTGAAGATTTCAAGACCTAGACCGGTTCAGTTAAATCGACCCTAAGATTTTTCTGTTTCTTATCCAGTCAAAGGCCTTCTCTAGTCCAGCTAAATCGACCCCTAACAGATTTTCCTGATGAAGACTCAGTAGAAGATATCCAAGATTCTCTCAATGATTACTATTGAGGTTGTAGTCGCCTGTGGTTCTCTCCCCGTTACTGCGGAGGTAGTAGTCGCCCCAAGATTCTCCCAACGTTACTGTTGAAGTAGAAGTCGCCCAAGATTCTCTCAATGATTACTGTTGATGTAGAAGTCGCCCAAGATTCTCTCAATGATTACTGTTGAGGTTGAAGTCGCCCAAGATTCTCTCAATGATTACTGTTGAGGTTGAAGTCGCCTGTGGTTCTCTCCCCGTTACTGTGGAGGTAGTAATCGTCCCCAGATTCTCTCAATGATTACTGTTGAGGTTGAAGTCGCCCAAGATTCTCTCAATGATTACTGTTGAGGTTGAAGTCGCCTGTGGTTCTCTCCCCGTTACTGTGGAGGTAGTAATCGTCCCCAGATTCTCTCAATGATTACTGTTAAGGTTGAAGTCGTCCAAGGTTTTCTCACCGTTCCTGTTGAGGTAGTAACCATCCCTAGTTCATTCGTCGCCTTTTGAAGATCCAGATCCAGCTCCTGTAACCAGTCAAGACACATCTATACAAAGAATCTGAAGACCAGCTCTTGTAACAGGTCAGGTAATCATTTTTCTTTTGCAGGTACGCAAGCTCTCGCTAAGGAATCTCTTACGCGATCAACGCCCAGATGGCATCTATAAGCCCATCCACCTTCCATCATCTCTTAGCATGGCATCTACAAGCCCATCATCCTATCCATCAATCTCCAAATGGCATCTATAAGCCCATTCCCCACATCACATTGCTACTATGTGAGCGCAAATTTCTGGGCACTCTAGTGTTCAATCATCTTCCACCTTCGGATTACGAAAGGCACGTCAGCCAATCTGCATCCTCAGGTCTAAGAAGATTGAACAGGGGCAACTGTTGTACCCCAAAATTTGCCCTCCCATATTCTTCAAAATTTGCCAAGTCAAAGGTTCAAAAATTTCCTCAAGGGTTGCACAGTTCAAGGGCCTCCTAACAGTCAAAAACTAGGGTTTTGGTTCTGGCAAAGAAAATGAAGTTTCCAAGGGTCCAATCAAGTCCCACATGCTTACAAACATGGTCAAGCATCCTCATACAAAGTTTCAAGACTTACAGCACAAAATTGCACAGTCAAAAACCCTAATTGCACTACAGTCAACTACAGGGGCAAAATGGTCATTTGACAGTCAAAAGTTCAAATTTTTGGTCAACATCTCATTTTGAAGCCACAAACATCATTTGATCAATTCTTGATCATGATTCTCAAAGCTTGGCTCAAAAAGTCTCAAGATGCAAAAGTTTCCATATTTGGACAGTTGAAAAAGTCAACTGTAACTTGACCAGGGCATAACTTCCACATGGTTTATCAGAAAAATTCCATCCAAATCTCATTTTGAAGATAAAGACATTTCCTACAACTCCTCTTCACACTTCAAGTCCAAGAAATGCTCTCACAAAAAGTTATCAATTTCAACATTATAGGTCATTTTCAAAAGTCAACAAAAAGGGACTTTAAGTCAAAGTCCATAACTTGAGATTGGTAAATCAAAATTACATGGGACCAAATACATTGGTTAGAGAACTCAAAGAACTTTCCAAAATGTCCAAGAACATGAGCAAAGCTTAAATATTGAGCAAGTTATGCCTTGTGGAAGTTGGGAAATTTTTGGATATTTTGAAAAGTCAACATTGCTTCAAAAGTCTTAAAAATGCTAATGGGCCTATTTTTCTTCCAAAATCCATCATCCAAAACATGTGCACGACCATTTGGCCCAAAGGGAAGTTTTTCATCATTTTTATTTTATTTATTTGAATTTTTAGTTGCTAGAAATTCATTTAATTAATTAAAATACATGAAAAATACCAAACCTAAGTTTTTAAATCTTTTTGTGCATGAAATAGTCTCAAGATTTCATGCATGATCTGATTTAGAAAGAATCCATGTGATTGGACATGATTGGAACCAAAATAGCATGAAAAAGATTGAAAACTTATGGCATGAAAATCAAATATTTTCTCATCAATTCAAGGATTCTTTGGACCAAATTTCCAACCCTAATCATTCACACATATATACTGATGAAAACCCTAGTGTCCATGACCAGAAAGTTGCTCCAGAAAAGCATAACAAAGTTTGAGTTTTTTGTCAAAAAAGTGAAAACTGCAAACCCTATTCTAGCACGATTCAGAGGCCAAGATTAATCCCAATAGCTTGCAAAAGTGTTACTGAAGCTAACTGGATAGTTTTCCATATCCCTAACATCCAGAATTGGTATAGGGAATTCAAACTGTTTTCAATTTTATGCATAATCGTGTTTTAATATTCAATCATTTCCATTGCATTTTTTTATGGATTCATACTAATTGGTTGATTCTGAAGCTAACTGCATACTTTGATTGAGTTTTCGTGCACTATTGAAGAATTCACCATGGATACATGCTAGGGTTACATGACTTTCAAATTAGGCATTTCTAAATACTGCAAAATTGAGACACCTTAATACCATGATTGAATTCAGAAAGCTTGGACGATTCTAATGCAATGCTCGCGCCTAATTTATATAGCACCATAGCGTATTCGCTATTATTGAAAACTGCATGTTTTGGGGGGGTTTAAAACCCCCGCTAACCCTTTTTATATTTCAGGTGCAGCGAAGCCTTGGAGAAGATGATGAAGTGTCAGGACTTGATTGAGTTATTTGAATTTCGCGCTAAAATTCCCACTAACGCTTATTTTGTCTTATAATTTTTATTGGTCATATAGTATACAAAGAAACATAGCAGCGTGGTTGGCAAGCATGTGCGTTGGTAATCTCTAGGACCTGGGTTCGATCCCAGGTCCCCCTCTCTTTCCCTTATATTTTTCTCCTAATTATGTTCTCATGCAGCTTATGCCCTGAAGATCACTATACGCCCCCCACTCAAGCACGCCACATGTCCCACTGCATCCATCCTATGGCTATGATTTGGAGACCATCATGGACCTGAGTCAACACACATGCATGCCAGCACAAAAGTCAAATGAGGCCAGGAGCTTAATGGGCCTGAATTACTGAACAAAACCTCCAATTGGGGACAGACCCCCCATGGTTTGCCTTTCTAATTCTTTTCTTACATTTTTCTATTTTTGTTTTGATTAGTTTTTTTTAATTTAATTCTTTAAACCAATTTATTTTCATAAGAATATAAAAATAGCAAAAAATCAGAAAAGTCATAAAAAATCAAAAAAATATATTTTATGTTAATATTTTTTTTAGTGAATATCATTAATTAATTTTAGCTTTGTAAAATTAGGTTTAATTCAAATATTTTTCTTAATAAATTAAAAATTTGTAGAATTAGGGTTTTAACCAATTTTTATCCTTTTTCTTTTCTTTTCACTAATAATTAATTATTTATTTTTATAAATCAAATTGCCATTAATTAATTAATTTAATTTTAGGTTTAAATTTTAACATGTTTTTTCTTAATAAATAAAAGTTGTAGAATTAGGGTTAATTAGTTAATTTCATTAAATTCTCATAAAAAACCATAAATACAAAAACCTCAAAAAACAATTTCTTTTTCATTTTAATTTCATTAATTTAATAATCATAATTTAATTTCATTAAAAAGGGTCCAACGCCCTCGCTTGCGATTTTTTTTATTCTCTTTGCGCATTTTATTTATTTCCTTCTTTTAAATATTTATGTAACTCTCCCGAAGCCGTGTAAATTAAATTTCTCGCACTTTACTTTACTTCTTTATTTACCTTCTGTCAAATCGGGTCCTGGATTTTAATTTTGGCGATGTGGACCCGCGCCTTTGTAATAGTTTAGGAATTTTAATTTCCGCATCTTTTTTTAACTGTTAATAAATGCATGCAAGAATGAATGTCAAAATAAAAACAAAAGCGTAGATCACCCATGACATGACAAAAGACAAAAATAAATGAAAACGATACACAAATCACACACCACCCCTAGGGTACGCCTCACTGTTGCCTTGCCTCGAAAGGTGATCGTCGAGTAGAGGATGTCTTAGTAAGTCCTCATGATCCGGGAACCTGGCATGAGGGTAGCTTCTAAGGTGTCTTCCCATTACTCTGGTGATCACCATGTCCCGAACTTCGAATTGACCCGAACACCTCCAACGGTGGTGCTACCTACCTCTCAATGGTTGGATGGCACTACTTTAAAGGACATTTACATAGACAAATTCCTTAGGGTAGGTAGATGACTCTTGATACTTGCTCTAATTTCAAAAACAAATTCAAAAATACTTTTCACACCGACACCTTTTCAAAAAGCTTTCGAAAGCAACTTTTCAAACACTCTGGAGGACCGATACAAGAGTCGAACTGGAATTTTCAAAGAAACTTTTTAAACCCACAGTTGAAAAGCAAACAAACCATTTTGAAAACACAAGTGAGCAAGTATCTAAGAGCCCATGGATAACCATGGATAGAAAGGGGGCTAACACCTTCCCTTTCTATAATCTACCTCCCGAACCGAGAGCAATCTCTATAAAGAATTTTTCTGTGCTTTTGTCCTTTCCATTTGGAGAAAATAAAAGACGGTGGCGACTCTTGCTTCCGCGACATTTCGCGAACCAGCGTTAAACAGTCAGTTCCAGATCCACCGATCACAGAACTGGCGACTCTGCTGGGGACAATTTTTAAAGTGAAGTGTATCTTAGGGTTAGTTCATAACTGTGTTTTCAATCGTATTAACTTGCTTGCTTTACTATTGTGGGTTGCATGGGAGTTACATAGATCCTAACCCGGATCTGGGGATAATCTGTTTAGGTAGCATAAGCTGTGGGGGACCTGTCCGGCGTAGACCGACACGGGTGAAACAGTGGCTACGTTGGTGTGGCACCTTGGTCTGTACCGATATCCCTTGTGTCGCAACGAGGAGAATATGGGTCTTCTGAGGAGTCATTAAGCACCAACAACCTTAGAACCTTAAATGATACAACTTGGCCATTAGAACAGTAGCAGTATGCTACGCCCAGTGAGGCTAAACTCTCGTGATGGTTCTGGCTGCAAGAAAAGATTGCGATGCTGGAGTTATAACCGATTGAGGGTAGTCAATGATATTGGGATCCTCTAAGAACCCGGTTACTTTGATAGGACAGGTATGAACCACAAACTGAAAGAGGGTAATACCCAGACCCCATGCTGGCCTAAACCCTAAGGGCTTCTCTTGTGTGACTTGTGTGCCTTCGTACTTGACTACTTGCATGCTTGTTATCTGACACATGAACTACTTGCAGGTTTTGTTTATAGTCCTTAATTGGGACTCATGGCGGGGCTTACTAAGTTTCTTGCAGGTTTTGGTTTGCAGTCCTTAATTAGGACTCATAAAAGGGTTACTTACATTACCCCATGCATAGCATAACATCATACCATTGCATACATCTTAACCCATTTCAAGGATCTCAAGGGCTTGTGATGCAGGTCATGATGAATCAAACATCTAGCAAGGGGCAAAGAGGATTTATTTTCCTCTAGCCAAAGTTGTCAGGGGCTATAACCCACTCGATATGGTGAGCCTTGACTCTTGAAGAAGGACTCTCAACAACAGGAAGTTCCTTTAATCAAGCTACCGGGTCCCAACTCTAACGATTTTCTTGTTTACCCCGCGAGATCCTTGAAAACATTGCATGCATACATACATATCATTGCATTACAGGTACCCTTTGTACAGGTCACTTACCTCCTCCGCTGTTTATTTCAGTAATGGCTTCCTAACAATACAACCAGGACTCCCATGCTCAAGAGATCCGGTTCGGGGAAATCCTCCTGAATCTATCCAAGGGGCAAGAGGAGTTGAGGTCACTTCTCATGGAGACTTTTGTCAGGAACAGTGCTGAGGATGAAAGGCTGAAACACCTGCAAGATGATGTGGATGCCTTGAAAGTCCAGATGCTGGGGCAGGTGACTGCCATTCAAGGGTTAGCTCAAAGACAAGATGAGCTCGGGGTTCTCGTCAACCAACTGCTTCGGGGTAACCAACTGGGGAAAATATCTAAGGTTGAAGGGCCAGGCATCATTCAACCATCTTTGAGACAAGGAGGTAAGGGGAGAGCCCCTCAAATGTCTTCAGTGTCACAAATTCAGTAGCAACCTCACCAGCTTCAGCCAGACAAGCCCAGGAGGCAATTCACCCAGCTCAATATGTCGTTGTTTCAAGCTCTACAACGCCTATTGAGATTGAATCTGATCACGTTAAGGGCTCATCCCCGGAACCCCAACACAACATCTCCTATCTATGATCCCAATAAAAGATGTGCCTACCACTCTGCCTGTCCAGGACATGATACAAATGAGTGTTGGGCTCTGAGCAACAAGATCCAGGACTTGATTGATGAAGGAGCACTAGAGTTCACACAAGATGGTCAGGCTGAATTTTTCTACCATCCCTCCAAGGCTCACCATTTGAAGTGACAAGCCCTAAGATGAAAAGACTTTTGTTCATTAGGATTTTCTAGTTGTAACTTTCCCTTGTTCAAACATTTACTCATGTTAAACGTTGTTATTTCATTAATGCATCGCACATGTCTGTTTTGAAGCAATATATTCATATTCATTATATGCTAATTATTTTCATATTTTTTCTGATGATCAACTCTTGACTAATAATTCTAAGCCTCTTGAGGGAGGATGACGAAAACGATACCATAATCCACAGTATGCTTTTGAACAGACCCCGCTGATGAGGTACAGGCATTGTTTCAATCCCTAAACACTAGAGTTATAAGGATGATAATCCCTCGTCAACCCCTCTGAGCCAAAGAAGTAGGAGTTTTTCTTTTCGAAATTTAAAACCCTTAATCATAACCTGGGGCAGGGTAGTCTCTCAGTTGATCCAAGTGCATAACGAATGGCACCAAAGAGGTCCTTACAAAACAAAGGAAGACAGTGATGGTTCGGAATAATCAATAAAGAAAGGCAGTCATTATCTCAAAAAATAAAAAACCCATTAAGTCAAAACCCATGAAGGAGACTTACAAAACTGGGGCATCCCGCTGACTGTAATTCCAAAAAAGGAAACAGTTCAGGAAAAAAAGAAAGGGATAACAAAAATCAGACAAGAAAGAGGTCTTACAAACCCTCAACAAAAAAGGAATGACTGCCTATTCAAAATAAGTTATCAACATCCGAATCATCACCGGAAAATCAGAGCAAAGACTCAAACAAGGTCTAACGTATGATCAACTGAGTTTAGGTTTGGAGAACATCACGAAGAGCGGGTGGGTACAAATAAAATTTGAGCCTTTATCCTTTGTTTCTTAAACCGTGAACCAAGCCACGTTATAACCCTTAGAAGTCCTAGCTGAAGCATGGGTTAGTTCGAAAGCATACTGTTACGAAAGGTATCCTGACTCCTTAAGGCCTACGGTAAATATGTAGTTGACATCACGTTTTACAAACATTCACTTGTTTTATGAAAAAGAATGCATTTTCAAAATATTCAAGACAGACATAAGCTTTGCATTTTTTATATAACATTTGTTTGCATATGACTATTTGTTTGAACAGCAGGGAAATTCGCACGATGAAAGCCTAGTGAACAAAGGTACTTCCAATCAAGGGGTAGACGTGATCATGAGCTACCATCTGGGGCAGTTAAGTCAAGATTCGGAGAATCTCTCAAAGGCCAAATAGCCTGGGGCAAATCTCCGCCTGAGTCACTTGGGGCATTCCAACAATGAATCTTGCCTAATCAAACACCTTCTGATGGCATGACAAAACACTTCTAACAGGGGCAACTCCCTACATCCTGAGAGTACGGACATAGTCGAAAAAAATACTATGCAAAATCAAAGACCCGCTAGGTTGATATGCCTAGGCAAAAATAAGGGCTTCCCGGCGAACCAAAAGGGTTCGGGCAAAATGAGGGATGAAATGGAAAAATCTGTACACCCGGCAAGTCGAAAACCTGAAAAGGCGGCTTGGGAAAAAATGGGTATCCCGGTGGATTGAAAACCCGAAAGGGCGGTCCAGGCAAAAGTTGGGGATCGAAGCGTACGACTATGTCCCATCATCTTGTCACCTGCCTACCAGAAGAAGGTTTGTCCATCAACAACTATCAAGCACCTCACAGGTCTTCCTCTCCCACCTCAGAAACAGGGGCAATGATGAGTTGTCCAAACGATCTAATGGTTATGTCCTCCAAGGGACCAAGGTAGGTTCAGCTGAAGAACATAACCAGTACATCCCAATTCCCCAGAGAATGAGTCAGCAAGTCAGTACACTCTCCCCAAACAGAGCTATAACGTCAAACTTAAGGAAGTTGGGTATCCTCCAGCAGATCTCAACATTCCCCAGCATATCGTACAGGTATTCTTAACAAGCATCCCCGGCAGTCTTGGTCTAAAGATTGTTCCCCGGCGGTATATCAAACATTCAATGGAACTACTTCCCCAGCAATTCAAAACCTCCCCAAGAGAGTCCAATCCAGTTCCCTAGGAAAGTTGGAATTCATCTCCCCAAGCAGCAAGCTTATCCCCAGTAGATTCTGGAAGCTTATCCTCGCAGAGCACGAACGCATCCCCCGACTTTATTCAAAGAGTTATTTCCCTACCAAGATATAACTGGGTTATCCTCAGCCAAAAGCCACGGAAAGATCGTTCTCGGCAAAGTCTTCTTATCCCCAGCGAAGTCTATTTACACTCCCAACACAACAAGGGTATCCCCAACAAGTTATTATCAACATCTCAGCAAAGTATCTCTCTCCCCACAGAGTATTGCTTCCCAACAAGATCGCTAGAGTACTTTTCTCCCCGCAGAATAATCCATTCGCCAAGTTTATCCCCAACGGAGTTATCTTCTCCTACCGGTATTCTTGCAACTGTCATCCCCAGCGGAAGCAAAATCTATTCTTCAGTATCAGCCCAGGAGTGACTTCCCGGCACCCGTCAAGGATTTATTTTCCTAAGACGAAAACATATGTTCATAAACATCATATTTTCATACATTATAGCATGCATCTACGCATCATATCTCACAAATCTCATTTATATTGAGAACATCATTGCTTGATCCATATCATGCATTGCATAGGACTGACCCTTACCTTTCAGGAATGATTCAGTTAAGTTCTCAAGTAAATTTCAAGACCTAGACCGGTTCACTTAAATCGACCCTAAGATTTTACTGTTTCTTATCCAGTCAAAGGCCTTCTCTGGTTCAGTCAGACCGACCCTAAGATCTCCCTGTTTCTTATCCAGTTGAAGATTTCAAGACCTAGACCGGTTCAGTTAAATCGACCCTAAGATTTTTCTGTTTCTTATCCAGTCAAAGGCCTTCTCTAGTCCAGCTAAATCGACCCCTAACAGATTTTCCTGATGAAGACTCAGTAGAAGATATCCAAGATTCTCTCAATGATTACTGTTGAGGTTGTAGTCGCCTGTGGTTCTCTCCCCGTTACTGCGGAGGTAGTAGTCGCCCCAAGATTCTCTCAACGTTACTGTTGAAGTAGAAGTCGCCCAAGATTCTCTCAATGATTACTGTTGAGGTAGAAGTCGCCCAAGATTCTCTCAATGATTACTGTTGAGGTTGAAGTCGCCCAAGATTCTCTCAATGATTACTGTTGAGGTTGAAGTCGCCTGTGGTTCTCTCCCCGTTACTGTGGAGGTAGTAATCGTCCCCAGATTCTCTCAATGATTACTGTTGAGGTTGAAGTCGCCCAAGATTCTCTCAATGATTACTGTTGAGGTTGAAGTCGCCTGTGGTTCTCTCCCCGTTACTGTGGAGGTAGTAATCGTCCCCAGATTCTCTCAATGATTACTGTTGAGGTTGAAGTCGTCCAAGGTTCTCTCACCGTTCCTGTTGAGGTAGTAACCATCCCTGGTTCATTCGTCGCCTTTTGAAGATCCAGATCCAGCTCCTGTAACCAGTCAGGACACATCTATACAAAGAATCTGAAGACCAGCTCTTGTAACAGGTCAGGTAATCATTTTTCTTTTGCAGGTACGCAAGCTCTCGCTAAGGAATCTCTTACGCGATCAATGCCCAGATGGCATCTATAAGCCCATCCACCTTCCATCATCTCTTAGCATGGCATCTACAAGCCCCTCATCCTATCCATCAATCTCCAAATGGCATCTATAAGCCCATTCCCCACATCACACTGCTACTATGTGAGCGCAAATTTCTGGGCACTCTAGTGTTCAATCATCTTCCACCTTCGGATTACGAAAGGCACGTCAGCCAATCTGCATCCTCAGGTCTAAGAAGATTGAACAGGGGAAACTGTTGTACCCCAAAATTTGCCCTCCCATATTCTTCAAAATTTGCCAAGTCAAAGGTTCAAAAATTTCCTCAAGGGTTGCACAGTTCAAGGGCCTCCTAACAGTCAAAAACTAGGGTTTTGGTTCTGGCAAAGAAAGTGAAGTTTCCAAGGGTCCAATCAAGTCCCACATGCTTACAAACATGGTCAAGCATCCTCATACAAAGTTTCAAGACTTACAGCACAAAATTGCACAGTCAAAAACCCTAATTGCACTACAGTCAACTGTAGGGGCAAAATGGTCATTTGACAGTCCAAAGTTCAAATTTTTGGTCAACATCTCATTTTGAAGCCACAAACATCATTTGATCAATTCTTGATCATGATTCTCAAAGCTTGGCTCAAAAAGTCTCAAGATGCAAAAGTTTCCATATTTGGACAGTTGAAAAAGTCAACTGTAACTTGACCAGGGCATAACTTCCACATGGTTTATCAGAAAAATTCCATCCAAAGATCATTTTGAAGATAAAGACATTTCCTACAACTCCTCTTCACACTTCAAGTCCAAGAAATGCTCTCACAAAAAGTTATCAATTTCAACATTATAGGTCATTTTCAAAAGTCAACAAAAAGGGACTTTAAGTCAAAGGCCATAACTTGAGATTGGTAAATCAAAATGACATGGGATCAAAGACATTGGTTAGAGGAGTCAAAGAACTTTCCAAAATGTCCAAGAACATGAGCAAAGCTTAAATATTGAGCAAGTTATGCCTTGTGGAAGTTTGGAAATTTTTGGATATTTTGAAAAGTCAACATTGCTTCAAAAGTCTTAAAAATGCTAATGGGCCTCTTTTTCTTCCAAAATCCATCATCCAAAACATGTGCACGACCATTTGGACCAAAGGGAAGTTTTTCATCATTTTTATTTTATTTATTTGAATTTTTAGTTGCTAGAAATTCATTTAATTAATTAAAATACATGAAAAATACCAAACCTAAGTTTTTAAATCTTTTTGTGCATGAAATAGTCTCAAGATTTCGTGCATGATCTGATTTAGAAAGAATCCATGTGATTGGACATGATTGGAACCAAAATAGCATGAAAAAGATTGAAAACTTATGGCATGAAAATCAAATATTTTCTCATCAATTCAAGGATTCTTTGGACCAAATTTCCAACCCTAATCATTCACACATATATACTGATGAAAACCCTAGTGTCCATGACCAGAAAGCTGCGCCAGAAAAGCATAACAAGGTTTGAGTTTTTTGTCAAAAAAGTGAAAACTGCAAACCCTATTCTAGCACGATTCAGAGGCCAAGATTAATCCCAATAGCTTGCAAAAGTGTTACTAAAGCTAACTGGATAGTTTTCCATATCCCTAACATCCAAAATTGGTATAGGGAATTCAAACTGTTTTCAATTTTATGCATAATCGTGTTTTAATATTCAATCATTTCCATTGCATTTTTTTATGGATTCATACTAATTGGTTGATTCTGAAGCTAACTGCATACTTTGATTGAGTTTTCGTGCACTATTGAAGAATTCACCATGGATACATGCTAGGGTTACATGACTTTCAAATTAGGCGTTGCTAAATACTGCAAAATTGAGACACCTTAATACCATGGTTGAATTCAGAAAGCTTGGACGATTCTAATGCAATGCTCGCGCCTAATTTATATAGCACCATAGCCTATTCGCTATTATTGAAAAGTGCATGTTTTGGGGGGGTTTAAAACCCCCGCTAACCCTTTTTATATTTCAGGTGCAGCGAAGCCTTGGAGAAGATGATGAAGTGTCAGGACCTGATTGAGTTATTTGAATTTCGCGCTAAAATTCCCACTAACGCTTATTTTGTCTTATAATTTTTATTGGTCATATAGTATACAAAGAAACATAGCAGCGTGGTTGGCAAGCATGTGAGTTGGTAATCTCTAGGACCTGGGTTCGATCCCAGGTCCCCCTCTCTTTCCCTTATATTTTTCTCCTAATTATGTTCTCATGCAGCTTATGCCCTGAAGATCACTATACGCCCCCCACTCAAGCACGCCACATGTCCCACTGCATCCATCCTATGGCTATGATTTGGAGACCATCATGGACCTGAGTCAACACACATGCATGCCAGCACAAAAGTCAAATGAGGCCAGGAGCTTAATGGGCCTGAATTACTGAACAAAACCTCCAATTGGGGACAGACCCCCCATGGTTTGCCTTTCTAATTCTTTTCTTACATTTTTCTATTTTTGTTTTGATTAGTTTTTTTTAATTTAATTCTTTAAACCAATTTATTTTCATAAGAATATAAAAATAGCAAAAAATCAGAAAAGTCATAAAAAATCAAAAAAATATATTTTATGTTAATATTTTTTTTAGTGAATATCATTAATTAATTTTAGCTTTGTAAAATTAGGTTTAATTCAAATATTTTTCTTAATAAATTAAAAATTTGTAGAATTAGGGTTTTAACCAATTTTTATCCTTTTTCTTTTCTTTTCAATAATAATTAATTATTTATTTTTATAAATCAAATTGCCATTAATTAATTAATTTAATTTTAGGTTTAAATTTTAACATGTTTTTTCTTAATAAATAAAAGTTGTAGAATTAGGGTTAATTAGTTAATTTCATTAAATTCTCATAAAAAACCATAAATACAAAAACCTCAAAAAACAATTTCTTTTTCATTTTAATTTCATTAATTTAATAATCATAATTTAATTTCATTAAAAAGGGTCCAACGCCCTCGCTTGCGATTTTTTTTATTCTCTTTGCGCATTTTATTTATTTCCTTCTTTTAAATATTTATGTAACTCTCCCGAAGCCGTGTAAATTAAATTTCTCGCACTTTACTTTACTTCTTTATTTACCTTCTGTCAAATCGGGTCCTGGATTTTAATTTTGGCGATGTGGACCCGCGCCTTTGTAATAGTTTAGGAATTTTAATTTCCGCATCTTTTTTTAACTGTTAATAAATGCATGCAAGAATGAATGTCAAAATAAAAACAAAAGCGTAGATCACCCATGACATGACAAAAGACAAAAATAAATGAAAACGATACACAAATCACACACCACCCCTAGGGTACGCCTCACTGTTGCCTTACCTTGAAAGGTGATCGTCGAGTAGAGGATGTCTTAGTAAGTCCTCATGATCCGGGAACCTGGCATGAGGGTAGCTTCTAAGGTGTCTTCCCATTACTCTGGTGATCACCATGTCCCGAACTTCGAATTGACCCGAACACCTCTAACGGTGGTGCTACCTACCTCTCAATGGTTGGATGGCACTACTTTAAAGGACATTTACACAGACGAATTCCTTAGGGTAGGTAGACGACTCTTGATACTTGCTCTAATTTCAAAAACAAATTCAAAAATACTTTTCACACCGACACCTTTTCAAAAAGCTTTCGAAAGCAACTTTTCAAACACTCTGGAGGACCGATACAAGAGTCGAACTGGAATTTTCAAAGAAACTTTTTAAACCCACAGTTGAAAAGCAAACAAACTATTTTGAAAACACAAGTGAGCAAGTATCTAAGAGCCCATGGATAACCATGGATAGAAAGGGGGCTAACACCTTCCCTTTCTATAATCTACCTCCTGAACCGAGAGCAATCTCTATAAGGAATTTTGCTGTGCTTTTGTCCTTTCCATTTGGAGAAAATAAAAGACGGTGGCGACTCTTGCTTCCGCGACATTTCGCGAACCAGCGTTAAACAGTCAGTTCCAGATCCACCGATCACACCAAGGATCCTAATTTTTCCATTTGAAGGATCTCACAAAATCCCCATTGCAGGGTGTCTGGAGGTTGAAGACGATGACATGTCTCGTCTCAGACAATGATAGCGTGCCAAGCGTTTTAATTTCATTGGTTGCCCTTTTTCTGATTACATGTGTGTTTCACTAAGTACCATATCAAGCACAACGCGTCTGGTCCATTGAATTAGCTTACTAACGCGTTTTGAATTTGATATGATGGTCCACATCTTTTTGGTTTTATTTTATTTTCTAATTTTATATTTTATTTGATTAAATTTTCAAAAATTCATAACTCTTTTATTTTTTATCCAAAAATTATGAAAAATTCACAAAAAATACTTTGAATTATTTATGATCTCATGAATATATTTTTACATTTTTATTTTAACATTTGGTATTTTTTATATTTTTTGTATTATTTGCTTTCTTTTAATTACTTAAAAAATACTTTCTAACATTTTTTAATTCTGAAAAATTCATAAACATAATTTTGCAGATTTTTGACTTTCTGAAAATTTTATGGAATTTTATGTTGAGATTTACTATTTTTTATCTATTTTATGTTTGTTTTAACAATTTTAAATAGTTTAAAAATAGTTTCTGACTTTTGAAAATTACTAAAAAAATTTTAAAAATATTTGGACCCATTTCTAATTTTTCTATGGCTTAATTTTTCATTTCTTAAATAACTTGAACATAGTTGATATTTTCCTCATTATTTTCTAGTTTATTTTAACATTTTTAATCCTTTAATATATATATATATATATATATATATATATATATATATATATATATATATATATATATATATATATATATATATATATATATATATATATATATATATATATATATATATATATATATATATATATATATATATATATATATATATATATATATATATTAAATGTTATATCATTTTGTGAATATTTTCTGGCTGTCTTGGGTTGATTTTTTTGTCATGGCTTTATTAACATCATTGGATCCATGGTGTTGAGTTTAACTCCACAAAAAATGGATGAATGATTTTAATAATAGTTTGATTAAATGTTAATTCAAATGTGGTTTTTCTTTTTACCCTAAATCCCCTTCATCTCATCCCCTTCTCATTGCACTAAATTTTGTTGGAGCATGATCGCTATATCATGTCTCAAAATAAATGGTGCATAGATTGCTATTGACCAGCCTCAAAATAGGTGCGACTTCTATATAAGTCCACTTACGATTGCTTAACATAGCGCTAAATTTTGTCCTGATTCGAATAAATGATCATTCGTGGCCCAAACTTATGATTGCAAGCCCAAGTATGTTAATTTGATCTCTTTGATCCAATAACTTTGAGATTCATTGTGTGGAGGCTTTGGTTCTACCAATCCTCTAATGGATCTACAACACCTTTGGTCAATGCAGATCACTTAAACATCGTTGGTCATTAAATGGTACTTGTGAGAATTCCAAATGGATGATATACTTGACAAAAAGTAAATGTAACTTGTTGTGTGGAGGCTTTGGTTCTACCAATCCTCTAATGAGTTCCAAATGCAAGTTTCAAGATGGTCATCCAACTAACCACTAATTATTAACTTGTTTATCTTTTTCTTTTGTTCTTTTATGCTTTATGCACTATTTATTTTTTAGCATTTTACATTTCATGCCATTTTCATCTTTGTTCATTTGAGCATTTATTTTCTTGTCATTTTTACTTTGCTCACTTGTGATTTTCTTTTCCTTTCTTAAGATACTTAATAACCAACTTAAACCCTAAAAAACTCTTTAATGGAACTTGGACTATTTGGTTATAATCCTTGGCATTATGGAGAAATGGACTATTTCTTGGACTTAGGATTAGAAACCTTGGCCTATCTTGGAGACCTTGTGATCTTATCTGATTATTTTGTCTGGAATTCTTGAGGTTTACCTCAAGACATTGAGTTATTTTGTTTGTTTTTGTGTGCAGGTTTTTTGTGATTACATTCTCTGTTTGTAATCTGGAATTCACCCGTATACAGCCGTTACTCTGCCCAATTTTTGTGAAGACTTAATACACTTGAAGTTTGGTTCTCTCAAGAGGTCTAGTATCTTTGCTTGCTTAGTTTCAATCCAAAGAATGGGAATTCTATCTTGACTCATAATGTCAAGTTTTGGCTTCTTGTTGGTTAGATGGTTCTTATCCTTAGCTTTTACTTTATCCTTAGCGTGGTGGCGATTTTTATTTTGATTTGTATAAAGGCTAGTCAATCCAATGGCTTAGTCTTGAACATTTCTACAGCTACAATAACTACAACACTCAGGCACTTTATTAGTAGCAAAATATAGAAGAATTCATGAAGCAAACACAATCTGATCCTTTTTTTCTTTTTTATACTAAAATAAAATTCAAATAAATTAAAAAAAAACTGAAACAAAATTTTAGTTGACGAGCAACAAAATTTCGATTGAACTAAAATTAGAACTCTGTATTTTGGAAGTCCCCGACAACGGTGCCAAAAACTTGGTCGGAAAAATAAAAAGTGTACTATTTTGCCTCTGCAATAATAATGAGGAAAAGTCCCTGAATGTCGATCTCAATGACTGCGTATAAATATTGAGTTCGAATTGTTGTTCAATTAAACAAAAACTAGAGTTTGGGTTTTATTTGCTAAAATAAAATAATTGTCAATAAAATAATTGTCAATAAAATAAATAGATGTTAAAGACTATTTTGAAAAATATGAGTAACATGCTAGGGTAAAGTGTATGATTTTCCCTGTAATAACCTTGAATCGTGATCTCTCCAACAAGTACATAACATTCAATTACCAGCTCTTTAGTTTATTTTCCCCTAAGTCCTTAGTGGGAAAACATTTGACCATTCATTCTAAATCCTAAATCCTTAGAGATTTATGATGGAGTTAAGTCTTTGTTTTATCAAGAGTTAACTGGTAACTATAGGGTATTCCTAGTCCTAGGTGATATCTACTATAGTCTAATCGTACAAAAAACTTAACAACCGCAGTCTAACTGATTGTTAATCGTAAATTAATCTTGTTTGCCTGACAAAGAAAGCCTTAAAAACATTGAACGATTAAATTAAATAGAAAAACTATTGTATTATCAAATTAGGAATTCAAAATCATCAAAAATGCAAAACAAGGACACCCCCTGGCATTGGAGATTTAGCTACTCATACTATTCAAAGAAAACAAAAGATAAATTGTAAACATTACAAGTATTAGGGAGAAATTTGGTCTTCAACTTGTCCGTTCATGAAAATATCCTTCCACTGAAACCCTTGTCTTCTCCAATCTTCTCTCCTGTAATTCTCTTTTCTTATTTTTCTTGTAAAAATTCTTAAAAACCAAATAAGGATTCTTACTACTAACTCAAACTGGGTCGGAAATATAAACCAGGCCCAGAAAACTACCCAAACAACTAAATTTCTAAAGTGTACAACTTTAATGAATATTTTGATGCTTCTACATTTCGAACCAGCTTCTAACTTTAACATGAAAGTTGTATCTCTTTTTCTCAGCTTTCCAACGAATATTAGAACACGTCGATTTGATTCTCGTAGCTCCGGTTTTTAATTTTTTAGTGAAAATTGATCAATCAGCACATTGGTTGATACGGGTAATTTTTCCTGACACGGGTGGTCGTGTTGCACCTCCTAGAGCGTGTTGGAAACTTTTTAGAAACTCTAAATTTTGTAATTTTCTCACAAATTTGTCCCGATTTATTCCTGTGGGCTTAAAAATACTAAAACACACAACCAATGCATAAAATGTAGTAAAACAAAATAAAACACTCGACAATCAATAGAAAAGATAATTGAAATTAATGGTAAATAACCATGTAAAAACCACTGATCAAACTATCCCAAACTTAAATCGTTGCTTGACTTCAAGTGACAATTATAAGAGCTCATGAAACTCGCAGCATACCAGTACTCAGACGTGAGATATCCATTCACATTGATCAAAAGGTAGATCGTCTGATGTTCACATGAAGCGAGGAGTTTGTGTAAGAACCTTTTAATCTCGAGCTTCTTCTTTGGATACATCTCTAACTATGCTTTGTACTTAAGTCTCTTTCTGATTTTCCTCCTTTTTCATTTGTACAGTCAAATTAAGGTAATGAGAATTATGATGATCATCACATGCACAAGACTAATCAAGAATTTTTTTGTTTAGGCACCATATAAGCAGCATTGGCAACTTTTAGTTATCGATGAATTTTCAAACTTTGCATTTATATATTGTCCTTTTAGACGACATTTGGGGATAAACCACCTTTGGGATGAATAACTGGGTGAAGGCTACCAAGCTTAGCGAGCCATGTGCCTTTTACCGCATTTTCATCATTTGGTGCCAAATTTATTTATTTCTTCACCAATCATACATGTATGTGAATCTATATCATGCCAGACAATAAAGTTAAACTACTTCAGGAGTACTTCTCAGGATTCATGCACTATGGTACAAATCTACACGTTAGACTCGTATCACTGTCACATTATTCCGAACTTCCTACGTAAATAACAAGTTTTGATTCAAGTTCTTAAGGTCATAATTTTATCAATATTTGATTCAAGGCTAAAAAAATTCATTCATGTGATTCCTTGGTATATAAATTACGAATGAACAAAGGAATATATTTGTCAAGATACAAGTACCAAAGATACATTAATTCAAGTTTTACCCATGCTTCATTCATGAGAAAATTCATTCAAGGGTTATATCACTCATCATGGTTTGAGATTGCTCATTTCAAGATTATCCAACATATTCATGCTAAAGTCATCAAAATTTCATGCAAAGTCTTTCAAACTTATCAAAGATACATTCATGGCAAGTTTTATCCATCAAGTTCTATCAAGTATTCATCCAAATGTTAAGTAATTTACAAGAATCATTCATCACTTCAAGATATTACAAGAGAATTATACAAGTTCCTATATGAAATACATGTCTTAAACCTATGTTACATTCATAAAAAAAATTTGTCCATAAAACAACAAAATTTGTGGTCCACAAAATCAGTCCCCAAATCAGCCTGTTGTCCAACGCCCTGCATCAGTCCAACCTTGTCCACATTTCTTCCCATAACACTCCAAAAACATGCATAAATCAGTCCCTAATCAGTCCAAAACAAGCTGCACAATAGCTCTGCCAAACTTGCATCAAAACCTGTTCAAAATAGTCCAGCACTTGCACAAAGTTAGCAAAACAAAAACTGCAGCCACAAAGCAATGAAACAGTACCTAAAATTGTTCAAATCCATCTTATTTTTCCCTCCCAATTCAACCTCTCATTCTTCTATAAAAATGGAAGACAG
The DNA here is from genome assembly GCA_948472305.1 of Vicia faba. Lineage (NCBI taxonomy): Eukaryota > Viridiplantae > Streptophyta > Magnoliopsida > Fabales > Fabaceae > Vicia > Vicia faba. Next base: position 237,177,309 of record OX451739.1, on the reverse strand, counting down.
TAAAGGGAGAAGGGAGGATTCAAAATACCAAAAATTATCAATACAACATTTCCATACATATCCAGTCTCAAATTGATTTTAACATCAATCATCTCAAAACCAAAAAAAGGATCACATGAAAATCTCTGTAATACTCATTATACCTCCATCAGTTTCCTCTGTTACATCACAGCCTCACTAAAATGCCATTACCATCACTCCCAACTTCAGCCACACCCTCTTCACAACAAACAGTACCAACATTTTCAAGTCAGATCCCCATAGAAAACATTTGCAGAAATGGAAGAAAATTGGAAGAATGTAGTGAAATCGAAAAAGATTAAGGATGCATTCTGTTACCTAAAAGCTCGCTTGAAGTTTTTTTTTCATACACTTTTGTCGTTTCTAAAGGCTTTAACACGAACCCAAACGAAACTCCATTTTCCAGGTTGGTAACCTCTCAATCTCCTTCGTTCTTGCATCTTTTTTTCGCTTTTTCTTTATATCGGTTTGAACCTTAACATACATGGATCTAAATTTTTTTGCATAACTCAATTTCAAGACGAATCAACTTCCATTTTCTGCATTTGATTCGATTAAAAAATGGATTAAGAGCGAGTATGTGAAAAGGAAATTTATAAATTGAAACGAGGAGAATTTAGCTTTTACTATTGTGCAGATAAGAAAAAAAACACCAAAAATAATTATAAAGTAAACCCTTAAAAAATATAACCTATCTCTTCAACCTCTCTCTCCTCCTTCCTCCGCGTCCAGCAGCTCCTTCACGGCTTCAATTCACCGTTCAACTCTTCATATCGCATCTCTCGGAACATTAATGTTTATCACCGTTACACATCCCTCTGTGAATTTTCGATTTCCCCTCCCGAAACAACCACCTCGATCTCTCGAACTGTAACATTAAAGCATCATTATAATAAACACAACAATGAATCTGTGAAAAATTAGGCGAAAAAAAAGAAGATGACTTACAAAGATGCTGACTTCACCGATAAAAGTAGTTTGCGAACACGTCGAGAATCACCTTCAGTCGCATTTTCCTTTCTTCCATCACCCTCCGCCAACACAACTGTTTACGCCTTCATCGAGCCTTCGCATCGCTCTTGAACGGTTTCGCACTCAACACACAATTTCATATCTAAAACACGATAAAGTTTTAACTCGGAGAAGAAATCAACAGTTCTAAACATAATATACTCAAACAATCACTTACCTACCAAAACATTGAATTGTTGTTATGTTATTTGTTGTTGCTTCGATGAGGATTGAAGAATCTTGAAGTGTGATACAGTTGAACCATTAACTAGAGTTGCTACATTGATGATGTAGGTTATGTTGAAGAATCATACAGAGGGTTTAGAGGATTAAGGGAAGGTAATCGTTAATGATGGTGAGCGAGAGAAGAAGAATGTTGATGGAACGGTTAGAGGATGAAGGTGATGATGGTACAGAAGAAAGAGGATTTCTATTTTTTTGTTTTTACTTTTCCTTGTTTGTAGTTTCTTTTAAAACATAATAATAATAATAATAATTAAGCTAGTTTTTTTCCCAAGACACAAGCTACCAAACGACGCCTCTTCTGTGCCTAGGGCTACAAAATCCTTCTTTTCCTTTTCCCAGTCGGGTCAGTCCATTGGCCTTGTTGGCCCAATTTCCTCAACCACTTTCACCTTATATTTTAATTAAATTATAGATATAACAAGTAGAAAACACAGCTCAGTTGGCAAGGCATCATTGTTTATAATCAGGAGAGCCCAGGTTCAACCCCTGCTGGTTTGCTTTATTTTGTTTTTTTAGTTCATTTAGTTTATTTCCAAATTTCCTTATTTTGATAATAAATATTAGTTTAGGTCTAGCTTTTATTTTTTCAATTAAATAAAAATACATAACTTCAAATATTTTGTTAGTTTAGACTTTGTAAATAATTTTGTCAACATTTTTTATATATAGTCTAAAAAACATTCTTTTAAAATATTTACTTTATACATAATAAAATTCAAATAATAATAATATAATAGATCTTTATTTTCTTTTTAAAATTCTCACAAACAAAAATATCAAGAATTTTTATACTTTGTTAATTAATTTTTACTTCATAGACTATTGTAGTTTTAATTAATTTGTTCGATTCAATTTAGTTGTATTGATTGCCTATTTTGACTTTTAATCGTATTGATCCATCTCCATTTCTAAATTTGTACCCCCATTCCTGAAAGCTCTGTAATAGCATAGAATTTTAATTTCCCAAATTTACTGTTTTCTTTATATTGTATAGTAATTAGGTGTGTATGGTAAGACATAAAATCAATCGCTAGACCACTTTAATCAAGACAAATTAACTTGAATCGAACACACTCTTCACACGTGCACCTCTAGGATAACCTCACTTGTTGCCTTGGAAACCACAGTCATGTCCCTCGAATATGAGACGCTTTAGCAAAGACGCTTCGATAAAAAAGATCGTAGTCCCTCGATATCCCTCGATGTTGCCTTCGGTAAAATGATCTAGTACCTTATGAAAATTGCTAAAGCGTCTCACAAGTTGCCTTCTATGACTGTATGATTGACCTGTGCATGTCCCTTCACATCCAACGATGGGGCTTCTTACCAAATCAATGGTAAGATAGAAACACCTAAAGGAGGAGGAAAAGAACATTAAGACCTTTTGAGTAGGTAGGATGCTCCTAGTTGCTCGCTTGCTCACAACAAAACATTTTATACACCAACACTTTCATTTGAAACATTTTCAAAAGTTAAAATACTTTGTACGCATTCTTATAGAAACGAGAACCATTATAAAGACACCTTTTCAAAATCACTTTCAAAAACACATTCCACAAACACCTCTTTAAACTATTTTCAAAACAACACTTTGTACGCGTTCTTATAGAAACGAGAGCCATTACAAATACGTTTTCAAAATACTTTCAAAACCCACACCACAAGCACATTTTCAAACAAAAAGAAAGTGATCTAGCAAGCAACTAAGAGCCCGTAGATAACTACGGATGAAATGGGTGCTAACACCTTCCCTTTTCATAACCTACCCCCCGAACTCAATAAAATATCTCGAAAGGTCTTTCCTGTTCTTTTTAACATTTCCTTTTGGATAAAAGAAAAGTCAGTGGCGACTCTTGCTATCCGCAACAAATGCGATCAAACGCAAAACACCCAAGTCAGTTCTCTCACCATGTCACTGAACTGGCGACTCTGCTGGGGAGTTTGACTTAAAAGTGGGGTTACCTTAGGCCTAGATCACCTTTACTTGCTTTATTTGTTTAACTTATTTGCTTTACATTTTTTTGGGTATTTCCTTGGCCTTTTGTTAAAGATCCTATACCCGAATATGGGACACCTTTTTAGGTAAGTAACAATAAATCATGGAAGTTGTACGGCATAGACCGATATGGACAAAGTGATAGCTACGTTAGCATGATACTCTGGCTTGTACTAATGTTCCTTAAGTCAGTCAAGGATAACATTAGGCTTCCTTATAGTGTCATTAAGCGCTAACTAACCTTTAGAACCTTTACTTGATTCATCCTAAGCCATTAGAAAGTAGTGAGATAGCCGGATTTAGTTTCGACCAAAGTTTGGTTGATACTCAATGCTACACTTATTGAGATTGGACATTTTGGATATTCTAGCCGCAATACTTCGGTGCTTGAGCTAGAACAATGCCTAAAAGAAAGGTCAGTGATATGAGACTCCTTAAAACCCGTTACTCTTAATAGGACAGGTTGAGCCAACTAAACTTCAAAAGGGTACTTACCTTTGAAAACTCACGCAAGCCATTAAACCTAGGGTCTTTTGTATGACTTGCTTGATATGTCTGTGATTTCAAAGCATAACCATAACATCATAAACATCATGACATACATGCTAACCATTTCAAGGGGCTGGAGATTTATATTTCCTTTTTGTTTTGTAGGGTATGGATTCAACTCGCAGAAATACCATCCTAATCAATTTTATAGAAGTCTCTTCCAAGCTCAAATAATTGGTCCGGAGAATTCTTGAGAGCTCATCGTTTAACAAGAGATATGGTCACTTGCTCAGTTTGGTTACTACTGGGTTTGATGAAGGTCTGATGAGTGTTCTGTTCCAGTTCTTCGACCCTAAACACCATTGCTTCACTTTTCCAGATTACCAGTTGGTGCCTACGCTGGAAGAATTCTCCAAAATACTTGGGTCACCTATATTTGAGCAAGTACCTTTCACCGGTTTAGAACAAGATCCAATTGCTGAAAGTGTTACCATATCTTTGCATTTGAAACCATCTGACATTAAATCCAATTGGGAAAGAAAAAGTGGAGTCAAGGGTCTCCTTACAAGTTTTCTAATGAAGAAAGCTCAAATATTCTTAGATGTCATGAGTTACCATGCCTTTGAAGATGTTCTAGCTCTCTTAATCAATGGATTGGTTTTGTTCCCCAATTCAAACCAGTTTATAGATTTCAGTTCCATCAACATCTTCCTTGCTTGCAATCTAATGCCTACATTGCTCGGAGACGTGCTGCATTCACTCCACACTCATACCATGAAGAAACGAGGGACTCTTATGTGTTGTACGCCTTTGCTCTATCGGTGGTTTATTTCGCACCTCCCCCAGTCAATAATGAAGAATGAGTCAGGCTTAAGGTTGAATCAAAGGATAATGTCCCTTTCTCACTCTGATATATATTGGTGCCCTCGCTCTCAAGAAGACATCTCTTTTATTGATCGTTGCGGAGAGTTCCCTAATGTGCCACTCCTTGGCATTAGAGGGGGCATCACTTACAAACCTTCTTTGGCCCTACATCAGTTTGGTTATGCCCGGAGGGATGGTCCCCATGATATGCTCGTCCAGGGTATTTTGTTTGACTATTCAAATGATCTGCAAGGTTATCGCCAGAGGTTCATTCGCGCTTGGGGCATGGTAAAGAATACTGATAGCAGTGCTTTGGGACGCAAAAACTCCATCCCTTTGGAGCCTTACCTCAGATGGGTACGAGCTCGTGCTCAAAGTCTTATGATGCCATATGCTTCTATCCTACCAATGATCTCAGGGCCTATTGATCAAGAAGACGAACCTCGCATCATTTTCATCCTGATATGCTAACAAGCTTCGAAGAGTTGCAAAAGTCTTGGATCCAGCTCAAGGAAGAACGAGACACCTTTGAGAATCAATTCTACGCCAATGAGAAGAAGGTTCTGGATCTCACAAAGCAGCTTCATAAAGATCGAAGTTTGAACGCCTATATTGCACCAAAGAGGATGCATTCAACCTTTCTGTCTTAGGAGTTTTATTTCTGTATTTTATTTCTTCCATTGTAAGCCCCAAGAGGCCTGATGTAATCAACTTTGATTTATTAATACAATGTGTGTTTCTTTTTGTCTAAGCAAATTTAAATTTCCTAGTTTCCTTCAAATCATTTGCATATGCACTTTCATTTATCATAACACAAATAGATTTTCACAAACAGGTCTCCTTATCTTTCTACTATTTATTTCAGTGAGATGGATATTGAACAGACGGTAAAAGATCTTCAAGCACAGAATGCTCAATTCCTACAAATGTTCTTGGCTCTGGCTAAAGGACAAGAGGACTTGAAGACTTTGATGATCAAAGAGAAGAAGAAGAAAGTGAAGAAACCAATCGGTGTTTTGAATCCGGGAAGAAGGTTCAAAGGACCAGCCAGGCGAACCCTAGATTTCGCAACCTCGTCGGGTGAAGGAGATAATCAAGAAGGAAATAACCACCCAGAATCTGAAGAAGAAGAAGAAGAAGCTGACTACTCTGAGGAACAGTATCCTTCTGGTGATAATAAATACAAACAGCTAGAGGATCGTCTAAATTCTATGGAGATCCAGAGGGTACCTGGATTGGATTTTAAAGAGCTAGGACTTGTCTCAGGGGTTTTCATCCCGCAGAAATTCAAGGTCCCCACTTCTGCTAAATATGACAGTGTCTCTTGTTCGAAGCTTCATTTAAGGTCATACGTCAGGAAGATTCAACTCCATAACGCTGATAGAAACCTATGGGTGCATTTCTTCCAAGAAAGCTTGGCAGGGACGCAGTTGGATTGGTTCTATCAATTGTCACTTTTTACAACCAATACCAGTATAATGCTGACCTAGCTCCAACTCGAACACAATTGCAAGGCATGTTTATGGGTGCTGGTGAAGGTTTCAAAATTTATGCTAAAAATTGGAGGGATCTCGCAGGAAGAGTCCATCCCCCTCTATCTGACAGAGATTTGGTGGATATGTTCTTAGGCAAGTTATCTGGTCTGTTCTTCAACCATCTGATCGGAAGCTCTTCGGCTAGATTTACTGAACTAATCATGACTGGTGAGCAGGTAGAAGCCGGTATAAAGAGTGGAAAAATTCAAAGAGATGTATCCTCGAGCATGATGAAGAAGCCCTTTACCGGAAAGAAGGAGGTCAGTGTTGCATATGACCACATGAATCAAAACAAAACTGAAAATCGCCCGACGGTAGGGGCTGTTATGATTTCTAATCTGGTACCAAATCAACAGCGAAACTATCAACGCAGGCCAGAGGCGCTCATGAGAAGATTCACCCGGATCAACATGACCTTGTCCCAAGTTTTGCCACATCTTTTAAAGTCCAATCTAGTGACTCTAAAGGAAGCTCCCAAGAACCCCAATATTGCTTCTCCTTGCTACAATCCGAATGCTCGATGTGCCTATCATTCTGAAAGCCCGTGGCATGATACAAACGATTGTGGGGCCTTAAAGAATAAGGTACAAGACCTTATCAAGGAAAAAGAGATTGAGTTTGATCCCCCATAAACACCTAATGTAATAACGGCACCAATGCCCAAACATGATCAAGGTGTTAACGTTGTTGATGATGACTATTTTGTTTCCTCCGTGGATTATTTAAATACTCCCCTTTTGACTATTAAAAGGAATCTATTGCAAGTCGGTCTGTTTCCAGGTTGTGATGAAAGTTGTCGCTTATGTATATCTCTACCATATGTTTGTTTGTTACTAAAGATGGGCGTCCAGCGCCTGATGGCTAACAAAGAAATCCTGTTTGAAAAAGTTCCTCTTGCCACAAATTCCTGTGAAGATGTCTCAATAATCACCATTTTCGACATTCCTCCCAGGATCTCCACCAAAAGACCCGTTAGGATTACATTTGTTCCAAAGTTTGCTCCCTTAATCATCACCATGCCAGGGCCAATACCATATTCTTCGGATAAAGCTGTTCCCTGGCACTATGGGGCTGACATCTATTACCATGGCGTCAAGCAAGATCTGTTGGCTATCAAAGACAATGTTGCAAAAGACACTGATCCTGACATCGTCAATATCGTTGGGACCAGTAAGATAACAAGAAGTGGAAAAGTCTTCTCACCCGAGATCTCTCCAAAGACCATTATTACTCATGTAATTATTCCCGCTACCGCTCCTACCAGCATTCCCAGTGATACTCCCATTGACAATCCTACTATTATCCCTGCCGCCAAGACAAAGGGCAAAGAGACATTGTTCGAGCCTGTCCAGATGAAGGCGCGTCTATAGGTCATTCCTGAAGCTTCTAGCAAGGAGATGGAAGAGATATTAAAGATAATCAAGAAAAGTGACTACAACATTGTGGAACAGTTGGGGCAGACCCCCTCAAAAATATCAATGTTGACTTTGCTTTTATGCTCTGAGGCCCATGCCAAGGCCTTAGTAAAATTTCTAAAGACCGCCCACGTACCCCAAGAGACCTCAATTGATCAAATTGAGAATTGTATGGCTAGTCTAATTGCTGATAATGGACTGGGTTTTTCTGACGCTGATTTAACATCCAAAGGAAGGAAACAAATGATGCCTTACATGTTTCCATTGAGTGCAGGGGAACTACATTAGCCCATGTTCTAGTGGATACGGGTTCGTTGCTGAATGTCTTACCCAATAATGCTCTTGACCGGTTATATTACAAGGACTCACATTAAAGCCTAGCAACATTATGGTGAGGGCCTGTGATGGTTCTAAAAGAATAGTGCACGGAGAAGTAGATATCCCTATAAAAGTTGGAACTCGGACTTTTGATTCAACCTTCTATGTGATGGATATCCGCCCATCATATTCATGTCTATTGGGTCGACCCTTGATCCATGGCGCTGGTGCCGTCACTTCTACCCTACATCAGATGTTGAAGTACCCAGTCAAGGGAAAGATCATCACAGTACATGGGAAGGAGGAATACATGGTTAGCCACCTGTACTCTTTCAGGTATGTTGAAATGGACAGTGAGTTCATTGAAACCCCATGTCAAAATTTTGAGGAGGTTCCACAGACGGTTGTTGCAACCAATACTACTACCAAGACTCCGAAGGTTACCAGACCTCCATTAAAAATGGCCTCTCTGAAGGATGCTAGAGCAGTAGTCAAGGAAGGTGGATGTACCATTTAGGGACAACTTCCTGATATTCCCTACAAATCTAACAAATTTGGTTTGGCTTTTACTTCAGAGGCCCAAAGAGTTGTTCGAAGTACTCGCGCTGGGGGACCACCTTTACGCATCAGCAATCATGGAGTCAACACATTGGAAGAAAATGATAGCAATTGTGACATGAACGAGTGGATTTTTCCTACCATCGGCGGAGGACTCAACAATTGGGAAGCCAAAGATTTTGTTCCTATTACTTTTATTCAAGAGTAATTGTCTTTTAAATTTTTCGGACTTGTAATATTTAAACAATTTAGACTTTAAAACCTTGTGTCTTACCCGAGGCACAATGGTCCATATGTGGGGGTTATTACTTCATCTTCATATGTCATTAATACATCATGGGACATTTTTGCATGCAAATTTTATGCTCCGTGTTTTTATTTTTTTACCAAAGATAGTTATGCTCTTACACACACTCACATATTAAAATGCAGATCCACATCCACTTGGGATCCCATTGGTAACGATTCTGCTATGGCCTATCATGACTTTGAAAATAGGATCTACCAAGCTGAGGACGAAGGTGAGGAAGATTGTGAGGTATCAGGAGAACTTGCCAGATTATTACAACAGGAAGAAAGGACCATACAGCCCCATGAAGAGCCAGTTGAAATAGTTAACTTAGGTACTGAAGAGGATAGGAAAGAAGTCAAGATAGGTGCCAACCTGGAGCCTAGTGTCAAGAAGCTCTTAACTCAGTTACTACATGACTATGTTGAGGTCTTTTCCTGGTCATACAAAGACATGCCAGGACTCGACACTGATATCGTGGTCCATCGTCTGCCAACAAAAGAAGACTGCCCTCTGGTAAAACAGAAGGTCTGTCGCATGCGGCCAGAAATGTCAGAGAAAATCAAGACTGACGTCATGAAGCAGTTCATCACTGGATTCTTAGTTGTCACCTCCTATCCACAATGTGTCACCAATGTTGTTTCAGTGCCTCAAAAGGACGGTAAGGTACGTTTGTGTGTGGATTACATGCACTTGAATAGGGCAAGCCCCAAGGATGACTTCCCGCTTCACCACATTGATATTCTAGTTGACAACACTGCACAACATAAAGTATTCTCCTTCATGGATGGTTTTTCCGGATAGAACCAGATCAAAATGGCACCTGAGGACATGGAGAAAACGACCTTCGTCACACATTGGGGCACTTTTTGTTACAAAGTTATGCGATTTGGACTGAATAACACCGGTGTAACCTATCAACATGTTATGGTAGCTTTGTTTCACGATATGATCCATCACGAGATAGAGGTCTACGTGGATGATATGATAGCCAGATCTTAAACTGAAGAGGAACACCTTGACCACCTGAAGAAACTATTTGAAAGACTGAGGAAATATAAACTAAGGTTGAACCCGAATAAATGCACTTTTGGAGTAAGGTCCGGTAAGCTCTTAGGCTTCGTTGTCAGCGGTAAAGGTATTGAAGTGGACCATGTGTTGTACCCCAAAATTTGCCCTCCCATATTCACCAAGAATTGTCAAAGTCAAGGTCACAAAATTCCCCAAGGGTTGTGCAGCTCAACTGTCTCCTATACAGTCAAAACTAGGGTTTGAGTTCTGGTCAAGCAAATGAACTTTTCAAAGGCCCAATCAAGTCTCATATGCTTACAAAGATGGTCAAGTATCCTCATATCAAGTTTCAAGGCATTCAGCTCAAAATTGCACAGTCAAAACCCTAAATTGCACTACAGTCAACTGTAGGGGCAAAATGGTCATTTGACAGCCAAAAGTTCAAATTTTTGGTCAACATATCATTTTGAAGCCACAAACATCATTTGATCAATGCTTGATCATGATTCTCAAAATTTGGCTCAGAAATCATCAAAGATGCAAAAGTTGCTATATTTGGACAGCTGAAAAAGTCAACTGAAATTGACCAGGGCATAACTTTCACATGGATTATCAGAAAAATTCCATCCAAAGCTCATTTTGAAGAGAAAGACATTTCCTATTATTCATCTTCATGTTCCAAGTCCAAGAAATGCTCTCACAAAAAGTTATCAATTTCAACATTATAGGTCATTTTCAAAAGTCAACAAAAAGTGACTTTAAGTCAAAGGCCATAACTTGAGATTGGTAAATCAAAATGACATGGGACCAAAGGCATTGGTTAAAGGACTCAAAGACCTTTCCAAAATGTCCAAGAACATGTGAAAAGCTTAAAAATTGACCAAGTTATGCCTTGTGGAAGTTGGGAAATTTTTAGGAATTTTGAAAAGTCAACATTGATGCAAAAGGCCTAAAAATGCAAATGGGCCCATTTTTCTTCCAAATTTCTTCATGCCAAGCCTATGCACGACCATTAGGCCCAAAGGGAAGTATTCTCATATTTTTTAATTATTTATTTGAATTAATATTAATTTATATTCATTTAAATGATTTTAATATATGAAAAATATCAAACTAACCTAAAAAAATCTTTTCATGCACATTATAAGCTCAATATTTCGTGTAAGTCTTAAATAGGCAAGTTTTGGTGTGATTGGATCATGATTGAACAAAAACAACATGAAAAAAGATTGAAAAAGATTTTCAAAAATCAAATATGTGAAATCATTATGGCCATGGATTTTGTTCAATGTTTTTGACCTAAATCATTCCTTACATATACAAGAACAAGACCTAATGCCAAGGAGACTAGAAAACTGCGCCCAAGAACCCTCTTGCATATTGAAAATTTTGATAAAAAACTCAATACTGAAATCTAGGTTTTAGGTGGATTCAAGCTTTGATTTTTGTTTCATTAGCATCCTGAGATATCCCAAAACGTTTCTCAATCAAAAACAACAAGCCAAACGCCTTGAAACGGTACCAGAAACTCAGACTTTGTCACAAATTTTTCCAAATCGCATATCATAATCTAAGCATCTTTTTGCATTTTTCTTTGTGGATTATTGCTTACAATGAAGTTTGTGAACTAACCATTATATTCAATTGAGTTTTTGTGGTATATACACGATTCCACCATATGCGTTTTCTAGGGTTTGCAGGTTTCAAATTTGGGGATTTTCTATAGAGGAAAAATCAGGACCAATGGATGCCATGGATGGATTCAGCATCTTAAGACGAAGGTGTCTGAACCCTCGCGAACAATTTATGATGCCCATGTTTCTAATCGCTATTTTTCAGTAGATACCTTTTGACAACGCTGTAAAAACCGTTGCCCTTTTGTTTTGTTTTACAGGGTGGGGAAGGAGACGAAGACGTGTCCATCAGCCATTGGTCCTTTTGAAATTCGCGCGTCTTTTACCAATTAGCGTTATGTTCCATTTATTATATTTGCGTATTATTATATATTAAATGAAATGCATGTGGTTCAGTGGTAACGTGTTAGGCATGTGACCTCAAAGACCTGGGTTCAAGTCCCAGGTCTTGCATAAATTCCATATTATTTTTCTACATTAATTCCCATGCAGATTCCTCATTAAAGCATACCATGCACACTCAAAATCCAATGAACACGCGTCCAGCTGCTTACAAATCAAGGGTCTAGGATGGATGAACACATAAACCCTGGTCAAACGCGTTGCATGGGATTCAAAAAGTCAACCAACGTCCAGCTTATTGGGCCAGGCTTTTCACATCAACACCTCCATAATGGGACAGCAAACCCCCCCTGGTTCTATCTTTTTCTAAATTTTCTTTTATCTTTATTTATTTTTAATTGTTTATTTGTTTATTTATTTTCTGATTTAATCAAATATCTTTTTTACAAAAAATACAGAAAAACATCATAAAAATAAAGAATGTCCAAATAAAAATATAATATTTATTTTATTATAATTATTTTCATAAATAAATTAGAATGTAAATTATGTAGTGTAATTAGGTTTTAATTTTAATTCCTTTTTTAATAAAAATCCAAAAATGTAGAATTTAGGTTTTAATTGTTAATTCTTTTTATTTCCCTTTTTTTTTTTCCACACTAATAATTATTATTTATTTATTTATTTTCCTATAAAAATTGTACATAATGAATTAGGTTTAATTTAGGTCATATTTTAATTCTTTCATAATAAATAAAAAATATTAGAATTAGGGTTTGCTTTTAATTTAATTTCAATTAATTTCTTTTCCTTATTAAATCTAAAAAATACAAAAATATTAAAAAAAACATTTAATCATTTAATTTTTTAATTCTTATTAATTTTAATTTGCAAAAGGGTCCAACGCCCTAGTTTCGTTTTAATTATTTAATTCGCGCATTTATCTTATGTCGTTTAATTATAATTTTGTAAATATCCCAAAGCCATGTAATTTAAATTTCTCGCACTTTTATTTATTCGCTTTATTTATTTTCCGCTAAATCGGGTCCGGTTTAATTTTGGCGATGTGGACCCGCGCCTTTGTAATAATCTTAGATTTATTTCCTCGCAAAATATTTAACTGTTAATCAAGCATGAAAGAATGAATGTCTAATTAAAATCAAGCGTAGAACACGACAAACATGACAAGACAAATAACTGAAACATGACACACAATTCGCACACACCACCCCTAGGGTACGCCTCACTGTTGCCTTTCGAAAGGTGATCGTCGAGTAGAGGATGTCTTAGTAAGTCCTCATGATCCGGGAACCTGGCATGAGGGTAGCTTCTAAGGTGTCTTCCTATTGCTCTGGTGATCACCACGTCCCTAAAAAATCGAATTGACCCGAACACCTCCAACGGTGGTGCTACCTACCTCTCAATGGTGGGATGGAACTACTTTTAAGGACTCTTACACAGACGAATTCCTTAGGGTAGGTAGGTTCTCAAGGATACTTGCTCTAATTTCAAACAAATCAAAAGACTTTTCACCAACACATTTTCAAAAGCTTTCAAAGCAAATTTTTCAAACACTCTGACGTACGAGTCGAACTGAAATTTTTCAAAGAAACTTTTAAAACCCACAATTGAAAAGCAAAACAATTTTGAAAACACATTGAGCAAGTACCTAAGAGCCCATGGATAACCATAGATAGAAAGGGTGCTAACACCTTCCCTTTCTATAACCTACCTCCCGAACCGAGAGCAATCTCTTAAAAGGAATTTTTCTGTGCTTTTGTCCTTTCCAATTGGAGAAAATAAAAGACGGTGGCGACTCTTGCTTCCGCGACATTTCGCGAACCAGCGTTAAACAGTCAGTTCCAGATCCACCGATCACAGAACTGGCGACTCTGCTGGGGAAATAACTTAAAGTGAGGTGTACCTTAGGGCTAGCTTATAACTATGTTTTCAATTGTTTTCCTTGTGTGCTTTAAATTGTGGGTTGCTTGGGAGTTCTATAGATCCTACACCCGGATCTGGGGGATACCTTTCTTAGAAAGTAGCAACAAGGCTGTGAGGGAACTGTGCGGGGTATACCGACACGGTTGAAACAGTCTGCTACGTTGATGTGGCACTTTGGTGTGTACCGGTAACCCTTGAGTTCAGTCAAGGAGAGTACGGGGCCTCCGCGTGGTGTCGTGAAGCATCAACAGACCTTAGGAACCTTAATTGAACTATCTTGGCCTCTTTAGGGTAGTGAGATAACTGACTTTGGTGCAGTCCGAGGTTGGTTGATACTCGATACTACGCTCAATTGAGGGTTGCTTTCCTGGAATATTTCGGTCGCCAGTTCAGTGGCTAAATCGAAACGATGAACAATGAAAGCAATCCAGTGATATTGGGACCCTTAGAACCCGGTTACTTCTAATAGGACAGGTTGAACCCACCAACTTCAAGAGGGTAATACCCAGACCCCATGCTGGCCTTAAACTCTAAGGGCTTCTCTTGTGTGACTTGTGTGCCTTCGTACTTGACTACTTGCATGCTTGTTATCTGACCCTTGATGTCTTGCAGGTTTTGCTCATAGTCCTTAATTGGGACTTATAACAGGGTGTACTAACCACTTGCAGGTCCTGTTTATAGTCCTTAATTAGGACTCATGACAGGGTTTACCAAATTTCTTGCAGGTCTTGTTTATAGTCCTTAACTAGGACTCATGACAGGGTTTACCAAATTTCTCGCAGGGTCTGTTTATAGTCCTTAATTGGGACTCACAACAGGGTTTACCTACATCACCCCATGCATAGCATGACATCATACCATTGCATACCATTGCATACATCCTAACCCATTTCAAGGATCTCAAGGGCTTGTGATGCAGGTCATGATGAACAACTATCCCAGCAAGGGGCAAAGAGGATTTATTTTCCTCTAGCCTAGGTTGTCAGGGGCTATGACCCACTTGATATGGTGAGCCTTTGACCCTTGGAAGAAAGACTCTCAACAAATATGAAGTTCTTTCAATCAAGCTACCGGATCCAAATGCTAACAAATTTTCTTGTTTACCCTGTGAGGTCCTTGAAAACATTGCATGCATATCATACACATCATCGCATTACAGGTATCCCTTTTGCAGGTCACTTACCTTTCTCGCTGTTTATTTCAGCAATGGCTTTCCAACCAGACAACCAAGATCTTCGTACTCAGAACGCCCAACTGCGAGAAATGTTCTTGAACCTATCCCAGGGGCAAGAAGAAATAAAGACTCTCCTCACCAGGAACTTGACCTTAGGGAATGCAGGGGGCATCAGGAACGACCAGCTGGAAGGGCTACAAATTGAGTTGGCAACCATGAAGATCCAAATGATGGGGCAGTTGGTGGGCCAAATGACTCTCATTCAGGACTTAGCTCAAAAACAAGAAGAGCTCCGGGTCCTCGTCACCAAGCTGCTTCAAAATAATCCAGTAGGGCAAACAGCCAAGGTGGAAGCTCCAGCCATCATTCAACCACATGCGGGGCAAGAAGACAAAGGAAAATCTCCTCAGCTTGCTTCAGGGTCACGAGCCCAGCCCCAACGGGGTAGTCAACGTAAACGAAATGCGCCTGGAAGACATTTCTCGGAGACTGATATACCCTCATCCTTTATACTGAAGCACTTGTTGGAGGTCAAGCTGATCACTCTAAAGGACCCTCCCAAAAATCCTAACAGGACAGCTTCAAGGTATAACCCCGATACCCACTGCGCTTATCATTCAGACAGCCCGGGGCATGCTACAGACGCCTGTTGGACCTTGAAGAACAAAATCCAGGATTTGATTGACGAAGGGGTGATAGAGTTCATGCCAGATGGCGAGATGAAAATCTTCCGCTGAGAATTCTTCATCTGAGATGGCTGTCTCAAACTAGAAATTTTTGTTCATTAGGATTTTTCAAGTTGTAATTCCCTTTTGATTATTCAAACATTTTATTCATATCAAACATTATTATTTCATTAATGCATTACACATGTCTGTTTTGAAGTAATTATTTCGTATTCACTATACGCAAATTATTTTCATATTTTTTCTGATGTCAACTCTCAATCAATAATTCTAAGCCTCTTGAGGGAGGATGACGAAAACGATACCGCGACAATTACAGTATGCTTTTGAACAGACCCCGCTGATGAGGTACAGGCATTGTTTCAAATCCTAAACACTGGAGTTATAAGGAAGATAATCCCTCGTCAACCCCTCTGAGCCAAAGAAGTAGGAGTTTTTATTTTCGAAAATTGAAACCCTTAATCACAACCCGGGGCAGGGTAGTCTTCTCAGTTGATCCAAGTGCACAATGAATGGCACCAAATGAGTTTTTTTTTTTTCCAAAAACAAAAGACAGTGATGGTTCCGAACAATCATAAGGACAGGCAGTCATTATCAAAAAAAAAATCATAAATGAAAAGCCCAAAAAGTCAAAACCAATGAAGGAGACTTACCAAACTGGGGCATCCCGCTGACTGTAATTCCAAAAAAGGAAACAGCTCAGGCAAAAAATAGGGATAACGAAGTCAAAAAAGAAAGAGTTCATACAAACCCTCAACAAAAAGGAAATGACTGCCTAATCAAAATATACTGTCAATATCCGAATCATCACCGGAAAATCAGAGCAAAGACTCAAACAAGGTCTAACGTATGATCAGCTGAGTTTAGGTTTGGAGAACATCACGAAGAGCGGGTGGGTACAAATAAATTTTGAGCCTTTATCCTTTGTTTCTTAAACCGTGAACCAGGCCACGTTACAACCCTTAAAAGTCCTAGCTGAAGCAGGGGTTAGTTCGAAAGCATACTGTTACGAAAGGTATCCTGACTCCTTAAGGCTTGCGGTAAAATAACGAGTTGACATCACGTTTTACAAACATTCATTTGTTTTATGAAAACGAATGCATTTTCAAAATCTTCAAGACAGACATAAGCTTTGCATTTTTAACATAACTTTGTTTGCATATGAATTTTTGTTTGAAAAGCATAGAAGTCCGCACGACGAATGCCTAATGAACAGAAGCATTTCCAATCAAGGGGCATGGCCTAATCATTGTCCATCATCTGGGGCAGTCCAATCAAGATTCGGAGAATCTTTCAAAGGCAAAAAGCCTGGGGCAAATCTCTGCCTAAGTCACTTGGGGCACTCCAGCAACGAATCTTGCACGATCAAACACCTTCTGGTAATATGGCAACACAAGCAGCCAGGGGCAACTCCCTACATTCAGAGAGCATGGACATAGTCAAAAAAATACTACGCAAAATCAAAGACCCGCTAGGTTGACACACCTAGGCAAAAATAAGGGCTTCCCGTCGAACCAAAAGGGTTCGGGCAAAATGAAGGGATGAAAAGAAAAATTGTGCACCCGGCAAGTCGAAAACCTGAAAAGGCGGCTTGGGCAAAAATGGGTATCCCGGTGGACTGAAAACCCGAAAGGGCGGTCCATGCAAAAGTTAGGGATCAAAGCGTACGACTATGTCCTGTCATCCTATCACCTGCCTACCAGAAGTAGGTCTGTCCATCAGCAAACTATCAGCACCTCACAGGTCTTCTTCTCCAACCTCCGAAACAGGGGCAATAAAGGTTGGTCTGAGCAGTCTGACTGTTCTATCCTCCAAGGCATCAGGGTAGGTTCTGTTGAAGAACACCCCAACATATCAAAGCTTCCCCAAGAGTGTCCAACCCAAGTTCCCCAGGAAAGTTGGAATTCATATCCCCAAGCAATAAGCATACCCCCAGTAGATTCTGGAAGCTTATCCCTCGCAGAGCACGAACGCGTCGTCCCGGCTTGATTTAAAGAGTTATTTCCTTAACAGGATATAACTGGGTTATCCTCAGCCAAAAGCCACAGAAAGAGCGTCCTCGGCAAAATATCTTCCTACCCCCAGCGAAGTCTATCAACACTTCCGACAACAAGGATATCCCCAGCGTAACTCGTCAACGGTATCCCCAGCAGAGTTATCTTCATCAACTCAGCAAAGCATCGCTATCCCCACAGAGTATCACTCCCCAGCATGATCGCTAGAGTATCTTTTCTCCCGCAGAATTATTTCATTTGCCAAGTTTATTCCTCAACGGAGTTATCTTCTCCTACCGGTATTCTTGCAACAATCATCCACAGCGGAAGCAAAATCTCTTCCTCAACATCAGCCCAGGATATGACTTCCCGGCACCCGTCAAGGATTTATTGTCCTAGACAAAAACATACATGAATCATCACATACATCATTGTAGCATGCATGTACACATCATATCATATAAATCGTATCCATGTTTGCTTGATCCACATCATGCATTGCATATGACTGACTTTTACCTTTCAGGAAAGATGCAGTTGAAATTCTCAAACATATTTCAAAGACTTCTCTAGTCCAGTTAAATCGACTCCAAACAGATTTTTCTGATAAAGACTCAGTAGAAGTTCTCTTATGGTCCCCTCTCCAACGGCGTGTGAGGCGGTAATTCCTTCTTCAGATGTTCCCCTCTCCGGCATGAGCGTGAGGTGATATTCTCTTATGGTCCCCTCTCCAACGGCGTGTGAGGTGGTAATTCCTTCTTCAGATGTTTCCCTCTCCGGCATGAGCGTGAGGTGATATTCTCTTATGGTCCCCTCTCCAACGGCGTGTGAGGTGGTAATTCCTTCTTCAGATGTTCCCCTCTCCGGCATGAGCGTGAGGTGATATTCTCTTATGGTCCCCTCTCCAACGGCGAGTGAGGTGGTAATTCCTTCTTCAGATGTTCCCCTCTCCGGCATGAGCGTGAGGTGATATTCTCTTATGGTCCCCTCTCCAACGGCGTGTGAGGTGGTAATTCCTTCTTCAGATGTTCCCCTCTCCGGCATGAGCGTGAGGTGATATTCTCTTATGGTCCCCTCTCCAACGGCGTGTGAGGTGGTAATTCCTTCTTCAGATGTTTCCCTCTCCGGCATGAGCGTGAGGTGATATTCTCTTATGGTCCCCTCTCCAACGGCGTGTGAGGTGGTAATTCCTTCTTCAGATGTTCCCCTCTCTGGCATGAGCGTGAGGTGATATTCTCTTATGGTCCCCTCTCCAACGGCGTGTGAGGTGGTAATTCCTTCTTCAGATGTTCCCCTCTCCGGCATGAGCGTGAGGTGATATTCTCTTATGGCCCCCTCTCCAACGGCGTGTGAGGTGGTAATTCCTTCTTCAGATGTTCCCCTCTCCGGCATGAGCGTGAGGTGATATTCTCTTATGGCCCCCTCTCCAACGGCGTGTGAGGTGGTAATTCCTTCTTCAGATGTTCCCCTCTCCGGCATGAGCGTGAGGTGATATTCTCTTATGGTCCCCTCTCCAACGGCGTGTGAGGTGGTAATTCCTTCTTCAGATGTTTCCCTCTCCGGCATGAGCGTGAGGTGATATTCTCTTATGGTCCCCTCTCCAACGGCGTGTGAGGTGGTAATTCCTTCTTCAGATGTTTCCCTCTCCGGCATGAGCGTGAGGTGATATTCTCTTATGGTCCCCTCTCCAACGGCGTGTGAGGTGGTAATTCCTTCTTCAGATGTTTCCCTCTCCGGCATGAGCGTGAGGTGATATTCTCTTATGGTCCCCTCTCCAACGGCGTGTGAGGTGGTAATTCCTTTTTCAGATGTTTCCCTCTCCGGCATGAGCGTGAGGTGATATTTCCTTTCAGATTATAATTTCCTACAGTTCCCTCTCCAACGGTGAGTGAGGTGACTCCCTCTGATATTACAATGTACTTTGGTTCTCTTCCTGACACTACGAAGACGGTAATTCTCACCAAGACTTTCTCAACGAGCGTTGTTGAGGTTGAAATCATTCAGGATTCTCTTACCATCCATGCTAAGGCAGTAACCATCCCTGGTTCATTCATCAGCGTGTGAAGCTCCAGACCCAGCTCCTGTAACCAGTCAGGACATATCTATATCAAGCATCTAAAGATCAGCTCCTGCAACGTGTCAGGTACTCATTTTCTGTTTTGCAGGTATGCAGGTTCTCGCTAAGGACTTTCCTACGCGATCAACGTCCAGATGGCATCTATAAGCCCATCGTCCCATCCAGCAACATCCAAATGGCATCTATAAGCCCATTCCCCCATCACTGTCACTATGTGAGCGCAAATTTCTGGGCACTTTAGTGTTCAATCATCTTCTACCCTCGGATTACAAAAGGCACGTCAGCCAATCTGCATCCTCAGGTCTAAGAAGATTGAACAGGGGCAACTGTTGTACCCCAAAATTTGCCCTCCCATATTCACCAAGAATTGTCAAAGTCAAGGTCACAAAATTCCCCAAGGGTTGTGCAGCTCAACTGTCTCCTATACAGTCAAAACTAGGGTTTGAGTTCTGGTCAAGCAAATGAACTTTTCAAAGGCCCAATCAAGTCTCATATGCTTACAAAGATGGTCAAGTATCCTCATATCAAGTTTCAAGGCATTCAGCTCAAAATTGCACAGTCAAAACCCTAAATTGCACTACAGTCAACTGTAGGGGCAAAATGGTCATTTGACAGCCAAAAGTTCAAATTTTTGGTCAACATATCATTTTGAAGCCACAAACATCATTTGATCAATGCTTGATCATGATTCTCAAAATTTGGCTCAGAAATCATCAAAGATGCAAAAGTTGCTATATTTGGACAGCTGAAAAAGTCAACTGAAATTGACCAGGGCATAACTTTCACATGGATTATCAGAAAAATTCCATCCAAAGCTCATTTTGAAGAGAAAGACATTTCCTACAATTCATCTTCATGTTCCAAGTCCAAGAAATGCTCTCACAAAAAGTTATCAATTTCAACATTATAGGTCATTTTCAAAAGTCAACAAAAAGTGACTTTAAGTCAAAGGCCATAACTTGAGATTGGTAAATCAAAATGACATGGGACCAAAGGCATTGGTTAAAGGACTCAAAGACCTTTCCAAAATGTCCAAGAACATGTGAAAAGCTTAAAAATTGACCAAGTTATGCCTTGTGGAAGTTGGGAAATTTTTAGGAATTTTGAAAAGTCAACATTGATGCAAAAGGCCTAAAAATGCAAATGGGCCCATTTTTCTTCCAAATTTCTTCATGCCAAGCCTATGCACGACCATTAGGCCCAAAGGGAAGTATTCTCATATTTTTTAATTATTTATTTGAATTAATATTAATTTATATTCATTTAAATGATTTTAATATATGAAAAATATCAAACTAACCTAAAAAAATCTTTTCATGCACATTATAAGCTCAATATTTCGTGTAAGTCTTAAATAGGCAAGTTTTGGTGTGATTGGATCATGATTGAACAAAAACAACATGAAAAAAGATTGAAAAAGATTTTCAAAAATCAAATATGTGAAATCATTATGGCCATGGATTTTGTTCAATGTTTTTGACCTAAATCATTCCTTACATATACAAGAACAAGACCTAATGCCAAGGAGACTAGAAAACTGCGCCCAAGAACCCTCTTGCATATTGAAAATTTTGATAAAAAACTCAATACTGAAATCTAGGTTTTAGGTGGATTCAAGCTTTGATTTTTGTTTCATTAGCATCCTGAGATATCCCAAAACGTTTCTCAATCAAAAACAACAAGCCAAACGCCTTGAAACGGTACCAGAAACTCAGACTTTGTCACAAATTTTTCCAAATCGCATATCATAATCTAAGCATCTTTTTGCATTTTTCTTTGTGGATTATTGCTTACAATGAAGTTTGTGAACTAACCATTATATTCAATTGAGTTTTTGTGGTATATACACGATTCCACCATATGCGTTTTCTAGGGTTTGCAGGTTTCAAATTTGGGGATTTTCTATAGAGGAAAAATCAGGACCAATGGATGCCATGGATGGATTCAGCATCTTAAGACGAAGGTGTCTGAACCCTCGCGAACAATTTATGATGCCCATGTTTCTAATCGCTATTTTTCAGTAGATACCTTTTGACAACGCTGTAAAAACCGTTGCCCTTTTGTTTTGTTTTACAGGGTGGGGAAGGAGACGAAGACGTGTCCATCAGCCATTGGTCCTTTTGAAATTCGCGCGTCTTTTACCAATTAGCGTTATGTTCCATTTATTATATTTGCGTATTATTATATATTAAATGAAATGCATGTGGTTCAGTGGTAACGTGTTAGGCATGTGACCTCAAAGACCTGGGTTCAAGTCCCAGGTCTTGCATAAATTCCATATTATTTTTCTACATTAATTCCCATGCAGATTCCTCATTAAAGCATACCATGCACACTCAAAATCCAATGAACACGCGTCCAGCTGCTTACAAATCAAGGGTCTAGGATGGATGAACACATAAACCCTGGTCAAACGCGTTGCATGGGATTCAAAAAGTCAACCAACGTCCAGCTTATTGGGCCAGGCTTTTCACATCAACACCTCCATAATGGGACAGCAAACCCCCCCTGGTTCTATCTTTTTCTAAATTTTCTTTTATCTTTATTTATTTTTAATTGTTTATTTGTTTATTTATTTTCTGATTTAATCAAATATCTTTTTTACAAAAAATACAGAAAAACATCATAAAAATAAAGAATGTCCAAATAAAAATATAATATTTATTTTATTATAATTATTTTCATAAATAAATTAGAATGTAAATTATGTAGTGTAATTAGGTTTTAATTTTAATTCCTTTTTTAATAAAAATCCAAAAATGTAGAATTTAGGTTTTAATTGTTAATTCTTTTTATTTCCCTTTTTTTTTTTCCACACTAATAATTATTATTTATTTATTTATTTTCCTATAAAAATTGTACATAATGAATTAGGTTTAATTTAGGTCATATTTTAATTCTTTCATAATAAATAAAAAATATTAGAATTAGGGTTTGCTTTTAATTTAATTTCAATTAATTTCTTTTCCTTATTAAATCTAAAAAATACAAAAATATTAAAAAAAACATTTAATCATTTAATTTTTTAATTCTTATTAATTTTAATTTGCAAAAGGGTCCAACGCCCTAGTTTCGTTTTAATTATTTAATTCGCGCATTTATCTTATGTCGTTTAATTATAATTTTGTAAATATCCCAAAGCCATGTAATTTAAATTTCTCGCACTTTTATTTATTCGCTTTATTTATTTTCCGCTAAATCGGGTCCGGTTTAATTTTGGCGATGTGGACCCGCGCCTTTGTAATAATCTTAGATTTATTTCCTCGCAAAATATTTAACTGTTAATCAAGCATGAAAGAATGAATGTCTAATTAAAATCAAGCGTAGAACACGACAAACATGACAAGACAAATAACTGAAACATGACACACAATTCGCACACACCACCCCTAGGGTACGCCTCACTGTTGCCTTTCGAAAGGTGATCGTCGAGTAGAGGATGTCTTAGTAAGTCCTCATGATCCGGGAACCTGGCATGAGGGTAGCTTCTAAGGTGTCTTCCTATTGCTCTGGTGATCACCACGTCCCTAAAAAATCGAATTGACCCGAACACCTCCAACGGTGGTGCTACCTACCTCTCAATGGTGGGATGGCACTACTTTTAAGGACTCTTACACAGACGAATTCCTTAGGGTAGGTAGGTTCTCAAGGATACTTGCTCTAATTTCAAACAAATCAAAAGACTTTTCACCAACACATTTTCAAAAGCTTTCAAAGCAAATTTTTCAAACACTCTGACGTACGAGTCGAACTGAAATTTTTCAAAGAAACTTTTAAAACCCACAATTGAAAAGCAAAACAATTTTGAAAACACATTGAGCAAGTACCTAAGAGCCCATGGATAACCATGGATAGAAAGGGTGCTAACACCTTCCCTTTCTATAACCTACCTCCCGAACCGAGAGCAATCTCTTTAAGGAATTTTTCTGTGCTTTTGTCCTTTCCATTTGGAGAAAATAAAAGACGGTGGCGACTCTTGCTTCCGCGACATTTCGCGAACCAGTGTTAAACAGTCAGTTCCAGATCCACCGATCACACCATGCAAAGGATAAATCAATACAATAAATTCCTGCTCCTCGCACTGAAAAGGAAGCTAGGGGATTCATAGGACGGATAAACTACATCGCCGGGTTCATTTCCCATCTAACCGCTACTTGTGAACCAGTCTTCAAATTACTTAAGAAAGATCAAGTGGTGGAATAGAACGACGACTGCCAGGCTGCCTTTGATAAGATCAAAGAGTACCTTCAAGAGCCTCCCATTTTGATGCCGCCAGTTGAGGGAAGACCTCTGATCATGTACCTAACAGTCTTGGAAAATTCAATGGGGTGTGTGCTGGGGCAGAATGACGAATCTGGCCGAAAAGAGCATGCAATATACTACCTGAGCAAAAAATTTACCGACTGTGAAACCAGATATTCACTGCTCGAGAAAACATGCTGTGCTCTAGCATGGGTTGCTCATCGGTTATTACAGTATATGTTGACTCACACTACCTTATTGATATCCAAGATAGACCCAATTAAATACATATTCGAGAAGCCCTCCCTCTCTGGAGGAATAGAAAGATAGAAGATGGTCCTGACCGAATACGATATTCAATACACTACCCAAAAAGAAATAAAGGGAAGTGTGTTAGATGATCACCTGGCTCATCAGGTTGTGGATGATTATCAATCCATAAATTTCGAATTCCTGGACGAAGACATCATGTTGGTGAATAATTATGAAGAACCCAGCCATATGACGGACCTGAACAAGGATCCCAATGGACCATGGTTTTTGACGGAGATTCCAACGCACTCGACAATGACATCGGTGTTATAATCATATCCCCTTAAGGTTGTCATACCTCCTTCATTGCAAGGCTGTGTTTCAATTGTACCAATAATATGGCGGAATATGAAGCATGTATTATGGGTCTCAAAGCTGCCATAGATTTGGGAATCAAGTCCTTAAGTATATTTGGAGATTCAGCCTTAGTCATCAGTCAGATCAAAGAAGAATGGGACATGAAGCACCCTAAGCTCAACCCTTACAAAGAACATGTGTTGACATTAATCCCACATTTTGAGAAAATTACCTTTGAGCATTTTCCACGATAGGAAAATCAACTAGCGGATGCGCTAGCCACTATGTCATCCATGTTCAAAATCAAGTGAGATAATGAGGCTCCTCGGATCACCATCGAGAGGATGGACGAACCAACTTACTGTCACGAGATTGATACTGAAGAAGTAGTGGACAAGCCTTGGTTCCATGAAATTAAGAGATATATCGAGGCCCAAGAGTATCTGGAAGAAGCTTCAGTTAACGACAAGAAATTCTTAAGATGATTCTCTGCTAAGTTCTTCCTCAGTAATGGAGTTCTCTATACGCGCAATCACGACTTTACTTTGCTTCGGTGCGTAGACAAGAGTGAGGTAGACAAGATCATTGTTGATTTATATGAAGGCACCTTTGGAAACCATTCTAGTGGGAACACGATGGCTAAAAAGATCCTCTGGGCAGGATACTATTGGTCCACCATGGAAGCAGATTATCATCAGCATTAACGAACCTGTCACAGGTGTCAGATCTATGCGGACAAAGTACATGTGCCTTTGGTTCCTCTAAACATCCTGACTGCTCCTTGGTCGTTTGCAATGTGGGGCATTGACATGATTGGAGAGATCAAATCGACAGCTTCTAACGGACACCGCTTCATCTTGGTTGCAATTGATTACTTCAAGAAGTGGGTCAAGGCAGCTTCATTTGCTTCTGTTACCAAGAACGTTGTGGCTTGATTCATCATACAGAATCTTATTTGTCAGTATGGTATTCCGGAAAGAATCATTACAGATAATGGTACTAATCTGAACAATACTATGATCACTGGACTATGCGCGTAATTCAAGATTTAGCATCATAACTCTTCTCCTTACCGGCCGAAGATGAATGGCGCTATAGAAGCCGCTAATAAAAACATACAGAAGATCATACAAAATATGACAGTGACCTATAAAGACTAGAATGAGATGTTACTGTTTGCTCTCCATAGTTACCGTACCACGGCGCGCACGTCAACGGGGGCAACTCCTTTCTCTTTGGTATACGGCATGGAAGTTATCCTACCAATGGAAGTCCAAATACCTTATTGGAGAATCATGAGGGATGTAGGGTTGAATGAAGGTGAATGAATTCAAACTCGACTTGACTAGTTGAACTTGATTGATGAAAATAGGCTTACGGCTATCTGCCATGGCCAGATGTACCAAAAACGTATCATTAAAGCTTTTAACAAGAAGGTCAGACGTCAGGTATATCATGTTGGAGACTTGGTGATCAAACGTATCATACTGCCACAAGGTGATCCCAGGGGAAAATGGACTCCTACATATGAAGGACCATTTATGATCAAAAACATATTTTCTGGTGGGGCAATGATCTTAGCCACTATGGACGGTGACGACCTTCGACACCCTGTAAACGCGGACATAGTTAAAAGATACTACACATGAAAAATACTCGCTAGGTTGACTGGCCTAGGCAAAAATTAGGGATAAAACAAAAAAAATCTGAACACCCGGCAAGCTGAAAACCAGAAAAGGCGGCTTGGGAAAAAAAGGGTATCCTGGTGGACCGAAAACCCCAAAGGGCGGTCCAGGCAAAAGTTAGGGATTTAAAGCATATGACTATGTCCCGTTGGATCACCTTACAGACAACCTTCAGTATCAACTGACAAACTCAAACGGTACTAATCAATCCAATCAGCTTCGAATAAAGCAGCAAATGGATGAGATGCTCAGAGACATAAAGGCTATAGCAGAATGGGAACCCCATGGGATTATTTCACATAGCTGCCTTTCTTTTGTATTAGTTTTTATTCTTACGATGATATTCTCTTACTAGGATGTTCGTCTCTTTGTACAAAATACTTATTCAAGTTAATACAGAGCTATTCCTTTAAAAGTGCAAAATTATCTATTTTTCTTTTACTTTCCTGTTTGTTTGCAAAAATGTCCAGTAATTATTTTTGAAAATATGCATTTGAACATAATTACTGTTTACAAATGAGCTCATAAAAAAGGGGGAACAGAAAACAGAAAGACAATTACTAATGGCTTTAAGAAACAGGATAATATTTGTAGGCCATTCCATAAAATCCCCGCAGGTACTTTCTCCAGCAGGAGCAAAAGCAAGGACATCCTGCTACAAGATCACTATCGTATCTCCAGTATGCAGCCTAATGGTATCAGGTGCTCTCATATCCCTAACAGAGTGAAACTTCTAGTTACCGCTCCAAAGATTCCCCAATGAAAGTCGCACAACTGCTCAGAAATTCCCCAGCAGGATTTCACCGAGTCCACAAGCAATGCACGTTGTTTCCCATCCCCAACAGAGTTTACATCTCTAAGGACGGGAACCCATCTATCAATACTTCAATTTCAATAAAATATGAAGGCTTACACTCCACATTCCCAACAACAGTCAGGGATTTAGTTTCCCCAATCTAAACAACATTGCAGCAGAACAACTAATATGTACATACATTGCATTCATACATCATAAACATCGACAATCCAAATGCGTATATCACAATCTCGTTTATTTTTAGAAACATCATTACATCATACATTTCATACGTCATGGCATTACAAATCACTAACTCTTTACCTTTTCAGAAAAGATCAGTGAATAGAAAATTATCATCAAATTTTCAATAAGACATGATAACTATCTGTGGACAAATCAATTGCAGATCGATTCCCAAGACAAGACTGGATGACTATCTACATGACAAATACTTCCTTCAAACTTCTGTTGGTTCATTTTAAATCGATCAATGGTTTATCTTGATTCCTTTCTGGTAGACTCTTTCTCTGGTTCTGATAAATCGCTCCAAGATTTGTTCTGATTCTTTCTAGTTAAAGAATATTCAAGACTTCAGCTGGTTCAGTTTAAATCTCTCAATGGTTTGTCCTGATTCTTTCCCATAGAAATTTTCTCTGGTTCAGATAAATTTCTCCAAGATTTATTCTGATTATTTTCTAGACCTCTGCTAGTTCAGTATTAAACCTCTCAAAGGTTTATCCTGATCCTTTCTAGTAGACGCTTTCTCTGGTTCAGATAAATCACTCCAAGATTTATTCTGATTCTTTTCCAGACCTCTTCTGATTCAATATTAAACCTCTCAATGGTTTATCCTGATCCTTTCCAGTAGACGCTTTCTCTGGTTCAGATAAATCACTCCAAGATTTATTCTGATTCTTTTCCAGACCTCTGCTGATTCAGTATTAAATCTCTCAACGGTTTATCCTGGTCTTTTCTAGTAGACGCTTTCTCTGGTTCAGATAAATCGCTCCAAGTTTTATTCTTTTCTAGACCTCTGCTGGTTCAGTTTAAATTGATCAATGGTTTATCCTGATTCTTTTCTCGTAGACATTTTCTCTAGTTCAGATAAATTGCTCCAAGATTTATTCTGATCCTTTTCCAGACCTCTATTGGTTCAGTATTAAACCTCTCAACGGTTTATCCTGATCCTTTCCAGTAGACGATTTCTCTGGTTCAGATAAACCGCTCCAAGATTTATTCTGATTCTTTTCCAGACCTCTGCTGGTTCAATATTAAATCTTTCAACGGTTTATCTTGATCTTTTCCAGTAGACGCTTTCTCTGGTTCAGATAAGTCGCTCCAAGATTTATTCTGATTCTTTTCCAGACCTCTGTTGGTTCAATTTAAATCTCTCAATGGTTTATCTTGATTCTTTTCCCGTAGACATGTTCTATGGTTCAGATAAATTTCTCCAAGATTTGTTCTGATTCTTTCCAGTTAAAGAATATTCAAGACTTTTATTGGTTTAGTTTAAATCGATCAATGGTTTATCCTGATTCCTTTCCGGTGGACACTTTCTCTGGTTCAGATAAATAACTCCAAAGATTTATCCTGATTCTTCCCAGTTAAAGATAATTCAACACCTCTGCTAGTTCAGTTTAAATCGATCATTGGTTTATCCTGATGCTTTCCCGTAGACACTTTCTCTGGTTCAAACAAATCACTCCAAAGATTTATTCTGATTCTTTTCCACTTAAAGTCAAGCTTAGACTTAGTCTAGTTTCAGCCAACAATCACCTTTGGATGGCATCTATGAGCCTATCTCGGACAATTATCCATCATTTTTTTAAATGTCATCCATAAGCCCATCTCCGACAATATCCCGTCACTCTCCAAATGGCATCTGTAAGCCTATTCCCGATACAATAAATCCAAAGTGTTACTTCTTACATCATCAAGTGCAAATTTATGGGCACTCTAGTGTTCAATCGTCTTCCACTTTCAAGCTACGAATGACAGACATGCCAATCTCACTTTTCAAGTTTAAGAAGATTGAACAGGGGCACTTCAGCAGAACAAGGGTTCCATGTTCTCATAGACTTAATAATAATACCAAGTTTGAGTAAACAACCTCCATCCTGTTTAAGAGAAACACTAGCTAGACATGTTGAGAAAAATAAATTCTCAACACAAAGATGTCAAGACATTATTTCTGACATTTCTTCAAGGTCTGTCAACTTCAGAACAACAAGAACTCCTCATAGTTCCAACATGAACTATTCTATAGGCACACACAATCTTCCATAAATCTAGCTTCTTTGACCAGAAGTATCTTTTTAACTTGATCTTCATACATTAAGAATCTCATGCCTTTAACAAAATTCTCTACTAGAGAATAGAGCTCAGCTTCTGCACTCCTATATACTTTGATAAAAAATAAACTAACCCAAGGAGTAAGCAAGGTCTTGACCAGCACACTTATCTAAGATATGTCTCTAGGGAATAAACTTCTTATACACACAACCAATATGCCTCCTCTTCTAGATCAAAAGAAGGATCTAAACATACATGATCAACACACATTTATTTAACACCCAAAGCATCTGCAATGTAGTTCCTTTTGTCGACAGAGTTCTGCACAACTTGATGACATGATGTTCTAATATATGATAGCACATCAATCCCAGGAACACACCAAGAGGTCCTTTGATAAAGGATGGAGATTGTCCTTTTAGGGTTGAAAGCAAAAATAAATTGCTTCTAACTTTCTTCAGATCTCTTTTCAACAAACTCACTTAAAAGTGCCTTTATGAGCGGACATGGAATAGACCTCAAGTATCTTTGGCAACTTTGATAGGCTTATTGAAGCTATCATACACAAACACACCATCACATGATAGACTTTCAGAGGATAACGAATGCAGTGGAATACAAATTAAGAACTCCTCAACAACCTTCAGGGCAGAACATGATAGCGATTACACACAAGCACCCCACTCTAGGTGCCACCAGAGCAACAGGGGTTTGAAAATAAATCAAAAACACAACCAATATCTCTCCACCATACTACATGTTTGGAAACATCAGACATGTCCAAAACTCAACCTCTTTTCTTGCCCATGAACCAAAAAATATCTTCCCTGATGTCATCCAGAAATAGACAAGATGTCTGCTCTGATACCAATTGAAATTCTAGTATACAGATTACAAATGTCCTAACACATGTTGAGACATTAATCTCTGTAAAATAACACATGGACAAAACAAAATCATACTGATACAAAACATATCAGTCTTGAGTCGTAACAGGTGGTCCAACATCTTTTGCGACATGTTAATCAATCAAAAACCAAAACTGAACAGAACATAAAGATAGTAGCACACAGATATGATGACCCAGTTCGGTGTACAACAACACCTACTATGGGGGCTACCAAGCCAGAGACCAAGTTAACTTCTAAAATTATCAATTCGAAGCTAAAATCTCCCATTTACAACTTCTCACTTAATCACTACCATCGTTTAACTTCTACCTAAGGCTCACCTAGGTATGAGACCCTTCTCAAATCCCTACCAATCACAAACGCGTGACTGAACAATTCTAAACACTTAGAAAAACACATAAGTCACACTTCAATGACACACAATCGTTCACTGCTTACAAGCTTTGGAATGATTGACATAACATACAACAAAAACAAAGTCCTACTCTTTTATTAACATAATAATCAAGAGGATCACAATAAGCACACAAACCCTAATAAAAAATACAGTGTAAGTTCGTAAAAAAAAAATTAGGGTTGAAGCCTTCTATTTATAATATTCATATAACTGTATTAGGGCTTTAGAATAACAGTTGATTTGTTGTAGAAAATCAGCAGAAACGTCTCCATGAAGATAGGGCTTCAATCATAACCTTCCTAATTTATCTCCATAATTAGAAAGTCATAATTCTCCTTGAAATCAGCTTGAATCTTCTTTAATCTTCAAAATGAGCGCCACATAGGATAGCATAATATTCCATAATATTCTGACATGAAATATATCAATTAAATTCAGCTATCCAGCTGATTACATGTGCAATGCTGAATGACTCTTCATAGGACATCTTCATTCGACATGTCTTTCTGGTGATGAAACATGTTAGTTCTCACTTCTGAGTTCTTCAACTTGAACACATCATATGGTTACCAGATATTTCTAGAAAGATCCATATTTATAACCCACTCACATAATCCAAGCATCCAGTTATACCAGATAACATGTCAGATGATCATAATGAGACGCCTTGTACAACGTCCAGTTATACCAAAATTAGTCAAACCTTTAGAGCTCAAATATTTGGAGCTTTTACTAGTTTTTAAGCATAATTTTTATTGTAAACCTTGTGAAAAAAATAAGCGTTTAGGGTTGGTAGTTCCTAAGGTTCTCACTGTGTTTTGTTTGTATGTCCTCATGACTCTCTGATACATTTGAGTTGACTGATTGTTAGTTATTTATAAAGTTATTGTTCTCACTCAAAGCCCATAGGCACAAGTTGAGTATTGTTCTTGGTCGAACCTTTTAAGAAAGACTAAGTATTTATATTTTTGAAGTGTTATCTTATTTTTGTTAGGATTGGGGAGTGTGTACTTCCTAACAGTTCCTGGGACTGGAATTGTTTTCCCTGTGATTGGGAGTTTTTATCACTGTGGTGATTGGAAGTGGGATGGCGATTTCTCATATCTAGGGAGGACCTAGGTAGAAGTTTCATTGGGTAGGAACTAGGCAAGAAGTTTCAAATTAGGGAGTTTATATTTGAACTAGCACTATTGATATTGGATTTCCTTCCTAGTTTGGTATCCCTCAGAGTAGGTGAGTTGCACCAAACTGGGTTAACATATTGTTATGTTCTTTATTTTTCTACAAGTTATAGTTCTGTTATGTTGTTGTTTTTGTTTTTTGTCCTGTTAGTAGATGTCATAACATTTGTTGTGATATTGTGTGTTGTTAAGACATCAGTCTTAACTTTTGATATTATATGTGTGCCAGAATTTCATGTTGTAATGTTGCTTGCTTGTTATTTATCAATTTCACATCATTACATATATATGGGAATATGTGATTGTTGCTCTTCTATGCAAAAACACATCAGAGTGATATATTAGTATTTGTATTGGAACATGATACTTCTCATGATTTGCTATATTTCTTTTTGATGTTTTCAAAGGGGGAGAGGCATATGAGAGATGAAGCTGGGAATCACAAATTCAAGGGAAGCCTTCGATAACTACACTAAATGCATCTTTGAAAGTTTTTCTATCATCAAAAATGGGGTGTATGTGAGTACAACTTCACCGTTAGATGTTTTTCATGATTTCAAAACTAGGACAACTTAGAATTTTTGTATATTGGACGATATATTTATGTCTTGTGGCACTCCCTTGCATTAGAGGTCTTAGGAACCATTAAAAACCATTTTGAAATTGACCAAAGTCTTGAAAAACAAGTTTTTGCATAATTTTTTCTTGCATGTGTCGGCACAAACGTGTTTTAGGCCGATACATGCAACTTAGTTTTGAAGCATGTAGCCTCTGGAGGTCTTATGCCGACACATGAATCATTACAGATTGGGGTATACTAAAACTTTAAGAACTTTCAGTTTTTCTTATTTTAAGTGTCGCCACATACAATTTTCAGACCGACACATGTACTGCAGTTTTTTAAAGAAAATTGCTACTTCCATGCTTAGGACGACACATCTATTTTTCAAGCTGACACATATAGTTAGTTTTTTACTTATGTGTCGGCACATGCTGTTTGATTGGGTCAAGTTTTCAATTCTTTTTAATTCTGAAAATTACCTCTTTGCATCTAAGCTTTCACAACTATAAATACGATATTCATCCATCATTCCAACTTGAAGAAACTATAAACACATACTGCATTTTCTCTTCACCTTCAACCTCCGACCTATGCACACACACTGATAAATCACACATAATCATCTTTTATAGGGGTGACATCTAGGCGAGGTTTGATAACATCCAATTAGGTTCTTGTGTATCCGAGAATATTAGGTATAGATTAACAGGGGATTTTATCCGGAAAAATTGCAGGTTTATCCTCCAATACCGTTGATAGATTTGGGGGTTTTCATGCAAGACATTTAAGAGAGGATAACGGCCTAGTGAAAGCCTTCGTAGTTTGGTATCCAATGGAGTAGCGTGAGAATGACGAATTGAATTGAAATGTCTTATGTGCAATAGGTACAATTGATCGTGCGTGAAAGCTTTGGAGATAAAGAATGCAAATGAGTGGCGAGATTTAATAAAACAATTGGTAGCTCTTTTGTCTTGGTCTTTCTCAAGATCAAAAGAAGAGAAATGGTTGAATCAACAACAAACGGTTAGGGTTTGTAGGTTTGCTCTTGGAACACTTCTCTTGTAACAACTTTTTGCATGGTAAGAAATTATCCTAATTCCAAAATTTAAATTGGGGGGAGACGTAGCCATACCGGGGATGATTGGCGAACTTGCTGAAAAAATCCTCATGTCTCTTTTTATTATCGCTTTACTTGCTTTATTTTTCATTAAGCAATTTGTCAAATAACATTGATTAAATGATCGACTCATAAGAAATTTTTTGTGACTGTTTTTATTTTGAATTAGGTGTTAATTTGCTTATAATCACTTTTGATTGTAAGTGCTTTTTATATAAACACAACTCAAAGGAAATTCTGAAAATTTAGTCACACGCCCAGTGTTTGACAAATTGTTTTGTTTGTTATTTTAGCTAGTTACCATTTTAAATAGTATTTCTAGTAACTTGCTACAAATGATTAATACTTTGTTACTTGATTGAATTTTATAAATTAAGTATTGTATTGTTTATTCCATAAAGCACTTTATTTTGCATATCCAACTTCCAATAGTTAGGTTCGTATAGACGATGTTTTCGATCTATATCAAAACCTTCTGTGTGAACTCTTTTTAACTACTTTTAAAAAAACATAATATTTATCTAGAATTTGGGCTTGGTGATCTATTCAGACCCCCCCCCCCCCTCTAGATAAGGTGCCTCCGTTTAACACTATTTTGCTTGCAGATACTTACTATTATATCCATCATATAAAAGAGAAGAAATGATAGACTATGATATGTTGTACACCTTTATTGTACAACTGGTTTATTTCGTACTTGACGCAGTCCAACTTATTCAAAGATAACAAGAATCATTTGAGGTGGTCTTAGAGGATTATGTCTCTCACCAATGCAGATTTAACTTAGAGACTACGGTGACATGAAGATTATTGGAAATTGATCAGAATTCCCTAATGTACCTCTTCTTAGTAAAAAAAAGGAGGTATCAACTAAAATCCGATTTTGGCTCGACATCAGCTTGGGTATGTTGTAAAGCATAAATCAAGCAACATTCTTTTGGAGGGGTTCTTCATTAAAGAAGGTGTTGATGGTAAGGGGTTGAAAGAGAATATAGTTTGCACCTGGCATAAGATTCATAGAAAAGGAAATGATGAATTAGGAAATAAGGATTGTGTTTCCTTGGAGCCTTACACTCAGTTGGTACAAGCAAAAGATACTAAGATCAAGATGCCTTATCCTCCAGAAGAACCTATGTTCCCTAAAGCCATAAGATTCTCTTTTGTTCTAGTTGAAGATATGGAAGGACTACTATTAGAAAAAAGTTTGAGTCTACAACCCTTGTAAAAGATTTGATGATAACAACACAAAAAACAATTATGCACTCTAAAATTATATTTTGTTTTGTAGAGAAGTTTTGATGGAAAAAGATCAGAAGATAAACTACAAGGATGTTCTTTCCATGAATGTAGACAATTGTCAAAAAGCTCTAATTAAAGAAGATCAGAAGTTGCGCTAAGACAAAGATGTTTTAACTCTGATTACACAACTCTGAGAAAGTAAGTCTAACGATGCAAACGGGATTTATGGCTCTGACCTTCAAAAGTTATAAAGCAAGCAGCAACGAATACTTCAATGTTCTGAAGCGTTACAAATCAAATATTTCCATTTCAAGAGTAACGGCTAGAAGGGAACAAGGATCTTTATTTTTGTAAAACACTTTAACTATCATTAATCAAGTTTCCAAAAGATCATTCTTGCTGCGCCTATTTAAACAAGACGTGAGGATAAATTGTTCACGATTTTCACAACTCTCAACAACACTGCAATATTTTCTAATCCTCATACTTACAATTCTTTC
Source organism: Vicia faba (assembly GCA_948472305.1). NCBI lineage: Eukaryota > Viridiplantae > Streptophyta > Magnoliopsida > Fabales > Fabaceae > Vicia > Vicia faba. The sequence goes on along the minus strand of OX451739.1, from coordinate 237,142,171 downwards.
AACTGTGTAAAACATCACAATACTGATACTTTTTTGTAGGAAAACAATATTGTACATTGTCTTATTATTCTATTATTTAGTGCAATTCCTTGAGAAAAACCGGATTATGGTTATACTCAAGAAGACTTTGGCAGTAGTCAAAGTAGATTTGTAATCAAGATTTATTAGTGGATTAAGACCTCGTTGGAGAGAGGGGAAATCACCTTGACGGGTGGACTGAAGTAGTTTGAGTTCAAACGAACTAGGATAAAAATCAACGCGTTCTTTCCATTGAACTTTAAGATTCCAATTCAACCCCTTCTTCTTGTGTTTTTCAATTCTTCAATTGGAATCAGAGTGCCTGGTTTGATTTCAATCATTTAACTCTGTTAGTAAAAGATCCAAGCTAAGAAAAACACTATGGTGGGACCAAGTAAGAACATCAGCAATAAATACCATGATGAGAAAGACAGAATCAGCGGCAAACCTCTAATCTTTGATGGAGAGAACTTTGACTACTGGAAAGACATAATTGAGATCTTCTTTCTGGCTCATGATACTAATCTCTGGGATATGGTGATTGATGGGTACGTACATCCTGTTGATGAAAGTGGTCAGAAGATTGATAGAAATAGAATGTCAGATCATCAAAAGCGAGACTTCAGAAATCATCACAAGGCCAGAATTATTATCTTGAGTGCCATCTCATATTCAGAGTATGAGAAGATCACAAATATAGAGACATCAAAGCACATGTTTGATTCTCTGATAATGACAAGTGAAGGAAACACGCAAGTAAAAGAAACCAAATCCCTTGCGTTCATTCAGAAGTATAAAGCCTTCAAGATGGAAGAAAGTGAAACCATTGAAGCTATGTTCTCAAGATTTCAAATTATGGTTGCTGGGCTGAAATTTATGGACAAAGGGTACTCAACTGCTGATCATGTAAAGAAGATCATCAGAATTTTATCGAAGCAATGGAGACCCATGGTCACTTCTCTCAAACTGGCAAAAGATCTGAACAAAATATCTCTAGAAGAACTTGTCAGCTCTCTTAGAAGTCATGAGATAAAGTTAGAAGATGATGATCCCCAGAAGCAAGGTAAGCCTTTAGCCCTTAAATCTAACAAAAAATATGATTCTAATTTTTTACAAGAAATGGAAGAAATCTCGGGTGGATCCTCATCAGAAGAAGATGAATTGTCTCTTCTCTCCAGAAGAGTCAATCAGCTGTGGAAGCAGAGGCAAAGGAAGTTCAGAAATTCCAGAAGAATAGGGAATAAATTTGAATCATCCTCTGGATATAGAAAATCTGAACCATCTTCTGAGTATAGAAAGCCAAGAAACAAAGACATTGTCTGCTACGAGTGCAATGAACAAGGGAACTAGAAAAGCGATTGTCCAAGGCTTCAGAAGAATAAACCCAAAAATAAGTTCGTTAAGGAGAAGAAGAAAAGTCTCATGGCAACATGGGATAACTTAGACTCTTCAGAAGCAGACAAAGAATCACAAGATGAAAGAGCCAACATTGATCTTATGGCCAACGTGTCAGAAGATACTGAATCATCTGGATCAGAATCAGAGTTAGACACTGAAGAGGTATTTCCAGACTTTACTATAAATTTTACTAAAGCAGAATTAGGAGAAAGTCTAAGTGAAATTCTTGAAAGATATCAGCAACTTCGAGTCAAATTCAAGAACCTGAAAAAGGATCTAGTTTCTAACTCTGAAGAAACTAAGAATTTGAGATTCGAAAATTCTGAGTTGAAAGAAAAAATTTCAAAACTTGAAAACGACTTGCGAAACACTCAAAAGGAAATTATCTCAGAAGTTCCTAGTGATTCTGATAAGATCATAAAGGAATATCATCATAGCCTTCAGAAATTCCTCGCTAAAAACATAGATAGAAGCAAGATGGCTTCAATGATTTTGGAGTTAGCAGAAATGGCAGAAAAGGTATAGGATACAAAGATAAAGTATCCCAACCTAAGAAAGTCAAGGATCTAGTTATTAAATGCACTCCTCTGAAATCTAACTTTACCTATGGGCACACACATGATTTAAAATATACCAGTAATGATTTCTCTGCTAAACCAAAATTCAAACAGAATTTTGGTAACACTAATAAACAAGGACCCAAAAAGATATGGAAACCTAAGGATAAAATTGTATATGTAGCATATATCTTTGACATCAAGACTGAAACACCAATCCTGGCACCTGGACTCTGGATGCTCTCGACACATGACGGGAAGAAGGCTTATGTTCCAAACCCTGGAACTTAAAGCTGGAGGCTACGTAGGTTTCGGAGGAAATCAAAAGGGAAAGATCATTGGCTCTGGAACAGTAGGTAACGGTAATCTTCCTTCTATTACTTATGTTTTATTAGTAGATGGATTAATGCATAACTTTTTATCCATAAGTCAATTAAGTGATAACTCTTATGATATAATCTTCAATCGAAATTCCTGTAAAACAGTTAGTCAGAAAGATGGATCTATCCTTTTTAATGGGAAGAGAAAGAACAACATTTACAAAATAAAACTTTCTAAACTGAAAAGTTAGAATGTAAAATGTCTATTATCTGTTAACGATGAGAAATGGGTCTGGCACAGAAGATTGAGGCATGTTAATATAAGAAGAATATCTCAGATTAACAAACTCAATCTGGTCAGAGGACTTCCCAACCTGAAGTTCAGCTCAGATGCTCTGTGTGAAGCATGTCAAAAAGGCAAGTTAGCAAAACACCCTTTTAAAGCAAAAAATGTTGTTTCTACCTCTAGACCATTAGAACTTCTGCATATAGATCTCTTTGGACCAGTGAAAACTGCATCCATTAGTGGAAAGAAGTATGGGTTAGTGCTCGTAGATGACTATAGCAGGTGGACATGGGTAAAGTTCTTAAGACACAAGGACGAGTCACACTCTGTGTTCTTTGATTTCTGTAACCAAGTCCAAAATGAGAAAGATCTTAGAATTGTTAAATTCAGAAGTGATCATGGTGGAGAATTTAAAAACAAAAAATTTGAAATATATTTTTATGAGAAAGGCATCTCTCATGATTTCTCTTGTCCTGGAACTCCCCAACAAAATGGAGTTGTAGAATGAAAGAACAGAACTTTGTAAGAAATGGCCAGAACCATGATCAACGAGACTAACATTGCTAAGAACTTATGGGCAGAAGAAATTAACACAGCATGTTACATTTAGAATAGAATCTCCATAAGACCTATTCTGGATAAGACTCCATATGAATTGTGGAAGAACAGAAAGCCCATAAGTGTTCTTAACACTAAAGAACATTTGAACAAGTTTGACTCGAAAGCAGATAAGTGTATTATGTTAGGATACTCCAAACGCTCAAGAGGGTACAAAGTATACAACAGAAACACAGATTATAGAAGAGTCAATTAGTGTTAGATTTGATGACAAGCTTGGCTCTCAAAAGTCAAAGCAAAATGAAGATTTTGTAGATATAGAAGTCCAATTTACAGGTACTGAAGACACTACATCAGAAGTTCCCAACAAAGATTCACAAACAACATCAGAAGGAAATATCACAAACATTACAGCAACATCTGAAGAACCTCTCCTGAAAAGACTATCGAGAAGAAGCCTAGCTCATCCAGAAGACAAAATTCTGGGAAAGAAGGGAGATCTAATCAGAACAAGATCCACATTCTAAAACTCTGAAGAATCTCTCATGGGATTAGTTTCTCTGATTGAGCCAACTTCCATTGATGAAGCTCTCCTGGACAATGATTGGATACTGGCTATGCATGAGGAATTAAATAAATTCATCAGAAATGATGTGTGAGATCTGGTTCCCAAACAAAAAGGGTTCAACGTCATTAGAACAAAATGGGTATTCAGAAACAAGTTGAATGAACAAGGACAAGTCATCAGAAACAAAGCACGACTGGTTGCACAAGGTTATAGTCACCAAGAGGGGATAGACTATACAGAAACCTTTTCTGCAGTCGCCAGGTTAGAATCAATCAGACTTTTAATTTCCTTCACTGTGAATAATGGCATCACTCTTTATCAGATGGATGTCAAAAGTGCATTCTTAAATGGATGCATTTATGAAGTTTATGTGCATTAACCCCCTAGTTTTGAAAATTCCAAACATCCAAAATATGTTTTCAAACTAAAGAAATCACTATATGGTCTGAAACAAACTCCCAGAGCTTGATATGAAAGACTAAGTAGCTTTCTGTTAGAAAATGGTTTCACCAGCGGGAAAGTGGACATAACCTTATTCTGTAAGTCATTTAAGAATGACATTCTAGTTTGTCAAATTTATCTAGATGATATTATTTTTGGATCTACTAAAGCCTCTATGGGAAGAGAATTTGCTAAGTTTATGCAGGCAGAGTTTGAAATGAGCTTGAAGGGAGAACTCAAATTCTTTCTTGGCATTCAGATCAATCAAACTCCAGAAGGAACCTACATACACCAGAGCAAATATGTCAAAGAACTTTTGAAGAAATTCGACTTATCAGAGTGTAAGCCATCCAAGACTCCAATGCATCCTACATACATTTTGCAAAAGGAAGAGGTAAGTAAAGAGGTAGAACAGAAGATCTATAGAGGTATGATTGGTTCTATCTTATATCTTACAGCTTCAAGACCTGATATTTTATACAGTGTATATTTATGTGCCATATTCCAATCAGATCCTAGAGAATCTCACTTAACAGTTGTTAAGCAAATTTTCAAGTATCTGAAAGGTACTACTAATCTTGGTTTGTTTTATAGAAAAACAAGTGAATAAAAATTAGTAGGGTACTGTGATGATGACTTCGGTGGAGATAGAGTAGAAAGAAAAATAAATTCTAGAAGCTTCCAGTTTCTGGGAGAAAATCTGATCTCATGGACCTGCAAGAGGCAATCTATAATTGCATTGCCAATAGCTGAAGCTGAATACATAGCAGCTGCTAGATGCAGCACACAGATACTCTTGATGAAGAGTCAGCTTGAAGACTTCAATATATTTGAGAGTAACATTCCTATATTCTGTGATAACACTTCTGCAATTTGTTTATCTAGGAATCCTATTTTACATTCTAGGGCTAAGCATATAGAAATAAAACATCACTTTATTAGGGACTATATTCAAAAAGGAATTATTTCCTTAAAATTTATTGACACAGACCATCAATGGGCTGATGTCTTTACTAAACAACTTTCTGAAGATAGGTTTAATTTCATTCTGAATCATCTCAGCATGAAATTAAGTCCAGAATAAGAGTTCTATTTATATATTATTTTAACCCTCAGAATTGTATGTTTTTTTTGTGATCATCTGATCAAAAATACTTCTGAATTTAGAAGGACAGATGCATCAGGATCTATCTAAGAAGATCTTAACGGTTTATTTCAAAGATAGAAGTGTACAATTCACATCATCAACATTTGTCATCTTCTCACAAGCGTCCTTCTAAGGCTGAACACACGTTCAAATTCTGAAGGGATTAAAAGCTTTGATTGGAAGCATTGATATGCGTGCCATTGGTAACTGTTTCATATCTCCATGCCATCTCCCTATTTTCAGGATTCATAAATGTTGTGTAATCATTATTTTTTTTCTTTCTTACTAATTAAGTTTTCAAATTTCTTATAAATACACAATTCACTTTCACTCTCACTTCTTCTCGCTATTGTTTTCTCTCTAAGTTTTCGTTTGCAAAACCATCTTTCAAAAACCCTCAGCAGTCTGTGTGAACAATGGCTTCATCCTCAAGAGCTCATAATCCTCATTGTGCTCCTGGTTCATCTTCTTCAACTGCAGAGAGATACAAAGAACCGTCAAGAACTCTTTTGACCCCCCATTGATTCTCTAGAGGTTCTCTGCGAACTTATCATTAATTTTGAAAGCATTAAAGAAAAAAACTTTGATCTTACAGCAGATGTGGAATTTCAAGGATGGAACAAATACTTTGATCATCTTCTGGGTCCATTTTTCCCAAAATTGGTCAAGGAATTCTGGATTCATGCATCCTCTTAAAATCATCAAGTGACTTCATATGTAATGGGAAAGAAGATTGCTATCACTAAAGAACTGATTTCAAAGCTGATTGGTCATAACGGCAGAGGAATCTGGTGCAGCGATATGGATGAGAAATATTCTGACCTAACAACTATCTCGAGAGAAATTTTCACTTCTGGGAAGCCTTCTAACAAAATCAAAGATCTGAAGGATTACTTCAGAATATGGGCAAAAATCATTCAGGGCTGTATCAACCACAGGAATCCAACAAGCTCTCCTAATTACATAAACATTGGTCAACAATTCTTGTTATACTTCATTGCAACAAAGGCGAAAATAAAGCTCCCTAATTTTCTATTCAACCATCTAAGAACAAGTGTGATGGAAACTAGAGAAGATGAAAGAACCAATAGGGATTGGATACCTCTAGGTAGGCTAATTTTAGATATTCTGAGTGAAAACAAGTTAGTAGAATATTTGACTGAAGCTCAGTAGATCAGCACTCTGGAGGCATGTGCTGGAAAACCTCTCAAGGCTAAGAATCTAAAGAAGATAAAGATCATTGACAGCATTAAGAAGGATCCAACCATTGCATCTGAAGAAGTTATCACTTCAAGAAGAGTCCCTCTGAAATACTTCCCTCTATTCTCTCAAATAGATGTTTCACTAGAAATCATTGTCAGATATCTGGAAGCATACAAGATGGGTGGGACTAATCCAGAGTTAAACATTCGTGATTTACATCAACAAGTTCCAGAAGTTATCCTCAAGAAGTCCAGAAAAAGGAAAGCTGCAGGAGAAGGATCTTCTCAGAAGACACTAAAAGCTGCTAACAAGAAAGGTAATTCTTCTTTTATTTCTGTTGTAGAATCAGTGACTTTTCCTACATCTGAAACACCCTCCTCTCCAAAACCAATAGAAAACCCCTCACCACAAACATTTGATAATTTTAATATAGAATTTGACCCTTCAATCACACCAGAAAACATTTTGAACAAACCACACTCTCCTAACCCACATCTTGAATAAAATCAGCCAGAACTTGCTCAAGTTCTTTATGATATTGTTCAATTTGATCCAGAATTTGAAGCTCCCCACATAGAAAATCTAAACTTGCAAACTACCCACTCTGAAAATCCAAACACTAACGCTTCCCAACCAGAAAATCCAAATATAGACTCTGATACCACCACACCAATTCTTGGAATAACAGAACCTCCCATGGTTCGACAACCTCTCTCAATCCACGACATTCCATAAATTCCATCTCCATACCATTCCAATCCACCAAATACACCTTCATCACCAATTATCATTTATGATTCTCCTTGTCCTTCTCCATCTCCTATTAATCCTCTATAAGATCACCTAACAACTGTAATAGACTTAGAAGCATTGGATCACCTTGCCTCTAACTCTCACAAAATTGTTATCCCAAAACCAAAACCAACTATAACCACGGTGAATGTTGGTAGAAATTTACTGATTTTTGAAACAGCGATAATTAAATGGGTTAACTCTTTGAAGAGAGTATGCTTAGAAAATCTGAATCATGCTGCTTCTGATTCTCACTGGAACCAGTTAAAAAAATGGTTTAATTCTGAATCACAGAAACTCAAGGAGTTAAGCTATGAAATGGCCCAACAGAACTTTTGTGATCAGCTGAATGTTTTCAATGATCAAGTTCTGAGTCACTGGGAAAAGAAACCTATTCTTCAGCTAGACAATGCTCCCTGGAAAGAGTACCAGCCTTCAGAAGATGATGAACCATGCTCTGATAAGCTTCCTCTGGTTATTGTTCAAGACAAAGGAAAAGAGACTGAAGAAGCCACTGCGTCAGAAACTGCTACAGATTGTTCTGAGAAGCTTGCACCCTCTATGGATATACCTTCTTCATCTCTGGTTATGAAAACTCTGGAAGAGTTGAAGAAAGAGAATGCAATGATCAAGGAAAGATTAGACAAGCAAGATGACACATGCAAAGAAATTAATGGAATACTGGGAAAATAAGAGAAATTGAACACTCATATTAAGAGCTTGTTGGAAGCATTGTTCACATGACTTCCCCCATCTCAATCTTAGTTTTTAAAAACTTTTTTTCTTTATTGTATTCATTTTTCTTGTGTTGTTTTCCTCTGAACATGCCATTGCAACCAAATTTAATATAACTCGTCTTTTGACTCTGAATATTAGTGTTTATATTGCTTTTTTATTCTTGACAAAAAAGGGGGAGAACGTGAGATATTTCTAATAACAGTATATCGAGACACGGTCTCAAACATTTTGAATATCATAACTTCTCATTTCTTTTTCCGAAAGCAAAACAGGAACAAAACTTTGATGAAGACAGAAGAAGATGCATCAAAAGCTCTGATCAGAATGAACTTCAGGGAAGTAATTCATCTCTATCTGAGTACTCAGCTTCGGGGGAGACCCTATAACGCTTTATGTTTTGTTTATTTTGATTGAAATATCCTAGTTTTTGTTATCATCAAAAAGGGGGAGATTGTTAGAACAAATTTTGAGTCTACAACCCTTATAAGATTTTTGATGATAACAAACACAAAGAACAATTATGCACTCTAAATCTATATTCTGTTTTGTAGAGAAGTTCTGATGGAAGATGATCAGAAGATAAACTACAAGGTTCTTCTTGTCATGAATGTAGATAATTCTCAAAAAGCTCTGATGAAAGAAGATCATAAGTTGCACTAAGAGAGAGATGTTTTAACTCTAATTACACAACTCTGAGAAAGTAAGTCTAACGATGCAAACAGGATTTATGGCTCTGACCTTCAAAAGTTCTGAAGCAAGCAGCAATGGATACTTCAATGTTCCGAAGTGTTACAAATAAAATATTTCCATTTCAAGAGTAACGGCTGGAAGGGAACAAGGATCTTTATTTTTGGAAAGCACCTTAACTATAATTAATCAAGTTTCCAAAAGATCATTTTTGTTGTGCCTATTTAAACAAGACGTGAGGATAAATCGTTCACGATTTTCACAACTGTCAACAATGCTGCAATCTTTTCTAATCCTCATACTTACAATTCTTTAAACTGTTTAAAATATCACAATATTATGATACTATTTTGTTGGAAAACAATATTGTACATTGACTTATTATTCTATTATTTAGTGAAATTCCTTGAGAAAAACCAGATTATGGTTATACTCAAGAAGACTTTGGCAGTAGTTAAAGTAGATTTGTAATCAAGATTGATTAGTGGATTAAAACCTCGTTGGAGAGAGGCGAAATCACCTTGACGGGTGGACTGGAGTAGTTTGAGTTCAAACGAACCAGGATAAAAATCAACGCGTTCTTTCCATTGAATTTTAAGATTCCAATTCAACCCCCCCCCCCCCCCCTCTTGTGTTTTTCAATTCTTCAACTCCAAGTTTCTTTGCCTCAGATAAAGCAAGAAAAGGATGCTTGGGAGAACAAGTTTGTTGTTTCAAATGCAGAAAAATTAGAGCTGCAAAGGAAATTGAAGGAGAAAGATGAGGTGTTTCTCCAAAAGGATGTTTTGCTTTAGCACCACATAAAGAAAAGGGAGAGAGTTCAAGAGGATTTATTTTCCTCAAAAAACCTATTGTCTCAATGTAACAAGGAACTTTATCATACTCAAGCTAGGTTTGGTGCTTGGAAGGGTGTTGTTGACAAGATCTTGAAAGAAAAAGCTAAAATAAAGACTGCCTTAAAAGCTCAAATCAGGAAGCTCAAGGAGAAGTTGCGGCATGGGGATAAGTTTACTTTGGTTATGGTTCCCTCGGATCCTAGGGCTTAGTTCATGTCTTTTGTTTAGGATTGCTTTGAAATTATGAACTGAAATTGTAATCCTTCCAGATTTTTCAATGAAATAAAAGCTCGAGTTTTATTTTAAAAGTTTTATTATTTATAATGTTTACAATATGTTTATAATTCCCTAATTCCTCAAAAACTTAAAAAGAATCATTTAAAAAATCTTATGCATATGCATTTCATGCATAATTTGCAGTATTGGTCTTGCTTTTTGCATGTTTTTCAGAGTATAATTTGTTTTCCTTCATCTTCATAGAAGATAAGTTGATCCACCAGTACAATATTCGTTCCAATTCAAGACGAAATATGGAGACATTTGAGAAAGATCAAAGAGATCTTCACTTTGAGCAAAATAATGGACATAATGAATGCTTTGTTGGAATCCTTGGTAGCAGCTCAGCATCAGCCTCCACCTCTGTCTCAGCCTCAAGTGATTTTCATCTCTGAAATTGGAATGCCTCATGTTATCCATTGTGCCTACTAGACCTTCGTGTCATAATTAAATGTATGTTGGTTATCATTGAAGAATTCTTTACAACATTATTCCAAAAAATTACAACCCTACTGTAATACGGTGGGAGAACTGACTTATTTTGCATTTTATCATAAATGTTGCAGACAATAAGAGTCGCCACTGAGTTTTCTTTTATCCAATAAGGAAAGGGTGAAATGAACAGGAAAGACCTTGAGATTATTGAGCTCGGGGGGTAGGTTATGAAAAGGGAAGGTGTTAGCACCCTTTTCATTTGTAGTTATCTACAGGCTCTTAATCGCCAACTCAATTTGTTTTGAAATTTTCTTTATGTTATGCATGTTTGAAATTATTTTGAAAATGCCAATTGTAAGGCAAACTTTGTAATGATTCTTATATCTGTCCTCGAGAATGCGTACAAATTGCTTTGTTCGAAAATATTTTGGAAAGTGCTTTGTGTGAAAAAGATGTTTCATTTTGAAAGGGGTTTGCGAGAAAGCGATTAAGAACTATCTACCTACTCAAAGTCTTTATCATTATTTTCCTTATCCTTTAGATAGTTATATCCCACCATTAGTTAGTAGGAATCCCTATCGTTAGATGTGAAGGGACAGGCGCGGGTCATCATACAGTCATGGAAGGTAACTCGTAGGGGTGCCTTAGCATTTATCATCAAGGTACTAGATTGTTTGCCGAAGGCGGCATCGAAAGGGTCATCGAGGTACTATGATCTTTGTTTTCGAGGGACGGTGCTAAAGTGTCCCCGCAATCAAGGGACATGGTTACCCTAGAGGTGCGTGTGTGTAACGTGATTCATGATTCAGTTATTTTATCTTGTATTAGGTTAGTTATTGATTTTTTATTAGTATTTTAATGCAATCCCTACTTACTAAGCAATAGTAACAAATATAGTAAAGCGATAAATGTATGGAAAATAAAATTCTATGCTATTACAAGGCTTCGGGAATGAGGGGTACAAGTAATAAAATTGCGGGAAATATAAAAAAAAACCCTAATTATCTATTAAAAACCATGACCAGTTACATGATTGAAAAAATGCGAGAATAATAAAATACGTGAAAAGGTAAAAAAAAAGGAAAATGGAAAGGAAATTGCTTTGGTGGTTTTCTTGATAAAAAGGTTTGATGATTAACCTAATACCCTAATTAATTTTAATTAATTAAAGAAAAAGAAATTCGATTAATTAAAACCTAAAAAACTAAATCAATTGATTACATAATAAACCTAAAAATAATTTGAGTTGACTAAATAAAATCTTAAAACTAATTAGGGTTGATATGAAATCAAAGGTTTTGAAAAAAAGGTTTTGTGAATAATCAAAGAAAATAAGAGAAAGAGTAAGAAGAGAATTTGTGAGAAAAACAACCAAAAGGGTAGGGGTGGGTGTTGAACCCACGCCCTCATCCAACTCAAACATGTTCACCATTGGGCCAAGCGTGCCTTGGTGTTAAGGAAAGGCATCCAACATGCTTTATCATCTGCAATACAAATAAATCAAAAAAAAGTCAAAATGCCAAAAGGCTGGGATCGAACCCACGCCTTGGCATAATAAGGTCTTTAACGCGCGCACTTCAACCGCTTGGGTGGTAATACATGTGCTTACTTTAATAAAATGAATAAAACAAATATTAAGCAAAACGCCTGGACCGGAGAGACGCCGGAGCCCTAGATCTGGTCGTCTTCTCTAGTGAGAAGATTTCTTGGTCCTACAAAATAAAAGATTTTAGCAAACAAAAAGTACCTTATCCCCCTAAATCAAGGGATGTGAGTTTAATAGGGTAGTTACTATGGACTGAAAATGCCTGGTTTGAGAGCTATGGTGAAAACAACACAAATATGCATGAATATGGTGATTCATGATTCTGATAGAATGAGTACCATGCGATTAATATTTCCTACACATAAAGACCTGACGAACAAATTAACATGGTTAGTTTATCTTAAAATGAAATGAAACTCAAGAATGAAAAAATTATACAATGATGGAATCGTGATGCATGCACGAGTAAGGGAAAAACTGATGAAGCATGTGAAAGTTATGCTTGGTCAAAGTTCAGTTGATTTCTCCTTAAGAAAAACCTAATTTGGAAACTTTTGACTTTTGATGATTTTGAGAGTCTTATTGATGAATCATGATCAAACCTTGATCAAATGATGAATATGACTTCAAAATGTTGATGTTTACCAAAAATCTTGAATTTTGACTGTATGTTGACCACATTTGACCTTTTGTTCAATACAGTTGATTTTCAGTCATCTGAGAAATTGACTGAGAAAACTTGTGATGCAAGGCATGAAACTTGGTATGAGCATTCCTGGAGACCTATAAGAGACCATGGAAGCCACTCGAGGCCTTAAAAACCCAAACTTCCTTGATAAAAATGAAACCCTAGTTGTAAGTCCATTGCTTAGGAGGAGAATTTGTCTGATCAATTCTTGAGCAACCTTGAACATTTGAGAATCTTAGGAGAATGTCTTTAATAAAATGGGAGGGAAAATTTTGGGGTACAACAGCTTCCCCTATTAAATGTTCTTAAACCTGAGGAGTTAGAATGGCATGTCTGTCATTCATGATCTGAAGATGGAAGAGGATTGAACACTTAAGTGCCCAGAAATTTGCACTCGCATGTGCACGAAGTAACACTGTTGGTCGATAATATTGCTTGAACGAGCTTAAATATTCCATTTGGTGAGGTGACAGAGTGTCGTCGAAGATGGGCTCATAGATGCCATCCAAGGTAATTGTTGATAGAAGTATCAGACGAGTCTACGCTTTAAATGTATATGAAGAATGCTTTCCAGAATGAACCTGTGGAGAAGGTGCTTAAGTAGCTGCTTGTTAGATTTAGTCTCTACATAAAATGCTTGTACGAATGCAGTCTCTAAGGTAAATGCTTGTCATGTAAATAGTCACCCCGTCCTATTTCGGGAATTGATCCACAATCTGTTTCTATTGGTAAACATGTACTATTCCGGGAATTCATACCACCTAGTCATATTGATAGTTTCCTCGTCCTTTTTCGGGAGTTAATCTTTGCCTGGTCATAAAGATAGTTTCCCCGTCCTATTTAGGGAGTTAATCTTTTCCTGGTCATATAGATAGTTGCCCGTCCTATTTTAGAAATTAATCTTTGACCCACTTTCTGTTAGCGAACCCATCCTATTTCGAGAATTCATATCGCCTGGTCGTACAGATAGTTACCCTGTCTTGTTTCGGGAATTAATATGTAACCTATTTGATAATTGTTAATGATATTCGTTTGTTTGTGAACTAACCTGAAAGAAACAAAGTTAGTTTCGTGCAATGTCATGATGTATGTAATGCATTGCGTAATGATGTTCTCAAAGTGAATGAGAGTGTGCTATATGCATTTTGTATGCATATACTATGATACTTATAAGTGATGTATGGATGCAAGATGTCGTTGAAGTGTATTAGTAGCTTCATATACCATCTTTGCTGGGGAAAATAAATCCCTGACCATTATTGGGGATGAAGAATATGAATCTTCAATCTAGTTTAGAATGTATCCACTGGGGATTGCTGCTTTCTGTTTTGAGGATATTCCGCTGAAAATCTTTGACTTCTACTTGGGGATAGAGGAGTTCAGGAACATTGGTCATTCATCTCTCTACTAGGGAATTTAGTTCTTATATACCCTGAATGGGGATAAAAGAGATGAATAACCTTCAGAGGTGCCATATGACCGACTTTTCGATATGGACGTCAACTCTTCTGGGGGAAGACAAATTTAAATGATATTTGGCTCCATTTCAGATTCCATAGCAACTCTCTGGGGATAGCAGCCTGGACTACACTTTGCTGGAGAGGGGAATTTTGTCGGTGGCTTGCAGTAGTCGGAGAAATGAACTTTGCTTGGGAAATTAAATTTCACTGGGGAAATGAACTCTGTTGGGGAAATAAACCTTGTTGGGGAAGAGAATTTTGTAAGGGAATTTACAGTGTTGGAGGAATAACTCAACTGCGAAATTGAATTATTGAGAACTGTGTTGAGAGAATCATTTGTGATGGGAATTGGAATTCTGTAGGCGGTGGGGAGGAAGTCCCCATTAATTTGGAGAAATGATCAAACTCCTTTATCCTCTAGAGGGATCTGTTTGGGAGTATGGTTAGGTTAACAGTTGGAAAACTTCCCAATTTCTATCTCAAAGGCATATTAGATTTATGGGGGAATGTATCTTTGTCGGGAACGAGCTGGTGATGATGACTTTGTGGGGACCATCCCTTAGAGGTTTCTCTGTGGGGATTTATCTATGGATATTTGTGGACAACTTGAACGTTATCCCAACTTCTAGAGTCTTGGGTAAATGCCCATTCCTGTTTTTATGCGTATATTTGTTAACAACAACCATGTTCATATGCATATGTTCATTCAATTTAGTCATTGGACATTTTCGCAAACAAAACAAAAAAAGTAAAAACAAATTTGAATTTTGAAATGATATTTGTATTGATAATTTGCCTATAAACAGGTGGTTTTTGTACATAGAGACAGAAATCCTAGTAAGAAGAAACCGTCTAACAATGAAAAGAGTACAAAATAACAACAAAACTTATAGTTATGTGTAAATGATCCCTCCGGGTTTCAACTCTACTATTACCCCTATGTCTTCGAGCATCTCATCCCTCACTATCGGAAGAAGTTGACTTAATTGATATGTACTGTTTGAACTTGATGTTGATGCTTTAATATCTAACTTTTTCCTGGACCACCCTTTCGGTTTTCAGTCCACCGGGATACCCTTTTTTCCCAAGCCTCCTTTTTAGGTGTTCGACTTGCCGGGTGTACAATCTTTATTTTTATATCCCTAATTTTTTTTTCCCGAACCCTTTTGGTTCGTCGGGATGCCCTTATTTTTGCCTATGCCAGTCAACCTAGCGGGTCGTTTTTATGCGTAGTATCTATTGACTATGTCTGTGTTCGCATGGTGCGAAAAATATTCACCGTCCAATGTGGTAAGTATCATAGCACCGCCAGAAAATATCTTCTAGACTACAAATATCCCTTCATAGGTGGGAGTCCATTTTACCCTGGGATCACCTTGCGGTAGGATGATGCGCTTTATTACCAAGTCACCAGCCTGATATAGCCGATGTTTGACTTTTTTGTTAAAGGCTTTGATCATGTGCTTCTGGTACATCTGACCATGACAAACAGCCGTAAGCCTTTTCTCGTTGATCAAATTCAACTGGTCCAGCCTAGTCTGAATCCACTTGACTTCGTCTAGATCTACATCTTTCATAATCCTTAAAGAAGGAATCTGAACCTCGACAGGTAGGACAACTTTCATACCGTAGACTAGAGAAAACGGGGTTGCCCCAGTTGATGTTCATACTCAAGTGTGATAGCCGTGAAGATTAAACGATAACATCTCATGCAAATCTTTATATGTCATTGTCATCTTTTGTATAATCTTCTTGATGTTCTTATTGGCGGCTTCTACTGTGTCTTTCATCTTTGGTCGATATAGAGAAGAGTTGTGGTGCTTGATCTTGAACTGCGTGCAGAGTTCCATGATCATGGTGTTGTTGAGATTGGTACCATTCTTTGATAATTCTCTTAGGGATGCCATACCGACAAATAAGTTTATGCTTAATGAACCGGGCCACAACATTCTTGGTGATGGAGGCAAATGAGGCTGCTTCGACCCACTTTGTAAAATAATCAATGGCGACCAGTATAAAATGATGTTTGTTAGAAGAGGTAGGCTAAATATCTCCAGTCATATTAATGCCCCACACCGAAAATGGCCAAGGAGCAGTCAAGACGTTCAGAGGAACCGGAGGTACGTGTACTTTATCAGTATAAATCTGACACTTGAAATAAGTTCTTGAGTGGTGATGGCAATCAGATTTCCATGGTCGACCAGTAATAACCAGCTCTCAGAATATTCTTATCCATCGTATGTCCGCTAGAGTGAGTACCAAAGATACCTCCGTGCATATCTTCCATAATATTCTCCACGTCCTTCTTGTCTACACAACAAAGCAGAGTCGAATCATGGTTGCGCTTGTATAAAATTTCGTTGCTCAGGAAGAACTTAGCATAGAACCTCCATAGGAATTTATTGTCATTGATAGATGCTCCCTCAGGATATTCTTGAGCCTCGAGGTATCTTTTCACTTCATGAAGCCAATGCTTCTCTTATACTCCATCAGTATCAACTTCGTAGAAATATGTCGGTTCGTCCATTCTTTTGATAGTAATTCGAGGAGCTTAGTTGTCCCATTTGAATTTGAACATATATAACATGGTAGCTAACGCGTCTGCCAGCTGATTCTCTTTTCGTGGAATATTCTCAAAATTGATTTCCTCGAAGAATGGAATTAAAGCCAGCACATGCTCTCAATAAGGAATGAGATTCAGATGCTTTGTGTCACATTCCCCCTTAACTTGACTGATTACTAGGGTTGAGTCCCTGTATACATTCAAGAACTTAATTCTCAGGTCGATAACAGCTTTTATACCTATGATGCATGCTTCGTATTCGGCCATGTTATTGGTACAATCAAAGTATAATCTGGCGGTGAAGGGCGTATGGAAACCCTTGGGGGATGATCATAACACCAAATCCATTACCAAGCGCGTTAGAAGCCCCATCAAAAACCATAGTCCATTGGGATCCTGGATAAGGTCCTTCTTATGGTTCAACCTCTTCACAATCTGTAACTAGCATAATATTCTCATCCGAGAGCTCGAAATTCATAGATTGGTAGTCGTCTACAGCTTGATGTGCCAAGTAGTCTTCCAGTACACTTCCTTTAATCTCTTTCTGAGTGGTGTAATAAATGTCGTATTTTTTTAAGACCATTTTCCATCTGGATATTCTTCGTGAGAGAGCGGGCTTCTCGAATATGTATTTGATTGGATCCATCTTAGAGATCAACAGGGTAGTATGAGTCAGCATATACTGTCTTAGTCAGCCAGCAGCTCATGCCAAAGCGTGACAAGTTTTCTCGAGCAGTGAGTATCTTGTTTCACAGTCAGTAAACTTTTTGCTAAGTTAGTATATTGCATGCTCTTTTTGACCGGACTAGTCATGTTGGCCCAGTACACACCCCATTGAGTTCTCTAACACTGTTAGGTACATGATCAGAATTCTTTCTTCAACTGGAGGCATCAGAATAGGAGGTTCTTGAAGGTACTCATTGATCTTGTCAAAAGATATATGGCAATTGCCATTCCACTTTACTACCTGATCTTTCTTTAGTAACTTGAAGATCGACTCACAAGTAGTGGTCAGATGAGAAATAAATCTGGTGATGTAATTCAGTCGTCCCAAGAAACCTCTAACTTTCTTCTCAGTACGGGGAGCTAGCATTTCTTGAATGGCTTTAACCTTGGCAGGATCAAATTCAATACCTTTACCACTGACAATGAAACCCAGGAGCTTATCGAATCTTACCCCAAAGGTGCACTTGTTAGGATTCAACCTGAGCTTGTACTTTTTCAGCCTCTCAAACAGCTTGTGTATATGATCAAGATGTTCCTCTTTAGTCTGGGGTCTAGCTATCATGCTGTTGACGTAGACCTCTATCTATTGATGGATCATGTCATGGAATAAAGCTACCATGGCACGCTGGTATGTTGCACCAGCGTTCTTTAACCCGAAAGGCATAACCTTGTAACAGAAAGTGCCCCACTGTGTGACAAAGGTTATTTTCTCCATATCTTCAAGTGCCATCTTTATCTGATTGTACCTTGAGAAGTCATCCATGAAGGAGAATACTTTATGCTGAGTGGTTTTGTCGACCACGACATCAATATGTGGAAGCAGAAAGTCATCCTTGGGGCTCTCCCTGATCAAATACCTGTAGTCTACACACATACATACCTTGTCATCTTTCTTAGGTACCGGAACCACGTTAGAAACCCATTGAGTGTTAGAACATAGTTTGATTCTACAACCCTTAATTTGAGTTTTGATGATAACAAAATACAAAGAATAAATAAATTGTAAGGTATATATAGAACAAATATGCTTCTTAAAATTATGTTTTGTATATACAAAAGTTCTGATGGAATCAGCATCAGAAGATCATATCAGCATCAGAAGATCAGCAATATGTCAGCATCAAAAGATCAGTAACATGTGCTACACGCTGAAGCTACCAGATCATATGTTGAAGCTTGATGACCAGAATCTGCGCATAAACATATACACTCTGACTCTGATCAAAGATCTTTACCAAGTCATCAGCACTCTGAAGCGTTATCATAAGTTAAAGCAAAGAAGACTCTGAAGCATTACTAAGTATTCAAGACAGATTAATTGCTAACGACTCTCTTCAAGACAAGATCTTCTCAAAAAGGAAAGTGCGTTATTATCATTGAAATGGCTTTATGGACAACATATCTCTGCCTTGTCTATATAAACAAGTCTGTGTGAGAAAAGACCACGTTAATCATACGTATGCACTCATAATTTGCCAAGCCTTCAAACCATACTTACTCAAACGCTTTAGCAATTCAGTTTTACTCCAAGCTTAAATTGTGTATTATCACAGTTGTGATATAGTGTTTTATTAGAAAATGTTAAACACATTCTTGTTCAATTCTTTGTAAGAGATTTCCTTGAGATAAACCGGTTTGTGGTTATACTCAAGAAGGCTTTAACAGTTGTTAAAGTAGCTGTGTAATCCTTTGAATATAGTGGATTAAGACCTCGTTGGAGAGAGGCGAAATCACCTTAACGGGTGGACTGGAGTAGTTTGAGATCAAACGAACCAGGATAAAAATACAGTGTTGTCTAGGCATTTGATTTAAGTTTTACAATTCAACCCCCTTCTTGTGTTTTTCACATCTTCAATTGGCATCAGAGCGCCTGGTTCTGAGCTTATAACACTTAACCGTGTCAGTACAAGATCCAGCGTCAGAAAAACACAATGGCAGGACCAAATCAAAACATCAGCAATGACAACAATGAAGAAAGAGACAGATTCAGTGGCAAACCTCCAGTCTTTGATGGAGAGAGCTTTGACTACTGGAAAGACAGAATTGAGAGTTTCTTTCTGGCCCATGATGCTGATCTGTAGGACATGGTGACTGATGGATACACGCACCCAATGGATGGAAGTGGTCAGAAGATTGACAGGAAAACAATGTCTGATCAGAAAAAGCGTGAGTTCAGAAATCATCACAAGGCCAGAACAATTCTTCTCAGCGCCATCTCTTATTCAGAATATGAAAAGATATCAAATAGAGACACTACAAAGAATATGTTTGACTCTCTGAGAATGATGCATGAAGGCAACATTCAAGTCAAAGAAACCAAAGCCCTTTCACTCATTCAGAAGTATGAGGCATTCAAGATGAAAGAGAGTGAATCAATAGAAACTATGTTTTCAAGATTTCAGATTCTTGTTGCTGGTTTAAAAGTTCTTGACAAAGGGTATTCTACTGCTGATCATGTTAAGAAGATCATCAGAAGCTTGCCAAAAATGGAGGCCAATGGTCACAACGCTTAAGCTAGCCAAGGATCTCAACAAAATCTCTCTGGAGGAACTTGTCAGCTCCCTCATAAGTCACGAGATAGAGCTAGAAGCAGATGAACCTCAAAAGCAAGGTAAGCCATTAGCTTTAAAATCTAACAGAAAATATGACTCCAAAGTTTTGCAGGTTGTGGAAGAAACCTCTGATGGTTCCTCATCAGAAGAAGATGAACTATCTCTCCTCTCCAAAAGGGTGAACCAATTGTGGAAGCAGAGGCAAAGGAAGTTCAGGAATCCCAAAAGATCAGAAAATCAGAATGAATCTTTCCCCAGATACAGAAGGTCAGAATCCTCCTCTGGACACAGAAGATCTGAAGGTTCTTCAGGAAACAGAAAGCCAAACAACAAAGACATCATCAGCTATGAATGTAACGAGCAAGGGCACTACAAAAGTGATTGCCCAAAGCTTCAGAAGGAAAAGCCCAAAAAGAATTTTGGAAAGGAAAAGAAGAAAAGTCTCATGGCTACATGGGATGATTCTGACACATCTGAAGCTGACTCAGAATCAGACGATGAAAGAACAAACGTAGCTCTCATGGCAAACATAATAGAAGACAGTGAAGCTTCTGAGTCAGAATCTGAATCAGATACAGAAGAGGTATTCCCTGACTTTACTATAAACTTTACTAAGGCTGAACTAGCCGAAAGCCTTAATGAAATTCTAGAAAGATATCAGCAGATCAGAGTCAAATTCAGAAACCTGAAAAGGAATCTTGCTTCTGACTCTGATAAGACTAAGAGTCTTAAATTGGAGAATTCTGAGTTAAAAGATAAAATTTCAAAATTAGAAAACCAATTGCAAAACTCTCAAAAGGAAACAATCCCTGAAACTCCCAGCAATGCTGATGAGATCATCAAGGAGTATGATCACAGCTTTCAGAAGTTTCTAGCTAAAAACATAGACATAAGCAAAATGGCTTCAATGATCTATGGAGTTAGCAGAAATGGCAGAAAAGGGATAGGATATCAAGGTAAGGTACCTACACCAAAAAATGCCATGGATTTAGTTATAAAACGTACTCCACTTGATTCACACTTTATATATGGGCACACACATGACATAAAATATACAAGTAGTGATTACTCTGTCAAACCAAAATTCAACCAGAGTTTTGGTAAAACTAACAAATCAGGACCCAAGAAAATATGGGTACCTAAGGATAAAATAATACATGTGGCAGATATCTTTAGCAGTAAATCAAAAACACCAATTATGGTACCTGGACTCTGGCTGCTCACGACACATGACGGGAAGATGGCATATGTTCCAAAGCCTGGAACTTAAGCCTGGAGGCCATGTAGGTTTTGGAGGCAATCAGAGAGGAAACATCGTTGGCTCTGGAACAGTAGGTAATGGAAATCTTCCCTCTATAAGTAAAGTTTTATTATTAGATGGATTAATGCATAACCTGTTATCCATAAGTCAATTAAGTGATAACGGTTATGATATAATCTTCAATCAAAATTCATGCAAAGTTGTTAGTCAGAAAGATGGGACTATCCTATTTAATGGAAAGAGGAGAAACAACATTTATAAAATAAAACTTTCTGAACTAAAAAGTCAGAATGTAAAGTGTCTTCTGTCTGTTAACAACGAGCAATGGATCTGGCACAGAAGATTGGGACATGTTAGTATGAGAAGAATATCTCAGATTAACAAACTCAATCTGGTCAGAGGACTTCCTAACCTGAAGTTCAATTTAGATGCTCTGTGTGAAGCATGCTAGAAAGGCAAGTTTGCAAAACCAGCTTTCAAATCCAAAAATGTTGTTTCCACCTCCAAGCCATTAGACCTTCTGCACATTGACTTATTTGGACCAGTTAAAACTTCTTCAATCAGTGGCAAGAAGTATGGGTTAGTAATCGTAGATGACTATAGCAGATGGACATGGGTAAAGTTCTTAAGGCACAAGGACGAGTCACACTTTGTTTGTTACCTTCTGCAACCAAGTTCAGAATGAAAAGGATCTTAGAATCGTCAAAGTCAGAAGTGATCATGGTGGAGAATTTGAAAACAAAGATTTTGAGTCATTCTTTAATGACAAAGGCATTCTGCATGATTTCTCTTGTCCTAGAACTCCCCAGCAAAATGGATTTGTAGAACGAAAGAACAGAACATTGCAAGAAATGGCCAGAACCATGATCAACAATACTAACGTTGCTAAGATCTTCTGGGCAGAGGCAATAAACACAGCGTGTTACATTCAGAATAGAATCTCCATAAGACTTATTCTGGAAAAGACTTCATATGAATTGTGGAAGAACAGAAAGCCCAACATTTCCTATTTTCACCCATTTGGATGTACATGTTTTATTCTAAATACAAAAAATTATTTAAACAAGTTTGACTCTAAAGCACAAAAGTGTAT
This sequence comes from Vicia faba, assembly GCA_948472305.1. Classification (NCBI taxonomy): domain Eukaryota; kingdom Viridiplantae; phylum Streptophyta; class Magnoliopsida; order Fabales; family Fabaceae; genus Vicia; species Vicia faba. Next base: position 237,120,022 of record OX451739.1, on the reverse strand, counting down.
TATGTTAGGATATTTTGAATGCTCAAGAGGGTACAGAGTATACAATACAGAAACACAGATTGTGGAAGAGTCAATCAGTGTTTGTTTTGATGATAAGCTTGACTCTCAAAAGTCAAAGCAGAATGAATTCCTTGCAGGTATGGAAGTTGAACTCATAGGTTCTGAAGACAAATCATCAGAAGCTCTCAATAGAGACATTCCCTCAACATCAGAAAGAGTAACTGCAAACAATCCAGCACCTTCTGTTGATCAACTTCAGAAAAGACTATCCAGAAGCAGCATGGATCACCCAGAAGAAACAATCTTAGGAAGAAAGGAATATCCAATCAGAACAAGATCTAGCTTCAGAAACTCTGAAGAATCCCTCACGGGACTGGTTTCTCTAATTGAACCAACAACAATTGATGAAGCACTTCTGGACAATGACTGGATTCTAGCAATGCAAGAGGAGCTAAATCAATTCACAAGAAATGACGTATGGGATCTAGTTCCCAGACCAAAAGGATTCAACGTCATTGGAACAAAATGGGTGTTTAGAAACAAACTGAACGAACAAGGTGAAGTCATCAGAAACAAAGCACGACTGGTAGCACAAGGTTATAGTTAGCAAGAGGGGATAGACTATACAGAAACCTTTGCTCCAGTCGCCAGGTTAGAATCTATCAGACTCTTAATTTCATTTGCTGTTAATAAAGGCATCACTCTGTATCAGATGGATGTTAAGGGTGCATTCTTAAATGGCTATATAGAAGAAGAGGTATATGTGCACCAACCCCCTGGTTTTGAAAGTTCCAAAAATCCAGAATATGTTTTCAAACTAAAGAAGTCACTGTATGGTCTGAAACAAGCTCCCGGAGCTTGGTATGAAAGACTAAGTAACTTCCTGTTAGAAAAGGAATTCACCAGAGGGAAAGTGGACACAACCTTGTTCTGTAAGACAGTTAAGAATGACATTTTAGTATGTCAGATTTATGTTGATGACATCATATTTGGATCCACTAAACCCTCTCTGGGAAGAAAGTTTTCTAAATGTATGCATGCAGAATTTGAGATGAGCCTAATGGGGAACTAAAATTCTTTATGGGCATTCAGATTAATCAAACCCCAGAAGGAACTTACATTCATCAGAGCAAATATGTCAGAGAACTTCTGAAGAAATTTGATCTCTCAGAATGTAAGCCATCAAAGATTCCAATGCATCCCACGTGCATTCTGGAAAGAGAAGAGGTAAGTAAAAAGGTAGAACAGAAGGTCTATAGAGGTATGATTGGTTCTCTTCTCTATCTGACGGCTTCAAGACCTGACATTTTATTCAGTGTTTGCATTTGTGCTAGATTCCAATCAGATCCTAGAGAATCTCACTTAACAGCAGTTAAGCGAATTTTCAAGTATCTGAAAGGTACTACTAATCTGGGTTTGTTTTATAGAAAATCAAGTAATTATAGCTTAATAGGATACTGTGATGCTGATTTCGCTGGAGACAGAGTAGAACGTAAAAGCACTTCTGGAAGCTGCTAGTTTCTGGGAGAAAATCTGATCTCATGGTCCAGCAAAAGACAATCCACAATTGCTCTATCAACAGCAGAAGCTGAATACATAGCAGCAGCTGGATGCAGCACACAAATGCTCTGGATGAAAAGTCAACTTGAGGACTTCCAGATATTTGAGAGTAACATTCATGTCCTCTATGACAATACTTCTGCTATTTGTCTCAGCAAAAATCCTATTTTTCATTCTAGGGCTAAGCATATAGAAATAAAACATCATTTTATTAGGGACTATATTCAGAAAGGGATTTAAATTTTAAAATTTATTAACACAGACCATCAATGGGCTGATATTTTTACAAAACCTCTTTCTGAAGATAGGTTCAACTTCATTCTGAAACATCTCAGCATGAAGCTCTGCCCAGAATAAAATTATTTTGATTCCATATCTTAACCTTCAGAACTTTGTTTATTTTTATGTGAACTACTGATCAATCTTTCTTCAGATCTTTAGAAGTATAGATTATATCATAATCTATCCATGAAGATCTGAGCGCTTCATTTCAAGAATAGAAATGTGCTATTCACTCAAGAAAACAAGTGTCATCCAGTCATCAACTACTTTCTGAGGCTGAACACGCGTTCACGTTTCCAAAAGGCCAAAAGCGCTGATTGGATGCATTCAGACACATGTCATGGGTAACCGTTCTAATATCTTTCTGAATCCCCTAAAATCAGCTACCATTAAATGCTTATAATCATTACAATTAATTTCTCTCTCACTTTCCGTTTATGTTTTCAAAATTGTTTAGAAATCTATTTAAACACGCTTCATACTATTTACACTCTTTTACCTTCACTTTCATTTTCTCTCAATCTTACTGATTTCAGTTTGCATACTTTCTCAAAACCCTTTCAATATTTTTTCTCAAAACCTTCATGTGAACATGGCTTCTTCAAGCTTTCCTACTTCCAGTTCTCAGAAAGCAGATTCATCTAAACAATATGAAGAACCCTACATAACGCTTCTTACACCCATCAAAAATCTAAAAGTTCTGTCAGAATTGATCGTGGATTTCAACAGTCTTCAAGAGAATGGGTTTAATCTCTCTGAAGAAGTTAAGGCTCAAGGCTGGGAAAAATACTTTGACCGTCTGGTGGGTCCAACATTCCCAATTCTGGTAAAGGAATTTTGGATTCACGCTTCATCCTACAACCATCAAGTTACTTCATACATTATGGGGAAGAAGATTGTTATTACTGAGGACCTCATTGCACGTTTAATAGGCTACAGTGGCGGTGGTGTTCGTTGCATTGACATGGCTAAAAGATGCGCTGATGTTGCCCTAATTGCTAGAGAAATCTTCACTCTAGGGCTTCCCTCCAGCAAGATAAGGGATTTAAAAGACCATAACATAATATGGGCCAAGATCATTCTGGGATGCATAAACCACAGGAATCGTACCAGCTCTCCTGAATTCATCAATATTGATCAGCAATTTCTGATCTACTTCATCTCTCAGAAGATCAAGGTAAATCTGGCTCATCTACTGTTTAACCATCTAAAGACAAGTGTTAAGGAAACCAGAGAAGAGGAGCGCACAAAAAGGGACTGGATACCCCTAGGAAGACATATCAGATATTCTAACAGAGAATAAGTTGATTGATCATCTTACAGAGTCTCAGGAAATCAGCTCTTTGGAAGCTACTGTTGGCAAACAGCTGGATGCAAAGAATCTGAAGAAAATGAAGTTGATTGAGAACATTAAGAAGGAACCCAACGTCACTCCTTTTGCAACAATCTCCAGCATAAGAGTCTCTTTAGATAACTTCCCTCTGTTCTCAGAAATTGATTCTAAACCAGATATAATAGTCAGATATCTAGATGCTTGCAAGGCGGATGGTACAGCACCAAATTTGAACATTCAAGATCTGCAGCAGAAGGCTCCAAAAGTTGTGCTGAAGAAAACCAAGAAAAGGAAAGCTGTAGGAGAAGGATCATCCCAGCAGACTCCTAAAAAGAGAGGTAATCTTTCTTCTGTAACTGTTTTAGATTCAATTGCTGTATCAACATCCATACCAATTCCCACTCAATCTGAAAACCCCACACCATAAACTTTTGATGACTTTGACATTGATTTTGACCCCTCTGAATCCCTAACTCTTAGAAGATCTCGCTCCCAACCTCAAAATCCAAATATTGATGCTACCCAACAAGAACTTGCAAAAGTTCTATCTAATATAGACCAACACACTTCTGCTCCCATGCCAGAAAATCCAAACCCTGAAACCACCACAGAACCACAACCAGAAATTCCCCTCTCTCCAGAACCAGAAATCCCACTACCTTCATCTCCTCAACCAGAAATTAATCCACCTTCTCCACAACCTGAACTATCTCACCCAGAAGTTCAAACTTCTGAGGCTCAACCTTCTGAACCTGAACCAGAACCCCATAATGATCAATCAAACCAAACTGTTGATTCTGAGACCATTCCCATTCCTGGAATCACACAACCTCTGGCCATTTGTATGCCCCTTGCTACCATTGTGAATATTCCCCAACTTCCCTCTTCACCATAATTAACTCCACCAAACTCCCCATCAAATCCAATCATAATTCTTGACTCTCCCACTCCCTCACCAAAGAACAATCCAGAAGACAACATCAAGACTGTCATTGACTTAACAGCTTTTGAACGTCTTGCTGATATAACCCACAAAACAGCTATCCCAAAACCAAAGCATCCAGATGTTGGTACCAGCTTATTGACATTTGAAACAGAAGTACAGAAGTGGATCACTTCTCTGAAACAAGATAGTCTTGAGCTGGTTGATCCTGCTGCATCAGACTACCTTTGGACAAAGTTCAGAAGATGGGTATGCTCTGAAACTTTTAAGCTGCAAGAACAGAGCTACAGACAAGCTCAACAGAACTTCAGCAATCTGCTGAAAGAAATTGAAGGTCCAGTTCTGAGCAAGCTGCTTAAGGAAGAAGTTTTCCCTCTGGACATTGCTCCCTGGTCTGAACATCGTCCAGCATCCAAAGTTCAACCTGATACTCAAGAGCAGATGATTCCTGCTGAAGCACTGGGTCAAAAAGAAGATATTGTAGAAAGCTCTGAGAAGCATCCTGTTTCTGAAGATCCTCAAGCTTCCTCCCTTGACAGGCAGACTCTAGAAGACCTGAAAAGATCTGATATGTTGATGAAGGAAAGAATGGATAAACAGGACAACAAAATTGCTGCAATATCAAGCATGGTAACCCAGCAACAGGAAACAAACACCCAGATGAAGAGCATGTTGGAGGCTTTGTTCACACGTCTTCCTCCTCCCTCTTAGAATTTTCTTGTTTATATAACTTGTTTATCTGTAATATTTTTACATTGTTTTGAACTTATCATTGCTTCTGTTTTTAATATAAATGCATTTTTTTCTCTAATCTTATATTCTTTTTTATAACTGACAAAAAGGGGGAGAAAGAATGATATTTTTCAATAACGGATTACTGAGACATAAGTCTCAAACATTCTGATCTACTTAAATTTCTTTCTTCTGAAAAGCTTGAACAGGTACAAAACTTTGAGGAAAGATACAATAAAGTTCTGATGCTCAAAGACTCATGGAATTAAAGGGAAGTAATCAACTCAGGGGGAGTTTTCTCTTCTTAATTCTATACTTTTTATTCCTTATTTTCAATTGAAAAATCTGGTTTTTGTCATCATCAAAAAGGGGGAGATTGTTAGAACATAGTTTGATTCTACAACCCTTAATTAGAGTTTTGATGATAACAAAATACAAAGAATAAATAAATTGTAAGGTATATATAGAACAAATATGCTTCTTAAAATTATGTTTTGTATATACAGAAGTTCTGATGGAATCAGCATCAGATGATCATATCAGCATCAGAAGATCAGTAATATGTCAGCATCAGAAGATCAGTAACATCTGCTACACGCTGAAGCTACCAGATCATACGCTGAAGCTTGATGACCAGAATCTGCACATAAACATATACACTCTGACTCTGATCAAAGATCTTTACCAAGTCATCATCACTCTGAAGCGTTATCATAAGTTAAAGCAAAGAAGACTCTGAAGCGTTACTAAGTATTCAAGACAGATTAATTGCTAATGGCTCTCTTCAAGACAAGATCTTCTCAAAAAGGAAAGTGCGTTGTTATCATTGAAATGGCTTTATGGACAACGTATCTCTGCCTTGTCTATATAAACAAGTCTGTGTGAGAAAAGACCACGCTAATCATACGCATGCACTCATAATTTGCCAAGCCTTCAAACCACGCTTACTCAAACGCTTTAGCAATTCAGTTTTACTCCAAGCTTAAATTGTGTATTATCACAGTTGTGATATAGTGTTTTATTAGAAAATGTTAAACACATTCTTGTTCAATTCTTTGTAAGAGATTTCCTTGAGATAAACCGGTCTGTGGTTATACTCAAGAAGACTTTAATAGTTGTTAAAGTAGCTGTGTAATCCTTTGAATATAGTGGATTAAGACCTCGTTGGAGAGAGGCGAAAACACCTTGACGGGTGGACTGGAGTAGTTTGAGATCAAACGAACCAGGATAAAAATACAGTGTTGTCTAAGCATTTGATTTAAATTTTACAATTCAACCCCCCTTCTTGTGTTTTTCACATCTTCATTGAGGATATGATGTAACCGCTAAGAACCCTATGTTGAATTGCTTCATAACCTCAGCCTTGATCTTCTCTGACATCTCGGGACGCATGCAACAAACTTTTGGCTTTATTGGAGAACAACCCTCTTTCATCTACGGTGAACCACAATATCAGTATCTAGCCCTAGCATATCTTTGTATGGCCAAGAAAAGATCTCAACATAGTAATGCAACATCTTAATTAACTTGTTCTTGATACTGTCTTCTAGGTTGGCACCTATCTTGACTTCTTTCCTGTCTGCTTCAGTACCCAAGTTTACAACCTCGACCGACTTTTCATGTGTTGTATACCCTTTTCCTCTTGTACTAGCAATCTGGAAAGCTCTCCAGGTATCTCACAATCTTCCTCACCTTCATCCTCGGCTTGGTAGATCGGATTTTCAAAGTCATAAATGGCAATAGCAGAATCGTTATCAACGGGATCCAGAGTGGATGTGGATCTGCAATTTGTTGTGTGGGTGTGTGTAAGAACACATATCTATTTTGAAAGTAATAAAAATAAGAGAAAAGAAAAGAGCACAAAATTTGAATGCAAAACATCCAATGCTTTATTAAATGAAGATATACTTATGAAATTACAACCCTTAACAAGTGGACCATTATGCCCCGGGTAAGACACAAGGTTTAAAGTCATTGTTTAAAAGTTACATAACCAAACTATGTAAGTAATGAAACAGAAAGTAGCTATTACTCCTGACTAAAGGAGATTGAGATAATGTCTTGAGCCTTCCAATTGCTGAGCATGTTGTCGATGGTCGGAAAGATCCAGTTGTCAAAGTCATAGTCATTTTCAACGTCTTATATGGCGTTGACTCCATTATTGTTGATGCGAAATGGTGGTCTTCTGAGCCTCTACAGTGAAACCCAAACCAAATTTTTCATATTTATATGTAACGTCAAGCAGCTAACCCCAAGTAGTACAACCACCTTCTTCTATGACAGCTTTAGCATCCATCAAAGAAGCCATTCTAGGAGGAACCCTTGTAATCATGGGAATAGCAGAAACATCTTCAGTAGCGGTAGGAGGGATAACTTCAAAAGTCTGACAGGGAGTCTCGATGAATTCTCCATCCATCTCAACATATCTGAATGAGTTCAGGTGACTAACCATATATTCTTCTTCACCGCAGATTGTGACAACCTTTCCTCTCACATGATACTTTAGCTTCTGGTGCAGGGTTGAGGTAGTCGCGCCTGCCCCATGGATCCAAGGGCATCCGAGTAAACAAGAATACATTGACCAAATATCCATCACATATAATGTGGATTTGAAGACTCGCGAGCCTACCTTGATCAGAAGATCCACTTCTCTGTGTACCATCCTATTTAAATCGTCAAAGGCTTAGACTATAATATCACTGGGTTTCAGCATAACCCCTTCACAATCAAGCTTGTCGAGAGCACCCTTTGATAAGACATTCAACGAGGAACCCGTATCAACCAAAACATGAGCTAAAATAATGCCCATGCACTCAATAGAGACGTACAGGTCCTTGTTGTAGTTCCTTCCTTTAGGGGTTAGGTGGGCATCAGAAAAACCTATCCCATTGTCAGTGGTTAAGCTAGCAACATAACTTCCAAATTGAGCAGCGGAAATCTCTTGTGGCACGTGAGCGGACTTCAAGAATTTCACTAAAGCATGTGCATGGGATTCAATGTATAGTAATAGGGATATCATGGAGACTTAGATGGGGTATGCCCCATCTGTTCGACAATCGTGTAATCACTCTTGCAGATAATCTTCAACACCTCCTCCATCTCTTTCCTGGAGGTTTCATCAGCGATGACTTCTTTAGGTGCCTCCGTCTGGGCAGGCTCGGTCATGTATTATTTACCCCGAGCCTCAGTAGTTGGCTCAACAACAGTAACTCGAACCGGTGTATATACAGTCTTTGGGATATTTCTGGAGAGAAAACCCTTCCATTTCTAGTAACCTTGTTGGTTCCAGCAATATTGTCAATGTCGAGATCATCAACTTTAGTACCTTCATTCATAATAATCGGTAGTTCTTGCTTAACACCATGGTGGTAGGCTTCGGGTCCATAGTTCCACATGACGGCTTTGTCCGAGGAATACAGAATAGGTCTAGGTGTAGTGATGATTATAGGAGAAACTTTAGGATTGGCAGTGATCCTTACAGGACCCTTGGAAGTGATCCTGATAGGAGTGCTAGAAATTGCAGATACTTCTTTGAGCTTCAAGTCTTGCAACAAATTCTCAACAGACGAAATCTTCTCAATCAGAATTATGTGATTGTCTATTAGACGTTGAATACCTTCTTTCAATTATTTGCAGCCATTGGGTTGGGTTGCGCAGTAGTAACATCTTTCAATACAACCCGAAAATAAACCGGCTTGCAGCAGATTCTTCTTGATAATTAGGATGGGAGTAGTCAACTCACCTACAGCAGAAACATATGAAACATTATCAATAGCACTTATTCCTTTGTCGTGCTTTGGCATAGGTGTTGTAATCACATTAGGGGTCTCGAGAGGATGAAACTCAATTTCTTTATTTTTAATCATGTCTTGAGTTTTATTCTTCAAAGCCCAGCAGCTATTGGTGTCGTGCCCGGGGCTATTAGAATGGTAAGCACATTTCACATTAGGATTATAACGGGGATAGAAGGTGTTGGGATTCTGAGGAGGATCCCTTAATGTTATCAGTTATGCTTTCAGTAAATGTTGTAATACCTGAGACAGTGGCATACTAATCTTAGAGAACTGTCTTCTAGGCATGTTTGTCCTATGCTGATTGCCCTGTTGTTATTGTTGCACAAGCGCGAGATTAGAAAACAATACAGCTTCTACAGATTGACGACGATCATTTCTAGTACGACCCTTCTGGCCATAGAAAGTATTAACTTCTTTATTTCCATTAAATGTCTTCTTTACATCACTCAAAGACGCAACCACTTGAATCTTTCCACTTCGGATACCATTTTCAACCAGTTCCTTTATCAGTATCAACTCAGTAAAACCAGATGACGAACTTCCGATCAGATTATTAAAGAAAGGCACTGTCAAAATGCCCATGAACATATCAACCAGCTCCCTATCAGATAGAGGAGGTTGAACTCTTCCATCCAGATCTCTTCACTTTTGGGTATACTCTTTAAACCCTTCATTCAAGCCCATGGTCATACTTTGTAGTTGCACACGAGTTGGTGCAAGGTCAGCATTATATTGATACTGCTTGTAAAAATCAGCAGCCAAGTCTTCCAAAGTGAAAATGTTGGTTCCCTCCAGCTGGTAGAACCATTCAAGTTGCATCCAAGATATACTCTCTTGAAAGAAATGAACCCATAACTTTCTATCAGCAATATGGGGTTGGATCTTTTGAACATAAGACCTAAGATGAAGCTTTAGACAAGACACACCATCATATTTGGCAAATACGGGGACCTTGAACTTATGAGGGATAACAACCCCTGAGATAAGACCCAGCTCTTTAAAATCCAGTCCAGGCACTTTTTGGATCTCCATAGCATTAAGATAATCTTCCAGCTGCTTGTACATGTCATCAGTAGGAGTGTAATACGGTGGGAGAACTAACTTTTGGTTTTGCGTTTTATCGTAAATATTAGCGATAGAAAGAGTCGCCGCCGAATTTTCTTTTATCCAATAAAGGAAAGGGTGAAAATAATATGAAAGACCTTTTCAGATTTTTCCGAGTAAGGGGGTAGGTTATGAAAAGGGAAGGTATTAACACCCTTTTCATCCGTAGTTATCTACGGGCTCTTAATCGCTAGGTCACTTTGAAAATGCTTTATGTTTATGTGTTTGAAAAATATTTTTGACAAGGCCTAAGTTTGGCACCTTTTTAATGATCCTCGTATCGTTGAGAATGCATACAAAGTGTTTGTTTTAAAAATATTTTAGAAAAAAGTGTATGTGTGAAAAAATGTTTTTGTTTGTAAGCAAGCGACTACGAGCTATCTACCTACTCAAAAAGTCTTTGTTCTTTTCCTATTTTCCCTTATATAGTGTTATCCTACCATTAGTTAGTAGGAAGCCCTATCATTGGATGTTTGAGGGACGGGCGTGGGTCATCGTACAATCATAGAAGGTAACTCGTAGGATGCTTTAGCAATTGTCGTAAGGGACTAAGATCGTTTTACCGGGGTAGCATCGAAGGTTCATCGAGAGACTATGATATTTTTATTTGAAGGGTCTTTGCTAAAGCATCCCATGTTCGGGCGACATGACTATTTATATCCGAGGCAACAAGTGAGGTTCACCCTAGAGGTACGCGTGTGCAAAGTGTGTTGCGTTTCAGTTTTTTTAATCTTGGATTTATGGTTATCTAGTGTTTGCTCTTAATCTTTTCCATACAATCTTATTACTAGCAGTTAAATATATATATATATATATATATATATATATATATATATATATATATATATATATATATATATATATATATATATATATATATATATATATATATATATATATATATATATATATATATATATATATATATATATATATATATATATATATATATATATATATATATACACACATTCATACATAAGTGCGGAAAGTAAAAATGCGGGAAATAAAGTCTACATTATTACAATGCTTCGGGGACGGGTAATTACAAATCATAAAATGGGGATGGGGGGGGGGGGGGGGGGGTAAAGAAATCATAGTTCAAAGCTATTACAGACCATTAGCAGTTACAATATTTATAATAATGCGGAAAATAAATATGCGCGCTGAGATTGAAAAGGAAAAGATGTTAAAAACCCTAAAACATTTGTAAGTGTTTTTAAGAAAATATTTTTGATGTTTTTGTTTAGAAAAATATTTTTAGTGTAAAACCCTAATTCTAAATGATTTACAAATTAGTTAAAAAATAATAAAATCAAAATATGATTAGATTAAATTAAATTTATTTATGAAAAATTAAATTAATTAATCAAAAACCTAAATCTAATTTTTTTTTATGATTTTTGTGATTTTTGTTGATTAAATAAAATCATTTTTTTAAAAGAAGTTAATTATCTTTAAAAAACAAGAAAATGCAATGCGTCTTGTGATACGGTGGGAGACTGACTTGAGGGTTTGCGTTTTATCGCAAATGTTGCAGTTAGCAAGAGTCGCCATTGACTTTTCTTTTATCCAAAAGGAAAGGTGAAAAAGCACAGGAAAGACCTTTGAGATGTTTTCTTCAGTTCGGGGGGTAGATTATGAAAATGGAAGGTATTAGCACCCTTTTCATCCATGGATTTCCATGGGCTCTTAGTTACTTGCTTAGATCACTTGCTTTCGTTTGTTTGAAATTTTGTTTGGTGTGGTTTTGAAAGTATTTTGTTAAAAGAGGCCATTCGTTTAGGCAATCTTTGTAATGATTCTCGTTCGTAAGAATGTATACAAAGATGTTTGTCTTTTTGAAAATGTCTTCAATGATTGTAAAATGTTTTGAAATGTGTGTGTTTGTTTTGAAAATAGCAAGGATAGTTTTTTGAAATGGAGCAAGTAACTAGAAGCTATCTACCTACTCAAATGTCTTTCTTGTGCATTTTCTATTCCTTTGACATTGTTGTCTTACCATTTATTTAGTAAGCAACCCTATCTTTGGATATAAACGGGACGGGCGTGGGTCATCGTATAACCATGATTAGCAATGTTGCAAAGTATCTTAGAATTTTGAGGGACCAAGATCAATTTGTAAGACAACTTTTGAATAGCATCATCGAGGGACTATGATCTTTATGTTTGTTTCATTTTGCCAAGATACTTCGCATGGGTAATATGGCCATTTTTGTATAAGGCAACCAAGTGGAGAAACCCTAAGGATGCTTGTGTGCAAGTGTGTTATTTTGCATGCATATGGTCTTATATTTGAAAGTTATCTATTTCTTGATTTTATCTTGCCATACATCCTATTTACTAGCAATATATGAAAAACAAGTAAAATGCGGAAAATAAAATCTAAGCTATTACATCACTTTATGGGATGGGGGTATAATTTAACAATATGGATGAAATGGAGACTGAAATATTACAACCATATCGAATAATAATGAAAAGAATGTGAAACTAGTGTAAAATAAAAGGAAAATTGCATTTGGACTGCTATGTGTCGACCCATACTGCTATGCATCGACACATGGCTTCTCCTTGCTCCTGTAAAGTGAAAATTTTTCAGTATGAGTCGACCCATAATGGGATGTATCTGTTAGAACATAGTTTGATTCTACAACCCTTGATTAAAGTTTTGATGCTAACAAAATACAAAGAATAATATTATTTCTAAGGTATATACAAAGAACAAATATGCTCCTTAAAATTATGCTTTGTATATGCAGAAGTTCTGATAGAATCAACATCAGAATGGAATCAGCATCAGAAGATCAGCAACCTAAGGTACACGCTGAAACACTGAAGTTTGATGACCAGAATCTGTGCCTAAACAAATACACTCTGACTCTGATCAAAGACATCTTTACCAAGTCATCAACACTCTGAAGCATTATCAGCAGATACAACAAAGAACACTCTGAAGCGTTACTGGTTATTCAAGACAGAATTAAATGCTAATGGCTTTCTTCAGACAAAGATCTTCTACTAAAGGAAAGTGCATTGTTATCATTAAACCTTCTTTATGGACAACGTATCTTTGCTTGCCTATATAAACAGGACTGCTTGTGAAAAGAAGCACCGACGTACGCACTCAATTTTGCTAAGCCATTCAAACTATGCATATTTAAAGCTTAAGCAAAGTCATCTTATTCCAAGCTTATTTTAGTGTAATTATCACAGTTGTGATATATAGTTTTGTAAGAAAACAAAAACACACTTGTTCAATTCATTTGTAAAATAAGTTCCTTGAGATTAACCGGATTGTAGTTGTACTCAAGAAGGCTTTAACAGTTGTTAAAGTAGTTGTTGTAATTCTTTGAGAATAGTGAATTACGACCTCGTTGGAGAGAGGCGAAATCACCTTGATGGGTGGACTGGAGTAGTTTGAGATCAAACGAATCAGGATAAAAATACTGTGTTGTCAAGCTATTTGTTTTAAGTTTTACAATTCAACCCCCCTTCTTGTGTTTTTCACATCTTCAATTGGCATCAGAGCGCCTGGTTCTGAGCTTTAACACTTAACTGTGTCAGTACAAGATCCAGCGTCAGAAAAACACAATGGCAGGACCAAGTCAAAACATCAGCAATGACAATAATGAAGAAAGGGACAGATTCAGTGGCAAACCTCCAGTCTTTGATGGAGAAAACTTTGACTACTGAAAAGACAGAATTGAGAGTTTCTTTCTGGCCCATGATGTAGATCTGTGGGACATGGTGACTGATGGATACACACACCCAATGGATGGATGTGGTCAGAAGATTGACAGGAAAATGATTTCTGATCAGCAAAAGCATGAGTTTAGAAATCATCATAAGGCCAGAACAATTCTTCTCAGCGCCATCTCATATTCAGAATATGAGAAAATATCAAACAGAGAAACTGCTAAGAATATGTTTGATTCTGAGAATGAGGCATGAAGGCAACATTCAAGTCAAAGAAACAAAAGCCCTTGCGCTCATTCAGAAGTATGGGGCATTCAAGATGGAAGACAGTGAATCAATAGAAGCTATGTTTTCAAGATTTCAAATTCTTGTTGCTGGTCTAAAAGTTCTTGACAAAGGATATTCCACTGCTGATCATGTCAAGAAGATCATCAGAAGCTTGCCAAAATAGTGGAGGCCAATGGTCACAACGCTTAAGCTAGCCAAGGATCTCAACAAAATCTCTCTGGAGGAACTTATCAGCTCCCTCAGAAGTCACGAGATAGAGCTAGAAGCACATGAACCTCAAAAGCAAGGTAAGCCATTAGCATTAAAATTTAACAAAAAATTTGAATCTAAAGTTTTGTAGGCTGTGGAAGAAACCTCTGATGGATCCTCATCAGAAGAAGATGAATTGTCTCTTCTCTCCAGAAGGGTGAACCAACTATAGAAGCAGAGGCAAAGGAAGTTCAGGAATCCCAGAAGATCAGAAAATCAGAATGAATCTTCCTCCAGATACAGAAGGTCAGAATCCTCCTCTGGAAACAAAAGATATGAAGGCTCCTCAGGATACAAAAAGCCAAACTACAAAGACATCATCTGCTATGAGTGTAACGAGCAATGGCACTACAAAAGTGATTTCCCAAAGCTTCAGAAGGAGAAGCCCAAAAAGAAGTTTGGAAAAGAAAAGAAGAAAAGTCTCATGGCTACATGGGATGATTCTGATACATCTGAAGCTGACTCAGAATCAGATGATGAAAGAGCAAACATAGCTCTCATGGAAAACGTCTCTGAAGACAGTGAAGCTTTTGGTTTAGATTCAGAATTAGATACAGAAGAGGTATTCCCTGACTTTAATATAAATTTTACTAAGGCTAAATTAGCTGAAAGCCTTAATGAAATTCTGGAAAGGTATCAGCAGATCAGAGTCAAATTCAGAAACCTGAAAAGGAATCTTGCTTTTGACTCTGATAAGACTGAGAGTCTCAAATTGCAGAATTCTGAGTTAAAAGATAAAATTTCAAAATTAGAAAATAACTTAACTCTCAGAAGGAAACAATCCCTGAAACTCCCAGCAATGCTAATGAGATCATCAAAGAGTATGGTCACAACTTTCAGAAGTTTCTAGCTAAAAACATAGACAGAAGCAAAATGGCTTCAATGATCAAGGTAAGGTTCCTACACCAAAAAATTCCATGGATTTAGTTATAAAGCGTAATCCACTTGATTCACACTTTATATATGGGTACACACATGACATAAAATATACAAGTAGTGATTACTCTTTCAAACCAAAATTCAACCAGAGTTTTGGTAAAACTAACAAATCAGGACCCAAGAAAATGTGGGTACCTAAGGATAAAATAATACATGTGGCAGATATCTTTAGCAGCAAAGCAAAGACACCAGTCATGGTACTTGGACTCTGGCTGCTCAAGACACATGACGGGAAGAAGGCATATGTTCCAAAGCCTGGAACTTAAGCCTGGAGGCCACGTAGGTTTTGGAGGCAATCAGAGGGGAAAGATCATTGGTTCTGGAACAGTAGGTAATGGAAATCTTCCCTCTATTAGCAATGTTTTATTAGTTAATGTATTAATGCATAACCTGTTATCCATAAGTCAATTAAGTGATAACGGTTATGATATAATATTCAATCAAAATTCATGCAAAGTTGTTAGTCAGAAAGATGGGACTATCCTATTTAATGGAAAGAGGAAAAACAACATTTATAAAATCAAACTTTCTGAACTGAAAAGTCAGAATGTAAAATGTCTTCTGTCTGTTAACAACGAGCAACGGATCTGGCACAGAAGATTGGGACATGTTAGTATGAGAAGAATATCTCAGATTAACAAACTCAATCTGGTCAGAGGACTTCCTAACTTGAAGTTCAATTCAGATGCTCTGTGTGAAGCATGTCAGAAAGGCAAGTTTGCAAAACCTGCTTTCAAATCCAAAAACGTTGTTTCCACCTCTAAGACATTAGAACTTCTGCACATTGACTTATTTGGTCCAGTAAAAACTTCCTCAGTCAGTGGCAAGAAGTATGGGTTAGTAGTCGTAGATGACTATAGCAGATGGACATGGGTAAAGTTCTTAAGGCACAAGGACGAGTCACACTCTGTGTTTGTTACCTTCTGCAACCAAGTTCAGAATGAAAAGGATCTTAGAATCGTCAAAGTCAAAAGTGATCATGGTAGAGAATTTGAAAATAAAGATTTTGAATTATTCTTTAATGAAAAAGGCATTTTGCATGACTTCTCTTGTCCTAGAACTCCCCAGCAAAATGGAGTTGTAGAACGAAAGAATAGAACATTGCAAGAAATGGCCAGAACCATGATCAACGAGACTAACGTTGCTAAGATTTTTTGGGCAGAAGCAATAAACACAGCATGTTACATTCAGAATAGAATCTCCATAAGACCTAATCTGGAAAAGACTCCATATGAATTATGGAAGAACAGAAAACCCAACATTTCCTATTTTCACCCATTTGGATGTACATGTTTTATTTTGAATACAAAAAATTATTTGAACAAGTTTGTCTCTAAAGCACAAAAGTGTATTATGTTGGGATACTCTGAACGCTCAAGAGGGTACAGATTATACAATACAGAAACACAGATTGTTGAAGAATCAATCAGTGTTCGGTTTGATGATAAGCCTGACTCTCAAAAGTCAAAGCAGAATGAATTTCTTGCAAGTATGGAAGTTGAACTCACAGGTACTAAAGACAACTCAGAGGCTCTCAACAGGACACTCCCTCAACATCAGAAAGAGTCACTACAAGCAACCCAACACCTTCTGTTGATCAAATCCAGAAAAGACCATCCAGAAGCAGAATTGATCACCCAGAAGAAACAATCTTAGGAAGGAAGGAAGATCCAATGAGAACAAGATCTACCTTCAGAAACTTTGAAGAATCCATCATGGGACTTGTCTCTCTTATTGAACCAACAATAATTGATGAAGCACTTCTGGAAAATGACTGGATTCTGGAAATGCAGAAGAAGCTAAATCAGTTCACAAGAAATGACGTATGGGATCTGGTTCCCAAACCAAAAGGACTCAACGTCATAGGCACAAAATGGGTGTTCAGAAACAAACTGAATGAACAAGGTGAAGTCATCAGAAACAAAGTACGGATGGTAGCACAAGGTTATATTCAGCAAGAGGGGATAGACTATACAGAAACCTTTGCTCCAGTCGTCAGGTTAGAGTCTATCAGACTTTTAATTTCATTTGTTGTTAATAAAGGCATCACTCTGTATCAGATGGATGTCAAGAGTGCATTATTAAATGGATATATAGAAGAAGAGGTCTATGTGCACCAACCCCCTGGTTTTGAAAGTTCCAAAAATCCAGAATATGTTTTCAAACTAAAGAAGTCGCTCTATGGTCTGAAACAAGCTCCCAGAGCTTGGTATGAAAGACTAAATAACTTCCTGTTAGAAAAGGAATTCACCAGAGGGAAAGTGGACACAACCCTGTTCAGTAAGACAGTTAAGAATGACATCTTAGTATGTCAAATTTATGTTGATGACATTATATTTGGATCCACTAAACCCTCTCTGGGAAGAGAGTTTGCTAAATGTATGCAGGCAGAATTTGAGATGAGCCTAATGGGGGAACTAAAGTTCTTTCTGGGAATTCAGATTAATCAAACTCTAAAAGGAACCTACATTCATCAGAGCAAATATGTCAGAGAACTTCTGAATAAATTTGATCTCTCAGAATGTAAGCCCTCAAGGATTCCAATGCATCCCACGTGCATTCTAGAAAAAGAAGAGGTAAGTAACAAGGTAGAATAGAAGGTCTACAGAGAAAATCAAGTGATTACAGCTTAGTAGGATATTGTGATGCTGATTTTGCTGGAGACAGAGTAGAACGTAAAAGCACTTCTGGAAGCTGCCAGTTTCTGGGAGAAAATCTGATCTCATGGTCCAGAAAAAGACAATCCACAATAGCTCTATCAACAGCAGAAGCTGAATACATAGCAGCAGCTGGATGTAGCACGCAAATGCTCTGGATGAAAAGTCAACTTGAGGACTTTAATATATTTGAGAGTAACAACCATATCCTCTGTGACAACACTTCTGCTATTTGTCTCAGTAAAAATCCTATTTTGCATTCTAGGGATAAGCATATAGAAATAAAACATCATTTTATTAGGGACTATATTCAGAAGGGATTCTCAATTTAAAATTTATTAACACAGACCATCAATGAGCTGATGTCTTTACAAAACCTCTTTCTGAAGATAGTTTTAACTTCATTCTGAAACATCTCAGCATGAAGCTTTTCCCAGAATAAAATAGTTTTATTTCCATATCTTAACCTTCAGAATTTTGGTTATTTTCTGTGAACTACTGATCAATCTGCCTTCAGATCTTTAGAAGTACAGATTGTGTCAGAATCTATCCATGAAGATCTGAGCGCTTCATTTCAAGGATAGAAATGTGTTGTTCACTCAAGCAAACAGTTGTCATCCATTCATCAGCTACTTTCTGAGGCTAAACACGCGTTCACTTTTCTGAAAGGTCAAAAGCGTTGATTGGATGCATTGGGACACATGTCATGGGTAACCGTTCCAATATCTCTCTGAATCCCCCAAAATCAGTTGTCATTAATGCTCATAATCATTATAATTTATTTCTCTCTCTTGCCGTTTACGTTTTCAAAATCTTTTTCAAAATCTATTTAAACACATTTCTCATTCTTTACACTCTTTCACTTTCACTTTCTCTACAATCTAATTGATTTCAGCTTTCATCCTTTTCAAAACCCTTTCAATTTCTTCTCAAAACTTTCTGTGTGAACATGGCTTCCTCAAGCAACCCAACTTCCAGTACTCAGAGAACAGATTCCTCAGAACAATATGAAGAACCTTTCAGAACTCTCCTCACGCCCATCAAAAATCTAGAAGTACTCTCAGAATTGATTGTGGACTTTAATAGTCTTCAAGAGAACGGGTTCAATCTCTCTGAAGAGGTAAAGGCTCAAGGATGGAACAGGTATTTTGACCATCTGGTAGGTCCAACGTTCCCAATCCTTGTGAAGGAATTTTGGATTCATGCTTCATCTTCCAACCATCAAGTTACTTTGTATATAATGGGGAAGAAGATAGTCATAACTGAAGACCTTATTGCAAGATTAATAGGTTGCAGTGGTGGTGGCGTAAGATGCATAGACATGGCTGAAAGATGTGCTGATGTCGCCCTAATTTCTAGAGAAATCTTCACTCTGGGTCTTCCCTCCAGCAAGATAAGAGATCTAAAAGACCATCACAGAATATGGGCTAAGATTATTCTGGGATGCATAAACCACAGGAAGCCAACCAGCTCTCCTGACTACATCAATATTGATCAGCAGTTTCTGATTTACTTCATCTCCCAGAAGATTAAGGTGAATCTGGCTCATCTGCTGTTCAACCATCTAAGGACTAGTGTTAAGGAAACCAGAGAAGAGGAGCGCATAAAAAGGGACTGGATACCCCTAGGAAGGCTCATATCAGATATTCTAACAGAGAATAAGCTGATAGATCATCTAACAGAAGCTCAGGAAATCAGCACTTTAGAAGCAACTGTTGGCAAACAGTTGAATGCAAAGAATCTGAAGAAGATGAAGATCATTGAGAACATCAAGAAGGAACCCAGTGTCACTTCTTTTGCAACCATCTCCAACAGAAGAATCCCTCTGGATAACTTTCCCATGTTCTCAGAAATTAATTCCAAACCTGAGATAATAGTCAGATATCTGGATGCATGCAAGGCATATGGTACATCACCAGATTTAAACATTCAGGATCTGCAGCAGAAGGCTCCAGAAGTTGTGCTGAAGAAAAACAAGAAAAGAAAGGTTGCAGCAAAAGGATCATCCCAGTGGACTCCCAAAGCAGCTAAAAAGAGAGGTAATCCTTCTTCTGTAACTGTTTTAGATTCAGTATCTGTATCAACATCTGTACCAATCCCCACTCAATCAGAAAACCCTACTCCACAAACACTAGATGACTTTGACATTGAATTTGACCCCTCAGAAACTTTAACTCTTAGAGGATCTCACTCCCTACCTATAAATCCAAATAATGAAGTAACTCAACAAGAACTTGCAAAAGTTCTATCAGATATTGAAACTTTTGACCAACATATATTTGCTCCCATACCAGTAAATCTAAACTCTGAAACCATTTCAGAACCACCTCAACCAGAAATTCCACTCTCTCCTCTACTAGAAACCCATCCATCTTCTCCACAACCTGAACCATTACAACCAGAAGTGCAAACTTCTAAGGTCCAACCCCCTGAATCCTGCGAACCCGAACTTCATCACCATCAATCCAACCAAACTATTGATTTTGATCCCATTCCCATTCCTGAAATCACTGAACCTCTGAACATCAGTATACCCCTGACCATCCTGGATATTCCCCAAATTCCCTCTTCACTAGAATCAACTCCACCAAACACCCCAACAAGTCTAATAATCATTCCAGACTCTCCCACTTCCTCACCAAAGATCAATCCAAATGACAATGCCAAAACTATCATTGATCTAACTGTCTTTGAACGCCTGGCTTCCATAACCAACAAAACAGCCATTCCAAAACCAAAACCATCTGAACCTACACCAGATGTTGGTACCAGTTTATTGATATTTGAAACAGAAATGCAGAAGTGGATAACTTCACTGAAGCAAGCTAGTCTTGAGCTGATTGATCCTGCTGCATCAGATTATCTTTGGACAAGTTTCAGAAAAATGGGTATGTTCTGAAACTCATAAAATGAAAGAACAGAGATACAAAAAAGTTCAATAGAACTTCAGTAACCTGCTAAAAGTTTTTGAAGATCAAGTTCTGAGCCAGCTACTAAAGGGAGAAGTTCTCCCTCTGGACAATGCTCCCTGTTCTGAACATCGTCCAGCAGATAAAGTTCAACCAGAGTCAGAAGATCTCAATCTGACTGATACTCCAGAGCAGATGATTCCTGCTGAAGAACTGGGTCAAAAAAAGGATATTGCATAATGCTCTGAGAAGCATTTAGTTGCTGAAGATCCTCAAGCTTCCTCCTATGAAAGGCAGACTTTAGAAGACCTGAAGAGATCTGATATTTTGATGCAGGAAAGAATGGATAAACAGGATGACAAAAATCAGAAATCAAGAGCATGTTAACCAAGCAAGAGGAAACCAACATCCAGATCAAGGGCTTGTTGGAAGCTTTGTTCACGCGTCTTCCTCCTCCCTCTTAGATTTTCCTCTGTTTAAAATTTTTGTTTTTCTGTAATATTCTCTACATAGCTCTGAACTTATCATTGATTCTGTTTTTAATATCAACTAATTTTGGCTCTGATTATTTGTTCTTTTTTATAACTGACAAAAAGGGGGAGAAAGAAAAAGATATTTTCAATAACGGATTACTGAGACATAAGTCTCAAACATTCTAATCTACTTAAATTCTCTCTTCTAAAAAGCTTGAACGGGTACAAAACTCTGCTGAAAGATACAGTAAGATTCTGATGCTCAAAGACTCATGGAATTAAAAGGAAGTAATCAACTCGGGGGTTTTTCTACTTAACTCTATACCTTTTGTTATTTATTCTTTATTGAAAAATCTGGTTTTAGTCATCATCAAAAAGGGGGAGATTGTTAGAACATAGTTTGATTCTACGATCCTTGATTAAAGTTTTGATGATAACAAAATACAAAGAATAATATCATTTCTAAGGTATATACAAAGAACAAATATTCTCCTTAAAATTATGATTTGTATATGAAGAAGTTCTGATAGAATCAGCATCAGAATGGAATCAGCATCAGAAGATCAGCAACCTATGGTACACGCTGAAACACTGAAGTTTGATGACCAGAATCTGCGCCTAAACAAATACACTCTGACTCTGATCAAAGACATTTTTACCAAGTCATCAACACTCTGAAGCGTTATCAGCAGATACAGCAAAGAAGACTCTGAAGCGTTACTGGTTATTCAAGACAGAATTAAATGCTAACGGCTTTCTTCAGACAAAGATCTTCTACTAAAGGAAAGTGCATTATTATCATTAAACCTGCTTTATGGATAACGTATCTTTGCTTGCCTATATAAACAGGACTGCTTGTGAAAATAAGAACGGAAGTACGCACTCAATTTTGCTAAGCCATGCAAACCATGCACGTTCAAAGCTTAAGCAAAGTCATCTTATTCCAAGCTTATTTTAGTGTAATTATCACATTTGTGATATACAGTTTTGTAAGAAAACAAAAACACACTTGTTCAATTCATTTGTAAAAGAAGTTCCTTGAGATGTGGTTGTACTCAAGAAGACTTTAACAGTTGTTAAAGTAGTTGTTGTAATTCTTTGAGAATAGTGAATTAAGACCTCGTTGGAGAGAGGCGAAATCACCTTGACAGGTGGACTGGAGTAGTTTGAGATCAAATGAACCAGGAAAAAAATATTGTGTTGTCAAGCTATTTATTTTAAGTTTTACAATTCAACCCCCCTTCTTGTGTTTTTCACATCTTCAGTATCGACTCATACGCCTTTTGCATCAACGCAAAACACGTATGTATCGACTCATAGGCCTTTCCAACTTCTGTTTAGTGACCTGAACTCAATATGGGTCGATGCATGAGGGTCATGTGTCGACTCATACCCTGTATTTTCACTAAGATGGGTCGACACATGTGGATATGTGTCGATACATACTGCATTTTTCTGCCTTAAACACCATTCTTTGCATACATCAGTTAGTTTTTAACATATAAATGAATAATATGAACAACAAATAAATGACTAACTTCAAAAATAGTGATTGGTACATCCTATAAATAGAAAAGTTGATGTATGGAAAAGGCAAGGTAAAGATGACTTACCTTAAAACTGCACTTTAGGTTTTGAATCCAAATACCCTTCAAGATGTTGTATGAACCTTAAGGAAGCTCCAACAGGCTACTAGACTTTCCTTTTTTGTTGAAGGTTACTTGAACGACCTCTGTGTGGTATGAAATGTTTGGATGGTTTTTAGATGGAATATGCAAAGTGTGAGAGGTTTAAAGGTTTAGACTTCAAAACTCAAGAGTGGAGGTTTTATGGACTACTATGGCTTTTTGTGGATAGGAGATTTTAAGGGTTTATCAATACAACTACTGGCTATTCACTCTATTTTTTTCTAACTCTTTTCCAACCTGTTTTTCCAACCTCTTTCTCTTGCAACTGGCCTCTCTATTTATAGAGAAGGTTTGAGATTTGAAACTCGGATTTTTAATCACATATTATGGCAAGGTTAGATTGTACAAGAAGCAAGCTTGAAGATTGTAGTTCCAATGCTTTGTACTTTGTTGCATAAAGTTATTAGACACTTTAAGCATGCCTTTCTGATTTTTGTATGTTGAGTGTGATTAGAACAACAAGTTAGAGGCTCAAGAAATTGACTTTATGATTAAAGTGAACTTTGCAAGAATGGCAATGGTGCCTTTGTGCCAAAAATAGAAAGATCACTTGAATAATGCTTAAACCTAATGGACCATAGCTCAAAAGTTTGTGTAAGCATTAAATTATGGTAAGAGTTGCAAGTCACAAGGCCTGCAAATTGGAGATTATGCAGCATGGGTTAAGATTCTTGTTCCTTGTTCATCACAAATCTGCCTTGTAAATCAAGAATGAATGTCCAACTTCAGATCCTTGTATCTCCTAACTCAAATAAGATAAATTTATGCTCTTGGATGTTTTGGAAAGCTTGAAACACCCTCTATAACTTTCATGTTGGCCACTTTTGTTAAATTAAACTGGAACTTGATGAAAAATGGGTAACAAGTTGGGATAAAAACCTGACCAAAACTGCTGAAAATTTCTCTAAGTGTTTAAATGAAAATGTCATGACTTCATGAATTTATAACCTGAAATCCAAGCCTGTTTAGGAGAAGTTGTGTAAAGAAATGTTGTAGATATCATGGAGATCTACAACTTTCATGTTGGAAGCTTCTCTTGAATCATCTTGCATTAAGGTGAAAAGATGGCATGAATAAATGAGATTATCATGTATAAAAACACTTAGAAAAATTTCTAAGTCTTGAAGGGTTTGAACTTTCACATTGACTTTTGACTTTCTTGATTTCCTTGATGATCAAGTTTCATATTTTTGAACGTCTTGATGAAATTTGATCCTTGGAATGTAATGTTGACCAAAAACTCAAAGTTTGACTTTCTAGTATGTAATTGACCATTTTGCCCTTTTGCCAATTCCAAGCCTAAATTGATGTATCAGTACTGCAAACTTTATGTCATAGAAGATCTTGTGAGAAAATCTTTGAGAAATGAGAGGGTAAATTTTGGGGTACAACAGCTGCCCCTGTTCAATCTTCTTAAACCTGAAGAGTTAGATTGGTGAGTTTTGCCATTCGTGACTCGAAGGTGAGAGAATGATTGGACACTAGAGTGCTTAGAGATTTGCAATCGACAATGTGTAGTTGAGGGATTGGGCTTAAAGATGCCATTTGGAGAAGTGATAGAATCTTGTTAGGGATGGGCTTGTAGATGCCATCCAATAGTGTTCGAGTGTCAGAATGGCGTCCGTGTCTGGAGCGTATCTGAACTGTATCTGAAGTCTGAATCTGAATGAGTAACAGGATGGCATCCGTATCTGGAGCGTATCTGAACTGTATTAAAAGGTTGAATCTGAATGAGTAACAGAATGGCATCTATATCTGGTGTGTATCTGAACTATATCAATAGGTTGAATTTGAATGAGTAATAAAATGACATCCGTATCTGGTGTGTATCTAAACTGTATCTGAACTTGAAATCTGAATGAGTATCAGAATGGCATCCGTATCTAGAGTGTATCTGAACTTGAAATCTGAATGAGTATCAGAATGGCATCCGTATCTGGAGCGTATCTGAACTTGAAATCTGAATGAGTATCAGAATGGCATCCGTATCTGGAGCGTATCTAAATTGTATCTGATAGTTGAATCTGAATGAGTAATAGAATGGCATCCGTGTCTGGAGCGTATCTGAACTATACCTGAACTTGAAATCTGAATGAGTATCAGAATGGCATCTGTGTCTAGAGCGTATTTGAACTGTATCTGATAGTTGAATCTGAATGAGTAAGAGAATGGCATTCGTGTGTGGAGCATATCTGAACTGTATCTGATAGTTGAATCTGAATGAGTAACAGAATGGCATCCGTATCTGGAGCGTATCTGAACTGTATCATGACTGCACATTGTTAACAGTAGCGGTTAATCTTATCCTAAAAAGGGTAAAACGTTAGCCGGGACACAAAATTATGTTGCATAAAATGTATGATGCAATATATGTGTTTTATCAATGTTTATGATATATGGATGTAATGTATGCACATGTAAGCTGATTTGTTGTATTTCCGTATGATTGAGGAAAATAAATCCTTGACTGCCGCTAAGGATAATGTGGATTCTTCTTGTCTTGAAATTAAAGTATTGACAAAATCCTAATGTGAGAGCAGTGCCATATACTGCTTGAGGAATCTTCTTGGGGAATCCATAGAATTTCGATGACTTCTACTGAGGATTAATAATGGGAGTCTTTGTTCCGTTGGAAAGTATCGGAAGTCAGCTGTTATCCGATTGGATTTCAGGCTTTAAAACAACTTGCTGGGGAATTTGGAGAAACTGGACGGTTTCCACCGGGGATTTTGAAGTTTTAGTTCTGTTGGGGATCTAAATGACGTACCGTGGGGATTTCTCATGGAATAGCCTAAAGACATTTTCCTATTCTTTCAATATGTTAGTAATTGTCTTTTTTTTTTATTTTGTTTATTTGTAAACAGTAATTATGTTTAAATGCATATGTTCATTAATGAATCATTGGACGTTTTTGCAAATAAAACACAAGTGTAAAGAAAAAAGGCAAATAGTTTTCTGTACTTTAAAGAGATACCTTTGTATTTGCTTTGAATAGGTATTTTGTATAAAGGAGACAGACATCCTAGTAAGAGGATGGTGCCATAACAATAAGAAAATTTTATACAAATAAAGATAGCTATGTGTGATATAGTCTCCGTATAGCCTCCATATCTCTGAATATCTTGTCTATTTGTTGTTTCGTCTGAAGATGATTAAATTGATTAGAAACTCTGAGTTTGTCAGTGGAAGTCAAGAGGTTGTCCACAAAGTGATCCAACGGGACATAGTCGTACGCTTTAATTTCCTAACTTTTTCCCGGACCGCCCTTTCGGGTTTTCAGTCCACCGGGAAACCCTTTTTTGCCCAAGTCGCCCTTTCGGGTTTTCAACTTGCCGGATGTACAGATTTTTTTATATTTTATCCCTAATTTTTTCCCAAACCTTTTGGTTTGCCGGGATTCCCTTTTTTTCCTAGGTGTGTCAACCTAGCGGGTCTCTTATGCGTAGTATCTTTTGATTATGTCCGTGTTCGCAGGGTATGGCAGGTCGTCACCATCCATGGTGGTTAAGATCATTGCCCCACCGGAGAAGATGTTCTTGATTACAAATGGTCCTTCATAGGTAGGAGTCCATTTTCCACTGGGATCACTTTGTGGTAAAATAATGCGTTTGATCACTAGATCTCCAACTTGATATACTTGGCGTCTGACCTTCTTGTTGAAAACCTTGATCATCCGTTTTTGATACATCTGACCATGGCAAACAGCAGTAAGTCTCTTTTCATCAATTAAGTTTAGTTGATCAAGTCGAGTCTAGATCCAATAGTACTTATTCAAACCTGCATCCCTCATAATTCTCAAAGAGGGGATCTGAACCTCAATAGGCAAGATATCCTTCATGCCATAAACCAAAGAATAAGGTGTTTCCCCAGTCGACGTGCAAGCCGTGGTACGATACCCGTGGAGAGCAAATGGTAGCATCTCATGCCAGTCCTTGTAGGTGACTGTCGTTTTCTGTATGATCTTTTTAATGTTTTTATTTGCAGCTTCAACGGCACCATTCATCTTTGGCCGATAGGGGGGTGAATTATGATGTTGAATCCTGAACTGATCGCACAAGGCGGTGATCATAGTATTGTTAAGGTTTGTACCATTATCAGTGATGATCCTTTCTGGGATACCGTACCGACAAATGAGATTCTGCTTGATGAAGCGGGCAACGATATTCTTAGTAATGGATGCGAAGGAAGCTGCTTTGACCCATTTTGTAAAATAGTCAATGGCCACCAGGATGAAACGGTGTCCATTGGAGGTTGTTGGCTTTATCTCCCCAATCATATTGATTCCCCACATAGCAAAGGGCCAAGGAGTCGTCAAGACATTTAGAGGAACCGGAGGTACATGGACTTTGTCAGCATAAATTTGACACTTATGACAGGTCCGGGAGTGTTGATAGCAATCTGCTTCTATAGTAGACCAATAATAGCCTACCCGTAGGATTTTCTTCGCCATCGTATGCCCACTGGAGTGAGTGCCAAAAGTACCTTCATGCAATTCATCCATGATCTTTTCCGCTTCAATTTTATCCATACAACGGAGCAGAATAGAGTCATGATTGCGTTTGTACAGGATGCCATTACTCAGGAAGAACTTAGAAGAGAATCTCCTTAAGAACTTTTTGTCATTGATTGAACTCCTTCTGGATATTCCTGAGCCTCGAGATACCTCTTGACTTTGTGAAACCAAGGCTGGTCCACTACTTCTTCAGTATTAATCTCGTGACAGTGTGTTGGTTCGTCCATTCGTTCAATGGTGATCTGGGGAGCCTCGTTATCCCAATTAAGTTTAAACATAGATGACATAATGGCTAGAGCATCTGCTAGCTGATTTTCTTCTCGTGGGAAGTGCTCGAAGGTAATCTGCTCAAAATGTGGTAGCAATGTGAAAACATGTTCTTTGTAGGGGATAAGGTTTGGGTGTTCAGTGTCCCACTCTCCTTTGATTTGAATGATGACCAAAGCTGAATCTCCAAACACATCTAAAGATTTGATTCCCAGGTCTATGGAAGCCTTGAGACCAAAGATGCATGCTTCGTATTCTGCCATGTTGTTCGTACAATTGAAGCAAAGTATGGAAGTAAATGGAGTATGACACCCTTCCGGAGATATGAGTACAGCGCCGATACCATTACCAAGTGCATTGGATGCCCTATCAAAGAACAGGGTCCATCGGGATCCTTGTTCAGGTCCGTCATATGGTCTGATTTCTTCACAGTTGTCTAATGTCATGATGTCTTCATCCGGGAATTCAAACTTCATGGACTGATACTCTTCTACAACTTGATGAGCAAGATGATCAGCTAGCACAATGCCCTTTATAGCTTTCTGGGTAGTGTATTTTATGTCATATTCTGTTAGGATCATCTGCCATCTAGCTATCCTCCCAGATAGAGCAGGCTTTTCGAAGATGTACTTTATCGCATCCATCCTAGACATCAACAAAGTGGTATGAGTCAACATATATTATCTTAGCCGGCGAGCAGCCCATGCCAGAGCGCAGCAAGTTTTCTCGAGCAGTGAATATCTGGTTTCACAGTCGGTAAACGTTTTGCTCAGGTAGTAAATAGCGTGCTCTTTTCGGCCAGACTCGTCATGCTGCCCCAATACACACCCCATTGTGTTCTCTAAAACGGTCAGATACATGATCAATGGTCTTCCCTCGACTGGTGGCATCAAAACAGGAGGCTCTTGTAAGTACACTTTGATCTTGTCAAAGGCAATCTAACAATCATCATTCCATCTGACTACTTGATCTTTCTTCAACAGTTTGAAGATTGGCTCACAAGTAGCTGTCAGGTGAGAAATGAATCTGGCAATATAGTTCAGGCGTCCCAAGAATCCTCTGACTTCCTTCTCAGTACGAGGAGCAGGCATTTCTTGTATCGCTTTAACCTGGGCAGGATCAACCTCGATGCCTTTGTTGCTGACAACAAAACCTAAGAGTTTACCGGACCGGACTCCGAATGTGCACTTGTTTGGATTCAACCTTAGTTTGTACTCCTTCAATCTCTAAAACAACTTCTGCAAATGATCAAGGTTCTCCTCTTTAGTTTGTGATCGGGCTATCATGTCATTTACCTAGACCTCTATCTCATGATGTATCATATCATGAAACAAAGCTACCATAGCACGTTGATAGGTTGCCCCAACATTCTTCAGTACGAATTGCATGAATTTGTAGCAGAACGTCCCCCACTGTGTGACAAATGTAGTTTTCTCCATTTCCTCAGGTGCCATTTTGATTTGGTTATAACCTGAGAATCCGTACATGAAGGAAAACACTTTCTGCTGGGCCGTATTGTCAACTAGGATGTCGATGTGGGGAAGTGGAAAATCATCTTTAGGAATGGCCCTGTTTAAATCTCTATAATCCATGCACATTCGTACTTTGTCGTCCTTTTTAGGCACGAGAACAATGTTGGCAACCCATTGAGGATAGGAAGTAACCGCTAAGAATCCAGCATTGAATTGTTTCATGACTTCAACTTTGATTTTCTCTGACATGTCAGGTCTAATGCGGCGCACTTTTTGTTTCACTGGTGGACAGTCTTCTCTTGTGGGCAGACGATGTACCACGATGTTTGTATCAAGCTCTGGCATATCTTCGTATGACCAGGAAAAGATCTCAACATAATCATGCAACAACTGAATCAAACGCTCCTTGACACTCGACTCTAGATTGGTACCTACCTTGATTTCCTTTTTATCTTTCTCGGTACCCAAGTTGATTGTATCCAACGGTTCCTCATGAGGCTGAATAGCTCTTTCCTTTTGTTGTAGTAGTCTGGCCAATTCCCCTGGTACTTCACAATCTTCCTCATCTTCATATTCGACTTGGTAGATTAGATCTTCAAAGTCACTAAAGGCCATAGAAGTATCATTACCCATGGGATCCGGAATGGAGGGGTACCTGCATTTGTGAGTGTGGGTGTGTGTAAGGGTATAGCCATCTTTAAACAATAAAATGTAAAAGAAAGACAATGAGCACAAAAGGTTTGTATATGAAAAAACGTCCATGATTCATTGAATGTCATATGAAGATGAAATAAAAACCTTTACAAATGGACCATTGTGCCTCGGGTAAGACACAAGGTTTTTAAGGTGCAAATTGTTTGTGAATATTACAAGTCCAACAGAAATGTAAAAGATAAATTAGTGAGAGATGAAAGTTATTGGGACAAAGTCTCTGGCTTCCCAATTGCGAAGTCCTCCATTGACAGTAGGAAATATCCAATCTTCCAAGTTGCAATCCTCTTCACCATCTTCCACTGTATTGACCTCTCGGTTACTAATCTTCAAAGATGGCCCTCCAGCACGGGCACGATGCACAGCCTTCTGAGCAGTTGAAGTAAACCCCAAGCCAAACTTGTCTGATTTATACGGGATGTCCGGAAGCTGCCCCCAGATGGTGCATCCACCCTCTTCTATTATTGCCTTGGCGTCCTTTAGAGATGACATCTGAAGCGGAAGTCTTGTGATTTTGGGAATCAGGGATACCGCCTTGGTTAATGCTATTTATTAAGAGACCTCTTAGAAATGTTAAAAAGGAGTTTCAATGAACTCGCCATCCAACTCCACATATCGGAAAGAATTTAGATGACTAATCATGTACACCTCCTCTCTGTGGACAGTGATAATCTTTCCATGGACCGGGTACTTCAGCATTTGGTGTAGTGTAGAGGTGACAGCACCAACATTATGGATCCAGAGCCGTTCTAACAGACAGGAGTAAGAGGGGCGGATGTCCATTACATAGAAGGTTGAGTTGAAAGTCTGAGTTCCCACCTTTATGGGGATATCCACCTCTCCGTGGACCATCCTCTTTGAGCCATCAAATGCTCTCACAACTATGTTACTGGATTTCAATGTCAGCCCTTCACAATCCAATTTTTCAAGAGCTTTCTTTGGTAAGACGTTCAAAGATGAGCCCGTGTCCACCAAGACATGGGCCAGAGTTGTTCCTCTACACTCCACGGAGACATGCAAAGCCTCGTTGTGCTTTCTCCCTTTTGGTGTCAAATCAGCATCAGAGAAGCCTAGGTTGTTATCAGTTGTCAAACTGGCCACACAATCTTGGAATTGGTCAGCAGACGTCTCTTGTGGCACATGAGTTGTCTTCAGAAACTTCACCAGAGCTTTCGCATGTGCCTCAGAACACAACAACAATGCTAGCATGGAAATCTTGGAGGGAGTTTACCCCAACTGTTCAACCACGTCATATTCACTCTTCTTTATTATCCTCAGGATCTCTTCCATTTCCTTCTTGGATGTTTCGGGGATAGCTAGTGGTTGAGCCTTCGTCTAGACAGGCTCCTCTTGAATGCTTTTTCCTATATTTTCAGTAGTAGAAGTGTTAGTGGGGATAACAGCAGGGATCTGTCGTCTTTATCGGTAGGTGCACTTGCAGGTATGATTATTGGTACAGAGGTAATCTTCGGAACGGCCACGGGTCCAAAAACTACCTTTGGAGGGGCAATTTCTGGAGAGAAGATTCTACCGCTGTAGGTAATCTTACTGGTTCCGGCAATATTGATAATGTCGGAATCCTCTTCTTCGGAGCTCACTTCTTCAGCGGCCAACCTATCTTGTTTGATACCATGGTAGTAGATTTCTCCACCGTAATTCCACGGTACTGTTTTATCTGATTCATATGGGACCGGCCCGGGCATTGTAATTATGAGAGGAGTAGTCTTTAGAACTGATGTAATCCTAACGGGTCTTTTGGGGACCCTAGAAGGATTGGCGAAGATGGTTATGATTGAAACGTATTCAATAGGAATGGGTGAAACAGGAGCACTTTCAAACAGAATCTCTTGGTTGTCTATCAAGCGTTGAATGCCTGTCTTCAACAGAGGGCAAACAGTTTGTGAGGATAAGCAAAGATGGTAGTCTTCATTACATCCTGGGAATACACCAGCTTTCAAAAAGTTTATCTTAATGATCGGGAGCGGAGTCAAAAGTTCATCTACTGTAGCAACAAACAAATCTTCTTTGATAGCATTGGCTTTGTGACCATGCCTAGGCATAGGAGCGGAGATGATGTTTGGTTTCTCGGGCGCCTCAAACTCAATCTCTTTTGCATTTATAAGGTCTTGAATTTTGTTTTTCAAAGCCCAACTGTTGTTAGTGCTGTGACCCGGGCTTTCGGAATGATATGCACATCTGGCATTTGGATGATAATGAGGGGACGCCGTGTTGGGATTCTTTGGAGATTCTTTTAAAGTTGCTAGATTAGATTTCAGCAGATGTGGTAAAATTTGGGCTAGAGTCATATTAATTCTGGTGAATTTCCGGACTGGCCTTTCCACCCTTGGTTGATTACTCCTTGGTTGATCAAATGCAAGCTTTGGGATCATAATGGCCCCTACCATTGGTCGGTGTTCAGCTCCTCCTTGGTTCCTTTGTGGATAAACAGCAGATACCTCCTTCTTCCCAGTGAAAGGATTTCTCCCAACTGTAGAGGTAGACGAATCCTTCTGAATCTTTCCACTTTTTATGCCAGCTTCCACCCTTTCTCCGGTTAATATTAACTCGGTAAATCCAGCAGATGAACTTCTAATCAAATGGTTGAAGAAAGGGCCAGGTAGAGTGCCTAAGAACATATCCACCAACTCCCTTTCAGACAGAGCGGGTTGCACTCTTCCAGCTAGATCTCTCCATTTCTGCGTGTAATCTTTGAAACCCTCATTTGAAACCATAGCCATACTCTGAAGTTGAGTACGGGTAGGCGCCAAATCTGCATTATACTGGTATTGTTTATAGAAAGTTGCGGCAAGGTCTTCCCAGTTGTGGACATCGGTCCTTTCCAATTGGTAAAACTAATCGAGTTGTGTTCCAGATAGGCTATCTTGGAAAAAATGGACCCACAAGTCTTTATCGGCGGAGTGCGGCTGAATCTTTCTCAGATATGATCGGAGGTGCATTTTAGGACATGACACCCCATCATATTTTGCAAACAACGGCACTTTGAACATTGGTGGGATCACAATTCTCGACACTAGCCCCAAATCTTCAAAGTCTAGACCCGGTACCCTTTGTATTTCCATAGCGCTCAAACGCTCCTCAAGATGTCTGTACTTATCATCAGTCGGAGGGTATTGTTCCTCAGAGTAGTCTTCCTCTTCCTCCTTCTCTTTAGATTCTGACAGACGGCTGTTTCTTTTCCTTTCCCTTCTCCCTCATCAGATGTTGCTGGAAAATTCAAGGTTCTTCCAGCCTGTCCTTGAAACCTTCTCCCCATGATTACAACACCAGTTGGTTTCTTCTCTTTCTTCTTCTTCTCTTTTGTCAACAAAGTCTTCAGCTCCTCTTGCCCTTTGGCCAGGGTTGTGAGTAACTGTTGAAACTGCATGTTTTGAGCTTTAAGATCTTTGACCGTTTGTTCGAGATCTATCTTACTGAAATAAACAGTAGAGAGATGAGGAAACTTGTTGCAAAGACCTGTTTATGTTATGATGAATGATATGTGCATATGTAATGTTTTCAAGGATTTTAAAAGATTCAAGTTCGTTTTAAAC
Organism: Vicia faba; assembly: GCA_948472305.1. Taxonomy (NCBI): domain Eukaryota; kingdom Viridiplantae; phylum Streptophyta; class Magnoliopsida; order Fabales; family Fabaceae; genus Vicia; species Vicia faba. Next base: position 237,086,858 of record OX451739.1, on the reverse strand, counting down.
AAAAGAGAAACACACGTTATATTAATAAGATAGAGTTTAAGTACATCAATGCCCCTTGGGAAAAATAATACAAAGCTCTAAGATAAAAAAAGTAGTGTGCATCCTCTTTGGTGCTATGTAGGCATTTAGGGTCTGCTCCTCAAGAAGTAGCCTAGTGAGTTCCAAAACCTTCTTCTCGCTTGTGTAGAATTGGGCTTCGAAATTATCTCGCTCTCCTTTGAGTTGTATCCAATCCCTTTGTAGATCTTCAAGAGATGTGGGCATGTCAGGATGTAGGATAGTGTATGGAACTTCTCCTTCCTTAACAGGCTCAATAATCACTGGGAGAATGGAAGGATAAGGCATCATAAGACTTTGAGCGCGAGTTCGTACCCACTTGAGGTAAGGCTCAAGAGGGATGGAATTCGTATGTCCCAAAGTCTTGCTATCCACCTTGTTTAGCATCCTCCAAGCTCGGATGAATCTCTGGTGAAGACCTTGATCGTCGTTGTCATAGTCGAATACCAAGCCTTGAATCAGCATATCATGTGGGCTATCCCTTCGGGCATAACCAAATTGTCTTAGAGCCAAGCATGGGTTGTAGGTGATGCATCCCCTAATGCCAAGTAGAGGGACATTAGAGAATTATCCATAACGCTCGACAATAATAACATTCTCTTTGGATCGAGAGCACCAATGAATATCTGAATGTTTGAGCGTCATTAACCTTTGTGACCACCTTAATCCTTGCTCATTCTTTAAGACTGATTGGGGAAGATGATAAATAAACCATCTTTCCAGAAGGGGAGTGCAACACATAAGGACACCGCTTTTCCTTATTGTACGAGTGTGAAAAGAGTGTAGGATATCTCCTAGCAATGTAGGCACCGGATTGCGTGACATGAAGATTTTGACGGCACTCACATCTATGAGTTGGTCAGGATTGGGGAACAAGACCATCACATAGATAAGAAGAGCCACAATTTCCTCAAATGCTTTTAAGTCTAGGGAATTCCAACAGCTTTGGGCTTTCTCAAACAGAAACTTTTCCAAGAAACCTTTGACACCACTTCTAGTTTCCCAATGAGTTGTGACATCAGATGAGTGCAAGTGCAGGGCTTAATCAATCTCTTCTAGCTTTGGATCTCTTTCCGTACCGTTGAAAGGTAGTTGATTTATAATAGGAATCCTCAAGAGTTGATAGAATTCTTCCAAAGTGGGCACAAGTTGATAGTCAGGAAATGTAAAGCAATGATGCAAAGGATCAAAGAACTGGAAGAGCACTTTCATCATATCCTCCTCTGTGTTGGAGGTGACCAAGTTGAGTAGACGACCATGCCTCTCGGTGAATGGAGAGTTCTCAGGGATCCTTGAAGCTAGCTCCATGAGTTGTGGAGGAATTCTTACAAGGTTGATTTGGATAGTTTTCCTGCGAAGTGAATCCATATCCTACAAAACAAGAACAAAGATGAATCTCCAAAATCCTTGAAATGGTTAGTGAGTGCATATGATGTTCATGATGTCCATGATGTTATGTAGAAGTATGTGTGATCGGTGGATCTGGAACTGACTGTTTAACGCTGGTTCGTGAAATGTCGCGGAAGCAAGAGTCGCCACCGTCTTTTATTTTCTCCAAATGGAAAGGACAAAAGTACAAAAAAATTCCTTATAGAGATTGCTCTCGGTTCGGGAGGTAGATTATAGAAAGGGAAGATGTTAGCACCCTTTCTATCCATGGTTATCCATGGGCTCTTAGATACTTGCTTATTGTGTTTTCAAAAATGGTTTGTTTGCTTTTCAATGTGGGTTTTAAAAAGTTTCTTTGAAAATTTCAGTTCGACTCTTGTATCAGTCCTCAAGAGTGTTTGAAAAATTGCTTTCGAAAGCTTTTTGAAAAGGTGTCGGTGTGAAAAGTATTTTTGATTTTGTTTTGAAATTAGAGCAAGTATCTAGAGTCGTCTACCTACCCTAAGGAATTCGTCTGTGTAAATGTCCTTTAAAGTAGTGCCATCCCACCATTGAGAGGTAGGTAGCACCACCATTGGAGGTGTTCGGGTCAATTCGAAGGTTCGGGACATGGTGATCACCAGAGCAATGGGAAGACACCTTAGAAGCTACCCTCATGCCAGGTTCCCGGATCATGAGGACTTACTAAGACATCCTCTACTCGACGATCACCTTTCGAGAGGCAAGGCAACAATGAGGCGTACCCTAGGGGTGGTCTGTGATTTGTGTGTTGAATTCATTTATTTTTGTCTTGTCATGTCATGGGTGATCTACGCGTTATTTTTATTTTAACATTCATTCTTGCATGCAATAGTTAACAGTTTAAAAGAGTTCGAGAAATGTAAAGTTCCTAAACTATTACAAAGGCGCGGGTCCACATCGCCAAATTAAATCCAGGACCCGATTTGACATAAAATAAAGAAATAAAGTGCGAGAAGTATAAGATGTCTGAGTTACACCGCTTTGGGAGAATTATATTAATATTTAACAAAAGAAATAAAAATGCGAAGAGAATTAAATCGACAACGAGGGCGTTGGACCCTTTTTAATGAAATTAAATTATATTGACAAATTAATTAAATTAAAATGAAAAGAAATTATTTTTTTTGTATTTATGAATTTTTATGATAATTAAATGAAATTAAAATATTAATTAACCCTAATTCTAGTTTTTTTAATTTATTAAGAAAAGCATTAAAATTTAACCTAAAATTAAACCTAATTAATTAATGCAATTTTATTTACAAGAAAATAAGATTTAATAATTAATCATGGTGAGAGAAAAAGAAAAAGATAAAGTTGATTAACCCTAATTCTACAAATTTTGAATTTATTAAGAAAAATGCCCAAATTAATCCTAGAATTGAAAACTAAATTAATTAATGATTTTTATTTACAAAAATACTAAAATAAAATATATTTAGATTTTTATGACTTTCTGATTTTTTGTTATTTTTATATTTTTATGAAAATAAATTAGTTTAAAGAATTAAAGAGAAATTAATTAAAACAAATAAAATAGAAAAATATAAAAAGGAATAAAAGAAGCAAACCATGGGGGGTTCTGTCCCCAATTGGAGGTTAAATTCAGCATTTTTGGCCCAATAGCCCTTGGCCTTGTTGACTTTCATGGAAGCGTGTGCACATGTTGACTGATGCCTAGGATGTTATTCAAATCTCCACCTTTAGATTGCCTCCAGTGGCCATGTGGCACACCTGGATTAGGGGCGTATGATGGTCTTCAGGGAAGAAACTGCACAGGATGATGTTAGGAAAAATATTATTGAAAGGGAGGGGGACCTGGGATTCGAACCCAGGTCCCAGAGGTTACCACACTGATGCCTTGCCACTGGAGCTCTTCACGCGCGTTGTATGTAGAATAGCACATAAACAATAAAAGGGAAACATGGTCAGTGACATATAAAAATAAAAATAAAACGCGCGTTGGATTCAAATCATCCAACCACCGCTCGCCACCTAATCTTCTTCTTCCTCGTTTGCGTTTTCCTGAAACATAAAAAGGATTAGCGGGGGTTTTAAACCCCCCCAAAATATGACTTTTTCAAGAATAACGATTAGGCCATCTTGCTTCATAAATTGGGCGCGACTGTTGCATTCGATTCGTCCAAGTGTCCTGAATTTAACCATGGTACTGAGAAGTCTTAATTTTACAGTATATGAAAATACCCAATTCGAAGCTTGAGGAACCCTAGCATGTTTCAATGGTGGATCTTCTAATTTGGCATGAAAACTCAATTAAAGTATGCAGTTAGCTTTAGAATCAATCAATTAGTATGAATCCACACAAAAAATGCAATGAGAATGCTTGAATATTGAAACACGAATATGAATAAAATGTGAAAAACTTTGAGTTCTATATACCAATTCTGGGCGTTAGAGTTGATGATTTTTATTCAAACACGTTCCTTGAAGCCTCAGGAACACAATGGAATGATTATTTGGCCTTGAATCGCACTGGAAGGTGGTTTTCAGTATTTGAGTTTTCTTGAAAAATGCAAGGTTGTCTATGGCTTTTTGGGCGCAGCTTCAGGTCCTCAGCACTAGGGTTAGGTTTGCACTTGTATAAGGAATGAATTTGATCAATAATCCAAGCCCATAGCCTTGTTTTTAATGGTTTTCAAGATTTGATTTTGGTGAATCTTTTTCAATATTTTTTCATGAAGAATCATGCCAATTTGCACCAATTCTTTCCTCTTTTGATATGCACGAAATCCTTAGTGAATCATGAGTGATTGTCTTGCATAAAAAGATTTGAAAACCTTGTTTTGGTATTTTTCATATATTTTAATTAATTAAATGAATTATTAGCAATTAAAAATTCAAATAAATAAATAAAAATGATGAATAACTTCCCTTTGGGCCAAGTGGTCGTGCACATGCTTTGGATGATGAATTTTGGAAGAAAATGTGGCCCATTAGCAATTTTAAGACATTTGAAGCAAAGTTGACTTTTCAAAATATCCAAAAATATACCAACTTCCACAAGGCATATCTTGCTCAATTTTTAAGATTTGCTCATGTTCTTGGACATTTTGGAAGGGTCTTGAAGTCCTTTAACCAATGTATTTGGTCCCATGTCATTTTGATTTACCAATCTCAAGTTATGGCCTTTGACTTAAAGTCCCTTTTTGTTGACTTTTGAAAATGACCTATAATGTTGAAATTGATAACTTTTTGTGAGAGCATTTCTTGGACTTGAAGTGTGAAGAGGAGTTGTAGGAAATGTTATTCTCTTCAAAATGAGCTTTGGATGGAATTTTTCTGATAATCCATGTGGAAGTTATGCTTTGGTCAAGTTACAGTTGACTTTTTCAACTGTCCAAATATGGAAACTTTTGCATCTTGAGACTTTTTGAGCCAAGCTTTGAGAATCATGATCAAGCATTGATCAAATGATGTTTGTGGCTTCAAAATGAGATGTTGACCAAAAATTTGAACTTTTGACTGTCAAATGACCATTTTGCCCCTGTAGTTGACTGTTGAGCAATTAGGGTTTTTGACTGTGCAATTTTGTGCTGTAAGTCTTGAAACTTGGTATGAGGATGCTTGACCATGTTTATAGGCATGTGGGACTTGATTGGACCCTTGGAAACTTCATTTTCTTTATCAGAACCAAAACCCTAGTTTTTGACTGTTAGGAGGCCTTTGAACTGTGCAACCCTTGGGGGAGATTTTGAAGCTTTGACTTGGCAAATCTTGAAGAATATGGGAGGGAAAATTTTGGGGTACAACAGTTTCCCCTGTTCAATCTTCTTAGACCTGAGGATGCAGATTGGCTGACGTGCCTTTCGTAATCTGAAGGTGGAAGATGATTGAACACTAGAGTTCCCAGAAATTTGCGCTCACATAGTAGTGTGATGATGGGAATGGGCTTATAGATGCCATTTGGAGATTGATGGATAGGATGATGGGCTTATAGATGCCATGCTAAGAGACGATGGATGAGTGGATGGGCTTATAGATGCCATCTGTAGATCGATCGCGTAAGAGATTCCTTAGCGAGAACTTGCGTACCTGTAAAAGAAACATGATTACCTGACCTGTTACAGGAGCTGGTCTTCAAACCCTTTGTATGGATGTGTCCTGTCTGGTTACAGGAGCTGGATCTGGAGCTTCAAAAGGTGATGAATGAACCCGGGATGGTTACTACCTCAACAGGAACGGTGAGAGAACCTTGAATGATTACAACCTCAACAGTAACGCTGAGAGAATCTGGGGACGATTACTAACTCCGCAGTAACGGGGAGAGAATCATAGGCGACTTCAACCTCAACAGTATCATTGAGAGAATCTCTGGCGACTTCAACCTCAACAGTAACGCTGAGAGAATCTTGGGGCGATTACTACCTCCGCAGTAACGGGGAGAGAACCATAGGCGACTTCAACCTCAACAGTAACGCTGAGAGAATCTTGGGTGACTTCAACCTCAATAGTAACGCTGAGAGAATCTTGGGGCGATTACTACCTCCGCAGTAACGGGGAGAGAACCATAGGCGACTTCAACCTCAACAGTATCATTGAGAGAATCTTGGGCGACTTCAACCTCAACAGTAACGCTGAGAGAATCTTGGGGCGATTTCAACCTCAACAGTAACGCTGAGAGAATCTTGGGGTGATTACTACCTCTGCAGTAACGGGGAGAGAACCATAGGCGACTACAACCTCAACAGTAACGCTGAGAGAATCTTGGATGTCTTCTACCGAGTCTTTATCAGAAAAATCTGTTAGGGATCGATTTAACTGGACTAGAGAAGGCCTTTGACTGGATAAGAAACAGGAAAATCTTAGGGTCGATTTAACTGAACCGGTCTAGGTCTTGAAATCTTCAACTGGATAAGAAACAGGGACATCTTAGGGTCGATCTGACTGAACCAGAGAAGGCCTTTGACTGGATAAGAAACAGGAAAATCTTAGGGTCGATTTAACTGAACCGGTCTAGGTCTTGAAATATAGCTGAGAATTTAACTGGATCTTTCCTAAAAGGTAAAGGTCAGTCATATGCAATGCATGACATGGATCAAGCAATGATGTTCTCAACATAAATGAGATCTGTGAGATGTGATGCGTATATGCATGCTATAATGATGTATGTGATGTTGATGAATGTATGTTTTCGTCTTTAGGAAAATAAATCCTTGACGGGTGTCGGGAAGTTACTCCTGGGCTGATGTTGGAGAACAATGCTTTGCTTCCGCTGGGGATGATAGTTGCAAGAATACCGGTAGGAGAAGATAACTCCGTTGGGGAATAAACTTGGCGAACGGAATATTCTGCGAGGAGAAAATTACTCTAGGGATCTTGCTGGGGAACAATACTCTGGGGAGAAAGATACTTTGCTGGAATGTTGATGGTAACTTCGCTGGGGATACCGTCGATGTGTTGGAAGTGTTAATAGACTTCGCTGGGGATAAGAAGACCTTGCCGAGAACGATCTTTCTGTGGCTTTTGGCTGAGGATAACCCAGTTATATCCTGGTAGGGAAATAACCCTTTGAATAGAGCCGGGAGACGCGTTCGTGCTCTGCGAGGGATAAGCTTCCAGAATCTACTGGGGGTAAGCTTACTGCTTGGGGAGATGAATTCCAACTTTCCTGGGGAACTAGATTGGACTCTCCTGGGGAAGTTTTGAACTGTAATTTTTGTAATTTGAAAGAGGGAACCTATGTAGGGTTGCCCGATGATGAGCTTGTGTAAAACCACATCTTGGAAAGAAGGACACCTGTGTAGGGTTGACTGATGACGAGTCCGTGTAAAACTACGTCGGGAGCTTGAGAAGGGAACCTGTGTGGTAAAACTGCATCCTGGAAGAGGTAAAACCTGGGTAGGGTTTCTGATGACGAGTCCGTGTAAGACTACGTCTGGAGTTTTGAGAAGGAAACCTGTGTAGGGTTTACTGATGATGAGTCCGTGTAAGACTACGTCTGGAGTTTTGAGAAGGAAACCTGTGTAGGGTTTACTGATGATGAGTCCGTGTAAGACTACGTTTGGAAAGAGATAACCTGTGTAGGGTTACTTCGGGGATAAGTTCGTGTAAAACTTCTTGATGAACCGGGGTAAGGTTATCTTGAGATAAGTCCGTGTGAGACTTCTGGAGGAACCGGGGTAAGGTTACTTCGGGATAAGTTCGTGTAAAACTTCTTGATGAACTGGGGTAAGGTTATCTTGAGATAAGTCCGTGTGAGACTTCTGGAGGAACCGGGATAAGTTCGTGTAAAACTTCTTGATGAACCGGGGTAAGGTTATCTGTGGAGGGTGAGTCCGTGTAAGACTCCTTCTGAAAATTGAACCGGTGTAGGGTTACTTTGATGATAAGTCCGTGTAAGACTTTTTCTGAAAGAAAAGGAACCGGTGTAGGGTTGCCTGATGGTGATTAAGTGGATGATTGTCCTGTTTGGTTTCAGGTGTTAACCCATGATCTGGAATTTGTAAATGTAGATGGTAATCATCTTTGTATTAACTTTTCCTTGGTACTTTGGTTGACAGAGCAACTGGACCACCTGGACGACTCATTATTGCCCCTGTTTCTGAGGTGAGGGGAGAAGAAGACTTGTGAGGTGCTGATAGTTGTTGAGGGTCAAACCTTCTTCCGGTAGGCAGGTGACAAGATGACAGGACATAGTCGTACGTTTTGATCCCTAACTTTTGCCTGGACCGCCATTTTGGGTTTTCAATCCACCGGGATACCCATTTTTGCCCAAGCCACCTTTTCAGGTTTTCAACTTGCCGGGTGTACAGATTTTTTCATTTCATCCCTCATTTTACCCGAACCCTTTTGGTTCGCTGGGAAGCCCTTATTTTTGCCTATGTGTGTCAACCTAGCGGGTCTTTGATTACGCGTAGTATTTTTTTCGACTATGTCCGTGTTTTCAGAATGTAGGGAGTTGCCCCTGTTAGAAGTGTTTTGTCATGCCACCAGAAGGTGTTTGATCTGGCAAGATTCGTTGTTGGAATGCCCCAAGTGACTCAGGCGGAGATTTGCCCCAGGCTATTTGGCCTTTGAGAGATTCTCCGAATCTTGATTGGATTGCCCCAGATGACTGGACCATAATCATGTCGTCCCCCTTGATTGGAAGTGCTTTTATTCATTAGGTATTCATCGTGCGAATTTCCCTGCTGTTCAAACAAAAAGTCATGTGCAAACAAAGTTATGTTAAAAATGCAAAGCTTATGTCTGTTTTGAAGATTTTGAAAATGCATTCTTTTTTCATAAAACAAGTGATTGTTTGTAAAACGTGATGTCAACTCCGTATTTACCGTAGGCCTTAAGGAGTCAGGCTACCTTTCATAACAGTATGCTTTCGAACTAACCCATGCTTCAGCTAGGACTTTTGAGGGTTATAACGTGGCCTGGTTCATGGTTCAAGAAACAAAGGATAAAGGCTCAAATTATTTGTACCCACCCATTCTTCGTGATGTTCTTCAAACCTAAACTCAGTTGATCGTGCGTCAGACCTTGTTTGAGTCATTGCTTTGATATTCCAGTGATGGTTCGGATGTTGACAGTTTATTTTGAATAGGCAGTCATTTTTGTTTTTGTTGAGGTTTTGTATGACGTCTTTCTTTTTGATTTTGTTATCCCTATTTTTTTGCCTGAACTGTTTATTTTGTGATTACAGTCAGCGGGATGCCCCAGTTTTGTAAGTCTCCTTCATAGGTTTTGACTTAATGGGTTTTTTTATTTTGAGAAGTAATGACTGCCTGTCTGTATAATTGTTCGGAACCATCACTGTCTTCCTTTTTTTGTAAGGACCTCTTAGGTGCCATTCGTTATGCACTTGGATCAACTGAGAGAACTACCCTGCCCCAGGTTATGATTAAGGGTTTTAATTTTCGAAAAGAAAAACTCCTACTTCTTTGGCTCAAAGGGGTTGACGAGGGATTACCTTCCTTATAACTCCAGTGTTTAGGGATTGAAACAATGCCTGTACCTCATCAGCGGGGTCTGTTCAAAAGCATACTGTAGATTGCGGTATCGTTTTCGTCATCCTCCCTCAAGAGGCTTAGAATTATTAACCAAGAGTTGATCATCAGAAAAAATATGAAAATAATTTTGAAAAATAGCGAATGCGAATATATTGATTCAAAATAGACATAAGCGATGCATTAATGGAATAACAACGTTTAACATGAATAAATGTTTGAACAGTCAAGGAACAACACAACTTGAACATTCGAATGAACAAAAGTTTTCTAGTCTCAGGGCTTGTCACTTCAAATGGTGAGTCTTGGAGGGATGGTAGAAAAACTCAGCCTGACCATCTTGTGTGAACTCCAGTGCTCCTTCATCAATCAGGTCCTGGATCTTGTTCTTCAGAGCCCAACACTCATTTGTATCATGTCCTGGACAGGCAGAGTGGTAGGCGCACCTTTTATTGGGATCATAGATAAGAGATGTTGTGTTTGGGTTTCGGGGATGAGCTCTTAATGTGATCAGATTCAACCTCAACCGGCGTTGTAAAGCTTGAAACAGCGACATATTGAGCTGGGTGAATTGCCTCCTGGGCTTTTCTGGCTGAAGCTGGTGAGGTTGATGCTGAATTTGTGACACTGGAGCCATTTGAGGAGCTCTCCCTTTATCTCCTTGTCTCAAAGATGGTTGAATGATGACTGGCCCTTCAACCTTAGATGTTTGCCCCAGTTGGTTACCCCGAAGCAGCTGGTTGACGAGAACCCCGAGCTCATCTTGTCTTTGAGCTAAGTCTTGGATGGCAGTCCCCTGCCCCAGCATCTGGGCTTTCATGGCATCCATCTCAGCTTGCAGATGTTTCAGCCGTTCGTCCTCAGCGCTGTTCCTGACTAGAGTCTCCATGAGAAGTGTCCTTAGCTCCTCCTGCCCCTTGGATAGATTCAGGAGGATTTCCCCGGACCGAGTCTCTTGAGCAAGAAGGTCCTGGTTATCTTGTTGGGAAGCCATTGCTGAAATAGAGAGCGAGAAAGGTAAGTGACCTGCAACAAGGGTACCTGTAATGCAATGATATGTATGATATGCATGTAATGTTTTCAAGGATCTCGCGGGGTAAACAAGAAGATTGTTAGCATTTGAATTTGTAACTTGATTGAAGGAGCTCTCTGTTGCTGAGAATCCTTCTTCAAGGGTCAAGGCTCACCATATCAAGTGGGTCATAGCCCCTGACAACCTTGTCTAGAGGAAAATAAATCCTCTTTGCCCCTTGCTAGCCACTTTGATTCATCATGACCTGCATCACAAGCCCTTGAGATCCTTGAAATGGATTAGTCCTTATGTGGGATGTATGCAATGGTATGATGGTATGCTATGCATGGAGTGATGTAAGTAGGCCCTGTAATGAGTCCCAATTAAGGACTGTAAACAAAACCTGCAAGGGAACTCATGTGTTAAATAACAAGTATGCAATTAGTCAAGTTTGAAAGCACACAAGTCACACAAAAGAGCCCTTAGATTTTAGGCCAGCATGAAGTTTGGGTATTACCCTCTTGAAGTTGGTGGGCTCAACCTGTCCTATCAGAAGTAACCGGGTTCTAAGGGTCCCAATATCATTAGATTGCTTTCATTGTTCATCGTTTCGATTTAGCCACTGAATTGGCGACCGAAATATTCCAAGAAAACAACCCTCAATTGAGTGTAGTATCGAGTATCAACCAACCTCGGACTGCACCAAAGTCAGTTATCTCACTACCCTAAAGAGGCCAAGATGATTCAATTAAGGTTCCTAAGGTCAGTTGATGCTTCACGACACCGCGCGGAGGCCCCGTACTCTCCTTGACTGAACTCAAGGGTTACCGGTACACACCAAAGTGCCACATCAACGTAGCAGACTGCTTCAACCATGTCGGTATACCCCGCACAGTTCCCTCACAGCCTTGTTGCTACTTTCTAAGAAGGTATCCCCCAGATCCGGATTAGGATCTATAGAACTCCCAAGACAGGCCCACAATTTAAAGCAAACAATTCAGACAATTGAAAACACAAGTGATCTTAGTCCTAAGGTACACCTCACTTTAAAAGTCCCCAGCAGAGTCGCCAGTTCTGTGATCGGTGGATCTGGAACTGACTGTTTAACGCTGGTTCGTGAAATGTCGCGGAAGCAAGAGTCACCACCGTCTTTTATTTTCTCCAAATGGAAAGGACAAAAGCACAGAAAAATTTCTTATAGAGATTGCTCTCGGTTCGGGAGGTAGATTAAAGAAAGGGAAGGTGTTAGCACCCTTTCTATCCATGGTTATCCATGGGCTCTTAGATACTTGCTCATTGTGTTTTCAAAAATGGTTTGTTTGCTTTTCAATGTGGGTTTTAAAAAGTTTCTTTGAAAATTTCAGTTCGACTCTTGTATCAGTCCTCAAGAGTGTTTGAAAAATTGCTTTCGAAAGCTTTTTGAAAAGGTGTCGGTGTGAAAATTATTTTTGATTTTGTTTTGAAATTAGAGCAAGTATCTAGAGTCGTCTACCTACCCTAAGGAATTCGTCTGTGTAAATGTCCTTTAAAGTAGTGCCATCCCACCATTGAGAGGTAGGTAGCACCACCATTGGAGGTGTTCGGGTCAATTCGAAGGTTCGGGACGTGGTGATCACCAGAGCAATGGGAAGACACCTTAGAAGCTACCCTCATGCCAGGTTCCCGGATCATGAGGACTTACTAAGACATCCTCTACTCGACGATCACCTTTCGAGAGGCAAGGCAACAATGAGGCGTACCCTAGGGGTGGTGTGTGATTTGTGTGTTGAATTCATTTATTTTTGTCTTGTCATGTCATGGGTGATCTACGCGTTATTTTTATTTTAACATTCATTCTTGAATGCAATAGTTAACAGTTTAAAAGAGTTCGAGAAATGTAAAGTTCCTAAACTATTACAAAGGCGCGGGTCCACATCGCCAAATTAAATCCATGACCCGATTTGACAAAAAATAAAGAAATAAAGTGCGAGAAATATAAGATGTCCGAGTTACACGGCTTTGGGAGAATTACATTAATATTTAACAAAAGAAATAAAAATGCGAAGAGAATTAAATCGACAGCGAGGGCGTTGGACCCTTTTTAATGAAATTAAATTATATTGACAAATTAATTAAATTAAAATGAAAAGAAATTATTTTTTTGTATTTATGAATTTTTATGAGAATTAAATGAAATTAAAATATTAATTAACCCTAATTCTAGTTTTTTTAATTTATTAAGAAAAGCATTAAAATTTAACCTAAAATTAAACCTAATTAATTAATGCAATTTTATTTACAAGAAAATAAGATTTAATAATTAATCATGGTGAGAGAAAAAGAAAAAGATAAAATTGATTAACCCTAATTCTACAAATTTTGAATTTATTAAGAAAAATGCCCAAATTAATCCTAGAATTGAAAACTAAATTAATTAATGATTTTTATTTACAAAAATACTAAAATAAAATATATTTAGATTTTTATGACTTTCTGATTTTTTGTTATTTTTATATTTTTATGAAAATAAATTAGTTTAAAGAATTAAAGAGAAATTAATTAAAACAAATAAAATAGAAAAATATAAAAAGGAATAAAAGAAGCAAACCATGGGGGGTTCTGTCCCCAATTGGAGGTTAAATTCAGCATTTTTGGCCCAATAGCCCTTGGCCTTGTTGACTTTCATGGAAGCGTGTGCACATGTTGACTGATGTCTAGGATGTTATTCAAATCTCCACCTTTAGATTGCCTCCAGTGGCCATGTGGCACACCTGGATTAGGGGCGTATGATGGTCTTCAGGGAAGAAATTGCACAGAATGATGTTAGGAAAAATATTATTGAAAGGGAGGGGGACCTGGGATTCGAACCCAGGTCCCAGAGGTTACCACACTGATGCCTTGCCACTGGAGCTCTTCACGCGCGTTGTATATAGAATAGCACATAAACAATAAAAGGGAAACATGGTCAGTGACATATAAAAATAAAAATAAATGCGCGTTGGATTCAAATCATCCAACCACCGCTCGCCACCTAATCTTATTCTTCCTCGTTTGCGTTTTCCTGAAACATAAAAAGGATTAACGGGGGTTTTAAACCCCCCCAAAATATGCCTTTTTCAAGAATAGCGATTAGGCCATCTTGCTTCATAAATTGGGCGCGACTGTTGCATTCGATTCGTCCAAGTGTCCTGAATTTAACCATGGTACTGAGAAGTCTTAATTTTACAGTATATGAAAATACCCAATTCGAAGCTTGAGGAACCCTAGCATGTTTCAATGGTGGATCTTCTAATTTGGCATGAAAACTCAATTAAAGTATGCAGTTAGCTTTAGAATCAATCAATTAGTATGAATCCACAAAAAAAAAGGCAATGAGAATGCTTGAATATTGAAACACGAATATGAATAAAATGTGAAAAACTTTGAGTTCTGTATACCAATTATGGGCGTTAGAGTTGATGATTTTTATTCAAACACGTTCCTTGAAGCCTCAGGAACACAATGGAATGATTATTTGGCCTTGAATCGCACTGGAAGGTGGTTTTCAGTATTTGAGTTTTCTTGAAAAAATGCAAGGTTGTCTATGGCTTTTTGGGCGCAGCTTCAGGTCCTCAGCACTAGGGTTAGGTTTGCACTTGTATTAGGAATGAATTTGATCAATAATCCAAGCCCATAGCCTTGTTTTTAATGGTTTTCAAGATTTGATTTTGGTGAATCTTTTTCAATATTTTTTCATGAAGAATCATGCCAATTTGCACCAATTCTTTCCTCTTTTGATATGCACGAAATCCTTAGTGAATCATGAGTGATTGTCTTGCACAAAAAGATTTGAAAACCTTGTTTTGGTATTTTTCATATATTTTAATTAATTAAATGAATTATTAGCAATTAAAAATTCAAATAAATAAATAAAAATGATGAATAACTTCCCTTTGGGCCAAGTGGTCGTGCACATGCTTTGGATGATGAATTTTGGAAGAAAATGTGGCCCATTAGCAATTTTAAGACATTTGAAGCAAAGTTGACTTTTCAAAATATCCAAAAATTTCCCAACTTCCACAAGGCATATCTTGCTCAATTTTTAAGCTTTGCTCATGTTCTTGGACATTTTGGAAAGTTCTTGAAGTCCTTTAACCAATGTCTTTGGTACCATGTCATTTTGATTTACCAATCTCAAGTTATGGCCTTTGACTTAAAGTCCCTTTTTGTTGACTTTTGAAAATGACCTATAATGTTGAAATTGATAACTTTTTGTGAGAGCATATCTTGGACTTGAAGTGTGAAGAGGAGTTGTAGGAAATGTTATTCTCTTCAAAATGAGCTTTGGATGGAATTTTTCTGATAATCCATGTGGAAGTTATGCCTTGGTCAAGTTACAGTTGACTTTTTCAACTGTCCAAATATGGAAACTTTTGCATCTTGAGACTTTTTGAGCCAAGCTTTGAGAATCATGATCAAGCATTGATTAAATGATGTTTGTGGCTTCAAAATGAGATGTTGACCAAAAATTTGAACTTTTGACTGTCAAATGACCATTTTGCCCCTGCAGTTGACTGTTGAGCAATTAGGGTTTTTGATTGTGCAATTTTGTGCTGTAAGTCTTGAAACTTGGTATGAGGATGCTTGACCATGTTTATAGGCATTTGGGACTTGATTGGACCCTTGGAAACTTCATTTTCTTTGTCAGAACCAAAACCCTAGTTTTTGACTGTTAGGAGTCCTTTGAACTGTGCAACCATTGGGGGAGATTTTGAAGCTTTGACTTGGCAAATCTTGAAGAATATGGGAGGGAAAATTTTGGGGTACAACAGTTGCCCCTGTTCAATCTTCTTAGACCTGAGGATGCAGATTGGCTGACGTGCCTTTCGTAATCCGAAGGTGGAAGATGATTGAACACTAGAGTGCCCAGAAATTTGCGCTCGCATAGTAGTGTGATGATGGGAATGGGCTTATAGATGCCATTTGGAGATTGATGGATAGGATGATGGGCTTATAGATGCCATGCTAAGAGACGATGGATGAGTGGATGGGCTTATAGATGCCATCTGGAGATCGATCGCGTTAGAGATTCCTTAGCGAGAACTTGCGTACCTGCAAAAGAAACATGATTACCTGACCTGTTACAGGAGCTGGTCTTCAAACCCTTTGTATGGATGTGTCCTGTCTGGTTACAGGAGCTGGATCTGGAGCTTCAAAAGGTGATGAATGAACCCGGGATGGTTACTACCTCAACAGGAACGGTGAGAGAACCTTGGATGATTACAACCTCAACAGTAACGCTGAGAGAATCTGGGGACGATTACTACCTCCGCAGTAACGGGGAGAGAATCATAGGCGACTTCAACCTCAACAGTATCATTGAGAGAATCTTGGGCGACTTCAACCTCAACAGTAACGCTGAGAGAATCTTGGGGCGATTACTACCTCCGCAGTAACGGGGAGAGAACCATAGGCGACTTCAACCTCAACAGTAACGCTTTGAGAATCTTGGGTGACTTCAACCTCAACAATAACGCTGAGAGAATCTTGGGGCGATTACTACCTCCGCAGTAACGGGGAGAGAACCATAGGCGACTTCAACCTCAACAGTATCATTGAGAGAATCTTGGGCGACTTCAACCTCAACAGTAACGCTGAGAGAATCCTGGGGCGATTTCAACCTCAACAGTAACGCTGAGAGAATCTTGGGGTGATTACTACCTCCGCAGTAACGGGGAGAGAACCATAGGCGACTATAACCTCAACAGTAACGCTGAGAGAATCTTTGATGTCTTCTACCGAGTCTTTATCAGAAAAATCTATTAGGGATCGATTTAACTGGACTAGAGAAGGCCTTTGACTGGATAAGAAACAAGAAAATCTTAGGGTCGATTTAACTGAACCGGTCTAGGTCTTAAAATCTTCAACTGGATAACAAACAGGGAGATCTTAGGGTCGATCTGACTGAACCAGAGAAGGCCTTTGACTGGATAAGAAACAGGAAAATCTTAGGGTCGATTTAACTGAACCGGTCTAGGTCTTGAAATATAGCTGAGAATTTAACTGGACTTTCCTGAAAGGTAAAGGTCAGTCATATGCAATGCATGACATGGATCAAGCAATGATGTTCTCAACATAAATGAGATCTGTGAGATGTGATGCGTATATGCATGCTATAATGATGTATGTGATGTTGATGAATGTATGTTTTCGTCTTTAGGAAAATAAATCCTTGACGGGTGCCGGGAAGTCACTCCTGGGCTGATGTTGGAGAACAATGCTTTGCTTCCGCTGGGGATGATAGTTGCAAGAATACCGGTAGGAGAAGATAACTCCGTTGGGGAATAAACTTGGCGAACGGAATATTCTGCGAGGAGAAAAGTACTCTAGGGATCTTGCTGGGGAACAATACTCTGTGGGGAGAAAGATACTTTGCTGGAATGTTGATGGTAACTTCGCTGGGGATACCGTCGATGTGTTGGAAGTGTTAATAGACTTTGCTGGGGATAAGAAGACCTTGCCGAGAACGATCTTTCCGTGGCTTTTGGCTGAGGATAACCCAGTTATATCCTGGTAGGGAAATAACCCTTTGAATAGAGCCGGGAGACGCGTTCGTGCTCTGCGAGGGATAAGCTTCCAGAATCTACTGGGGGTAAGCTTACTGCTTGGGGAGATGAATTCCAACTTTCCTGGGGAACTAGATTGGACTCTCTTGGGGATGTTTTGAACTGTAATTTTTGTAAGTTGAAAGAGGGAACCTATGTAGGGTTGCCTGATGATGAGCTTGTGTAAAACCACATCTTGGAAAGAAGGACACATGTGTAGGGTTGACTGATGACGAGTCCGTGTAAAACTACGTCTGGAGCTTGAGAAGGGAACCTGTATGGTAAAACTGCATCTTGGAAGAGGTAAAACCTGGGTAGGGTTTCTGATGACGAGTCCGTGCAAGACTACGTCTGGAGTTTTGAGAAGGAAACCTGTGTAGGGTTTACTGATGATGAGTCCGTGTAAGACTACGTCTGGAGTTTTGAGAAGGAAACCTGTGTAGGGTTTACTGATGATGAGTCCGTGTAAGACTACGTCTGGAAAGAGATAACCTGTGTAGGGTTACTTCAGGGATAAGTTCGTGTAAAACTTCTTGATGAACCGGGGTAAGATTACTTCGGGATAAGTTCGTGTAAAACTTCTTGATGAACCGGGGTAAGATTATCTTGAGATAAGTCCGTGTGAGACTTCTGGAGGAACCGGGATAAGGTTACTTCGGGATAAGTTCGTGTAAAACTTCTTGATGAACCGGGGTAAGGTTATCTGTGGAGGGTGAGTCCGTGTAAGACTTCGTCTGAAAATTGAACCGGTGTAGGGTTACTTTGATGATAAGTCTGTGTAAGACTTTTTCTGAAAGAAAAGGAACCGGTGTAGGGTTGCCTGATGGTGATTAAGTGGATGATTGTCCTGTTTGGTTTCAGGTGTTAACCCACGATCTGGAATTTGTAAATGTAGATGGTAATCATCTTTGTATTAACCTTTCCTTGGTACTTTGGTTGACAGAGCAACTGGACCACCTGGACGACTCATTATTGCCCCTGTTTCTGAGGTGAGGGGAGAAGAAGACTTGTGAGGTGCTGATAGTTGTTGAGGGTCAAACCTTCTTCCGGTAGGCAGGTGACAAGATGACAGGACATAGTCGTACGTTTTGATCCCTAACTTTTTCCTGGACCGCCCTTTCGGGTTTTCAATCCACCGGGATACCCATTTTTGCCCAAGCCGCCTTTTCAGGTTTTCGACTTGCCGGGTGTACAGATTTTTTCATTTCATCCCTCATTTTGCCCGAACCCTTTTGGTTCGCCGGGAAGCCCTTATTTTTTCCTAGGTGTGTCAACCTAGCGGGTCTTTGATTACGCGTAGTATTTTTTTTCGACTA
This sequence comes from Vicia faba, assembly GCA_948472305.1. Lineage (NCBI taxonomy): Eukaryota > Viridiplantae > Streptophyta > Magnoliopsida > Fabales > Fabaceae > Vicia > Vicia faba. Next base: position 237,068,542 of record OX451739.1, on the reverse strand, counting down.
TGTCCGTGTTTTCATAATGTAGGGAGTTTCCCCTGTTAGAAGTGTTTTGTCATGCCACCAGAAGGTGTTTGATCAGGCAAGATTCGTTGTTGGAATGCCCCAAGTGACTCAGGCGGAGATTTGCCCCAGGCTATTTTGCCTTTGAGAGATTCTCCGAATCTTGATTGGATTGCCCCAGATGACTGGACCATAATCATGTCGTCCCCCTTGATTGGAAGTGCTTTTATTCACTAGGTATTCATCGTGCGAATTTCCCTGCTGTTCAAACAAAAAGTCATGTGCAAACAAAGTTATGTTAAAAATGCAAAGCTTATGTCTGTTTTGAAGATTTTGAAAATGCATTCTTTTTTCATAAAACAAGTGATTGTTTGTAAAACGTGATGTCAACTCCGTATTTACCGTAGGCCTTAAGGAGTCAGACTACCTTTCATAACAGTATGCTTTCGAACTAACCCATGCTTCAGCTAGGACTTTTGAGGGTTATAACGTGACCTGGTTCATGGTTTAAGAAACAAAGGATAAAGGCTCAAATTATTTGTACCCACCCATTCTTCGTGATGTTCTTCAAACCTAAACTCAATTGATCGTGCGTCAGACCTTGTTTGAGTCTTTGCTTTGATATTCCAGTGATGGTTCGGATGTTGACAGTTTATTTTGAATAGGCAGTCATTTTTGTTTTTGTTGAGGGTTTGTATGACCTCTTTCTTTTTGATTTTGTTATCCCTATTTTTTTGCCTGAACTGTTTCTTTTGTGATTACAGTCAGCGGGATGCCCAACTTTTGTAAGTCTCCTTCATAGGTTTTGACTTAATGGGTTTTTTTATTTTGAGAAGTAATGACTGCCTGTCTGTATAATTGTTCGGAACCATCACTGTCTTCCTTTTTTTGTAAGGACCTCTTTGGTGCCATTCGTTATGCACTTGGATCAACTGAGAGAACTACCCTGCCCCAGGTTATGATTAAGGGTTTTAATTTTCGAAAAGAAAAACTCCTACTTCTTTGGCTCAAAGGGTTTGACGAGGGATTACCTTCCTTATAACTCCAGTGTTTAGGGATTGAAACAATGCATGTACCTCATCAGCGGGGTCTGTTCAAAAGCATACTGTAGATTGCGGTATCGTTTTCGTCATCCTCCCTCAAGAGGCTTAGAATTATTAACCAAGAGTTGATCATCAGAAAAAATATGAAAATAATTTTGAAAAATAGCGAATGCGAATATATTGATTCAAAATAGACATAAGCGATGCATTAATGGAATAACAACGTTTAACATGAATAAATGTTTGAACAGTCAAGGAACAACACAACTTGAACATTCGAATAAACAAAAGTTTTCTAGTCTCAGGGCTTGTCACTTCAAATGGTGAGTCTTGGAGGGATGGTAGAAAAACTCAGCCTGACCATCTTGTGTGAACTCCAGTGCTCCTTCATCAATCAGGTCCTGGATCTTGTTCTTCAGAGCCCAACACTCATTTGTATCATGTCTTGGACAGGCAGAGTGGTAGGCGCACCTTTTATTGGGATTATAGATAGGAGATGCTGTGTTGGGGTTCCGGGGATGAGCCCTTAATGTGATCAGATTCAACCTCAACAGGCGTTGTAAAGCTTGAAACAGCGACATATTGAGCTGGGTGAATTGTCTCCTGGGCTTTTCTGGCTGAAGCTTGTGAGGTTGATGCTGAATTTGTGACACTGGAGCCATTTGAGGAGCTCTCCCTTTATCTCCTTGTCTCAAAGATGGTTGAATGATGACTGGCCCTTCAACCTTAGATGTTTGCCCCAGTTGGTTACCCCGAAGCAGCTGGTTGACGAGAACCCTGAGCTCATCTTGTCTTTGAGCTAAGTCTTGGATGGCAGTCCCCTGCCCCAGCATCTGGGCTTTCATGGCATCCATCTCAGCTTGCAGATGTTTCAGCCGTTCGTCCTCAGCGTTGTTCCTGACTAGAGTCTCCATGAGAAGTGTCCTTAGCTCCTCCTGCCCCTTGGATAGATTCAGGAGGATTTCCCCGGACCGAGTCTCTTGAGCAAGAAGGTCCTGGTTATCTTGTTGGGAAGCCATTGCTGAAATAGACAGCGAGAAAGGTAAGTGACCTGCAACAAGGGTACCTGTAATGCAATGATATGTATGATATGCATGTAATGTTTTCAAGGATCTCGCGGGGTAAACAAGAAGATTGTTAGCATTTGAATTTGTAACTTGATTGAAGGAGCTCTCTGTTGCTGAGAATCCTTCTTCAAGGGTCAAGGCTCACCATATCAAGTGGGTCATAGCCCCTGACAACCTTGTCTAGAGGAAAATAAATCCTCTTTGCCCCTTGCTAGCCACTTTGATTCATCATGACCTGCATCACAAGCCCTTGAGATCCTTGAAATGGATTAGTCCTTATGTGGGATGTATGCAATGGTATGATGGTATGCTATGCATGGAGTGATGTAAGTAGGCCCTGTAATGAGTCCCAATTAAGGACTGTAAACAAAACCTGCAAGGGAACTCATGTGTTAAATAACAAGTATGCAAGTAGTCAAGTTTGAAAGCACACAAGTCACACAAAAGAGCCCTTAGATTTTAGGCCAGCATGAAGTTTGGGTATTACCCTCTTGAAGTTGGTGGGCTCAACCTGTCCTATCAGAAGTAACCGGGTTCTAAGGGTCCCAATATCATTGGATTGCTTTCATTGTTCATCGTTTCGATTTAGCCACTGAATTGGCGACCGAAATATTCCAAGAAAACAACCCTCAATTGAGTGTAGTATCGAGTATCAACCAACCTCGGACTGCACCAAAGTCAGTTATCTCACTACCCTAAAGAGGCCAAGATGATTCAATTAAGGTTCCTAAGGTTAGTTGATGCTTCACGACACCGCGCGGAGGCCCCGTACTCTCCTTGACTGAACTCAAGGGTTACCGGTACACACCAAAGTGCCACATCAACGTAGCAGACTGCTTCAACCATGTCGGTATACCCCGCACAGTTCCCTCACAGCCTTGTTTCTACTTTCTAAGAAGGTATCCCCCAGATCCGGATTAGGATCTATAGAACTCCCAAGACAGGCCCACAATTTAAAGCAAACAATTCAGACAATTGAAAACACAAGTGATCTTAGTCCTAAGGTACACCTCACTTTAAAAGTCCCCAGCAGAGTCACCAGTTCTGTGATCGGTGGATCTGGAACTGACTGTTTAACGCTGGTTCGCGAAATGTCGCGGAAGCAAGAGTCGCCACCGTCTTTTATTTTCTCCAAATGGAAAGGACAAAAGCACAGAAAAATTCCTTATAGAGATTGCTCTCGGTTCGGGAGGTAGATTATAGAAAGGGAAGGTGTTAGCACCCTTTCTATCCATGGTTATCCATGGGCTCTTAGATACTTGCTCATTGTGTTTTCAAAAATGGTTTGTTTTCTTTTCAATGTGGGTTTTAAAAAGTTTCTTTGAAAATTTCAGTTCGACTCTTGTATCAGTCCTCAAGAGTGTTTGAAAAATTGCTTTCGAAAGCTTTTTGAAAAGGTGTCGGTGTGAAAAGTATTTTTTATTTTGTTTTGAAATTAGAGCAAGTATCTAGAGTCGTCTACCTACCCTAAGGAATTCGTCTGTGTAAATGTCCTTTAAAGTAGTGCCATCCCACCATTGAGAGGTAGGTAGCACCACCATTGGAGGTGTTCGGGTCAATTCGAAGGTTCGGGACGTGGTGATCACCAGAGCAATGGGAAGACACCTTAGAAGCTACCCTCATGCCAGGTTCCCGGATCATGAGGACTTACTAAGACATCCTCTACTCGACGATCACCTTTCGAGAGGCAAGGCAACAATGAGGCGTACCCTAGGGGTGGTGTGTGATTTGTGTGTTGAATTCATTTATTTTTGTCTTGTCATGTCATGGGTGATCTACGCGTTATTTTTATTTCAACATTCATTCTTGCATGCAATAGTTAACAGTTTAAAAGAGTTCGAGAAATGTAAAGTTCCTAAACTATTACAAAGGCGCGGGTCCACATCGCCAAATTAAATCCATGACCCGATTTGACAAAAAATAAAGAAATAAAGTGCAAGAAATATAAGATGTCCGAGTTACACGGCTTTGGGAGAATTACATTAATATTTAACAAAAGAAATAAAAATGCGAAGAGAATTAAATCGACAGCGAGGGCGTTGGACCCTTTTTAATGAAATTAAATTATATTGACAAATTAATTAAATTAAAATGAAAAGAAATTATTTTTTTGTATTTATGAATTTTTATGAGAATTAAATGAAATTAAAATATTAATTAACCCTAATTCTAGTTTTTTTAATTTATTAAGAAAAGCATTAAAATTTAACCTAAAATTAAACCTAATTAATTAATGCAATTTTATTTACAAGAAAATAAGATTTAATAATTAATCATGGTGAGAGAAAAAGAAAAAGATAAAATTGATTAACCCTAATTCTACAAATTTTGATTTATTAAGAAAAATGCCCAAATTAATCCTAGAATTGAAAACTAAATTAATTAATGATTTTTATTTACAAAAATACTAAAATAAAATATATTTAGATTTTTATGACTTTCTGATTTTTTGTTATTTTTATATTTTTATGAAAATAAATTAGTTTAAAGAATTAAAGAGAAATTAATTAAAACAAATAAAATAGAAAAATATAAAAAGGAATAAAAGAAGCAAACCATGGGGGATTCTGTCCCCAATTGGAGGTTAAATTCAGCATTTTTGGCCCAATAGCCCTTGGCCTTGTTTACTTTCATGGAAGCGTGTGCACATGTTGACTGATGCCTAGGATGTTATTCAAATCTCCACCTTTAGATTGCCTCCAGTGGCCATGTGGCACACCTGGATTAGGGGCGTATGATGGTCTTCAGGGAAGAAACTGCACAGGATGATGTTAGGAAAAATATTATTGAAAGGGAGGGGGACCTGGGATTCGAACCCAGGTCCCAGAGGTTACCACACTGATGCCTTGCCACTGGAGCTCTTCACGCGCGTTGTATGTAGAATAGCACATAAACAATAAAAGGGAAACATGGTCAGTGACATATAAAAATAAAAAAAATGCGCGTTGGATTCAAATCATCCAACCACCGCTCGCCACCTAATCTTCTTCTTCCTCGTTTGTGTTTTCCTGAAACATAAAAAGGATTAGCGGGGGTTTTAAACCCCCTAAAAATATGCCTTTTTCAAGAATAGCGATTAGGCCATCTTGCTTTATAAATTGGGCGCGACTGTTGCATTCGATTCATCCAAGTGTCCTGAATTTAACCATGGTACTGAGAAGTCTTAATTTTACAGTATATGAAAATACCTAATTCGAAGCTTGAGGAACCCTAGCATGTTTCAATGGTGGATCTTCTAATTTGGCATGAAAACTCAATTAAAGTATGCAGTTAGCTTTAGAATCAATCAATTAGTATGAATCCACACAAAAAAATGCAATGAGAATGCTTGAATATTGAAACACGAATATGAATAAAATGTGAAAAACTTTGAGTTCTGTATACCAATTCTGGGCGTTAGAGTTGATGATTTTTATTCAAACACGTTCCTTGAAGCCTCGGGAACACAATGGAATGATTATTTGGCCTTGAATCGCACTGGAAGGTGGTTTTCAGTATTTGAGTTTTCTTGAAAAAATGCAAGGTTGTCTATGGCTTTTTGGGCGCAGCTTCAGGTCCTCAGCACTAGGGTTAGGTTTGCACTTGTATAAGGAATGAATTTGATCAATAATCCAAGCCCATAGCCTTGTTTTTAATGGTTTTCAAGATTTGATTTTGGTGAATCTTTTTCAATATTTTTTCATGAAGAATCATGCCAATTTGCACCAATTCTTTCCTCTTTTGATATGCACGAAATCCTTAGTGAATCATGAGTGATTGTCTTGCACAAAAAGATTTGAAAACCTTGTTTTGGTATTTTTCATATATTTTAATTAATTAAATGAATTATTAGCAATTAAAAATTCAAATAAATAAATAAAAATGATGAATAACTTCCCTTTGGGCCAAGTGGTCGTGCACATGCTTTGGATGATGAATTTTGGAAGAAAATGTGGCCCATTAGCAATTTTAAGACATTTGAAGCAAAGTTGACTTTTCAAAATATCCAAAAATTTCCCAACTTCCACAAGGCATATCTTGCTCAATATTTAAGCTTTGCTCATGTTCTTGAACATTTTGGAAAGGTCTTGAAGTACTTTAACCAATGTCTTTGGTCCCATGTCATTTTGATTTACCAATATCAAGTTATGGCCTTTGACTTAAAGTCCCTTTTTGTTGACTTTTGAAAATGACCTATAATGTTGAAATTGATAACTTTTTGTGAGAGCATTTCTTGGACTTGAAGTGTGAAGAGGATTTGTAGGAAATGTTATTCTCTTCAAAATGAGATTTGGATGGAATTTTTCTGATAATCCATGTGGAAGTTATGCCTTGGTCAAGTTACAGTTGACTTTTTCAACTGTCCAAATATGGAAACTTTTGCATCTTGAGACTTTTTGAGCCAAGCTTTGAGAATCATGATCAAGCATTGATCAAATGATGTTTGTGGCTTCAAAATGAGATGTTGACCAAAAATTTGAACTTTTGACTGTCAAATGACCATTTTGCCCCTGCAGTTGACTGTTGAGCAATTAGGGTTTTTGACTGTGCAATTTTGTGCTGTAAGTCTTGAAACTTGGTATGAGGATGCTTGACCATGTTTATAGGCATGTGGGACTTGATTGGACCCTTGGAAACTTCATTTTCTTTGTCAGAACCAAAACCCTAGTTTTTGACTGTTAGGAGGCCTTTGAACTGTGCAACCCTTGGGGGAGATTTTGAAGCTTTGACTTGGAAAATCTTGAAGAATATGGGAGGGCAAATTTTGGGGTACAACAGTTGCCCCTGTTCAATCTTCTTAGACATGAGGATGCAGATTGGCTGACGTGCCTTTCGTAATCTGAAGGTGGAAGATGATTGAACACTAGAGTGCCCAGAAATTTGCGCTCACATAGTAGTGTGATGATGGGAATGGGCTTATAGATGCCATTTGGAGATTGATGGATAGGATGATGGGCTTATAGATTCCATGCTAAGAGACGATGGATGAGTGGATGGGCTTATAGATGCCATCTGGAGATCGATCGCGTAAGAGATTCCTTAGCGAGAACTTGCGTACCTGCAAAAGAAACATGATTACCTGACCTGTTACAGGAGCTGGTCTTCAAACCCTTTGTATGGATGTGTCCTGTCTGGTTACAGGAGCTGGATCTGGAGCTTCAAAAGGTGATGAATGAACCCGGGATGGTTACTACCTCAACAGGAACGGTGAGAGAACCTTGGATGATTACAACCTCAACAGTAACGCTGAGAGAATCTGGGGACGATTACTAACTCCGCAGTAACGGGGAGAGAATCATAGGCGACTTCAACCTCAATAGTATCATTGAGAGAATCTTGGGCGACTTCAACCTCAACAGTAACGCTGAGAGAATCTTGGGGCGATTACTACCTCCGCAGTAACGGGGAGAGAACCATAGGCGGCTTCAACCTCAACAGTAACGCTGAGAGAATCTTGGGTGACTTCAACCTCAACAGTAACGCTGAGAGAATCTTGGGGCGATTACTACCTCCGCAGTAACGGGGAGAGAACCATAGGCGACTTCAACCTCAACAGTATCATTGAGAGAATCTTGGGCGACTTCAACCTCAACAGTAACGCTGAGAGAATCTTGGGGCGATTTCAACCTCAACAGTAACGCTGAGAGAATCTTGGGGTGATTACTACCTCCGCAGTAACGGGGAGAGAACCATAGGCGACTACAACCTCAACAGTAACGCTGAGAGAATCTTGGATGTCTTCTACCGAGTCTTTATCAGAAAAATCTGTTAGGGATCGATTTAACTGGACTAGAGAAGGCCTTTGACTGGATAAGAAACAGGAAAATCTTAGGGTCGATTTAACTGAACCGGTCTAGGTCTTGAAATCTTCAACTGGATAAGAAACAGGGAGATCTTAGGATCGATCTGACTGAACTAGAGAAGGCCTTTGACTGGATAAGAAACAGGAAAATCTTAGGGTCGATTTAACTGAACCGGTCTAGGTCTTGAAATATAGTTGAGAATTTAACTGGATCTTTCCTGAAAGGTAAAGGTCAGTCATATGCAATGCATGACATGGATCAAGCAATGATGTTCTCAACATAAATGAGATCTGTGAGATGTGATGCGTATATGCATGCTATAATGATGTATGTGATGTTGATGAATGTATGTTTTCATCTTTAGGAAAATAAATCCTTGACGGGTGCCGGGAAGTCACTCATGGGCTGATGTTGGAGAACAATGCTTTGCTTCCGCTGGGGATGATAGTTGCAAGAATACCGGTAGGAGAAGATAACTCCGTTGGGGAATAAACTTGGCGAACGGAATATTCTGCGAGGAGAAAAGTACTCTAGGGATCTTGTTTGGGAACAATACTCTGTGGGGAGAAAGATACTTTGCTGGAATGTTGATGGTAACTTCGCTGGGGATACCGTCGATGTGTTGGAAGTGTTAATAGACTTCGCTGGGGATAAGAAGACCTTGCCGAGAACGATCTTTCCGTGGCTTTTGGCTGAGGATAACCCAGTTATATCCTGGTAGGGAAATAACCCTTTGAATAGAGCCGGGAGACGCGTTCGTGCTCTGCGAGGGATAAGCTTCCAGAATCTACTGGGGGTAAGCTTACTGCTTGGGGAGATGAATTCCAACTTTCCTGGGGAACTAGATTGGACTCTCCTGGGGAAGTTTTGAACTGTAATTTTTGTAAGTTGAAAGAAGGAACCTATGTAGGGTTGCCCGATGATGAGCTTGTGTAAAACCACATCTTGGAAAGAAGGACACATGTGTAGGGTTGACTGATGACGAGTCCATGTAAAACTACGTCTGGAGCTTGAGAAGGGAACCTGTGTGGTAAAACTGCATCCTGGAAGAGGTAAAACCTGGGTAGGGTTTCTGATGACGAGTCCGTGTAAGACTATGTCTGGAGTTTTGAGAAGGAAACCTGTGTAGGGTTTACTGATGATGAGTCCGTGTAAGACTACGTCTGGAGTTTTGAGAAGGAAACCTGTGTAGGGTTTACTGATGATGAGTCCGTGTAAGACTACGTCTGGAAAGAGATAACCTGTGTAGGGTTACTTCGGGGATAAGTTCGTGTAAAACTTCTTGATGAATCGGGGTAAGGTTATCTTGAGATAAGTCCGTGTGAGACTTCTGGAGGAACCGGGGTAAGGTTACTTCGGGATAAGTTCGTGTAAAACTTCTTGATGAACTGGGGTAAGGTTATCTTGAGATAAGTCCGTGTGAGACTTCTGGAGGAACCGGGATAAGGTTACTTCGGGATAAGTTCGTGTAAAACTTCTTGATGAACCGGGGTAAGGTTATCTGTAGAGGGTGAGTCCGTGTAAGACTTCGTCTGAAAATTGAACCGGTGTAGGGTTACTTTGATGATAAGTTCGTGTAAGACTTGTTCTGAAAGAAAAGGAACCGGTGTAGGGTTGCCTGATGGTGATTAAGTGGATGATTGTCCTGTTTGGTTTCGGTTGTTAACCCATGATCTGGAATTTGTAAATGTAGATGGTAATCATCTTTGTATTAACCTTTCCTTGGTACTTTGGTTGACAGAGCAACTGGACCACCTGGACGACTCATTATTGCCCCTGTTTCTGAGGTGAGGGGAGAAGAAGACTTGTGAGGTGCTGATAGTTGTTGAGGGTCAAACCTTCTTCCGGTAGGCAGGTGACAAGATGACAGGACATAGTCGTACGTTTTGATCCCTAACTTTTGCCTGGACCACCCTTTCGGGTTTTCAATCCACCGGGATACCCATTTTTGCCCAAGCCGCCTTTTCAGGTTTTCGACTTGCCGGGTGTACAGATTTTTTCATTTCATCCCTCATTTTGCCCGAACCCTTTTGGTTTGCTGGGAAGCCCTTATTTTTGCCTAGGTGTGTCAACCTAGCGGGTCTTTGATTACGTGTAGTATTTTTTTCGACTATGTCCGTGTTTTCATAATGTAGGGAGTTGCCCCTGTTAGAAGTGTTTTGTCATGCCACCAGAAGGTGTTTGATCAGGCAAGATTCGTTGTTGGAATGCCCCAAGTGACTCAGGCGGAGATTTGCCCCAGGCTATTTGGCCTTTGAGAGATTCTCCGAATCTTGATTGGATTGCCCCAGATGACTGGACCATAATCATGTCGTCCCCCTTGATTGGAAGTGCTTTTATTCACTAGGTATTCATCGTGCGAATTTCCCTGCTGTTCAAACAAAAAGTCATGTGCAAACAAAGTTATGTTAAAAATGCAAAGCTTATGTCTGTTTTGAAGATTTTGAAAATGCATTCTTTTTTCATAAAACAAGTGATTGTTTGTAAAACGTGATGTCAACTCCGTATTTACCGTAGGCCTTAAGGAGTCATGCTACCTTTCATAACAGTATGCTTTCGAACTAACCCATGCTTCAGCTAGGACTTTTGAGGGTTATAATGTGGCCTGGTTCATGGTTCAAGAAACAAAGGATAAAGGCTCAAATTATTTGTACCCACCCATTCTTCGTGATGTTCTTCAAACCTAAACTCAATTAATCGTGCGTCAGACCTTGTTTGAGTCTTTGCTTTGATATTCCAGTGATGGTTCGGATGTTGACAGTTTATTTTGAATAGGCAGTCATTTTTGTTTTTGTTGAGGGTTTGTATGACCTCTTTCTTTTTGATTTTGTTATCCCTTTTTTTTTGCCTGAACTGTTTCTTTTGTGATTACAGTCAGCGGGATGCCCCAGTTTTGTAAGTCTCCTTCATAGGTTTTGACTTAATGGGTTTTTTTATTTTGAGAAGTAATGACTGCCTGTCTGTATAATTGTTCGGAACCATCACTGTCTTCCTTTTTTTGTAAGGACCTCTTTGGTGCCATTCGTTATGCACTTGGATCAACTGAGAGAACTACCCTGCCCCAGGTTATGATTAAGGGTTTTAATTTTCGAAAAGAAAAACTCCTACTTCTTTGGCTCAAAGGGGTTGACGAGGGATTACCTTCCTTATAACTCCAGTGTTTAGGGATTGAAACAATGCCTGTACCTCATCAGCGGGGTCTGTTCAAAAGCATACTGTAGATTGCGGTATCGTTTTCGTCATCCTCCCTCAAGAGGCTTAGAATTATTAACCAAGAGTTGATCATCAGAAAAAATATGAAAATAATTTTGAAAAATAGCGAATGCGAATATATTGATTCAAAATAGACATAAGCGATGCATTAATGGAATAACAACGTTTAACATGAATAAATGTTTGAACAGTCAAGGAACAACACAACTTGAACATTCGAATGAACAAAAGTTTTCTAGTCTCAGGGCTTGTCACTTCAAATGGGGAGTCTTGGAGGGATGGTAGAAAAACTCAGCCTGACCATCTTGTGTGAACTCCAGTGCTCCTTCATCAATCAGGTCCTGGATCTTGTTCTTCAGAGCCCAACACTCATTTGTATCATGTCCTGGACAGGCAGAGTGGTAGGCGCACCTTTTATTGGGATCATAGATAGGAGATGATGTGTTGGGGTTCCGGGGATGAGCCCTTAATATGATCAGATTCAACCTCAACAAGCGTTGTAAAGCTTGAAACAGCGACATATTGAACTGGGTGAATTGCCTCCTGGGCTTTTCTGGCTGAAGCTGGTGAGGTTGATGCTGAATTTGTGACACTGGAGCCATTTGAGGAGCTCTCCCTTTATCTCCTTGTCTCAAAGATGGTTGAATGATGACTGGCCCTTCAACCTTAGATGTTTGCCCCAGTTGGTTACCCCGAAGCAGCTGGTTGACGAGAACCCCGAGCTCATCTTGTCTTTGAGCTAAGTCTTGGATGGCAGTCCCCTGCCCCAGCATCTGGGCTTTCATGGCATCCATCTCAGCTTGCAGATGTTTCAGCCATTCGTCCTCAGCGATGTTCCTGACCAGAGTCTCCATGAGAAGTGTCCTTAGCTCCTCCTGTCCCTTGGATAGATTCAGGAGGATTTCCCCGGACCGAGTCTCTTGAGCAAGAAGGTCCTGGTTATCTTGTTGGGAAGCCATTGCTGAAATAGACAGCGAGAAAGGTAAGTGACCTGCAACAAGGGTACCTGTAATGCAATGATATGTATGATATGCATGTAATATTTTCAAGGATCTCGCGGGGTAAACAAGAAGATTGTTAGCATTTGAATTTGTAACTTGATTGAAGGAGCTCTCTGTTGTTGAGAATCCTTCTTCAAGGGTCAAGGCTCACCATATCAAGTGGGTCATAGCCCCTGACAACCTTGTCTAGAGGAAAATAAATCCTCTTTGCCCCTTGCTAGCCACTTTGATTCATCATGACCTGCATCACAAGCCCTTGAGATCCTTGAAATGGATTAGTCCTTATGTGGGATGTATGCAATGGTATGATGGTATGCTATGCATGGAGTGATGTAAGTAGGCCCTGTAATGAGTCCCAATTAAGGACTGTAAACAAAACCTGCAAGGGAACTCATGTGTTAAATAACAAGTATGCAAGTAGTCAAGTTTGAAAGCACACAAGTCACACAAAAGAGCCCTTAGATTTTAGGCCAGCATGAAGTTTAGGTATTACCCTCTTGAAGTTGGTGGGCTCAACCTGTCCTATCAGAAGTAACCGGGTTCTAAGGGTCCCAATATCATTGGATTGCTTTCATTGTTCATCGTTTCGATTTAGCCACTGAATTGGCGACCGAAATATTCCAAGAAAACAACCCTCAATTGAGTGTAGTATCGAGTATCAACCAACCTCGGACTGCACCAAAGTCAGTTATCTCACTACCCTAAAGAGGCCAAGATGATTCAATTAAGGTTCCTAAGGTCAGTTGATGCTTCACGACACCGCGCGGAGGCCCCGTACTCTCCTTGACTGAACTCAAGGGTTACCGGTACACACCAAAGTGCCACATCAACGTAGCAGACTGCTTCAACCATGTCGGTATACCCCGCACAGTTCCCTCACAGCCTTGTTGCTACTTTCTAAGAAGGTATCCCCCAGATCCGGATTAGGATCTATAGAACTCCCAAGACAGAACCACAATTTAAAGCAAACAATTCAGACAATTGAAAACACAAGTGATCTTAGTCCTAAGGTACACCTCACTTTAAAAGTCCCCAGCAGAGTCGCCAGTTCTGTGATCGGTGGATCTGGAACTGACTGTTTAACGCTGGTTCGCGAAATGTCGCGGAAGCAAGAGTCGCCACCGTCTTTTATTTTCTCCAAATGGAAAGGACAAAAGCACAGAAAAATTCCTTATAGAGATTGCTCTCGGTTCGGGAGGTAGATTATAGAAAGGGAAGGTGTTAGCACCCTTTCTATCCATGGTTATCCATGGGCTCTTAGATACTTGCTCATTGTGTTTTCAAAAATGGTTTGTTTGCTTTTCAATGTGGGTTTTAAAAAGTTTCTTTGAAAATTTCAGTTCGACTCTTGTATCAGTCCTCAAGAGTGTTTGAAAAATTGCTTTCGAAAGCTTTTTGAAAAGGTGTCGGTGTGAAAAGTATTTTTGATTTTGTTTTGAAATTAGAGCAAGTATCTAGAGTCGTCTACCTACCCTAAGGAATTCGTCTGTGTAAATATCCTTTAAAGTAGTGCCATCCCACCATTGAGAGGTAGGTAGCACCACCATTGGAGGTGTTCGGGTCAATTCGAAGGTTCGGGACATGGTGATCACCAGAGCAATGGGAAGACACCTTAGAAGCTACCCTCATGCCAGGTTCCCGGATCATGAGGACTTACTAAGACATCCTCTACTCGACGATCACCTTTCGAGAGGCAAGGCAACAATGAGGCGTACCCTAGGGGTGGTGTGTGATTTGTGTGTTGAATTCATTTATTTTTGTCTTGTCATGTCATGGGTGATCTACGCGTTATTTTTATTTTAACATTCATTCTTGCATGCAATAGTTAACAGTTTAAAAGAGTTCGAGAAATGTAAAGTTCCTAAACTATTACAAAGGCGCGGGTCCACATCGCCAAATTAAATCCAGGACCCGATTTGACATAAAATAAAGAAATAAAGTGCGAGAAATATAAGATGTCCGAGTTACACGGCTTTGGGAGAATTACATTAATATTTAACAAAAGAAATAAAAATGCGAAGAGAATTAAATCGACAGCGAGGGCGTTGGACCCTTTTTAATGAAATTAAATTATATTGACAAATTAATTAAATTAAAATGAAAAGAAATTATTTTTTTGTATTTATGAATTATTATGAGAATTAAATGAAATTAAAATATTAATTAACCCTAATTCTAGTTTTTTTAATTTATTAAGAAAAGCATTAAAATTTAACCTAAAATTAAACCTAATTAATTAATGCAATTTTATTTACAAGAAAATAAGATTTAATAATTAATCATGGTGAGAGAAAAAGAAAAAGATAAAATTGATTAACCCTAATTCTACAAATTTTGAATTTATTAAGAAAAATGCCCAAATTAATCCTAGAATTGAAAACTAAATTAATTAATGATTTTTATTTACAAAAATACTAAAATAAAATATATTTAGATTTTTATGACTTTCTGATTTTTTGTTATTTTTATATTTTTATGAAAATAAATTAGTTTAAAGAATTAAAGAGAAATTAATTAAAACAAATAAAATAGAAAAATATAAAAAGGAATAAAAGAAGCAAACCATGGGGGGTTCTGTCCCCAATTGGAGGTTAAATTCAGCATTTTTGGCCCAATAGCCCTTGGCCTTGTTGACTTTCATGGAAGCGTGTGCACATGTTGACTGATGCCTAGGATGTTATTCAAATCTCCACCTTTAGATTGCCTCCAGTGGCCATGTGGCACACCTGGATTAGGGGCGTATGATGGTCTTCAGGGAAGAAACTGCACAGGATGATGTTAGGAAAAATATTATTGAAAGGGAGGGGGACCTGGGATTCGAACCCAGGTCCCAGAGGTTACCACACTGATGCCTTGCCACTGGAGCTCTTCACGCGCGTTGTATGTAGAATAGCACATAAACAATAAAAGGGAAACATGGTCAGTGACATATAAAAATAAAAATAAAACGCGCGTTGGATTCAAATCATCCAACCACCGCTCGCCACCTAATCTTCTTCTTCCTCGTTTGCGTTTTCCTGAAACATAAAAAGGATTAGCGGGGGTTTTAAACCCCCCCAAAATATGACTTTTTCAAGAATAACGATTAGGCCATCTTGCTTCATAAATTGGGCGCGACTGTTGCATTCGATTCGTCCAAGTGTCCTGAATTTAACCATGGTACTGAGAAGTCTTAATTTTACAGTATATGAAAATACCCAATTCGAAGCTTGAGGAACCCTAGCATGTTTCAATGGTGGATCTTCTAATTTGGCATGAAAACTCAATTAAAGTATGCAGTTAGCTTTAGAATCAATCAATTAGTATGAATCCACACAAAAAATGCAATGAGAATGCTTGAATATTGAAACACGAATATGAATAAAATGTGAAAAACTTTGAGTTCTATATACCAATTCTGGGCGTTAGAGTTGATGATTTTTATTCAAACACGTTCCTTGAAGCCTCAGGAACACAATGGAATGATTATTTGGCCTTGAATCGCACTGGAAGGTGGTTTTCAGTATTTGAGTTTTCTTGAAAAATGCAAGGTTGTCTATGGCTTTTTGGGCGCAGCTTCAGGTCCTCAGCACTAGGGTTAGGTTTGCACTTGTATAAGGAATGAATTTGATCAATAATCCAAGCCCATAGCCTTGTTTTTAATGGTTTTCAAGATTTGATTTTGGTGAATCTTTTTCAATATTTTTTCATGAAGAATCATGCCAATTTGCACCAATTCTTTCCTCTTTTGATATGCACGAAATCCTTAGTGAATCATGAGTGATTGTCTTGCATAAAAAGATTTGAAAACCTTGTTTTGGTATTTTTCATATATTTTAATTAATTAAATGAATTATTAGCAATTAAAAATTCAAATAAATAAATAAAAATGATGAATAACTTCCCTTTGGGCCAAGTGGTCGTGCACATGCTTTGGATGATGAATTTTGGAAGAAAATGTGGCCCATTAGCAATTTTAAGACATTTGAAGCAAAGTTGACTTTTCAAAATATCCAAAAATATACCAACTTCCACAAGGCATATCTTGCTCAATTTTTAAGATTTGCTCATGTTCTTGGACATTTTGGAAGGGTCTTGAAGTCCTTTAACCAATGTATTTGGTCCCATGTCATTTTGATTTACCAATCTCAAGTTATGGCCTTTGACTTAAAGTCCCTTTTTGTTGACTTTTGAAAATGACCTATAATGTTGAAATTGATAACTTTTTGTGAGAGCATTTCTTGGACTTGAAGTGTGAAGAGGAGTTGTAGGAAATGTTATTCTCTTCAAAATGAGCTTTGGATGGAATTTTTCTGATAATCCATGTGGAAGTTATGCCTTGGTCAAGTTACAGTTGACTTTTTCAACTGTCCAAATATGGAAACTTTTGCATCTTGAGAATTTTTGAGCCAAGCTTTGAGAATCATGATCAAGCATTGATCAAATGATGTTTGTGGCTTCAAAATGAGATGTTGACCAAAAATTTGAACTTTTGACTGTCAAATGACCATTTTGCCCCTGTAGTTGACTGTTGAGCAATTAGGGTTTTTGACTGTGCAATTTTGTGCTGTAAGTCTTGAAACTTGGTATGAGGATGCTTGACCATGTTTATAGGCATGTGGGACTTGATTGGACCCTTGGAAACTTCATTTTCTTTATCAGAACCAAAACCCTAGTTTTTGACTGTTAGGAGGCCTTTGAACTGTGCAACCCTTGGGGGAGATTTTGAAGCTTTGACTTGGCAAATCTTGAAGAATATGGGAGGGAAAATTTTGGGGTACAACAGTTTCCCCTGTTCAATCTTCTTAGACCTGAGGATGCAGATTGGCTGACGTGCCTTTCGTAATCTGAAGGTGGAAGATGATTGAACACTAGAGTTCCCAGAAATTTGCGCTCACATAGTAGTGTGATGATGGGAATGGGCTTATAGATGCCATTTGGAGATTGATGGATAGGATGATGGGCTTATAGATGCCATGCTAAGAGACGATGGATGAGTGGATGGGCTTATAGATGCCATCTGTAGATCGATCGCGTAAGAGATTCCTTAGCGAGAACTTGCGTACCTGCAAAAGAAACATGATTACCTGACCTGTTACAGGAGCTGGTCTTCAAACCCTTTGTATGGATGTGTCCTGTCTGGTTACAGGAGCTGGATCTGGAGCTTCAAAAGGTGATGAATGAACCCGGGATGGTTACTACCTCAACAGGAACGGTGAGAGAACCTTGAATGATTACAACCTCAACAGTAACGCTGAGAGAATCTGGGGACGATTACTAACTCCGCAGTAACGGGGAGAGAATCATAGGCGACTTCAACCTCAACAGTATCATTGAGAGAATCTCTGGCGACTTCAACCTCAACAGTAACGCTGAGAGAATCTTGGGGCGATTACTACCTCCGCAGTAACGGGGAGAGAACCATAGGCGACTTCAACCTCAACAGTAACGCTGAGAGAATCTTGGGTGACTTCAACCTCAATAGTAACGCTGAGAGAATCTTGGGGCGATTACTACCTCCGCAGTAACGGGGAGAGAACCATAGGCGACTTCAACCTCAACAGTATCATTGAGAGAATCTTGGGCGACTTCAACCTCAACAGTAACGCTGAGAGAATCTTGGGGCGATTTCAACCTCAACAGTAACGCTGAGAGAATCTTGGGGTGATTACTACCTCTGCAGTAACGGGGAGAGAACCATAGGCGACTACAACCTCAACAGTAACGCTGAGAGAATCTTGGATGTCTTCTACCGAGTCTTTATCAGAAAAATCTGTTAGGGATCGATTTAACTGGACTAGAGAAGGCCTTTGACTGGATAAGAAACAGGAAAATCTTAGGGTCGATTTAACTGAACCGGTCTAGGTCTTGAAATCTTCAACTGGATAAGAAACAGGGACATCTTAGGGTCGATCTGACTGAACCAGAGAAGGCCTTTGACTGGATAAGAAACAGGAAAATCTTAGGGTCGATTTAACTGAACCGGTCTAGGTCTTGAAATATAGCTGAGAATTTAACTGGATCTTTCCTAAAAGGTAAAGGTCAGTCATATGCAATGCATGACATGGATCAAGCAATGATGTTCTCAACATAAATGAGATCTGTGAGATGTGATGCGTATATGCATGCTATAATGATGTATGTGATGTTGATGAATGTATGTTTTCGTCTTTAGGAAAATAAATCCTTGACGGGTGTCGGGAAGTTACTCCTGGGCTGATGTTGGAGAACAATGCTTTGCTTCCGCTGGGGATGATAGTTGCAAGAATACCGGTAGGAGAAGATAACTCCGTTGGGGAATAAACTTGGCGAACGGAATATTCTGCGAGGAGAAAATTACTCTAGGGATCTTGCTGGGGAACAATACTCTGGGGAGAAAGATACTTTGCTGGAATGTTGATGGTAACTTCGCTGGGGATACCGTCGATGTGTTGGAAGTGTTAATAGACTTCGCTGGGGATAAGAAGACCTTGCCGAGAACGATCTTTCTGTGGCTTTTGGCTGAGGATAACCCAGTTATATCCTGGTAGGGAAATAACCCTTTGAATAGAGCCGGGAGACGCGTTCGTGCTCTGCGAGGGATAAGCTTCCAGAATCTACTGGGGGTAAGCTTACTGCTTGGGGAGATGAATTCCAACTTTCCTGGGGAACTAGATTGGACTCTCCTGGGGAAGTTTTGAACTGTAATTTTTGTAATTTGAAAGAGGGAACCTATGTAGGGTTGCCCGATGATGAGCTTGTGTAAAACCACATCTTGGAAAGAAGGACACCTGTGTAGGGTTGACTGATGACGAGTCCGTGTAAAACTACGTCGGGAGCTTGAGAAGGGAACCTGTGTGGTAAAACTGCATCCTGGAAGAGGTAAAACCTGGGTAGGGTTTCTGATGACGAGTCCGTGTAAGACTACGTCTGGAGTTTTGAGAAGGAAACCTGTGTAGGGTTTACTGATGATGAGTCCGTGTAAGACTACGTCTGGAGTTTTGAGAAGGAAACCTGTGTAGGGTTTACTGATGATGAGTCCGTGTAAGACTACGTTTGGAAAGAGATAACCTGTGTAGGGTTACTTCGGGGATAAGTTCGTGTAAAACTTCTTGATGAACCGGGGTAAGGTTATCTTGAGATAAGTCCGTGTGAGACTTCTGGAGGAACCGGGGTAAGGTTACTTCGGGATAAGTTCGTGTAAAACTTCTTGATGAACTGGGGTAAGGTTATCTTGAGATAAGTCCGTGTGAGACTTCTGGAGGAACCGGGATAAGTTCGTGTAAAACTTCTTGATGAACCGGGGTAAGGTTATCTGTGGAGGGTGAGTCCGTGTAAGACTCCTTCTGAAAATTGAACCGGTGTAGGGTTACTTTGATGATAAGTCCGTGTAAGACTTTTTCTGAAAGAAAAGGAACCGGTGTAGGGTTGCCTGATGGTGATTAAGTGGATGATTGTCCTGTTTGGTTTCAGGTGTTAACCCATGATCTGGAATTTGTAAATGTAGATGGTAATCATCTTTGTATTAACTTTTCCTTGGTACTTTGGTTGACAGAGCAACTGGACCACCTGGACGACTCATTATTGCCCCTGTTTCTGAGGTGAGGGGAGAAGAAGACTTGTGAGGTGCTGATAGTTGTTGAGGGTCAAACCTTCTTCCGGTAGGCAGGTGACAAGATGACAGGACATAGTCGTACGTTTTGATCCCTAACTTTTGCCTGGACCGCCATTTTGGGTTTTCAATCCACCGGGATACCCATTTTTGCCCAAGCCGCCTTTTCAGGTTTTCAACTTGCCGGGTGTACAGATTTTTTCATTTCATCCCTCATTTTACCCGAACCCTTTTGGTTCGCTGGGAAGCCCTTATTTTTGCCTAGGTGTGTCAACCTAGCGGGTCTTTGATTACGCGTAGTATTTTTTTCGACTATGTCCGTGTTTTCAGAATGTAGGGAGTTGCCCCTGTTAGAAGTGTTTTGTCATGCCACCAGAAGGTGTTTGATCTGGCAAGATTCGTTGTTGGAATGCCCCAAGTGACTCAGGCGGAGATTTGCCCCAGGCTATTTGGCCTTTGAGAGATTCTCCGAATCTTGATTGGATTGCCCCAGATGACTGGACCATAATCATGTCGTCCCCCTTGATTGGAAGTGCTTTTATTCATTAGGTATTCATCGTGCGAATTTCCCTGCTGTTCAAACAAAAAGTCATGTGCAAACAAAGTTATGTTAAAAATGCAAAGCTTATGTCTGTTTTGAAGATTTTGAAAATGCATTCTTTTTTCATAAAACAAGTGATTGTTTGTAAAACGTGATGTCAACTCCGTATTTACCGTAGGCCTTAAGGAGTCAGGCTACCTTTCATAACAGTATGCTTTCGAACTAACCCATGCTTCAGCTAGGACTTTTGAGGGTTATAACGTGGCCTGGTTCATGGTTCAAGAAACAAAGGATAAAGGCTCAAATTATTTGTACCCACCCATTCTTCGTGATGTTCTTCAAACCTAAACTCAGTTGATCGTGCGTCAGACCTTGTTTGAGTCATTGCTTTGATATTCCAGTGATGGTTCGGATGTTGACAGTTTATTTTGAATAGGCAGTCATTTTTGTTTTTGTTGAGGTTTTGTATGACGTCTTTCTTTTTGATTTTGTTATCCCTATTTTTTTGCCTGAACTGTTTATTTTGTGATTACAGTCAGCGGGATGCCCCAGTTTTGTAAGTCTCCTTCATAGGTTTTGACTTAATGGGTTTTTTTATTTTGAGAAGTAATGACTGCCTGTCTGTATAATTGTTCGGAACCATCACTGTCTTCCTTTTTTTGTAAGGACCTCTTAGGTGCCATTCGTTATGCACTTGGATCAACTGAGAGAACTACCCTGCCCCAGGTTATGATTAAGGGTTTTAATTTTCGAAAAGAAAAACTCCTACTTCTTTGGCTCAAAGGGGTTGACGAGGGATTACCTTCCTTATAACTCCAGTGTTTAGGGATTGAAACAATGCCTGTACCTCATCAGCGGGGTCTGTTCAAAAGCATACTGTAGATTGCGGTATCGTTTTCGTCATCCTCCCTCAAGAGGCTTAGAATTATTAACCAAGAGTTGATCATCAGAAAAAATATGAAAATAATTTTGAAAAATAGCGAATGCGAATATATTGATTCAAAATAGACATAAGCGATGCATTAATGGAATAACAACGTTTAACATGAATAAATGTTTGAACAGTCAAGGAACAACACAACTTGAACATTCGAATGAACAAAAGTTTTCTAGTCTCAGGGCTTGTCACTTCAAATGGTGAGTCTTGGAGGGATGGTAGAAAAACTCAGCCTGACCATCTTGTGTGAACTCCAGTGCTCCTTCATCAATCAGGTCCTGGATCTTGTTCTTCAGAGCCCAACACTCATTTGTATCATGTCCTGGACAGGCAGAGTGGTAGGCGCACCTTTTATTGGGATCATAGATAAGAGATGTTGTGTTTGGGTTTCGGGGATGAGCCCTTAATGTGATCAGATTCAACCTCAACCGGCGTTGTAAAGCTTGAAACAGCGACATATTGAGCTGGGTGAATTGCCTCCTGGGCTTTTCTGGCTGAAGCTGGTGAGGTTGATGCTGAATTTGTGACACTGGAGCCATTTGAGGAGCTCTCCCTTTATCTCCTTGTCTCAAAGATGGTTGAATGATGACTGGCCCTTCAACCTTAGATGTTTGCCCCAGTTGGTTACCCCGAAGCAGCTGGTTGACGAGAACCCCGAGCTCATCTTGTCTTTGAGCTAAGTCTTGGATGGCAGTCCCCTGCCCCAGCATCTGGGCTTTCATGGCATCCATCTCAGCTTGCAGATGTTTCAGCCGTTCGTCCTCAGCGCTGTTCCTGACTAGAGTCTCCATGAGAAGTGTCCTTAGCTCCTCCTGCCCCTTGGATAGATTCAGGAGGATTTCCCCGGACCGAGTCTCTTGAGCAAGAAGGTCCTGGTTATCTTGTTGGGAAGCCATTGCTGAAATAGAGAGCGAGAAAGGTAAGTGACCTGCAACAAGGGTACCTGTAATGCAATGATATGTATGATATGCATGTAATGTTTTCAAGGATCTCGCGGGGTAAACAAGAAGATTGTTAGCATTTGAATTTGTAACTTGATTGAAGGAGCTCTCTGTTGCTGAGAATCCTTCTTCAAGGGTCAAGGCTCACCATATCAAGTGGGTCATAGCCCCTGACAACCTTGTCTAGAGGAAAATAAATCCTCTTTGCCCCTTGCTAGCCACTTTGATTCATCATGACCTGCATCACAAGCCCTTGAGATCCTTGAAATGGATTAGTCCTTATGTGGGATGTATGCAATGGTATGATGGTATGCTATGCATGGAGTGATGTAAGTAGGCCCTGTAATGAGTCCCAATTAAGGACTGTAAACAAAACCTGCAAGGGAACTCATGTGTTAAATAACAAGTATGCAATTAGTCAAGTTTGAAAGCACACAAGTCACACAAAAGAGCCCTTAGATTTTAGGCCAGCATGAAGTTTGGGTATTACCCTCTTGAAGTTGGTGGGCTCAACCTGTCCTATCAGAAGTAACCGGGTTCTAAGGGTCCCAATATCATTAGATTGCTTTCATTGTTCATCGTTTCGATTTAGCCACTGAATTGGCGACCGAAATATTCCAAGAAAACAACCCTCAATTGAGTGTAGTATCGAGTATCAACCAACCTCGGACTGCACCAAAGTCAGTTATCTCACTACCCTAAAGAGGCCAAGATGATTCAATTAAGGTTCCTAAGGTCAGTTGATGCTTCACGACACCGCGCGGAGGCCCCGTACTCTCCTTGACTGAACTCAAGGGTTACCGGTACACACCAAAGTGCCACATCAACGTAGCAGACTGCTTCAACCATGTCGGTATACCCCGCACAGTTCCCTCACAGCCTTGTTGCTACTTTCTAAGAAGGTATCCCCCAGATCCGGATTAGGATCTATAGAACTCCCAAGACAGGCCCACAATTTAAAGCAAACAATTCAGACAATTGAAAACACAAGTGATCTTAGTCCTAAGGTACACCTCACTTTAAAAGTCCCCAGCAGAGTCGCCAGTTCTGT
Organism: Vicia faba; assembly: GCA_948472305.1. Taxonomy (NCBI): domain Eukaryota; kingdom Viridiplantae; phylum Streptophyta; class Magnoliopsida; order Fabales; family Fabaceae; genus Vicia; species Vicia faba. The sequence goes on along the minus strand of OX451739.1, from coordinate 237,045,398 downwards.
GATCGGTGGATCTGGAACTGACTGTTTAACGCTGGTTCGTGAAATGTCGCGGAAGCAAGAGTCACCACCGTCTTTTATTTTCTCCAAATGGAAAGGACAAAAGCACAGAAAAATTTCTTATAGAGATTGCTCTCGGTTCGGGAGGTAGATTAAAGAAAGGGAAGGTGTTAGCACCCTTTCTATCCATGGTTATCCATGGGCTCTTAGATACTTGCTCATTGTGTTTTCAAAAATGGTTTGTTTGCTTTTCAATGTGGGTTTTAAAAAGTTTCTTTGAAAATTTCAGTTCGACTCTTGTATCAGTCCTCAAGAGTGTTTGAAAAATTGCTTTCGAAAGCTTTTTGAAAAGGTGTCGGTGTGAAAATTATTTTTGATTTTGTTTTGAAATTAGAGCAAGTATCTAGAGTCGTCTACCTACCCTAAGGAATTCGTCTGTGTAAATGTCCTTTAAAGTAGTGCCATCCCACCATTGAGAGGTAGGTAGCACCACCATTGGAGGTGTTCGGGTCAATTCGAAGGTTCGGGACGTGGTGATCACCAGAGCAATGGGAAGACACCTTAGAAGCTACCCTCATGCCAGGTTCCCGGATCATGAGGACTTACTAAGACATCCTCTACTCGACGATCACCTTTCGAGAGGCAAGGCAACAATGAGGCGTACCCTAGGGGTGGTGTGTGATTTGTGTGTTGAATTCATTTATTTTTGTCTTGTCATGTCATGGGTGATCTACGCGTTATTTTTATTTTAACATTCATTCTTGAATGCAATAGTTAACAGTTTAAAAGAGTTCGAGAAATGTAAAGTTCCTAAACTATTACAAAGGCGCGGGTCCACATCGCCAAATTAAATCCATGACCCGATTTGACAAAAAATAAAGAAATAAAGTGCGAGAAATATAAGATGTCCGAGTTACACGGCTTTGGGAGAATTACATTAATATTTAACAAAAGAAATAAAAATGCGAAGAGAATTAAATCGACAGCGAGGGCGTTGGACCCTTTTTAATGAAATTAAATTATATTGACAAATTAATTAAATTAAAATGAAAAGAAATTATTTTTTTGTATTTATGAATTTTTATGAGAATTAAATGAAATTAAAATATTAATTAACCCTAATTCTAGTTTTTTTAATTTATTAAGAAAAGCATTAAAATTTAACCTAAAATTAAACCTAATTAATTAATGCAATTTTATTTACAAGAAAATAAGATTTAATAATTAATCATGGTGAGAGAAAAAGAAAAAGATAAAATTGATTAACCCTAATTCTACAAATTTTGAATTTATTAAGAAAAATGCCCAAATTAATCCTAGAATTGAAAACTAAATTAATTAATGATTTTTATTTACAAAAATACTAAAATAAAATATATTTAGATTTTTATGACTTTCTGATTTTTTGTTATTTTTATATTTTTATGAAAATAAATTAGTTTAAAGAATTAAAGAGAAATTAATTAAAACAAATAAAATAGAAAAATATAAAAAGGAATAAAAGAAGCAAACCATGGGGGGTTCTGTCCCCAATTGGAGGTTAAATTCAGCATTTTTGGCCCAATAGCCCTTGGCCTTGTTGACTTTCATGGAAGCGTGTGCACATGTTGACTGATGTCTAGGATGTTATTCAAATCTCCACCTTTAGATTGCCTCCAGTGGCCATGTGGCACACCTGGATTAGGGGCGTATGATGGTCTTCAGGGAAGAAATTGCACAGAATGATGTTAGGAAAAATATTATTGAAAGGGAGGGGGACCTGGGATTCGAACCCAGGTCCCAGAGGTTACCACACTGATGCCTTGCCACTGGAGCTCTTCACGCGCGTTGTATATAGAATAGCACATAAACAATAAAAGGGAAACATGGTCAGTGACATATAAAAATAAAAATAAATGCGCGTTGGATTCAAATCATCCAACCACCGCTCGCCACCTAATCTTATTCTTCCTCGTTTGCGTTTTCCTGAAACATAAAAAGGATTAACGGGGGTTTTAAACCCCCCCAAAATATGCCTTTTTCAAGAATAGCGATTAGGCCATCTTGCTTCATAAATTGGGCGCGACTGTTGCATTCGATTCGTCCAAGTGTCCTGAATTTAACCATGGTACTGAGAAGTCTTAATTTTACAGTATATGAAAATACCCAATTCGAAGCTTGAGGAACCCTAGCATGTTTCAATGGTGGATCTTCTAATTTGGCATGAAAACTCAATTAAAGTATGCAGTTAGCTTTAGAATCAATCAATTAGTATGAATCCACAAAAAAAAAGGCAATGAGAATGCTTGAATATTGAAACACGAATATGAATAAAATGTGAAAAACTTTGAGTTCTGTATACCAATTATGGGCGTTAGAGTTGATGATTTTTATTCAAACACGTTCCTTGAAGCCTCAGGAACACAATGGAATGATTATTTGGCCTTGAATCGCACTGGAAGGTGGTTTTCAGTATTTGAGTTTTCTTGAAAAAATGCAAGGTTGTCTATGGCTTTTTGGGCGCAGCTTCAGGTCCTCAGCACTAGGGTTAGGTTTGCACTTGTATTAGGAATGAATTTGATCAATAATCCAAGCCCATAGCCTTGTTTTTAATGGTTTTCAAGATTTGATTTTGGTGAATCTTTTTCAATATTTTTTCATGAAGAATCATGCCAATTTGCACCAATTCTTTCCTCTTTTGATATGCACGAAATCCTTAGTGAATCATGAGTGATTGTCTTGCACAAAAAGATTTGAAAACCTTGTTTTGGTATTTTTCATATATTTTAATTAATTAAATGAATTATTAGCAATTAAAAATTCAAATAAATAAATAAAAATGATGAATAACTTCCCTTTGGGCCAAGTGGTCGTGCACATGCTTTGGATGATGAATTTTGGAAGAAAATGTGGCCCATTAGCAATTTTAAGACATTTGAAGCAAAGTTGACTTTTCAAAATATCCAAAAATTTCCCAACTTCCACAAGGCATATCTTGCTCAATTTTTAAGCTTTGCTCATGTTCTTGGACATTTTGGAAAGTTCTTGAAGTCCTTTAACCAATGTCTTTGGTACCATGTCATTTTGATTTACCAATCTCAAGTTATGGCCTTTGACTTAAAGTCCCTTTTTGTTGACTTTTGAAAATGACCTATAATGTTGAAATTGATAACTTTTTGTGAGAGCATATCTTGGACTTGAAGTGTGAAGAGGAGTTGTAGGAAATGTTATTCTCTTCAAAATGAGCTTTGGATGGAATTTTTCTGATAATCCATGTGGAAGTTATGCCTTGGTCAAGTTACAGTTGACTTTTTCAACTGTCCAAATATGGAAACTTTTGCATCTTGAGACTTTTTGAGCCAAGCTTTGAGAATCATGATCAAGCATTGATTAAATGATGTTTGTGGCTTCAAAATGAGATGTTGACCAAAAATTTGAACTTTTGACTGTCAAATGACCATTTTGCCCCTGCAGTTGACTGTTGAGCAATTAGGGTTTTTGATTGTGCAATTTTGTGCTGTAAGTCTTGAAACTTGGTATGAGGATGCTTGACCATGTTTATAGGCATTTGGGACTTGATTGGACCCTTGGAAACTTCATTTTCTTTGTCAGAACCAAAACCCTAGTTTTTGACTGTTAGGAGTCCTTTGAACTGTGCAACCATTGGGGGAGATTTTGAAGCTTTGACTTGGCAAATCTTGAAGAATATGGGAGGGAAAATTTTGGGGTACAACAGTTGCCCCTGTTCAATCTTCTTAGACCTGAGGATGCAGATTGGCTGACGTGCCTTTCGTAATCCGAAGGTGGAAGATGATTGAACACTAGAGTGCCCAGAAATTTGCGCTCGCATAGTAGTGTGATGATGGGAATGGGCTTATAGATGCCATTTGGAGATTGATGGAGAGGATGATGGGCTTATAGATGCCATGCTAAGAGACGATGGATGAGTGGATGGGCTTATAGATGCCATCTGGAGATCGATCGCGTTAGAGATTCCTTAGCGAGAACTTGCGTACCTGCAAAAGAAACATGATTACCTGACCTGTTACAGGAGCTGGTCTTCAAACCCTTTGTATGGATGTGTCCTGTCTGGTTACAGGAGCTGGATCTGGAGCTTCAAAAGGTGATGAATGAACCCGGGATGGTTACTACCTCAACAGGAACGGTGAGAGAACCTTGGATGATTACAACCTCAACAGTAACGCTGAGAGAATCTGGGGACGATTACTACCTCCGCAGTAACGGGGAGAGAATCATAGGCGACTTCAACCTCAACAGTATCATTGAGAGAATCTTGGGCGACTTCAACCTCAACAGTAACGCTGAGAGAATCTTGGGGCGATTACTACCTCCGCAGTAACGGGGAGAGAACCATAGGCGACTTCAACCTCAACAGTAACGCTGAGAGAATCTTGGGTGACTTCAACCTCAACAATAACGCTGAGAGAATCTTGGGGCGATTACTACCTCCGCAGTAACGGGGAGAGAACCATAGGCGACTTCAACCTCAACAGTATCATTGAGAGAATCTTGGGCGACTTCAACCTCAACAGTAACGCTGAGAGAATCCTGGGGCGATTTCAACCTCAACAGTAACGCTGAGAGAATCTTGGGGTGATTACTACCTCCGCAGTAACGGGGAGAGAACCATAGGCGACTATAACCTCAACAGTAACGCTGAGAGAATCTTTGATGTCTTCTACCGAGTCTTTATCAGAAAAATCTATTAGGGATCGATTTAACTGGACTAGAGAAGGCCTTTGACTGGATAAGAAACAAGAAAATCTTAGGGTCGATTTAACTGAACCGGTCTAGGTCTTAAAATCTTCAACTGGATAACAAACAGGGAGATCTTAGGGTCGATCTGACTGAACCAGAGAAGGCCTTTGACTGGATAAGAAACAGGAAAATCTTAGGGTCGATTTAACTGAACCGGTCTAGGTCTTGAAATATAGCTGAGAATTTAACTGGACTTTCCTGAAAGGTAAAGGTCAGTCATATGCAATGCATGACATGGATCAAGCAATGATGTTCTCAACATAAATGAGATCTGTGAGATGTGATGCGTATATGCATGCTATAATGATGTATGTGATGTTGATGAATGTATGTTTTCGTCTTTAGGAAAATAAATCCTTGACGGGTGCCGGGAAGTCACTCCTGGGCTGATGTTGGAGAACAATGCTTTGCTTCCGCTGGGGATGATAGTTGCAAGAATACCGGTAGGAGAAGATAACTCCGTTGGGGAATAAACTTGGCGAACGGAATATTCTGCGAGGAGAAAAGTACTCTAGGGATCTTGCTGGGGAACAATACTCTGTGGGGAGAAAGATACTTTGCTGGAATGTTGATGGTAACTTCGCTGGGGATACCGTCGATGTGTTGGAAGTGTTAATAGACTTTGCTGGGGATAAGAAGACCTTGCCGAGAACGATCTTTCCGTGGCTTTTGGCTGAGGATAACCCAGTTATATCCTGGTAGGGAAATAACCCTTTGAATAGAGCCGGGAGACGCGTTCGTGCTCTGCGAGGGATAAGCTTCCAGAATCTACTGGGGGTAAGCTTACTGCTTGGGGAGATGAATTCCAACTTTCCTGGGGAACTAGATTGGACTCTCCTGGGGATGTTTTGAACTGTAATTTTTGTAAGTTGAAAGAGGGAACCTATGTAGGGTTGCCTGATGATGAGCTTGTGTAAAACCACATCTTGGAAAGAAGGACACATGTGTAGGGTTGACTGATGACGAGTCCGTGTAAAACTACGTCTGGAGCTTGAGAAGGGAACCTGTATGGTAAAACTGCATCTTGGAAGAGGTAAAACCTGGGTAGGGTTTCTGATGACGAGTCCGTGCAAGACTACGTCTGGAGTTTTGAGAAGGAAACCTGTGTAGGGTTTACTGATGATGAGTCCGTGTAAGACTACGTCTGGAGTTTTGAGAAGGAAACCTGTGTAGGGTTTACTGATGATGAGTCCGTGTAAGACTACGTCTGGAAAGAGATAACCTGTGTAGGGTTACTTCAGGGATAAGTTCGTGTAAAACTTCTTGATGAACCGGGGTAAGATTACTTCGGGATAAGTTCGTGTAAAACTTCTTGATGAACCGGGGTAAGATTATCTTGAGATAAGTCCGTGTGAGACTTCTGGAGGAACCGGGATAAGGTTACTTCGGGATAAGTTCGTGTAAAACTTCTTGATGAACCGGGGTAAGGTTATCTGTGGAGGGTGAGTCCGTGTAAGACTTCGTCTGAAAATTGAACCGGTGTAGGGTTACTTTGATGATAAGTCTGTGTAAGACTTTTTCTGAAAGAAAAGGAACCGGTGTAGGGTTGCCTGATGGTGATTAAGTGGATGATTGTCCTGTTTGGTTTCAGGTGTTAACCCACGATCTGGAATTTGTAAATGTAGATGGTAATCATCTTTGTATTAACCTTTCCTTGGTACTTTGGTTGACAGAGCAACTGGACCACCTGGACGACTCATTATTGCCCCTGTTTCTGAGGTGAGGGGAGAAGAAGACTTGTGAGGTGCTGATAGTTGTTGAGGGTCAAACCTTCTTCCGGTAGGCAGGTGACAAGATGACAGGACATAGTCGTACGTTTTGATCCCTAACTTTTTCCTGGACCGCCCTTTCGGGTTTTCAATCCACCGGGATACCCATTTTTGCCCAAGCCGCCTTTTCAGGTTTTCGACTTGCCGGGTGTACAGATTTTTTCATTTCATCCCTCATTTTGCCCGAACCCTTTTGGTTCGCCGGGAAGCCCTTATTTTTGCCTAGGTGTGTCAACCTAGCGGGTCTTTGATTACGCGTAGTATTTTTTTTCGACTATGTCCGTGTTTTCATAATGTAGGGAGTTTCCCCTGTTAGAAGTGTTTTGTCATGCCACCAGAAGGTGTTTGATCAGGCAAGATTCGTTGTTGGAATGCCCCAAGTGACTCAGGCGGAGATTTGCCCCAGGCTATTTTGCCTTTGAGAGATTCTCCGAATCTTGATTGGATTGCCCCAGATGACTGGACCATAATCATGTCGTCCCCCTTGATTGGAAGTGCTTTTATTCACTAGGTATTCATCGTGCGAATTTCCCTGCTGTTCAAACAAAAAGTCATGTGCAAACAAAGTTATGTTAAAAATGCAAAGCTTATGTCTGTTTTGAAGATTTTGAAAATGCATTCTTTTTTCATAAAACAAGTGATTGTTTGTAAAACGTGATGTCAACTCCGTATTTACCGTAGGCCTTAAGGAGTCAGACTACCTTTCATAACAGTATGCTTTCGAACTAACCCATGCTTCAGCTAGGACTTTTGAGGGTTATAACGTGACCTGGTTCATGGTTTAAGAAACAAAGGATAAAGGCTCAAATTATTTGTACCCACCCATTCTTCGTGATGTTCTTCAAACCTAAACTCAATTGATCGTGCGTCAGACCTTGTTTGAGTCTTTGCTTTGATATTCCAGTGATGGTTCGGATGTTGACAGTTTATTTTGAATAGGCAGTCATTTTTGTTTTTGTTGAGGGTTTGTATGACCTCTTTCTTTTTGATTTTGTTATCCCTATTTTTTTGCCTGAACTGTTTCTTTTGTGATTACAGTCAGCGGGATGCCCAACTTTTGTAAGTCTCCTTCATAGGTTTTGACTTAATGGGTTTTTTTATTTTGAGAAGTAATGACTGCCTGTCTGTATAATTGTTCGGAACCATCACTGTCTTCCTTTTTTTGTAAGGACCTCTTTGGTGCCATTCGTTATGCACTTGGATCAACTGAGAGAACTACCCTGCCCCAGGTTATGATTAAGGGTTTTAATTTTCGAAAAGAAAAACTCCTACTTCTTTGGCTCAAAGGGTTTGACGAGGGATTACCTTCCTTATAACTCCAGTGTTTAGGGATTGAAACAATGCATGTACCTCATCAGCGGGGTCTGTTCAAAAGCATACTGTAGATTGCGGTATCGTTTTCGTCATCCTCCCTCAAGAGGCTTAGAATTATTAACCAAGAGTTGATCATCAGAAAAAATATGAAAATAATTTTGAAAAATAGCGAATGCGAATATATTGATTCAAAATAGACATAAGCGATGCATTAATGGAATAACAACGTTTAACATGAATAAATGTTTGAACAGTCAAGGAACAACACAACTTGAACATTCGAATAAACAAAAGTTTTCTAGTCTCAGGGCTTGTCACTTCAAATGGTGAGTCTTGGAGGGATGGTAGAAAAACTCAGCCTGACCATCTTGTGTGAACTCCAGTGCTCCTTCATCAATCAGGTCCTGGATCTTGTTCTTCAGAGCCCAACACTCATTTGTATCATGTCTTGGACAGGCAGAGTGGTAGGCGCACCTTTTATTGGGATTATAGATAGGAGATGCTGTGTTGGGGTTCCGGGGATGAGCCCTTAATGTGATCAGATTCAACCTCAACAGGCGTTGTAAAGCTTGAAACAGCGACATATTGAGCTGGGTGAATTGTCTCCTGGGCTTTTCTGGCTGAAGCTTGTGAGGTTGATGCTGAATTTGTGACACTGGAGCCATTTGAGGAGCTCTCCCTTTATCTCCTTGTCTCAAAGATGGTTGAATGATGACTGGCCCTTCAACCTTAGATGTTTGCCCCAGTTGGTTACCCCGAAGCAGCTGGTTGACGAGAACCCTGAGCTCATCTTGTCTTTGAGCTAAGTCTTGGATGGCAGTCCCCTGCCCCAGCATCTGGGCTTTCATGGCATCCATCTCAGCTTGCAGATGTTTCAGCCGTTCGTCCTCAGCGTTGTTCCTGACTAGAGTCTCCATGAGAAGTGTCCTTAGCTCCTCCTGCCCCTTGGATAGATTCAGGAGGATTTCCCCGGACCGAGTCTCTTGAGCAAGAAGGTCCTGGTTATCTTGTTGGGAAGCCATTGCTGAAATAGACAGCGAGAAAGGTAAGTGACCTGCAACAAGGGTACCTGTAATGCAATGATATGTATGATATGCATGTAATGTTTTCAAGGATCTCGCGGAGTAAACAAGAAGATTGTTAGCATTTGAATTTGTAACTTGATTGAAGGAGCTCTCTGTTGCTGAGAATCCTTCTTCAAGGGTCAAGGCTCACCATATCAAGTGGGTCATAGCCCCTGACAACCTTGTCTAGAGGAAAATAAATCCTCTTTGCCCCTTGCTAGCCACTTTGATTCATCATGACCTGCATCACAAGCCCTTGAGATCCTTGAAATGGATTAGTCCTTATGTGGGATGTATGCAATGGTATGATGGTATGCTATGCATGGAGTGATGTAAGTAGGCCCTGTAATGAGTCCCAATTAAGGACTGTAAACAAAACCTGCAAGGGAACTCATGTGTTAAATAACAAGTATGCAAGTAGTCAAGTTTGAAAGCACACAAGTCACACAAAAGAGCCCTTAGATTTTAGGCCAGCATGAAGTTTGGGTATTACCCTCTTGAAGTTGGTGGGCTCAACCTGTCCTATCAGAAGTAACCGGGTTCTAAGGGTCCCAATATCATTGGATTGCTTTCATTGTTCATCGTTTCGATTTAGCCACTGAATTGGCGACCGAAATATTCCAAGAAAACAACCCTCAATTGAGTGTAGTATCGAGTATCAACCAACCTCGGACTGCACCAAAGTCAGTTATCTCACTACCCTAAAGAGGCCAAGATGATTCAATTAAGGTTCCTAAGGTTAGTTGATGCTTCACGACACCGCGCGGAGGCCCCGTACTCTCCTTGACTGAACTCAAGGGTTACCGGTACACACCAAAGTGCCACATCAACGTAGCAGACTGCTTCAACCATGTCGGTATACCCCGCACAGTTCCCTCACAGCCTTGTTTCTACTTTCTAAGAAGGTATCCCCCAGATCCGGATTAGGATCTATAGAACTCCCAAGACAGGCCCACAATTTAAAGCAAACAATTCAGACAATTGAAAACACAAGTGATCTTAGTCCTAAGGTACACCTCACTTTAAAAGTCCCCAGCAGAGTCACCAGTTCTGTGATCGGTGGATCTGGAACTGACTGTTTAACGCTGGTTCGCGAAATGTCGCGGAAGCAAGAGTCGCCACCGTCTTTTATTTTCTCCAAATGGAAAGGACAAAAGCACAGAAAAATTCCTTATAGAGATTGCTCTCGGTTCGGGAGGTAGATTATAGAAAGGGAAGGTGTTAGCACCCTTTCTATCCATGGTTATCCATGGGCTCTTAGATACTTGCTCATTGTGTTTTCAAAAATGGTTTGTTTTCTTTTCAATGTGGGTTTTAAAAAGTTTCTTTGAAAATTTCAGTTCGACTCTTGTATCAGTCCTCAAGAGTGTTTGAAAAATTGCTTTCGAAAGCTTTTTGAAAAGGTGTCGGTGTGAAAAGTATTTTTTATTTTGTTTTGAAATTAGAGCAAGTATCTAGAGTCGTCTACCTACCCTAAGGAATTCGTCTGTGTAAATGTCCTTTAAAGTAGTGCCATCCCACCATTGAGAGGTAGGTAGCACCACCATTGGAGGTGTTCGGGTCAATTCGAAGGTTCGGGACGTGGTGATCACCAGAGCAATGGGAAGACACCTTAGAAGCTACCCTCATGCCAGGTTCCCGGATCATGAGGACTTACTAAGACATCCTCTACTCGACGATCACCTTTCGAGAGGCAAGGCAACAATGAGGCGTACCCTAGGGGTGGTGTGTGATTTGTGTGTTGAATTCATTTATTTTTGTCTTGTCATGTCATGGGTGATCTACGCGTTATTTTTATTTCAACATTCATTCTTGCATGCAATAGTTAACAGTTTAAAAGAGTTCGAGAAATGTAAAGTTCCTAAACTATTACAAAGGCGCGGGTCCACATCGCCAAATTAAATCCATGACCCGATTTGACAAAAAATAAAGAAATAAAGTGCAAGAAATATAAGATGTCCGAGTTACACGGCTTTGGGAGAATTACATTAATATTTAACAAAAGAAATAAAAATGCGAAGAGAATTAAATCGACAGCGAGGGCGTTGGACCCTTTTTAATGAAATTAAATTATATTGACAAATTAATTAAATTAAAATGAAAAGAAATTATTTTTTTGTATTTATGAATTTTTATGAGAATTAAATGAAATTAAAATATTAATTAACCCTAATTCTAGTTTTTTTAATTTATTAAGAAAAGCATTAAAATTTAACCTAAAATTAAACCTAATTAATTAATGCAATTTTATTTACAAGAAAATAAGATTTAATAATTAATCATGGTGAGAGAAAAAGAAAAAGATAAAATTGATTAACCCTAATTCTACAAATTTTGATTTATTAAGAAAAATGCCCAAATTAATCCTAGAATTGAAAACTAAATTAATTAATGATTTTTATTTACAAAAATACTAAAATAAAATATATTTAGATTTTTATGACTTTCTGATTTTTTGTTATTTTTATATTTTTATGAAAATAAATTAGTTTAAAGAATTAAAGAGAAATTAATTAAAACAAATAAAATAGAAAAATATAAAAAGGAATAAAAGAAGCAAACCATGGGGGATTCTGTCCCCAATTGGAGGTTAAATTCAGCATTTTTGGCCCAATAGCCCTTGGCCTTGTTTACTTTCATGGAAGCGTGTGCACATGTTGACTGATGCCTAGGATGTTATTCAAATCTCCACCTTTAGATTGCCTCCAGTGGCCATGTGGCACACCTGGATTAGGGGCGTATGATGGTCTTCAGGGAAGAAACTGCACAGGATGATGTTAGGAAAAATATTATTGAAAGGGAGGGGGACCTGGGATTCGAACCCAGGTCCCAGAGGTTACCACACTGATGCCTTGCCACTGGAGCTCTTCACGCGCGTTGTATGTAGAATAGCACATAAACAATAAAAGGGAAACATGGTCAGTGACATATAAAAATAAAAAAAATGCGCGTTGGATTCAAATCATCCAACCACCGCTCGCCACCTAATCTTCTTCTTCCTCGTTTGTGTTTTCCTGAAACATAAAAAGGATTAGCGGGGGTTTTAAACCCCCTAAAAATATGCCTTTTTCAAGAATAGCGATTAGGCCATCTTGCTTTATAAATTGGGCGCGACTGTTGCATTCGATTCGTCCAAGTGTCCTGAATTTAACCATGGTACTGAGAAGTCTTAATTTTACAGTATATGAAAATACCTAATTCGAAGCTTGAGGAACCCTAGCATGTTTCAATGGTGGATCTTCTAATTTGGCATGAAAACTCAATTAAAGTATGCAGTTAGCTTTAGAATCAATCAATTAGTATGAATCCACACAAAAAAATGCAATGAGAATGCTTGAATATTGAAACACGAATATGAATAAAATGTGAAAAACTTTGAGTTCTGTATACCAATTCTGGGCGTTAGAGTTGATGATTTTTATTCAAACACGTTCCTTGAAGCCTCGGGAACACAATGGAATGATTATTTGGCCTTGAATCGCACTGGAAGGTGGTTTTCAGTATTTGAGTTTTCTTGAAAAAATGCAAGGTTGTCTATGGCTTTTTGGGCGCAGCTTCAGGTCCTCAGCACTAGGGTTAGGTTTGCACTTGTATAAGGAATGAATTTGATCAATAATCCAAGCCCATAGCCTTGTTTTTAATGGTTTTCAAGATTTGATTTTGGTGAATCTTTTTCAATATTTTTTCATGAAGAATCATGCCAATTTGCACCAATTCTTTCCTCTTTTGATATGCACGAAATCCTTAGTGAATCATGAGTGATTGTCTTGCACAAAAAGATTTGAAAACCTTGTTTTGGTATTTTTCATATATTTTAATTAATTAAATGAATTATTAGCAATTAAAAATTCAAATAAATAAATAAAAATGATGAATAACTTCCCTTTGGGCCAAGTGGTCGTGCACATGCTTTGGATGATGAATTTTGGAAGAAAATGTGGCCCATTAGCAATTTTAAGACATTTGAAGCAAAGTTGACTTTTCAAAATATCCAAAAATTTCCCAACTTCCACAAGGCATATCTTGCTCAATATTTAAGCTTTGCTCATGTTCTTGAACATTTTGGAAAGGACTTGAAGTCCTTTAACCAATGTCTTTGGTCCCATGTCATTTTGATTTACCAATATCAAGTTATGGCCTTTGACTTAAAGTCCCTTTTTGTTGACTTTTGAAAATGACCTATAATGTTGAAATTGATAACTTTTTGTGAGAGCATTTCTTGGACTTGAAGTGTGAAGAGGATTTGTAGGAAATGTTATTCTCTTCAAAATGAGATTTGGATGGAATTTTTCTGATAATCCATGTGGAAGTTATGCCTTGGTCAAGTTACAGTTGACTTTTTCAACTGTCCAAATATGGAAACTTTTGCATCTTGAGACTTTTTGAGCCAAGATTTGAGAATCATGATCAAGCATTGATCAAATGATGTTTGTGGCTTCAAAATGAGATGTTGACCAAAAATTTGAACTTTTGACTGTCAAATGACCATTTTGCCCCTGCAGTTGACTGTTGAGCAATTAGGGTTTTTGACTGTGCAATTTTGTGCTGTAAGTCTTGAAACTTGGTATGAGGATGCTTGACCATGTTTATAGGCATGTGGGACTTGATTGGACCCTTGGAAACTTCATTTTCTTTGTCAGAACCAAAACCCTAGTTTTTGACTGTTAGGAGGCCTTTGAACTGTGCAACCCTTGGGGGAGATTTTGAAGCTTTGACTTGGAAAATCTTGAAGAATATGGGAGGGCAAATTTTGGGGTACAACAGTTGCCCCTGTTCAATCTTCTTAGACATGAGGATGCAGATTGGCTGACGTGCCTTTCGTAATCTGAAGGTGGAAGATGATTGAACACTAGAGTGCCCAGAAATTTGCGCTCACATAGTAGTGTGATGATGGGAATGGGCTTATAGATGCCATTTGGAGATTGATGGATAGGATGATGGGCTTATAGATGCCATGCTAAGAGACGATGGATGAGTGGATGGGCTTATAGATGCCATCTGGAGATCGATCGCGTAAGAGATTCCTTAGCGAGAACTTGCGTACCTGCAAAAGAAACATGATTACCTGACCTGTTACAGGAGCTGGTCTTCAAACCCTTTGTATGGATGTGTCCTGTCTGGTTACAGGAGCTGGATCTGGAGCTTCAAAAGGTGATGAATGAACCCGGGATGGTTACTACCTCAACAGGAACGGTGAGAGAACCTTGGATGATTACAACCTCAACGGTAACGCTGAGAGAATCTGGGGACGATTACTAACTCCGCAGTAACGGGGAGAGAATCATAGGCGACTTCAACCTCAATAGTATCATTGAGAGAATCTTGGGCGACTTCAACCTCAACAGTAACGCTGAGAGAATCTTGGGGCGATTACTACCTCCGCAGTAACGGGGAGAGAACCATAGGCGGCTTCAACCTCAACAGTAACGCTGAGAGAATCTTGGGTGACTTCAACCTCAACAGTAACGCTGAGAGAATCTTGGGGCGATTACTACCTCCGCAGTAACGGGGAGAGAACCATAGGCGACTTCAACCTCAACAGTATCATTGAGAGAATCTTGGGCGACTTCAACCTCAACAGTAACGCTGAGAGAATCTTGGGGCGATTTCAACCTCAACAGTAACGCTGAGAGAATCTTGGGGTGATTACTACCTCCGCAGTAACGGGGAGAGAACCATAGGCGACTACAACCTCAACAGTAACGCTGAGAGAATCTTGGATGTCTTCTACCGAGTCTTTATCAGAAAAATCTGTTAGGGATCGATTTAACTGGACTAGAGAAGGCCTTTGACTGGATAAGAAACAGGAAAATCTTAGGGTCGATTTAACTGAACCGGTCTAGGTCTTGAAATCTTCAACTGGATAAGAAACAGGGAGATCTTAGGATCGATCTGACTGAACTAGAGAAGGCCTTTGACTGGATAAGAAACAGGAAAATCTTAGGGTCGATTTAACTGAACCGGTCTAGGTCTTGAAATATAGTTGAGAATTTAACTGGATCTTTCCTGAAAGGTAAAGGTCAGTCATATGCAATGCATGACATGGATCAAGCAATGATGTTCTCAACATAAATGAGATCTGTGAGATGTGATGCGTATATGCATGCTATAATGATGTATGTGATGTTGATGAATGTATGTTTTCATCTTTAGGAAAATAAATCCTTGACGGGTGCCGGGAAGTCACTCATGGGCTGATGTTGGAGAACAATGCTTTGCTTCCGCTGGGGATGATAGTTGCAAGAATACCGGTAGGAGAAGATAACTCCGTTGGGGAATAAACTTGGCGAACGGAATATTCTGCGAGGAGAAAAGTACTCTAGGGATCTTGTTTGGGAACAATACTCTGTGGGGAGAAAGATACTTTGCTGGAATGTTGATGGTAACTTCGCTGGGGATACCGTCGATGTGTTGGAAGTGTTAATAGACTTCGCTGGGGATAAGAAGACCTTGCCGAGAACGATCTTTCCGTGGCTTTTGGCTGAGGATAACCCAGTTATATCCTGGTAGGGAAATAACCCTTTGAATAGAGCCGGGAGACGCGTTCGTGCTCTGCGAGGGATAAGCTTCCAGAATCTACTGGGGGTAAGCTTACTGCTTGGGGAGATGAATTCCAACTTTCCTGGGGAACTAGATTGGACTCTCCTGGGGAAGTTTTGAACTGTAATTTTTGTAAGTTGAAAGAAGGAACCTATGTAGGGTTGCCCGATGATGAGCTTGTGTAAAACCACATCTTGGAAAGAAGGACACATGTGTAGGGTTGACTGATGACGAGTCCATGTAAAACTACGTCTGGAGCTTGAGAAGGGAACCTGTGTGGTAAAACTGCATCCTGGAAGAGGTAAAACCTGGGTAGGGTTTCTGATGACGAGTCCGTGTAAGACTATGTCTGGAGTTTTGAGAAGGAAACCTGTGTAGGGTTTACTGATGATGAGTCCGTGTAAGACTACGTCTGGAGTTTTGAGAAGGAAACCTGTGTAGGGTTTACTGATGATGAGTCCGTGTAAGACTACGTCTGGAAAGAGATAACCTGTGTAGGGTTACTTCGGGGATAAGTTCGTGTAAAACTTCTTGATGAATCGGGGTAAGGTTATCTTGAGATAAGTCCGTGTGAGACTTCTGGAGGAACCGGGGTAAGGTTACTTCGGGATAAGTTCGTGTAAAACTTCTTGATGAACTGGGGTAAGGTTATCTTGAGATAAGTCCGTGTGAGACTTCTGGAGGAACCGGGATAAGGTTACTTCGGGATAAGTTCGTGTAAAACTTCTTGATGAACCGGGGTAAGGTTATCTGTAGAGGGTGAGTCCGTGTAAGACTTCGTCTGAAAATTGAACCGGTGTAGGGTTACTTTGATGATAAGTTCGTGTAAGACTTGTTCTGAAAGAAAAGGAACCGGTGTAGGGTTGCCTGATGGTGATTAAGTGGATGATTGTCCTGTTTGGTTTCGGGTGTTAACCCATGATCTGGAATTTGTAAATGTAGATGGTAATCATCTTTGTATTAACCTTTCCTTGGTACTTTGGTTGACAGAGCAACTGGACCACCTGGACGACTCATTATTGCCCCTGTTTCTGAGGTGAGGGGAGAAGAAGACTTGTGAGGTGCTGATAGTTGTTGAGGGTCAAACCTTCTTCCGGTAGGCAGGTGACAAGATGACAGGACATAGTCGTACGTTTTGATCCCTAACTTTTGCCTGGACCACCCTTTCGGGTTTTCAATCCACCGGGATACCCATTTTTGCCCAAGCCGCCTTTTCAGGTTTTCGACTTGCCGGGTGTACAGATTTTTTCATTTCATCCCTCATTTTGCCCGAACCCTTTTGGTTTGCTGGGAAGCCCTTATTTTTGCCTAGGTGTGTCAACCTAGAGGGTCTTTGATTACGTGTAGTATTTTTTTCGACTATGTCCGTGTTTTCATAATGTAGGGAGTTGCCCCTGTTAGAAGTGTTTTGTCATGCCACCAGAAGGTGTTTGATCAGGCAAGATTCGTTGTTGGAATGCCCCAAGTGACTCAGGCGGAGATTTGCCCCAGGCTATTTGGCCTTTGAGAGATTCTCCGAATCTTGATTGGATTGCCCCAGATGACTGGACCATAATCATGTCGTCCCCCTTGATTGGAAGTGCTTTTATTCACTAGGTATTCATCGTGCGAATTTCCCTGCTGTTCAAACAAAAAGTCATGTGCAAACAAAGTTATGTTAAAAATGCAAAGCTTATGTCTGTTTTGAAGATTTTGAAAATGCATTCTTTTTTCATAAAACAAGTGATTGTTTGTAAAACGTGATGTCAACTCCGTATTTACCGTAGGCCTTAAGGAGTCATGCTACCTTTCATAACAGTATGCTTTCGAACTAACCCATGCTTCAGCTAGGACTTTTGAGGGTTATAATGTGGCCTGGTTCATGGTTCAAGAAACAAAGGATAAAGGCTCAAATTATTTGTACCCACCCATTCTTCGTGATGTTCTTCAAACCTAAACTCAATTAATCGTGCGTCAGACCTTGTTTGAGTCTTTGCTTTGATATTCCAGTGATGGTTCGGATGTTGACAGTTTATTTTGAATAGGCAGTCATTTTTGTTTTTGTTGAGGGTTTGTATGACCTCTTTCTTTTTGATTTTGTTATCCCTTTTTTTTTGCCTGAACTGTTTCTTTTGTGATTACAGTCAGCGGGATGCCCCAGTTTTGTAAGTCTCCTTCATAGGTTTTGACTTAATGGGTTTTTTTATTTTGAGAAGTAATGACTGCCTGTCTGTATAATTGTT
The DNA here is from genome assembly GCA_948472305.1 of Vicia faba. Lineage (NCBI taxonomy): Eukaryota > Viridiplantae > Streptophyta > Magnoliopsida > Fabales > Fabaceae > Vicia > Vicia faba. The sequence goes on along the minus strand of OX451739.1, from coordinate 237,027,734 downwards.
CGGAACCATCATTGTCTTCCTTTTTTTGTAAGGACCTCTTTGGTGCCATTCGTTATGCACTTGGATCAACTGAGAGAACTACCCTGCCCCAGGTTATGATTAAGGGTTTTAATTTTCGAAAAGAAAAACTCCTACTTCTTTGGCTCAAAGGGGTTGACGAGGGATTACCTTCCTTATAACTCCAGTGTTTAGGGATTGAAACAATGCCTGTACCTCATCAGCGGGGTCTGTTCAAAAGCATACTGTAGATTGCGGTATCGTTTTCGTCATCCTCCCTCAAGAGGCTTAGAATTATTAACCAAGAGTTGATCATCAGAAAAAATATGAAAATAATTTTGAAAAATAGCGAATGCGAATATATTGATTCAAAATAGACATAAGCGATGCATTAATGGAATAACAACGTTTAACATGAATAAATGTTTGAACAGTCAAGGAACAACACAACTTGAACATTCGAATGAACAAAAGTTTTCTAGTCTCAGGGCTTGTCACTTCAAATGGGGAGTCTTGGAGGGATGGTAGAAAAACTCAGCCTGACCATCTTGTGTGAACTCCAGTGCTCCTTCATCAATCAGGTCCTGGATCTTGTTCTTCAGAGCCCAACACTCATTTGTATCATGTCCTGGACAGGCAGAGTGGTAGGCGCACCTTTTATTGGGATCATAGATAGGAGATGATGTGTTGGGGTTCCGGGGATGAGCCCTTAATATGATCAGATTCAACCTCAACAAGCGTTGTAAAGCTTGAAACAGCGACATATTGAGCTGGGTGAATTGCCTCCTGGGCTTTTCTGGCTGAAGCTGGTGAGGTTGATGCTGAATTTGTGACACTGGAGCCATTTGAGGAGCTCTCCCTTTATCTCCTTGTCTCAAAGATGGTTGAATGATGACTGGCCCTTCAACCTTAGATGTTTGCCCCAGTTGGTTACCCCGAAGCAGCTGGTTGACGAGAACCCCGAGCTCATCTTGTCTTTGAGCTAAGTCTTGGATGGCAGTCCCCTGCCCCAGCATCTGGGCTTTCATGGCATCCATCTCAGCTTGCAGATGTTTCAGCCATTCGTCCTCAGCGATGTTCCTGACCAGAGTCTCCATGAGAAGTGTCCTTAGCTCCTCCTGTCCCTTGGATAGATTCAGGAGGATTTCCCCGGACCGAGTCTCTTGAGCAAGAAGGTCCTGGTTATCTTGTTGGGAAGCCATTGCTGAAATAGACAGCGAGAAAGGTAAGTGACCTGCAACAAGGGTACCTGTAATGCATTGATATGTATGATATGCATGTAATATTTTCAAGGATCTCGCGGGGTAAACAAGAAGATTGTTAGCATTTGAATTTGTAACTTGATTGAAGGAGCTCTCTGTTGTTGAGAATCCTTCTTCAAGGGTCAAGGCTCACCATATCAAGTGGGTCATAGCCCCTGACAACCTTGTCTAGAGGAAAATAAATCCTCTTTGCCCCTTGCTAGCCACTTTGATTCATCATGACCTGCATCACAAGCCCTTGAGATCCTTGAAATGGATTAGTCCTTATGTGGGATGTATGCAATGGTATGATGGTATGCTATGCATGGAGTGATGTAAGTAGGCCCTGTAATGAGTCCCAATTAAGGACTGTAAACAAAACCTGCAAGGGAACTCATGTGTTAAATAACAAGTATGCAAGTAGTCAAGTTTGAAAGCACACAAGTCACACAAAAGAGCCCTTAGATTTTAGGCCAGCATGAAGTTTAGGTATTACCCTCTTGAAGTTGGTGGGCTCAACCTGTCCTATCAGAAGTAACCGGGTTCTAAGGGTCCCAATATCATTGGATTGCTTTCATTGTTCATCGTTTCGATTTAGCCACTGAATTGGCGACCAAAATATTCCAAGAAAACAACCCTCAATTGAGTGTAGTATCGAGTATCAACCAACCTCGGACTGCACCAAAGTCAGTTATCTCACTACCCTAAAGAGGCCAAGATGATTCAATTAAGGTTCCTAAGGTCAGTTGATGCTTCACGACACCGCGCGGAGGCCCCGTACTCTCCTTGACTGAACTCAAGGGTTACCGGTACACACCAAAGTGCCACATCAACGTAGCAGACTGCTTCAACCATGTCGGTATACCCCGCACAGTTCCCTCACAGCCTTGTTGCTACTTTCTAAGAAGGTATCCCCCAGATCCGGATTAGGATCTATAGAACTCCCAAGACAGAACCACAATTTAAAGCAAACAATTCAGACAATTGAAAACACAAGTGATCTTAGTCCTAAGGTACACCTCACTTTAAAAGTCCCCAGCAGAGTCGCCAGTTCTGTGATCGGTGGATCTGGAACTGACTGTTTAACGCTGGTTCGCGAAATGTCGCGGAAGCAAGAGTCGCCACCGTCTTTTATTTTCTCCAAATGGAAAGGACAAAAGCACAGAAAAATTCCTTATAGAGATTGCTCTCGGTTCGGGAGGTAGATTATAGAAAGGGAAGGTGTTAGCACCCTTTCTATCCATGGTTATCCATGGGCTCTTAGATACTTGCTCATTGTGTTTTCAAAAATGGTTTGTTTGCTTTTCAATGTGGGTTTTAAAAAGTTTCTTTGAAAATTTCAGTTCGACTCTTGTATCAGTCCTCAAGAGTGTTTGAAAAATTGCTTTCGAAAGCTTTTTGAAAAGGTGTCGGTGTGAAAAGTATTTTTGATTTTGTTTTGAAATTAGAGCAAGTATCTAGAGTCGTCTACCTACCCTAAGGAATTCGTCTGTGTAAATATCCTTTAAAGTAGTGCCATCCCACCATTGAGAGGTAGGTAGCACCACCATTGGAGGTGTTCGGGTCAATTCGAAGGTTCGGGATGTGGTGATCACCAGAGCAATGGGAAGACACCTTAGAAGCTACCCTCATGCCAGGTTCCCGGATCATGAGGACTTACTAAGACATCCTCTACTCGACGATCACCTTTCGAGAGGCAAGGCAACAATGAGGCGTACCCTAGGGGTGGTGTGTGATTTGTGTGTTGAATTCATTTATTTTTGTCTTGTCATGTCATGGGTGATCTACGCGTTATTTTTATTTTAACATTCATTCTTGCATGCAATAGTTAACAGTTTAAAAGAGTTCGAGAAATGTAAAGTTCCTAAACTATTACAAAGGCGCGGGTCCACATCGCCAAATTAAATCCAGGACCCGATTTGACATAAAATAAAGAAATAAAGTGCGAGAAATATAAGATGTCCGAGTTACACGGCTTTGGGAGAATTACATTAATATTTAACAAAAGAAATAAAAATGCGAAGAGAATTAAATCGACAGCGAGGGCGTTGGACCCTTTTTAATGAAATTAAATTATATTGACAAATTAATTAAATTAAAATGAAAAGAAATTATTTTTTTGTATTTATGAATTATTATGAGAATTAAATGAAATTAAAATATTAATTAACCCTAATTCTAGTTTTTTTAATTTATTAAGAAAAGCATTAAAATTTAACCTAAAATTAAACCTAATTAATTAATGCAATTTTATTTACAAGAAAATAAGATTTAATAATTAATCATGGTGAGAGAAAAAGAAAAAGATAAAATTGATTAACCCTAATTCTACAAATTTTGAATTTATTAAGAAAAATGCCCAAATTAATCCTAGAATTGAAAACTAAATTAATTAATGATTTTTATTTACAAAAATACTAAAATAAAATATATTTAGATTTTTATGACTTTCTGATTTTTTGTTATTTTTATATTTTTATGAAAATAAATTAGTTTAAAGAATTAAAGAGAAATTAATTAAAACAAATAAAATAGAAAAATATAAAAAGGAATAAAAGAAGCAAACCATGGGGGGTTATGTCCCCAATTGGAGGTTAAATTCAGCATTTTTGGCCCAATAACCCTTGGCCTTGTTGACTTTCATGGAAGCGTGTGCACATGTTGACTGATGCCTAGGATGTTATTCAAATCTCCACCTTTAGATTGCCTCCAGTGGCCATGTGGCACACCTGGATTAGGGGCGTATGATGGTCTTCAGGGAAGAAACTGCACAGGATGATGTTAGGAAAAATATTATTGAAAGGGAGGGGGACCTGGGATTCGAACCCAGGTCCCAGAGGTTACCACATTGATGCCTTGCCACTGGAGCTCTTCACGCATGTTGTATGTAGAATAGCACATAAACAATAAAAGGGAAACATGGTCAGTGACATATAAAAATAAAAAAAAACGCGCGTTGGATTCAAATCATCCAACCACCGCTCGCCACCTAATCTTCTTCTTCCTCGTTTGCGTTTTCCTGAAACATAAAAAGGATTAGCGGGGGTTTTAAACCCCCCAAAATATGCCTTTTTCAAGAATAGCGATTAGGCCATCTTGCTTCATAAATTGGGCGCGACTGTTGCATTCGATTCGTCCAAGTGTCCTGAATTTAACCATGGTACTGAGAAGTCTTAATTTTACAGTATATGAAAATACCCAATTCGAAGCTTGAGGAACCCTAGCATGTTTCAATGGTGGATCTTCTAATTTGGCATGAAAACTCAATTAAAGTATGCAGTTAGCTTTAGAATCAATCAATTAGTATGAATCCACAAAAAAAATGCAATGAGAATGCTTGAATATTGAAACACGAATATGAATAAAATGTGAAAAAATTTGAGTTCTGTATACCAATTCTGGGCGTTAGAGTTGATGATTTTTATTCAAACACGTTCCTTGAAGCCTCAGGAACACAATGGAATGATTATTTGGCCTTGAATCGCACTGGAAGGTGGTTTTCAGTATTTGAGTTTTCTTGAAAAAATGCAAGGTTGTCTATGGCTTTTTGGGCGCAGCTTCAGGTCCTCAGCACTAGGGTTAGGTTTGCACTTGTATAAGGAATGAATTTGATCAATAATCCAAGCCCATAGCCTTGTTTTTAATGGTTTTCAAGATTTGGTTTTGGTGAATCTTTTTCAATATTTTTTCATGAAGAATCATGCCAATTTGCACCAATTCTTTCCTCTTTTGATATGCACGAAATCCTTAGTGAATCATGAGTGATTGTCTTGCACAAAAAGATTTGAAAACCTTGTTTTGGTATTTTTCATATATTTTAATTAATTAAATGAATTATTAGCAATTAAAAATTCAAATAAATAAATAAAAATGATGAATAACTTCCCTTTGGGCCAAGTGGTCGTGCACATGCTTTGGATGATGAATTTTGGAAGAAAATGTGGCCCATTAGCAATTTTAAGACATTTGAAGCAAAGTTGACTTTTCAAAATATCCAAAAATTTCCCAACTTCCACAAGGCATATCTTGCTCAATATTTAAGCTTTGCTCATGTTCTTGGACATTTTGGAAAGGTCTTGAAGTCCTTTAACCAATGTCTTTGGTCCCATGTCATTTTTGATTTACCAATCTCAAGTTATGGCCTTTGACTTAAAGTCCCTTTTTGTTGACTTTTGAAAATGACCTATAATGTTGAAATTGATAACTTTTTGTGAGAGCATTTCTTGGACTTGAAGTGTGAAGAGGAGTTGTAGGAAATGTTATTCTATTCAAAATGAGCTTTGGATGGAATTTTTCTGATAATCCATGTGGAAGTTATGCCTTGGTCAAGTTACAGTTGACTTTTTCAACTGTCCAAATATGGAAACTTTTGCATCTTGAGACTTTTTGAGCCAAGCTTTGAGAATCATGATCAAGCATTGATCAAATGATGTTTGTGGCTTCAAAATGAGATGTTGACCAAAAATTTGAACTTTTGACTGTCAAATGACCATTTTGCCCCTGCAGTTGACTGTTGAGCAATTAGGGTTTTTGACTGTGCAATTTTGTGCTGTAAGTCTTGAAACTTGGTATGAGGATGCTTGACCATGTTTATAGGCATTTGGGACTTGATTGGACCCTTGGAAACTTCATTTTCTTTGTCAGAACCAAAACCCTAGTTTTTGACTGTTAGGAGGCCTTTGAACTGTGCAACCCTTGGGGGAGATTTTGAAGCTTTGACTTGGCAAATCTTGAAGAATATGGGAGGGCAAATTTTGGGGTAAAACAGTATGCATATACAAGCAAATCAAACAAGTTCATAGTTTAGGCTTGCATGGGGTTTTATAGGTAAGTACCCTCTTGAAGTTTAGTTGGCTTAAACCTGTCCTAATAATAATAACCTGGTTCTAAGGAGCTCAATATCACCGGATTGTTTCCTTGGTCATTGTTTCATCTCAAGCCTCTTTAATGGCGACCGAAATATCCCAAGAAACCAACCCTTAATGAGTGTAGTATCGAGTATCTACCAACTTTGGACTGCACCAAAGTCGGTCATCTCACTACATCCTAAAGGCCAAGTTGGTCAATTAAAGGGTTCTAGAAGTTCATTAGTGCTTCATGACATCACTCAACGGCCCCGTATTCTCTTTTATTAACTCAAAGGCTACCGGTACCCACAAATATGTCACACTAACATAGCTATTGCTTAGACCATGTCGGTATACCCCGCACAGTTTTCACAACGTATTGCTATTTACCTATAATGTTTCCCAAATCTGGGTGGAGGATTCAAACCCAAACAAAGAACCATAATGTAAAGCAAACAAGTCAAACAATGTAAGCAAATAAATGTTATCTAAACCCTAAGGTAACCCCACTTTTATAAAATTCCCCAGCAGAGTCTCCATTTCTGTGATACGGTGGGAGAACTGACTTGAGGGTTTGCGTTTTATCGCAAATGTTGCGGTTAGCAAGAGTCGCCACCGACTTTTCTTTTATCCAAAAGGAAAGGTGAAAAAGCACATGAATGACCTTTGAGATGTTTTCTTGAGTTCGGGGGGTATATTATGAAAAGGGAAGGTATTAGCATCCTTTTCATCCATGGTTTTCCATGGCCTCTTAGTTACTTGCTTAGATCACTTGCTTTCGCTTGTTTGAAATTGTGTTTGGTGTGGTTTTGAAAGTATTTTGTTAAAAGAGGCCATTCGTTTAGGCAATCTTTGTAATGATTCTCGTTCGTAAGAATGTATACAAAGATGTTTGTCTTTTTGAAAATGTCTTCAATGATTGTAAAATTTTTTGAAATGTGTGTGTTTGTTTTGAAAATAGCAAGGATAGTTTTTTGAAATGGAGCAAGTAACTAGAAGCTATCTACCTACTCAAATGTCTTTCTTGTGCATTTTCTATTCCTTTGACATTGTTGTCTTACCATTGATTTGGTAAGCAACCCTATCTTTGGATGTAAACGGGATGGGCGTGGGTCATCGTATAACCATGATTAGCAATGTTGCAAAGTATCTTAGCATTTTGAGGGACCAAGATCAATTTGTAAGGCAACTTTTGAATAGCGTCATCAAGGGACTATGATCTCTATGTTTGTTTCGTTTTGCCAAGATACTTCGCATGCATAATATGTCCATTTTTGTATAAGGCAACCAAGTGGAGAAACCCTAAGGATGCTTGTGTGCAAGTGTGTTATTTTGCATGCATTTGGTCTTATATTTGAAAGTTATCTATTTATTGATTTTATCTTGCCATACATCCTATTTACTAGCAATATATGAAAAACAAGTAAAATGCGGAAAATAAAATCTAAGCTATTACATCACTTTAGGGGGATGGGGGTACAATTTAACAATAGGTATGAAATGGAGACTGAAATATTACAACCATATCGAATAATAATGAAAAGAATGTGAAAATAGTGTAAAATAAAAGGAAAACTGCATTTTGGACTGCTATGTGTCGACCCATGCTGCTATGCATCGACACATGGCTTCTCCTTGCTCCTGTAAAGGGAAATTTGTTCAGTATGAGTCGACCCATAATGGGATGTATCGACTCATACGCCTTTTGCATCGACGCGAAACACGTATGTATCGACTCATAGGCCTTTCCAGCTTCTGTTTAGTGACCTGAACTCAGTATGGGTCGATGCATGAGGGTCATGTGTCGACTCATACCCTGTATTTTCACTAAGATGGGTCGACACATGTGGATATGTGTTGATACATACTGCATTTTTCTGCCTTAAACGCCATTTTTTGCATACATCAGTTAGTTTTTAACATATAAATGAATAATATGAACAACAAATAAATGACTAACTTCAAAAATAGTGATTGCTACATCCTATAAACAGAAAAGTTGATGTATGGAAAAGGAAAGGTAAAGATGACTTACCTTAAAACTGAACTTTAGGATTTGAATCCAAATACCCTTCAAGATGTTGTATGAACCTTAAGGAAGCTCCAACAGGCGTTTAGACTTTCCTTTTTTGTTGAAGGTTACTTGAACTACCTCTGTGTGGTATGAAATGTTTGGATGGTTTTTAGATGGAATATGCAAAGTGTGAGAGGTTTAAAGGTTTAGACTTCAAAACCCAAGAGTGGAGGTTTTATGGACTGCTATGGCTTTTGTGGATAGGAGATTTTAAGGGTTTATCAATACAACTACTGGTTGTTCACTCTATTTTTTTCTAACTCTTTTCCAACCTCTTTCTCTTGCAACTGGCCTCTCTATTTATAGAGAAGGTTTGAGATTTGAAACTCATATTTTTAATCACATATTATGGCTAGGTTAGATTGTACATGAAGCAAGCTTGAAGATTGTAGTTCCAATGCTTTGTACTTTGTTGCATAAATTTGTTAGACACTTTAAGCACGCCTTTCTGATTTTTGTATGTTGAGTGTGATTAGAACAACAAGTTAGAGGCTCAAGAAATTGACTTTATGATTAAAGTTAACTTTGCAAGAATGGCAATGGTGCCTTTGTGCCAAAAATAGAAAGATCACTTGAATAATGCTTAAACCCAATGGACCATAGCTCAAACGTTTGTGTAAGCATTAAATTATGGTAAGAGTTGCAAGTCACAAGGCCTGCAAATTGGAGATTATGCAGCATGGATTAAGATTCTTGTTCCTTGTTCATCACAAATCTGCCTTGTAAATCAAGAATGAATGTCCAACTTCAGATCCTTGTATATCCTAACTCAAATAAGATAAATTCATGCTCTTGGATGTTTTGGAAATCTTGAAACACCCTCTATAACTTTCATGTTGGCCACTTTTGTTAAATCAAACTGGAACTTGATGAAAATTGGGCAAGAAGTTGGGATAAAAACCTGACCAAAACTGCTAAAAATTTCTCTAAGTGTTTAAATGAAAATGTCATGACTTCATGAATTTATAACCTGAAATCCAAGCCTGTTTAGGAGAAGTTGTGTAAAGAAATGTTGTAGATATCATGGAGATCTACAAATTTCATGTTGGAAGCTTCTCTTGAATCATCTTGCATCAAGGTGAAAAGATGGCATGAAGAAATGAGATTATCATGTATAAAAACACTTAGAAAAATTTCTAAGTCTTGAAGGGTTTGAACTTTCACATTGACTTTTGACTTTCTTGATTTCCTTGATGATCAAGTTTCATATTTTTGAATGTCTTGATGAAATTTGATCCTTGGAATGTAATGTTGACCAAAAAGTCAAAGTTTGACTTTCTAGTATGCAATTGACCATTTTTCCCTTTTTCCAATTCCAAGCCTAAATTGATGTATCAGTGCTGCAAACTTGATGTCATAGAAGATCTTGTGAGAAAATCCTTGAGAAATGAGAGGGCAAATTTTGGGGTACAACACGCCTGAAATACAAGTAAATAGGGGGGTGCAAAAATCAGAAAATGTCTAAGCCCAAACATCTTAGGCCCAAGCGTTGGAAGGAGTATCTTCATAATATTGTATGGCTCTCCAATGTGATCTATCATGAGCGCACGAATCTGGAACATTTGATCTGCATCCATTAAGTTTTGATGGTGTTGATGTGAGCCCGCATGATAAGCGCGTGTACCTAGCTTGCACTGGATCTGTAATAGAAAACATTGAAAAATAACATGCCAGAGGCAGGGATCGAAGCCCTGCCCTGGCACACAAACACCTTAAGACACGCACGCTTGCGGCTGGGGCGGCCAGTGCATATGGTATATGAATCAAACAAAGTTATATGATCAGAGATGCATGATATGTCATTCTCATGCGTTTTAGATCATGGTAATTGGTCCAAATTTACCTTTCAATGTTCCAAGAAGAGAATAAGATCAAAATTTTAGGATGAGTGATCTTGTAGAGAGAGTTTTTAAGCTCTAGGGTTTTGAGAAAATTTGGAGAGTTTTTCTAGTTTCTTGAGACAGGAATTCGTGTCCATTTGGATCTGATTTGTTATGTACTTATAGAGAAATGGAAGGAGACATCAAATATGGAACAAAGCAAAGGCATTCATGGCCATGAAACCAAAATTCCAACACATTGAAATATTGCCATTTTTGAGATTGTTCTTTCATTTCTTGTCCTACATGGTTTTGGCATGTCTGGCTGGGTTATTTTGCGCCTGAAGAGACCACTCATGAACCTGGCCCAATTACCTTGTATCTTATTTAATTTATTTTGCATTTATTTGAATAAAAACAAAATAAATATAAATAAAATAATAAGAAAATATAGGACAAGGTATGAGTGACCTTAATAGTCTTTCATAAGTTCATGGACAGGTTTGAAGTCCAAAAAGTTAGGTCATAAGTCCAAATTTTCAAATTTGCACATTTTTCATTTCATGTATTTCTTAAAACTTTTCCAACTTGTGCAACTCATAACTTTCTGAATTTTCTTCTTTTGAAGGTGATCTTGGACTTTTTGAAAAGCTCAAGATGTCCTCTACAATATCTTTTGATCATTTTTAAATTTGGAGACTTTATCTTGATGTAAGTTGCCTTGACAAAAAGTGTCTTTTGGTTGACTTTTGAAATGACCTATAATGTATGGGCTCATATCTTTCAAACGAAGCATTTTATGGACTTGATAATATAAAAAAAGTTGTAGATAATTGAATTTCCTTCAAAATGGGCTTCGGTTGGGGAAAAGTTGACAAAGCGTGTGAAAGTTATGCTTGGTCAAAGTTCAGTTGACTTCTCCTAAGGAAACCCTAATTTGGCAACTTGTGAATTTTGATGATTTGAGGGCTTTCCTTGAGGAATCATGATAAAACTTTGATCAAATGATGAATATCACTTCATAATGTTTATGTTGACAAAAATCTTGAAGTTTGACTGTATGTTGACCATAGTTGACTTTTTACACAATACAGTTGATTTTCAATCATATGAGTCATTGATTGAGAAAACTTGTGATGTAAGGCTTGAAACTTGACATGAACATTTTTGAAGACTTATGGATAACCATGGAACTCATTTGAGATTTGTGTAGCCCAAACTTCCTTGAGGAAGTCAAAACCCTAGTTGTAGACTCCTTGCTTAGGAGGAAAATCTTGACTAATCAACCCTTGAGATTCTTGAGTATTTGAGACCTCTTAAAAGAATGTTTTGTTGAAGAAAATGGGAGGGAAAATTTTGGGGTATAACAACTGCCCTTGTTCAATCTTCTTAAACCTGAAGAGTTAGATTGGCATGTCCTTTGTAGTTGTTTAGGTATTGGCATGCATTTTTGGTAAAACCAGGTGTATGAATGTCATGACTGATGTCATAACATTCTAGTTTATTAGGTACAGATTTATTAGGTACCTTTGCAGAAAAATATTGTCATACAGGTGTTGCTGTTTATAAGTGTGTATCTGAGCATTTTGCAAAAAGATCACATTTACCTAAATCAGTAGACAGGTTTTCAGATGTCATAACAAATGTTAAGACATCATGTTATGAACTAACAGTTATGCAGTTTGGGTAATTCTGAGTTTTTTCAGGATTATGACTCAGTCTTTCTAGAACAGAAAATGTCGTGGACTTGGGGTTAACCTAGCTCAACCCTAAACCTGGTTGATAAAGTCCTGTGACCTAGTCTTAAGGTCAAACGGAATTAACCCTAGCTTTTTCTGGAAACCCTAACTGAAGATGCAGCTGCTATATATTCAACAGAGCTGCTATTTTGGTATAATCCCCTTTTTGACAGAAGATCATTTAGAAGCTGTATAGTTTTAACTATTGTAATCCAAGCAATTATCATTGTGATAAGTGACTTGGAATAGGTTTTAATTGTAAGGGTTGTGTATCACTCAAAGCTTTGAAGCAAGAGTGCTTGTATGTCTCTTGACTAAAGCTTTGAAGCAAAGTCAAGTTAGGTTTGTATATCACTCAAAGCTGTGAAGCAAGAGTGTTTGTGTTGCTTGATTAAAAAGCTGTGAAGCATAATCAAGTGTATGTTTTGAAGAGTGTCTTCATCAATTCATTAGTCAAATTGTTTTATGTATCACTGCTGTGATTGAGGGGGAGTGAGTAGGAACTCAGGTTTAAGTTGTACTTAGATTGAAGTTGCATTGGGTAGGTCTTAAGTGAAGGAGATAAACTGGTTGGTTTATTCCTGAATTAATATCTCTTATAGTGGATTTCCTCCCTGGCTTGGTAGCCCCCAGAGTAGGTGTTGTTGCACACTGAACTGGGTAAACAATTGACTGTGTTCTTTTCTGTTTCTGTATTTACTGTCTTATAGAAAGTCAGATACGGTGTCATAACATTGAACGTGACATTGAGTATCTGCAGCCAGAATTTCAATTGGCATCAGAGCAAGCACCCTGCCTGTATTACTGGGTGAGATCTAGGGATATCACTTTCTGGCAGATCGTGAACAAAGAAGAAAACTGGACCCTAAAAGTGATGAAGGCATATTTCTAGGATACTCCTCAAACAGCAGAGCTTATAGAGTATTCAATTCCAGGACCAAAGCCATGATGGAATCAATAAATGTTATAATTGATGATTATCATGAAGAAATAGATGTCCCTTATAATGTTGAGACATTCTTTGAGACTTCAACCCAACAGAATGCTCTACCCAACACCTCCACAACAGAATCTGAATCAAAGGAAGCTAGCAAGATCCCTTCCATCAGAATTCAGAAGGATCATCCAAAAGAGCTCATCATAGGAGATCTCAACAGTGGAGTCATTACAAGATCTAGAGAAATCATCTCAAACTCTTGTTTTGTGTCCAAAATGGAACCAAGAAATGTCAAAGAAGCTTTAACTCATGAATACTGGATTGGAGCAATGCAAGATGAAATGAACCAATTCAAGCAACATGAAGTTTGGGAACTGGTTCCTAGACCTGAAGGAACTAACATCATTGGCACAAAATGGATTTTCAAGAACAAATCAGATGCTGAAGGAGTTATCACCAGGAATAAGGCAAGACTGGTTGCTCAAGGATACACTTAGGTTGAAGGGGTTGATTTTGATGAAACCTTTGCACTTGTAGCCAGGCTGGAATCAATTAGACTCCTATTGTCAATTGCTTGTCTTCTGAAGTTCAAGTTATTTCAGATGGATGTGAAAAGTGCCTTTCTAAATGGGTACTTGAATGAGGAAGCTTATGTGGAACAGCCTAAAGGCTTTGTGGATCCAAATCACCCTGATCATGTCTACAAATTGAGAAAAGCTCTATATGGCCTGAAACAAGCTCCTAGAGCATGGTATGACAGGTTAACAAAGTTTCTCTCAGACAAAGGATACAGAAAAGGAGGCTTGGACAAAACACTCTTTGTCAAAACTGAAGGAGGGAAGTTGATGGTTGCCCAAATATATGTTGATGACATAGTGTTTGGAGGAATGTCAGAACCTATGGTTAAACATTTTGCTGACCAGATGCAGGCTGAATTCGAAATGAGTCTCATGGGAGAACTAACTTATTTTCTTGGACTGCAAGTCTCACAGATGGAGGACTCAATCTTCTTATCTCAAAGCAAGTATGCTAAGAACATTGTAAAGAAGTTTGGTATGGAGAATGCCAGTCACAAAAGGACTCCTGCTCCTACTCATTTAAAGCTTTCCAAAGATTCAAGTGGGGTTAAGGTGGATCAAAGTCTGTACAGAAGCATGATAGGAAGCTTGTTGTACTTAACAGCCAGCAGACCTGATATTGCTTTTGCAGTTGGAGTTTGTGCAAGATACCAAGCTGATCCCAAAGTCAGTCATATCAATCAAGTGAAGAGAATTTTGAAGTATGTGAGTGGAACTTACAACTATGGGTTGCTATATTCTCATGGCTGTGAACCAAATATGATTGGTTACTGTGATGCTGATTGGGCTGGTAGTGCTGATGATAGAAAAAGCACCTCTGGAGGATGTTTCTTCTTGGGAAATAATCTGGTTTCCTGGTTCAGCAAGAAACAGAATTGTGTGTCTCTCTCTACTGCTGAAGTTGAATACATTGCAGCTGGTAGTAGCTGTTCTCAAATGATCTGGATGAAACAGATGCTTACTGAGTATAATGTCACTCAAGATGTTATAACATTGTACTGTGACAATCTGAGTACAATCAACATTTCCAAGAATCCCATTCAGCATAGTAGGACCAAACATATTGACATAAGACATCACTTTATCAGAGACCTTGTAGAAGAGAAGACAATCAAATTGGAACATGTTGCCACTGAGCTACAGCTGGCTGACATTTTTACCAAGGCTCTTGATGCAAATCAATTTGAAAACTTGAGGGGTAAGTTGGGTGTTGTACCCCAAAATTTGCCCTCCCATATTCTTCAAGAAATTGCCAAGTCATGCTTCAAAGTTCCCCAAGGGTTGCACAGTGCAAAGATCTCCTATACAGTCAAAATTAGGGTTTGTGTTCTGATCAAGAAAATGAAGTGTTCAAAGGTCCAATCAAGTCTCACATGCCTATAAACATGGTCAAGCATCCTCATATCAAGTTTCAAGACTTTCAGCACAAAATTGCACAGTCAAAAACCCTAATTGCACTACAGTCAACTGTAGGGGCAAAATGGTCATTTGACAGTAAAAAGTTCAAATTTTTGGTCAACATATCATTTTGAATCCACAAACATCATTTGATCAATGCTTGATCATGATTCTCAAAATTTGGCTCAGAAATCATCAAGATGCAAAAGTTTCCTTATTTGGACAGCTGAAAAAGTCAACTGAAATTGACCAGGGCATAACTTTCACATGGATTATCAGAAAAATTCCATCCAAAGCTCATTTTGAAGAGAAAGACATTTCCTACAACTCATCTTCATACTTCAAGTCCAAGCAATGCCCTCACAAAAAGTTATCAATTTCAACATTATAGGTCATTTTCAAAAGTCAACAAAAAGGGACTTTAAGTCAAAGGCCATAACTTGAGATCGGTAAATCAAAATGACATGGGACCAAAGCATTGGTTAGAGGACTCAAAGACCTTTCCAAAATGTCCAAGAAAATGAGAAAAGCTTAAAAATTGAGCAAGTTATGCCTTGTAGAAGTTGGGAAATTTTTGGATATTTTGAAAAGTCAACATTGATTCAAATGACCTAAAATTGCTAATGGGCCCATTTTTCTTCCACAATTAATCATTCCAAGCATGTGCACGACCACTTGGCCCAAAGGGAAGTATTTTTTCATTTTTTATTTATTTATTTGAATTTTTATTTATAATAATTCACTTAAATCAATTAAATATGTGAAAAATATTTAAGTTAACCTAACAAATCTTTTTGTACATGTTTTATTCTCAATAATTCGTGCATATCCCAATATAGAAAGATTTGGAGAGATTGGAGTTGATTTGTATCAAAAAGCACATGGAAAGATTGAAAAAATAATGATGGAAAATCAAATCTCAAAATCCATGAATGAAAGAGATTTTGATCAATTTTGTTAACCTAATTTGTTCACTACATAAGCTAGAATGAAACCCTAATCAAAAAACACACGCAGCTGCTCAGAAAAGCCATTATCAAACTTGAAAATTTTGCAAAGAAACTCAATTCGGAAAACCACTTTCTAGGGCGATTCAAGGCCTAATTTTTTTGTCATTAGCTTGCTGAAGGTTCATAGGACATATTCCAATCACAAACATTCATCAAAGCTTAAGGAATTGATAACGTGAACCACTCCTGTACAGAAAAAAATCCATGATCGTGCATCCTCATTCATGCGTTTATTGCAAGTTTTAATTGTTGATTTACATTCCTCATGCTATTTTGAAGCTAACCCATGTGTTTAATTGTGTTTTTATGCCTTGTATATGATTTCGCCATGAGAGGATATTAGGGTTTTGCAAGCTTCAGATTAGGGGTTTTGTAACAAGAAAAAATTGGAACCCTTGACCACCACCATTCAACTCAGTGCATCTGGACGATCTTGAACCCACCCTCGCGCTCAATTTATGAGCGTCGTAGGGCTAATCGTTATTTTTCCAAAACCGGCCCAAGAAAACGCTCAGAAAACCGTTGCTTAATATGTTCTTATTTCAGGAAAATAAAACACGCGAAGAAGACGAACTCGTGGCCAGCAATCATTGGCTCTTTTAAATTTCACGCTAAAAACATTATCCATGCGTGTTTTTCTTTTATATTATTTGCTTGTTATTATATATTATCATGCGTTGGTTGGTTCAGCTGGCAAGGCATAGTGGTTGCAACATTCCTGACCTGGGTTCGAGTCCCAGGTCTTCTTTGTCTCAATATTATTTTTCAATATATGTTCACATGCAGTTTCAATAGCACGAGCGTACCATACGCTCTCCAGATCAAACCGTCCACGTGCATATGAGCCTCAGATCAAAGGCCAAGAATTGAGGCATATGATAAATCCCAGTCAACGCATCACATGCTAATGTCAAAGTCAAACGGACCAATGGATAAATGGGCTTAAAATTCCTAAAGATACCTCCTAATTTGGGGTCTGAACCCCCTGGGTTTGTAATTCTCTCTATTTTCTTTGTTTTTATTATTTTTTATTTTTTCCTTTTAATTATTGCTTTCAATTAATTAATTATTTTCATAAAATTATAAAATACAATAAAAAATCAGAAAAAAGAATTAAAACAATAAATAATTTTTATTTTAGTATTTTCTTAAATAAATTTGCATGTAATTGAATTTAGTTTTAAATTAGGTTTGCAATTTTAATTCTTTTAATAAAAAATCTAAAAAATGTAGAAATAGGTTTAATTAATAATTTTTCATCCTTTTTATTTTTCTTTCCTAAATATATCAAATAATTAAATATTTTATTTCATAATTAAAATTGTAAATTAATTAGGGTTTAATTTAGGTTAAAAACTTCAATATTTTTCTTAATAAATTAAAAGCCATTAGAATTAGGGTTTGCATCTTATTTTTAATTTTAGTTAATTCTCTTTTTTTATATTAAATCATAAATACTAAAAAATACCAAAAAAAACAAATTCTTTCTTTTAATTTTAATTAATTCCTCATTAATCCAATTTTTGCAAAAGGGTCCAACGCCCTCGTTTCGACTTAATTTTTATTCGCATATTGTTTTATTCCGTTTAAATATTTATGTATCTCTCCCTAAGCCATGTATTTAATTACTCGCACCTTTTAATTCTTTATTTACCTTTCTTTATTTTCTGTCAAACCGGGTCCTGGTTAATTTTGGCGATGTGGACCCGCGCCATTTGTAATAGCTTTAGATTTTTACATTCCCGCAATATTTTTAACTGTTAAATGGCATGAAAGACTGTATGGACAAAAATAAAAACAAGCGTAGAACCCCAATAACATGACAAGATAAATGCAAATGAAAACGACACACGAATCGCACACACCACCCCTAGGGTACGCCTCACTGTTGCCTTGCCTCGAAAGGTGATCGTCGAGTAGAGGATGTCTTAGTAAGTCCTCATGATCCGGGAACCTGGCATGAGGGTAGCTTCTAAGGTGTCTTCCCATTGCTCTGGTGATCACCATGTCCCGAACCTCGAATTGACCCGAACACCTCCAACGGTGGTGCTACCTACCTCTCAATGGTGGGATGGCACTACTTTAAAGGACATCTACACAGACGAATTCCTTAGGGTAGGTAGGTTCTCGTAGATACTTGCTCTAATCTCAAAACAAATTCAAAAATACTTTTCACACCGACACATTTTCAAAAAGCTTTCGAAAGCAACTTTTCAAACACTCTTGAGGACCGATACAAGAGTCGAACTGGAATTTTCAAAGAAACTTTTTAAAACCCACAGTTGAAAAGCAAACAAACCATTTTTGAAAACACAAATGAGCAAGTATCTAAGAGCCCATGGATAACCATGGATAGAAAGGGTGCTAACACCTTCCCTTTCTATAATCTACCTCCCGAACCGAGAGCAATCTCTTTAAGGAATTTTTCTGTGCTTTTGTCCTTTCCATTTGGAGAAAATAAAAGACGGTGGCGACTCTTGCTTCCACGACATTTCGCGAACCAGCTTTAAACAGTCAGTTCCAAATCCACCGATCACAGAACTGGCGACTCTGCTGGGGATATCTTTATAAAGTGAGGTGTACCTTAGGGCTAGTTCATAACTGTGTTTTCAATTGTTTTCCTTGTGTGCTTTAAATTGTGGGTTGCTTGGGAGTTCTATAGATCCTAACCCGGATCTGGGGGATACCTTCTTAGAAAGTAGCAACAAGGCTGTGAGGGAATTGTGCGGGGTATACCGACATGGTTGAAACAGTCTGCTACGTTGATGTGGCACTTTGGTGTGTACCGGTAACCCTTGAGTTCAGTCAAGGAGAGTACGGGGCCTCCGCGTGGTGTCGTGAAGCATCAACAGACCTTAGGAACCTTAATTGAACTATCTTGGCCTCTTTAGGGTAGTGAGATAACTGACTTTGGTGCAGTCCGAGGTTGGTTGATACTCGATACTACACTCAATTGAGGGTTGCTTTCCTGGAATATTTCGGTCGCCAGTTCAGTGGCTAAATCGAAACGATGAACAATGAAAGCAATCCTGTGATATTGGGATCCTTAGAACCCGGTTACTTTGATTAGGACAGGTTGAACCCACCAACTTCAAGAGGGTACTACCCAGACCCCATGCTGGCCTTAAACCCTAAGGGCTTGTCTTGTGTGCCTTATGTGCCTTACATGTTCGTCTTTGTAAATATCTGTGGTGTGTTTAATCATAGCATCATGACATCATCCAGCATCATATGCATTGACTAACCATTCAGGGGTTCGAATTTTCATCTTTGTTCTTGTTTTGTAGGACATGGAAACTGTTCGTAGAAAGACAATTCAAATCAGTCTTGTAAGGATCCCTCCTCAGCTTAAGGAACTTATATCCAGGAATCCCGAGAATTCATCATTCAGTGAAAGACATGGAAGTCTCATCAGCTTGGTCAATACCAATATTGAGGAAGATATGATAAAGGTCCTGTTCCAATTCTTTGACCCTCTGCATCACTGTTTCACCTTCTTGGATTATCAGCTGGTACCTACATTGGAGGAGTTCTCCCGGCTCCTGAAGATCCCTATCCTTGATCAGCTACCCTTCAACGGTACAGAAAAAGAACCTAAGCTTGAAGAGATTGCTAAAGCCTTGCACCTACAGTCATCTGACCTCAAGGGACATTGGGAAGTTAGAAGTGGTATCAAAGGGTTCTTAGCCAGGTTTCTGTTTGAAAAGACCCTTGAATGTTGGAACTCCCTTGACTTGCAAGCTTTTGAAGAAGTGGTAGCCCTTCTTGTCTATGGTCTGGTGTTGTTCCCTAACCCAGATCAGCTTATTGATATCAGTGCTGTCCAGATCTTTATGTCCAGGAATCCTATACCTACGTTGCTGGGGGACATCCTTCACTCATGTTACACTCGAACCATGAGAAAAAGAGGTGTCCTTATGTGTTGCACTCCTCTCCTGGGAAGGTGGTTTATTTCGCACCTTCCACAACCAGTCCTGAAGAATGAGCGGGGTTTGAGATGGTCACAGCGGTTGATGACTCTTACACATGCGGATATACATTGGTGCCCTAGGTCCAGAGAAGATGTCACTATCATTGATCGTTGCGGGGAGTACCCTAATGTTCCTTTACTTGGAATCAGAGGAGGTATTACTTATAGCCCATGCCTGGCTTGGAGACAGTTTGGTTATGCTCGGAGGGATGGTCCTCATGACATGTTAATTCCTGACATAGTTTTTGACTTCGACAACGATACTCAAGGACTTCGCCAGAGATTTATCAGAGCCTGGAGGATGCCAAGTAGGATAGACAGCAAGACACTGGGGCACAGGAACTCCATCCCTTTGGAGCCTTATCTCAAGTGGGTACGCACCCGCTCCCAGAAGTTAGTAATGCCCTATCCTCACATGCTCCCTGTGATCAAAGAGCCAGTCTTGGAAGGAGAAGTGTCCTACACTATTCAGCACCCTGATATGCCCACATCCTGGGAAGAAATGCAGAAGAGCTGGATCCAGCTTAAGGAAGAAAGGAATTCTCTTTAGACCAGTCTACATGCCAGTGAAAAGAAGGTCTTGGAGCTCACCCGCCTGTTGCATGAGGAGAGGAATCTCAACACTTACATAGCTCCGAAGAGGATGCGCAGTGTATTTTGGGATTGATTTTATTTTTGTATTATTTTTCCCATGAGGCTTTGATGTATTAAACAATGATTTCCTTAATGATAACGTGTGTTCTTTTTTTGTCTACAACAAATTTGAGCTTTCGAACCCTTAATGCATTGCATAAACACATCTCATTCATCATGTGCATAGCAGGTTTTTTCCTCTTTTCAGGTTGCTTACAGTTCTTCGCTGTTTATTTCAGCATCATGAATCCCGACTCTTCATCAACTGAGACATCCATCAAGGCTCTTCAGGCGCAGAATGCGCAGTTTCAGGAATTAATCAAGGGTCTGGCTCAAGGCCAAGAAGAGCTGAAGGCTATGCTCCTGAAGAAGGAGAAGAAAAAGAAGAGAAGAACTGTTCTGTTCAACTCGGGCCGAAGGTTTGGCAATGCTCTGCAGCAGGAAGAGGCTGGTTCTTCTGTTGGCAAGAGTTCTCCTCAGGCAGAAGCAAGGGTTCCTAGTCCGGTAGTCTCCGACAACGAGACTGATTTTGATGAAGAGCAGTACCCTCCTGCAGAAGACAGATACAAGCAACTGGAGGATAGGTTGAAAGCTATGGAGATTCAACAGGTACCTGGGCTGGATTTTGGAGATCTGGGTTTGTCAACTGGTGTGATTATTCCTCACAAGTTCAAAGCACCATCCTTCTCTAAGTATGACGGGGCGTCTTGTCCCAAGCTACATCTCAGGTCCTATGTTCGGAAGATGAAACCGTACTCGTCGGACAAGAATTTGTGGATCCACTTCTTCCAGGAGAGTCTTTCAGGGACTCATCTCGAATGGTTCTATCAGCTGGATGGGACCAAGGTTCGTAACTGGGAGGAGTTGGCTACTGCTTTCTATAAGCAGTATCAATATAATGCCGACCTTGCCCCTACACGTACCCAACTCCAGGGTATGTCGTTAGGTTCAAGTGAAGGTTTTAAGGAGTACGCTCAGAAGTGGAGAGACCTGGCTGGCAGGGTGCAGCCTTCTTTGACTGATCGGGAGTTGGTAGACATGTTCTTGGGGACCCTATCTGGGCCATTTTTCAACCATCTCATCGGGAATTCGTCTGCAGGGTTCACTGATTTGATTCTGACCGGAGAAAGAATTGAAGCTGGGTTAAAGTCTGGTAAGATTCCGAAGGGTGCTGAGAAGAAACCCTTCAAGAAGGAAGCTAGTGCCGTGTATGGTCCCAAAAGATCAGAGAGACCTGAGCGCCGCCAATCTGTCAGTGCGGTAATGATTGTTAAGCCTGCTGCCGCTCCCCGGCCAAACAATCCTCAAAAGGCTGAAAGACCCCGGAGAGAGTTCACCCGGTTGAGTATGACCTTGTCGCAGATCCTGCCCCAGTTGCTCTCAACCAATTTAGTGACTATCCGAGAGGCGCCGAAATTCCCAAATACTGCATCTCCTAAGTACAACCCGAATGCTCGTTGTGCTTACCATTCAGATAGCCCGGGGCACTCTACTGATGACTGTTGGGCATTAAGGAGCAAGCTGCAAGACCTTATTGACGCCAAGGAGGTACAGTTTGAGGCATCTGAGAAGCCTAATGTAGTGACAGCTCCCCTGCCTGCTCATGGAGTGAATGCTATTGGGGACGAAGAGGAAGTGGATGAAGCTGAGTTTGATAGCTGGATTTACCCGGCAACCGACAGTGGACTTAATAATTGGAGTGCAAAGGACAACCTGTCTGTTTCTCTTGTTACTAAGTAATGAATTCCTATGTTTTTGGTATTTGTAATAAACAATAAATAAACTCTATGGCCCGGTGTCTTACCCGAGGCACCGTGGTTTCATTTGTGAGGGCATATAAATTGTCATTTCATATATCGTGAATGAAAATCTTGGACGTTTTCTCGCATTACAAATCTTGTGCTCCTTTTCTGTCTTTCTTTCCTTTACATATATTTCAAAACAGCTGTATTTATACACACACTCACTCATACAGGTTTCAATCCACTCTGGATCTCACTGGTAACGACTCTGCTACAGCCAGTTATGACTTCGAAAATCCGATCAACTTAGCCGAAGACGAAGGTGAAGATGATTGCGAAGTGCCTGGTGAGCTTGCAAGACTGTTGCTTCAGGAAGAGAGGGCAATTCAACCCCATGAAGAGCCAGTGGAAACAATAAACTTGGGTACTGAAGAAGACAGGAAAGAGGTAAAGATTGGTGCCAACCTAGAGCTCAGCGTGAAGCAACGGTTAACCAAGATGTTACATGACTATATGGAGATCTTTGCCTGGTCCTACGAAGACATGCCCGGGCTGGATACCGATATTGTGGTCCATCACTTGCCAACTAAGGAAGACTACCCTCCAGTTAAGCAAAAGGTCCGTCGGATGCGTCCAGAGATGTCTGAGAAGATTAAAGCTGAGGTTATGAAACAGTTTGATGTTGGGTTCCTCGCAGTGACTTCTTACCCTCAGTGGGTTGCTAATGTGGTGCCGGTACCAAAGAAGGACGGTAAGGTCAGAATGTGTGTCGACTACAGGGATCTGAACACGGCCAGCCCCAAGGATGACTTCCCCTTACCTCACATTGATGTCCTTGTTGATAATACAGCTCAGCACAAGGTATTCTCTTTCATGGATGGCTTTTCAGGTTACAACCAACTCAAGATGGCACCTGAAGACATGGAGAAGACTACCTTTGTCACTCAGTGGGGCACCTTCTGTTACAAGGTCATGCCTTTTGGATTAAAGAACGCTGGGGAAACCTACCAACGTGCCATGGTTGCTTTATTTCATGATATGATCCATCATGAGATATAAGTGTATGTTGACGACATGATCGCAAGGTCCCAGAATGAGGAAGAGCATCTAGATCATCTGCAGAAGTTATTTGACCGATTGAAACTATACAAGCTGAGGTTAAACCCGAACAAGTGCACCTTCGGGGTAAGATCTGGAAAGTTGTTAGGCTTCGTGGTCAGTGATAAGGGCATTCAAGTGGACCCTGCTAAGGTTAAAGCTATTCAAGAGATGCCAGTCCCCAAGACAGAGAAGGAGGTCAGAGGCTTTTTAGGACGCCTGAATTACATTGCTCGCTTCATCTCACATCTGACTGCTACCTGTGAGCCAATCTTCAAGCTGCTGAAGAAAGATCAGGTAGTACGTTGGAACGACGAATGTCAGGCTGCTTTTGACAAAATCAAAGAGTATCTCCAAGAACCACCTATCCTTATGCCACCGGTTGAAGGGAGACCTCTGATACTATACCTGACGGTGCTTGACAACTCAATGGGGTGTGTGCTGGGGCAGCATGACGAGTCTGGCCGAAAAGAGCATGCCATTTATTACCTTAGCAAAAAGTTTACCGACTGTGAGACCCGATACTCACTGCTCGAGAAAACTTGCTGCGCTTTGGTATGGGCTGCTTGCCGGCTGAGACAGTATATGCTGACTCACACTACCTTGTTGATCTCAAAGATGGATCCTATAAAGTACATATTCGAAAAGCCTGCTCTGTCTGGGAGAATTGCAAGATGGCAGATGATCTTGACGGAATACGACATTCAGTACACGACCCAGAAAGCCATCAAGGGAAGCGTAGTGGTAGACCACTTGGCACATCAGGCCGTAGATGATTATCAGTCAATGAACTTTGAGTTTCCGGACGAAAGCATCATGATAGTAACTGACTGTGAAGTACCTGGACCGGATGAAGGACCTGAACCAGGATCCCGATGGTCTATGCACTTTGACGGAGCCTCCAATGCTTTGGGAAATGGTATCGGCGCCATAATCATATCTCCTTAAGGCACTCATACTCCGCTCACTGCCCGACTATGTTTCAACTGTACCAACAATATGGCAGAGTATGAGGCGTGCATCATGGGTCTTCAAGCTGCGATCGACTTAAGGATCAAGTTTCTAAGTGTCTTCGGAGATTCCGCTCTTGTGATCAATCAGATCAAAGGAGAGTGGGATACGAAACATCCAAACCTGATTCCTTACAGAGAGTGTGTGTTGACCTTGGTCCCCCACTTCACAGAGATAACCTTTGAACATTTTCCAAGAGAAAAGAATCAGCTGGCGGACGCGTTAGCTACGATGGCTTCTATATTCAAGGTCAAATGGGATAATGAGGCTCCCCGGATCATCATCTGGAAACTGGACGAACCGGCATACTGTTGTGATCTCGAGACTGAATTGGTGACTGAGAAACCTTGGTACCATGAGGTGAGGAGATATCTGGAAACTCAGGAATCCCCTGAAGGTGCATCTGTCAATGATAAGAAGTTCTTAAGGAGGTTCGCAGCAAAGTTCTTCCTTAGCAACGGCATATTGTACAAGCGAAACCATGATTCAACCTTACTGCGTTGTGTGGATAAGACTGAAGCAGAAAAGATCATGGAAGAGCTACATGAAGGGACCTTTGGTACGCACTCCAGTGGACATACTATGGCTAAGAAAATCCTACGGGCAGGATATTACTGGTCCACAATGGAAGCTGACTGCTACCAACATTCCAGGACATGCCATAAGTGCCAGAATTATGCAGACAAAGTGCACGTTCCTCCAGTTCCCCTGAATGTTCTGACTGCGCCGTGGCCGTTTTCAATGTGGGGCATAGACATGATCGGCGAGATTAAACCTACGGCATCTAATGGGCATCGCTTCATCCTAGTGGCGATTGACTATTTTACGAAGTGGGTTGAAGCAGCTTCCTATGCTACGGTAACCAAGACTGTTGTGGCACGGTTCATTCGGCATAATCTGATCTGTCGATACGGCGTCCCTGAGAGGATTATTACAGACAACGGTACCAATCTGAATAACAAGATGATCGCTGAGCTCTGCGAACAGTTCAAGATACAGCACCACAATTCTTCTCCTTACAGACCGAAGATGAATGGGGCTGTAGAAGCAGCAAATAAGAACATCAAGAAAATCGTGCAGAAGATGACAGTGACTTATAAAGATTGGCACGAGATGTTACCGTTCGCTCTACATGGGTACCGTACCTCAGCTAGGACGTCAACCGGGGCAACTCCTTTCTCTCTGGTTTATGGTATGGAGGCAGTCTTGCCGATCGAAGTGCAGATACCCTCTCTCCGGATAATGAAGGATGCAAATCTGAGCGAAGATGATTGGATCCAGACACGACTTGATCAGCTCAACCTCATTGATGAAAAGAGACTTGCTGCTATCTGTCATGGTCAGACGTATCAGAAACGGATGATCAGGGCATTTAACAAAAAGGTCAGACCACAGGAATATCAAGTTGGGGATATGGTAATCAAGAGAATCATCCTTCCTCAGAGTGATCCAAGGGGCAAATGGAACCCTACGTACGAAGGGCCATTTGTGGTCAAGCATGTGTTCTCAAGAGGAGCCATGATTCTAACCAACATGGATGGTGACGACCTTCCTCACCCCGCCAATGCAGACATAGTAAAAAGATACTACGCATGAAAAAAGACCCGCTAGGCTGACATGCCTAGGCAAAAATTAGGGCTTCCCGTCGAACCAAAAGGGTTCGGGCAAAATGAAGGGATGAAAATGAAAAAAATCTGTACACCCGGCAAGTCGAAAACCTGAAAAGGCGGCTTGAGCAAAAATGGGTATCCCGGTGGACTGAAAACCCGAAAGGGCGGTCCAGGAAAAAATTAGGGATAAAGCGTAATACTATGTCTCATTGATCACTTTGCATCCAGAATCCGGTATCTTCATCAAGTTCAGACGGCATCGATCAGTCAACTTCACCGTCAACCAAGGTCATCAAGTGATGAGACGCTCAGAGTTATAAAGGCAATAGCAGAGTTGAAACCCAGTGGATCATTCATATTTCACACAGCTGTTTTATTTTCTTTTGTATAAAGTTTGTATAAATTCTTTTGCTCGGCGGTGCTCTCTTACTAGGACGTCAGCCTCTTGTACAAAAAATGCCTATTTTCAGGCCATTCAAAATCAATACAAATACATTTTCAGTTAAACGTGCCAATTGTTTTTCTTTTTCTGTTTTGTTTTGCGAAGAACGTCCAAGGTTCAATTTGTGATATATGCATTGACAATAATTTGCTAACTCATAAATATTTGCATACGAAACAAAGGATTAATTACAGGTGACACTAGAAACAGGGGCAATAAAGAGTTGTCTAAAGCGATCTAATTGTTCTGTCCTCCAAGGTACCAAGGTAGGTTCAGCTAAAGAACATAACCAGTACATCTCAATTCCCCAGAGAGTAAGGCAGCAGTCAGTACGCTCTCTCCAAGCTATCAAATCTTAAGGAAGTTGAGTATCCTCCAATAGATCTCAACATCTCCCCAGCAGCAATACATATATTCATAACAAGCATCCCCGACAGTCTTGGTCTAAAGATTGTTCCCCGGCGGCATATCAAATATTCAAAAGGAATCACTTCCCTCGCAGTTCAAAACTTCCCCAGGAGAGTCCAATTAGTTTCCCCAGGAAAGATGGAATTCGTCTCCCCAAGCAATAAGCTTATCCCCAGTAGATTCTGGAAGCTTATCCCTCGCAGAGCGCGAACACGTCGCCCGGCTTTATTTAAAGAGTTATTTCCTTAACAGGATATAACTGGGTTATCCTCAGCCAAAAGCCATGGAAAGAGCGTCCTCGACGAAATTTTCTTATCCCCAGCGAAGTCTATTCATACTTCCAATACAACAAAGATATCCTCAGCAAGTCATTCTCAACATTCAGCAAAGCATCTCTATCCCCACAGAGTATCACACCCCAGCATGGTTGCTAAAGTATTTTTCTCCCCGCAGAATCTTTCATTTGTCAAGTTTATTCCTCAACGGAGTCATCCTCTCCTACCGGTATTCTTGCAATTATCATCCCCAGCGGAAGCAAAATCTATTCTTCAGCATTAGCCCAGGATATGAATTCCCGGCACCCGTCAAGGATTTACTTTCCTAGATGAAAAATACATTCATAAACATCACATACATCATTACAGCATGCATGTACGCATCATATCATACAAATCTCATCTATGTTGAGATCATCATTGCTTGATCCATATCATACATTGCGTATGACTGACTTTTATCTTTCAGGAAAGATTCAGCTAAATTCTCAATCATATTTCAAGACCTAGACCGGTTCAATTAATCGACTCTAAAGATTTCTTATCCAATCCAAGGCCTTCTCTAGTCCAGCCAAATCAACTCCCAATAGATTTTTCTGATGAAGACTCAGTAGAAGTTATCAAGTTATAATTTCCTATTGGTTCTCTCTCCGACGGTGCATGAGATTTCCATTTCAGGTTTTTCTTTGAGATTATATTTTCCTATTGGTTCTCTCTCCGACGGTGCATGAGAATTCCATTTTAGGTTTTTCTTTGAGATTATAATGTCCTATTGGTTCTCTCTCCGAAGGTGCATGAGATTTCCATTTTAGGTTTTTCTTTGAGATTATATTTTCCTATTGGTTCTCTCTCCGACGGTGCATGAGATTTCCATTTTAGGTTTTTTCTTTGAGATTATATTTTCCTATTGGTTCTCTCTCCGACGGTGCATGAAATTTCCATTTTAGGTTTTTCTTTGAGATTATAATGTCCTATTGGTTCTCTCTCCGACGGTGCATGAGATTTCCATTTTGGGTTTTTCTTTGAGA
Organism: Vicia faba; assembly: GCA_948472305.1. Taxonomy (NCBI): domain Eukaryota; kingdom Viridiplantae; phylum Streptophyta; class Magnoliopsida; order Fabales; family Fabaceae; genus Vicia; species Vicia faba. Next base: position 236,999,876 of record OX451739.1, on the reverse strand, counting down.
TTATAATGTCCTATTGGTTCTCTCTCCGACGGTGCATGAGATTTCCATTTTAGGTTTTTCTTTGAGATTATATTTTCCTATTGGTTCTCTCTCCGACGGTGCATGAGATTTCCATTTTAGGTTTTTTTCTTTGAGATTATAATGTCCTATTGGTTCTCTCTCCGACGGTGCATGAGATTTCCATTTTGGGTTGTTCTTTGAGATTATAATGTCCTATTGGTTCTCTCTCCGACGGTGCATGAGATTTCCATTTTAGGTTCTTCCTTTGAGATTATAATGTCCTATTGGTTCTCTCTCCGACGGTGCATGAGATTTCCATTTTAGGTTTTTCTTTGAGATTATAATGTCCTATTGGTTCTCTCTCCGACGGTGCATGAGATTTCCATTTTGGGTTGTTCTTTGAGATTATAATGTCCTATTGGTTCTCTCTCCGACGGTGCATGAGATTTCCATTTTAGGTTTTTCCTTTGAGATTATAATGTCCTATTGGTTCTCTCTCCGACGGTGCATGAGATTTCCATTTTAGGTTCTTCTTTGAGATTATAATTTCCTATTGGTTCTCTTCCCGACCCTGTGAAGATGGTAATTCCCACCAAGATTTGCTCAACGAGCGTTGTTGAAGTTAAAGTCACCCAAGGTTCTCTCAGCGTCCATGCTAAGGTAGTAACCATCCCTGGTTCATTCATCACCTTTTGAAGATCCAGACTCAGCTCCTGTAACTAGTCAGGACACATCTATACCAAACATCTGAAAACCAGTTCTTGCAACGTGTCAGGTACTCATTTTTCTTTTGCAGGTATGCAGGTTCTCGCTAAGGAATCTCTTACATGGTCAACATCCAGATGGCATCTATAAGCCCAACATCCTATTCACCAATCTCTAAATGGCATCTATAAGCCCATTCCCACCACACTGCTACTATGTGAGCGCAAATTTCTAGGCACTCTAGTGTCCAATCATCTTCTACCTTCGGATTACGAAAGGCACGTCAGCCAATTTGCATCCTTAGGTCTAAGAAGATTGAACAGGGGCAACTGTTGTACCCCAAAATTTTCCCTCCCATATTCTTCAAGAAATTGCCAAGTCATGCTTCAAAGTTCCCCAAGGGTTGCACAGTGCAAAGATCTCCTATACAGTCAAAATTAGGGTTTGTGTTCTGATCAAGAAAATGAAGTGTTCAAAGGGCCAATCAAGTCTCACATGCCTATAAACATGGTCAAGCATCCTCATATCAAGTTTTAAGACTTTCAGCACAAAATTGCACAGTCAAAAACCCTAATTGCACTACAGTCAACTGTAGGGGCAAAATGGTCATTTGACAGTAAAAAGTTCAAATTTTTGGTCAACATATCATTTTGAATCCACAAACATCATTTGATCAATGCTTGATCATGATTCTCAAAATTTGGCTCAGAAATCATCAAGATGCAAAAGTTTCCTTATTTGGACAGTTGAAAAAGTCAACTGAAATTGACCAGGGCATAACTTTCACATGGATTATCAGAAAAATTCCATCCAAAGCTCATTTTGAAGAGAAAGACATTTCCTACAACTCATCTTCATACTTCAAGTCCAAGCAATGCCCTCACAAAAAGTTATCAATTTCAACATTATAGGTCATTTTCAAAAGTCAACAAAAAGGGACTTTAAGTCAAAGGCCATAACTTGAGATCGGTAAATCAAAATGACATGGGACCAAAGCATTGGTTAGAGGACTCAAAGACCTTTCCAAAATGTCCAAGAAAATGAGAAAAGCTTAAAAATTGAGCAAGTTATGCCTTGTAGAAGTTGGGAAATTTTTGGATATTTTGAAAAGTCAACATTGATTCAAATGACCTAAAATTGCTAATGGGCCCATTTTTCTTCCACAATTAATCATTCCAAGCATGTGCACGACCACTTGGCCCAAAGGGAAGTATTTTTTCATTTTTTATTTATTTATTTGAATTTTTATTTATAATAATTCACTTAAATCAATTAAATATGTGAAAAATATTTAAGTTAACCTAACAAATCTTTTTGTACATGTTTTATTCTCAATAATTCGTGCATATCCCAATATAGAAAGATTTGGAGAGATTGGAGTTGATTTGTATCAAAAAGCACATGGAAAGATTGAAAAAATAATGATGGAAAATCAAATCTCAAAATCCATGAATGAAAGAGATTTTGATCAATTTTGTTAACCTAATTTGTTCACTACATAAGCTAGAATGAAACCCTAATCAAAAAACACACGCAGCTGCTCAGAAAAGCCATTATCAAACTTGAAAATTTTGCAAAGAAACTCAATTCGGAAAACCACTTTCTAGGGCGATTCAAGGCCTAATTTTTTTGTCATTAGCTTGCTGAAGGTTCATAGGACATATTCCAATCACAAACATTCATCAAAGCTTAAGGAATTGATAACGTGAACCACTCCTGTACAGAAAAAAATCCATGATCGTGCATCCTCATTCATGCGTTTATTGCAAGTTTTAATTGTTGATTTACATTCCTCATGCTATTTTGAAGCTAACCCATGTGTTTAATTGTGTTTTTATGCCTTGTATATGATTTCGCCATGAGAGGATATTAGGGTTTTGCAAGCTTCAGATTAGGGGTTTTGTAACAAGAAAAAATTGGAACCCTTGACCACCACCATTCAACTCAGCGCATCTGGACGATCTTGAACCCACCCTCGCGCTCAATTTATGAGCGTCGTAGGGCTAATCGTTATTTTTCCAAAACCGGCCTAAGAAAACGCTCAGAAAACCGTTGCTTAATATGTTCTTATTTCAGGAAAATAAAACACGCGAAGAAGACGAACTCGTGGCCAGCAATCATTGGCTCTTTTAAATTTCGCGCTAAAAACATTATCCATGCGTGTTTTTCTTTTATATTATTTGCTTGTTATTATATATTAACATGCGTTGGTTGGTTCAGCTGGCAAGGCATAGTGGTTGCAACATTCCTGACCTGGGTTCGAGTCCCAGGTCTTCTTTGTCTCAATATTATTTTTCAATATATGTTCACATGCAGTTTCAATAGCACGAGCGTATCATACGCCCTCCAGATCAAACCGTCCACGTGCATATGAGCCTCAGATCAAAGGCCAAGAATTGAGGCATATGATAAATCCCAGTCAACGCATCACATGCTAATGTCAAAGTCAAACGGACCAATGGATAAATGGGCTTAAAATTCCTAAAGATACCTCCTAATTTGGGGTCTGAACCCCCTGGGTTTGTAATTCTCTCTATTTTCTTTGTTTTTATTATTTTCTATTTTTTCCTTTTAATTATTGCTTTCAATTAATTAATTATTTTCATAAAATTATAAAATACAATAAAAAATCAGAAAAAAGAATTAAAACAATAAATAATTTTTATTTTAGTATTTTCTTAAATAAATTTGCATGTAATTGAATTTAGTTTTAAATTAGGTTTGCAATTTTAATTCTTTTAATAAAAAATCTAAAAAATGTAGAAATAGGTTTAATTAATAATTTTTCATCCTTTTTATTTTTCTTTCCTAAATATATCAAATAATTAAATATTTTATTTTCATAATTAAAATTGTAAATTAATTAGGGTTTAATTTAGGTTAAAAACTTCAATATTTTTCTTAATAAATTAAAAGCCATTAGAATTAGGGTTTGCATCTTATTTTAATTTTAGTTAATTCTCTTTTTTTATATTAAATCATAAATACTAAAAAATACCAAAAAAAACAAATTCTTTCTTTTAATTTTAATTAATTCCTCATTAATCCAATTTTTGTAAAAGGGTCCAACGCCCTCGTTTCGACTTAATTTTTATTCGCATATTGTTTTATTCCGTTTAAATATTTATGTATCTCTCCCTAAGCCATGTATTTAATTACTCGCACCTTTTAATTCTTTATTTACCTTTCTTTATTTTCTGTCAAACCGGGTCCTGGTTAATTTTGGCGATGTGGACCCGCGCCATTTGTAATAGCTTTAGATTTTTACATTCCCGCAATATTTTTAACTGTTAAATGGCATGAAAGACTGTATGGACAAAAATAAAAACAAGCGTAGAACCCCAATAACATGACAAGATAAATGCAAATGAAAACGACACACGAATCGCACACACCACCCCTAGGGTACGCCTCACTGTTGCCTTGCCTCGAAAGGTGATCGTCGAGTAGAGGATGTCTTAGTAAGTCCTCATGATCCGGGAACCTGGCATGAGGGTAGCTTCTAAGGTGTCTTCCCATTGCTCTGGTGATCACCATGTCCCGAACCTCGAATTGACCCGAACACCTCCAACGGTGGTGCTACCTACCTCTCAATAGTGGGATGGCACTACTTTAAAGGACATCTACACAGACGAATTCCTTAGGGTAGGTAGGTTCTCGTAGATACTTGCTCTAATCTCAAAACAAATTCAAAAATACTTTTCACACCGACACATTTTCAAAAAGCTTTCGAAAGCAACTTTTCAAACACTCTTGAGGACCGATACAAGAGTCGAACTGGAATTTTCAAAGAAACTTTTTAAAACCCACAGTTGAAAAGCAAACAAACCATTTTTGAAAACACAAATGAGCAAGTATCTAAGAGCCCATGGATAACCATGGATAGAAAGGGTGCTAACACCTTCCCTTTCTATAATCTACCTCCCGAACCGAGAGCAATCTCTTTAAGGAATTTTTCTGTGCTTTTGTCCTTTCCATTTGGAGAAAATAAAAGACGGTGGCGACTCTTGCTTCCACGACATTTCGTGAACCAGCTTTAAACAGTCAGTTCCAAATCCACCGATCACATTGGGTATTTGCCAACATGAGGAATTGTAGCAATTAATTTTGCTTAAAACAAGGGTTAAAGGAGTTATGTTTGTTCTGATTGGGTTAAAATTATATTTTCCCATTTCCTTCAATTCTTTTAAGAGTTGAATAGACACTCCTTTTCTTCCTTCCCCTTTCGTCTCCTCATCAAAACCCAGTCTCTCAATCAGAATTTTCTCTTCAGTTGCTGTTGGTCCTCTAAGACTGTCAAAATGTCTCAAACACCATCATCATCCAATACGACTGTTTCAACCTCTTCCTCTGATCAAGATTCTAGGACAATCTCTTCTTGTCTGGACTCTGAAGTCCTGGAGATCTCTTCTCTTAGAAAAGTGGAAACTAACCCCACCAAGGTCAAAGAGCTGAGAACAAGACATGCAGGAAGGTCCCAAGCCTCTGCCTCTGGTAATCCATCTCATCCTTCTTCTTCAGTTCCCCCTGAAATTGCAAATAGGGAAGGGTCAGCCTATGTTCGTCAAGCAATAGCTAAAATTGTTTCAATAATTCTGAACGAGAACCACTTAGTTCCTGGCATTTCTGTTCCTTTAAATCAAGAAAGTTCAAATGTTGAAACAAATCCAGATGTCTCTAAGGATGTTGAGACATCAGACAAAGAGAAGAATGCTGACATTGCTCACAAGAAAAGGAAGAAGCCCGAATCCTCTGAGTCTGATGACAGTGCTTAAAGGTTGGTGGAGTTGCTGTTTGGTGGAGTTGATGCTGGTCCCTGGTAGAGTTTGCAAAGTGTGTTCAGTTTTTTTGTCTTATTACTTTTTCTGGGTGACTGTATAACTTTTAAGAACATGTATCTTTGGCCCATTTGTGGCTAAAGATGGGGAGATATATTTTGGTACTTAATTAAACATAATATTTTTCTGCAGTCATTTCTTTCTGCTGCTATCTATCTCTGATTGCTTAGGGGCTTTAGCCAAAAATCTGCCAAAGGGGGAGTTTGTAGTTGTTTAGGTATTGGCAAGCATTTTTGGTAAAACCAGGTGTATGAATGTCATGACTGATGTCATAACATTCTAGTTTATTAGGTACAAATTTATTAGGTACCTTTGCAGAAAAATATTGTCATACAGGTGCTGCTGTTTATAAGTGTGTATCTGAGCATTTTGCAAAAAGATCACATTTACCTAAATCAGTAGACAGGTTTTCAGATGTCATAACAAATGTTAAGACATCCTGTTATGAACTAACAGTTATGCAGTTTGGGTAATTCTGAGTTTTTTCAGGATTATGACTCAGTCTTTCCAGAACAGAAAATGTCGTGGACTTGGGGTTAACCTAGCTCAACCCTAAACCTGGTTGATAAAGTCCTGTGACCTAGTCTTAAGGTCAAACGGCATTAACCCTAACTTTTTGTGGAAACCCTAACTGAAGATGCAGCTGCTATATATTCAACAGAGCTGTTGTTTTGGTATAATCCCCTTTTTGACAGAAGATCATTTAGAAGCTGTATAGTTTTAACTATTGTAATCCAAGCAATTATCATTGTGATAAGTGACTTGGAATAGGTTTTAATTGTAAGGGTTGTGTATCACTCAAAGCTTTGAAGCAAGAGTGTTTGTATGTCTCTTGACTAAAGCTTTGAAGCAAAGTCAAGTTAGGTTTGTATATCACTCAAAGCTGTGAAGCAAGAGTGTTTGTGTTGCTTGATTAAAAAGCTGTAAAGCATAATCAAGTGTATGTTTTGAAGAGTGTCTTCATCAATTCATTTGTCAAATTGTTTTATGTATCACTGTTGTGATTGAGGGGGAGTGAGTAGGAACTCAGGTTTAAGTTGTACTTAGATTGAAGTTGCATTGGGTAGGTCTTAAGTGAAGGAGATAAACTGGTTGGCTTATTCCTGAATTAATATCTCTTATAGTGGATTTCCTCCCTGGCTTGGTAGCCCCCAAAGTAGGTGTTGTTGCACACTGAACTGGGTAAACAATTGACTGTGTTCTTTTCTGTTTCTGTATTTACTGTCTTATAGAAAGTCAGATACGGTGTCATAACATTGAACGTGACATTGAGTATCTGCAGCCAGAATTTCATCCTTCATTCGCAACTTGAAGGTAGAAGAGGATTGAACACTTAAGTGCCTTGAAATTTGCACTCGCTTGTGCGCGAGGTGACACTGCTGGTTGATTGTACCGGGAATGGGCTTATAGATGCCATTTGGAGAGGTGATGGAGAGTCTTCAGATATGGGCTTATATATGCCATCCAAAGTAATTGTTGACTTCAACTGGAAGAAGTATCAGAATAAATATATACTCGATTTAATCTGAGCCAGAAGAGGTATATGCATGTCTTCAACTGGAAGAAGTATCAGAATAAATCTACGCTAGATTTAATCTGAGCCAGAAGATGTATATGTTCAACTTTAACTGGAAGAATTATTAGAATAAATATATTCTCGATTTAATCTGAGCCAGAAAATGTCTACGATCGTCTTCTACCGGAAGAAGTATCAGAATAAATCTACGCTTGATTTAATCTGAGCTAGAAGATGTTTATGCTCGACTTTAACTGGAAGAAGTATCAAAATAAATCTATGCTTGATTTAATCTGAGCCAAAAAATATCTATGACCAATTTCGATTGGGAGAAGTATCAGAATAAATCTACGCTCGATTTAGCCTGAGCCAGAAGATATTTACGCTCGTCTTCAACTGGGAAAAGTATCAGAATAAATCTACGCTTAATTTAATTTGAGCCAGAAGAGGTTTACGTTCGACTTTAACTGGAAAAAGTATCAGAATAAATCTATTCTCGATTTAATCTGAGCCAGAAAATGTTTAGTCTCATTTTTAACTGGAAGAAGTATAAGAATAAATCTACACTCAATTTAGTCTGAGCCAGAAGATATTTACGCTCGTCTTCAATTGGGAGAAGTATCAGAATAAATCTATTATTGATTTAATCTGAGCCAGAAGAGGTTTACGTCCGTCTTTAACTAGAAGAAGTATTAGAATAAATCTACACTCGATTTAATCTGAGCCAGGGGGAAATAAACTCTGTTGGGGAAATAAACCTTGTTGGGGAAATAAATCCTATTGGGGAAATAAACCCTATTGACGGAGAAATACTTTGTTGAGGGAACACCCTTGCTGAGGAAATGAGCTCTGCTGTAGAGAAGAAATATGTAGGGGTTTTATAGTTTTTGAGGAATAAACTCAGCTGGGGAAGATATTTTTCCATAAATTCTACTGATTGGGACTCCGTAGGTGGGTGATATTGCCAAGAAAAATATCATATTCCTTTTATCCGCTGGGGGAATTTGCTGGTGAGTATGATAAGACTACTCTATGGGGATAATCCCATGAAAGTGGATATGTGGGGATTTGTGGACAACTTAAACATTATCCCAACTCCTGGAGTCTTGAGTAAATGCTCATTCCTATTTTTATGCATATATTTGTTAATAGTTAGTCGTGTTCATATGCATATGTTCATTCAATTTTAGTCATTGGACATTTTTGCAAACAAAACAGAAAAAATAAAACACAAAAAGTTTGAATTTTGAGATTTGTATTTTTATTGATGGTTTGCCCATAAACAGGCGATTTTTGTACAAAGGGACATAAATCCTAGTAAGAGGAAATTGTATTAAAATGAAAAGAGTACAAAGTGAAACGAGATAATAACTATGTGGGAATAATCTCGTCGGATTCCAAATCTGTTATTGCCCCTATGTCTTTAAGAATCTCATCCCTTATTGTCGGAAAAAAGTGTTTTGAATCGATCTATACCATTTTAACTTTGACTTCGGTAATAAAGCTTGTTGTAAGTGACCCAACGGGGCATAGTCATACGCTTTAATCCCTAACTTTTGCCTGGACCATCCTTTCGGGTTCTCAGTCCACTGGGATACCCTTTTTTGCCCAAGCCGCCTTTTCAGGTTTTCGAATTTCCAGGTGTAAAATATTTTATATATATCCCTAATGTTTGCCCGAACCCTTCTGGTTCGCCGTGATGCCCTTATTTTTTCATAGGCCAGTCAATCTAGCGGGTCGTTTTCATGCATAGTATCTTTTGACTATGTTCACATTCACAGGGTGCAAGAAATCTTCATCGTCCATGATGGTCAGTATCATGGCTCCGCTAGAGAATATTTTCTTGACAACAAATGGCCCTTCATAGGTGGGAGTTGATTTTCCCCTGGGATCACCTTGCAGTAGAATGATATGTTTTATTACCAAGTCACCTACCTGATATACCCGATGCTTGATTTTCTTGTTGAATGCCTTGATCATACGCTTTTGATACATCTGACTGTGACAGACAGCCGCACACCTCTTCTCGTCAATCAGATTCAATTGGTCTATCCTAGTATGAATCCACTCATCTTCGTCTAAGTCTGCATCCTTCATAATTCTCAGAGAGGGAATCTGAACTTCGACAGGTAGGACGACTTCTATACTATAGACCAGAGAGAATGGGGTTTCCCCAGTTGATGTTCTAGCCAAAGTTCGATAGTCGTGGAGAGCAAACATTAACATCTCGTTCCAGTCTTTGTAGGTCACAACCATCTTCTATACAATCTTCTTGATGTTCTTATTGGAGGCTTCCACTGCACCATTAATCTTTGGTCGATACGGAGAAGAGTTGTGGTGCTTGATCTTGAACTGCGTGCAGAGTTCAGTGGTCATAGTGTTGTTGAGGTTGGTACTGTTGTCTATGATAATCCTCTTAGGGATGCCATACAGACAGATAAGGTTATGTTTTATGAATCAAGCGACCATATTCTTAGTAACAGAGGCGAATGAGGCTACTTCAACCCATTTTGTGAAGTAATCAATGGCGAAGAGGATGAAGCGATGTCTGTTAGATGCAGTGGGTTTAATCTCTCTGATCATATCAATTCCCCACATTATGAATAGCCACCGAGAAATCATGACGTTTAGAGGAATCAGAGGCACATGAACTTTATCAGCGTAGATCTGGCACTTATGACAAGTTCTCAATTGGTGGTGACAGTTAGTTTCCATAGTCGACCAATAGTAACCAGCTCTCAAAATCTTTTTAGCCATAGTATTCCCACTGGAGTGAGTACCGAAGACACTGTCGTGCATATCATGCATAATTTCTTCTGCTTCCTTCTTGTCTACACAATGAAGCAAGGTTGAATCATGATTACGCTTGTATAAAATCCCATTGCTCAAGAAGAACTTAACCGAGAAACTACGTAGGAATTTCTTGTCATTGATGGATGCCCCTTCAGGGTATTCTTGAGCCTCAAGGTACCTTTTCACCTCATGAAACCAAGATTTTTCCTCTACTCCATTAGTGTCAATTTCATAGTAGTGTGTCGGTTTGTCGAATCAGTCAATGGTAATTTTGGGAGCCTCATTGTCCCATCTGACCTTGAACATGGATGACATGGTAGCCAATGTGTCCGCCAGCTGATTCTCTTCTCTTGGGATATGCCCAAAAGTAATCTCTTTGAAATATGAAATCAAGGTTAGAACATGTTCTCGGTAAGGGATAAGATTCGGATGCTTCGTATCCTATTCTCCCTTGACTTGACTGATCACCAGGGCTGAGTCTCCATATACGCTTAAGAACTTGATTCTCAAGTCAATAGAAGCTTTAATTCCCATGATGCACGCTTCATATTCAACCATATTATTGGTGCAGTCAAAGCAAAGTCTGGCGGTGAAGGGCGTGTGATAACCCTGAGGAGAGATAATTACAACACTGACTCTGTTACCAAGTGCGTTGGAAGCTCTATCAAAAACCATAGTCCATCGGGATCCTAGCTTAGGTCCTTCATACAGTCCAGGTTCTTCACAATCTATTACTAGCATAATATTCTTGTCCAGAAACTCGAAATTCATAGACTGATAATCGTCTATAGCTTGATGTGACAAATGATCTGCCAATACACTTCCATTGATTGCTTTTTGAGTGGTGTACTGAATGTCATATTCTGTTAAGACCATTTGCCATCGGGCTATTCTTCCAGAGAGAGCTGGCCTCTCGAATATGTACTTGATGGGATCCATTTTAGAAATCAACAAGGTAGTATGGGTCAACATATACTGTCTTAGTCGGCGAGCAGCCCATGCCAAAGTGCAACAAGTTTTCTCGAGCAGTAAATATCTTGTTTTACTGTCGGTAACCTTTTTGCTAAGGTAGTATATTGCATGCTCTTTTCAACCAGACTCATCGTGCTACCCCAGTACAGACCCTATTGAGTTCTCTAGCCCTGTTAGGTACATGATTAGAGGTCTTCCTTCAACTGGTAGCATCATAATCAGAGGTTCTTGTAGGTACTCCTTAATTTTATCAAAGGCTATTTGACAGTCGATGTTCCATCTTACTACTTGATCTTTCTTCAGCAGCTTGAAGATTGACTCATAAGTAGCAGTCAAATGAGAAATGAAACAGGTAATGTAATTCAGTCGTCCTAAGAAACCTCGGACTTCCTTCTCGGTACGGGGAGCCAACATTTCTTGAATAGCTTTAACTTTTTCAGGATCCACTTCAATACCTTTACCGCAGATGATGAAGCCTGGGAGTTTACCGGATCTTACCCCAAAAGTGCACTTGTTCGGATTTAACCTTAATTTGTACTTCTTCAGTCTTTCAAATAATTTATGTAGATGATCAAGATGCTTTTCTTCAGTCTGTGACCTTGCCATCATGTCGTCTATGTAGACCTCTATCTCGTGATGAATCATGTCATGAAATAAGGATACCATGGCACACTGATAAGTTGCCCCGGCGTTCTTCAACCTAAAAAGGAATAGCCTTGTAACAAAAAGTGCCCCATTGTGTGACGAAGGTAGTTTTCTCCATGTCTTTTGGATCCATCTTGATCTGATTATAACCTGAGAACCCATCCATGAAGAGAATACCTTGTGTTGAGCGGTGTTGTCGACCAAGACATCAATATGTGGCAATGAGAAGTCATCTTTCGGGCTCGCCTTATTCAGATCCCTGTAATCTACACACATATGTACCTTGCCATCTTTCTTTGGTACCAGAACCACATTAGAAACCCATTAAGGATGTGACATCACTGCTAAGAACCTTGCGTTGAATTATTTCATAACCTCAACTTTGATCTTTTCTGACATTTTAGGACGTATGCGATGAACCTTCTGCTTGGTTGGAGAATAACCCTCTTTCATTGGAAGACGATGAACCATAATATCAGTATCAAGCCCTGGCATGTCTTCGTATGACCAAGCAAAGATTTCAACATATTCATGCAACATCTGGATTAATATGTTCTTGAAACTGCTCTCTAAGTTGGTGCCTATGTTGACCTCTTTTCTGTCTGTCTCGGTACCCCAGTTCAGCACTTCAACTGGCTCTTCATGTGGTTGGATAACCTTTTCTTCTTATATTAAGATTCAGGAAAGTCCTTCGGGTATTTTACAATCTTCCTCACCTTCATTCTCGGCTTGGTAGATCGGATTTTCGAAGCCATAAGCGGAAATAGCATAATCGTTATCAACGAGATCCAGAGTGGATGAGGATCTTCAATGTAGTGTGTGGGTGTATGTAAGAACACATAGCTATTTGAAAATGAAATAAGATAAAAGAAAAACAGAGATCACAAAATTTGAATGCAAAATGTACAATTTTTGTATTGAATGAGCAATGTTTATGAATTATCAACCCTTAACAAATGAACCATTGTGCCTTAGGTAAGACACAAGGTTTAAAGGGATTGTTTTATTACATAACCAAAAACTTTTAATAGCAATAAGACAAGAATATAGATATTATTCCTGACTAAAGGAGATAGGGAAGATGTCTTCTTCCTTCCAATTATCAAGTCCATCACTGATGGTAGGGAATATCCAACTGTCGAAATCACAATCACCGTCAGCATCCTCTATAGCATTGACCCTGTTGTTGCTGATACGGAATAGAGGTCTCCCAGCACGAGTGTGACAAATAGCCCTTTGACCTTCTGCAATAAATCCCAAACCCAACATGTCAGATTTGTAAGGGATATCAAGAAGCTGGCCCCAAATAGTACAACCACCTTCTTCTATATCTTCTTTGGCATCTTTCAAGGAAGCCACCTTGTGCGGAGTCCTGGTGGTCTTTGGAATGGCAGAAACATATTTAATATCAGCATGGGAAATCACTTTAAAGATATGACAGAGCGTCTCAATAAATTCTCCGTCCATCTCCACGAACCTGAATGAATTCAGGTGGCTGACCATGTACTCCTCTTCTCCGCAAATGGTAACAACCTTTCCTTTTACAAGATGCTTTAATTTCTGGTACAAGGTGGAGGTGATAGAACCTGCCCCTTAGATCCAAGGGTGTCCCAATAAACAAGAACAAGCTGGCCGGATGTCCATTACATAGAAAGTGGACTCAAATATCTCTGAACCCACTTTGATTGGGAGGTCCACTTCTCCATGCACCATTCTTCTGGACCCATCAAAGGCTCGAACTATGATATTAATGGGCTTCAACATAACCCCCTCACAATCCAGTCAATCAAGAGCGCCTTTTGGCAGAACATTCAGAGAAGATCCAGTATCAATTAACACATGTGCCAGCATAGTGCCCCTGCATTCAATGGAGAGATACATGTCCCTATTATGATTTCTCCCCTATGGAATCAGGTCAGTATCGGAGAAGCCTAATCTATTATCAACTGTTAAACTTTCCACGTAACTTCCAAATTGATCAGCCAAAATTTCTTGTGGCACATGAGCAGTCTTCTAGAATTTTACTAAAGCATGCACATGGGCTTCAAAACACAGTAGCAACGATAACATGGAAATTTTAGACGGGTTTTGCCCCAGCTATTCAATAATTTTATAATCGCTTTTGCGAATTATCTTCAAAACCTCTTCTAACTCTTGTTCAGAGGTGTCCTTAAGTGTAGCTTCTTTTGGCGCCTCCGTCTGGGAAGGCTCTATCATTGGCTCTTTACCCTGAGCCTCAGTAGTTGACTTAGTAACTTCAATTTAAGCAGGTGGAGATATTTCTGGGGAGAAAATCATTCCGCTTCTAGTAATTTTGCTGGTCCCGCAATATTGACAATGCTGGGATCAACCTTATCATCATCTTCATTAGAAAACTCTTGTTTAACGCCGTGGTAATAGACGCCAGACCCATAATTCCATGGAATATCCTTTTTCAAGGAATATGGGATGGGCCCAAGTGTTATAATAATCAAAGGAGCAGCTTTTGGATTGGCAGTAATCCTTACATGACCCTTAGAAGTGATCCTGAAAGGAGTACCAGATACAATAGCCAAATCTTGGCACAAATTCTCTGCATACGGAACTTTTTCAATCAAAATTACATGTTCATCAATCAGGAGTTGAATGCCTTCCTTCAGTAACCCACAACCATTGGATTAGACTGCACAACAATAACATTCTTCATTATAACCCGAAAATAAACCGGCTTGTAACAAATTCTTTTTATTGTCGAGAAGGGAGTAACCACATCATTTACAGAGGTAACATACAGAACGTCTTCAACAGCACTTATGCCTTTTCCATGCTTGGGCATAGGTGCAAAAATCACAGTTGGAGTCTCCGGAGGATCGAACTCAATTTCCTTATTATCAATCATATCCTGAATTTTGCTCTTCACGGCCCAACAATTGTTGTTGTCGTGCCCAGGATTATTCGAATGATAGGCGCACCTCGCGTTTGGATTGTACTTTGGAGAAGATGTGTTGGGACTCTGAGGAGGATCCCGCAGTGAAATGAGTTCAGGCTTTAACAAATGTTGTAATGCCTGAGATAAAGGCATGCCGATCTTGGTAAATTATCTTAATGGAGTGTTTGGCCTTCTTTGGTTACCCTGTTATTGTTGTTGAATAGGCGCCAGATTAGAAATCAATATTGTTCCCACAGACTGATGGTGGTCACTTTTACTACGGCTCTTTTGGCCATAGACAATATTGGTTTCCTTTTTTCTAGTGAATGGCTTCTTCACAACATTAAAAGATGTAGCCAGCGGAATCTTCCCAGTCTTAATACCACTTTCCACTCTTTCCCCAAACAGAATCAAATCCGTAAAACAAGATGACGAGCTTCCAATAAACAGATTAAAGAATGGGCCTGTCAAAGTGCCCATGAACATATCTACCAGCTCCCATTCAGTCAAGAGAGGTTTCACCCTTCTATCCAAATCTCTCCATTTTTGTGCATATTCCTTGAACCCTTCATTCGAGTCCATGGACATGTTTTGCAGTTGCAGTCGAGTCGGTGCCAGGTCAGCGTTATATTGACACCGCTTATAGAAAGCAGCATCTAAGTCTTCCCATGTTTGAATGTTGGTTCCTTCGTGCTGATAGAACCATTCAAGTTGAGTGCCAGCCAAACTTTCTTGAAAAAAATGGACCCACAGTTTCCGGTCAGTAGTATGAGGTTAGATTTTTCGAACATATGACCTCAAATGGAGTTTGGGACAAGAGATCCCATCATATTTAGAAAAGATGGGGACCTTGAACTTATGTGGGATGACCACCCCCGGGACCAGACCTAGTTCTCCAAAATCCAAACCAGGCACCTTCTGGATTTCCATAGCCTTGAGTCGGTCTTCCAACTGCTTGTACTTGTCATCTGCGGGAGGGTACTGTTCATTAGAGTAGTCTTCATCTTCATGAACATTATCATAACCCTGGTTATTCCTTCCTTCATGCTTGATACTTTTACCATCTTCTTCCTGGTTGTCGTCTTCCTCAGAGGAAACATCATCCACTTGGACTGGTTGAGCAGGACCTTTGAACCTTCTCCCCATATTTAGGATAACAGCCGGCTTCTTAGTCTTCTTTTTCTTGGCGACGAGCACCATCATATCTTTCTGCCCATGTGCCAGATTCAGAAGAGTCTCTTGAAATTGTGCATGCTGAGCCTGGAGATCCTTGACAGTTTGTTCGAGGGCCATCTTGTACTGAAATAAACAGTAAGTAGATAAGAAAACATGTATGAAAAATATGTTATGTAATGATGCATGATATGTAAATGCAACATTTTCAAGGACCTTAGGAAATTTAAATTTGCTAACCAAAAGGAAACAGAAACAAAGATTTTTATTACTAATCTCAAATTACAATTTCCTTTTAGGCTTACAATGAAAATAATAAGGTCTCAAAGAGACAAAAAATTAAACTCCTAAGAACTAAGACTCATGCTTCCCATGGACGCTTCCTCTTCGTGTTGATGTATGTATTAAGACTCTGCTCCTCGTGAAGTTGCTTTGTGAGCTCCAACACTTTCTTTTCACTTGCATAGAATTGAGTCTCAAAGGTGCCCCGTTCTTTCTTGAGTTTAATCCAAGACTTTTGCAATTCTTCAAGGTTAGTGGGCATGTCTGGATGGAGGATGGTGCGAGGAATGTCTCCTTCGATAATAGGCTCCATGAACACTGGTAGGACAGTTAGATATGGCATCGTGTGGTTTTGAGCTCGAGCTCGTACCCATTTAAGATAGGACTCCAGAGGGATGGAGTTCTTATGTCCTAAAGCCTTACTATCAATCTTGCTTACCATGCCCCACGCATGTATAAACCTCTAACGATAACCTTGAGGATCATTCTCGTAATTGAATGCAATACCTTGGATAAGTGCGTCATGAGGACCATCTCTTCGAGCATAACCAAATTGACGTAGAGTCAAAGAAGGGTTGTGAGTAATACCTCCTCTAATGCCAAGGAGTGGAACATTAGGGGATTCTCCATAGCGGTCAATGATGGTGATATCCTTATAAGATCGAGAATACCAGTAGATGTCTGTATGAGAAAGTGACATTATTCTTTGCGACCACCTCAAACCTTGTTTATTCTTCATTACTGATCGGGGAAGGTGCAAAGTAAACCACCTGGATAGCAGAGGTATAGAACACATGAGAGTTCCTCACCTTCTCATAGTTCGAGTGTGAAGAGAATGCATAATGTCTCCGAGCAAGGTAGGCACATGATTACGAGCAAGGAAAATATTGAAGGTGTTCACATCTATGAATTGGTCTAGATTAGGGAATAGTACCAACCTATATATTAGAAGAGCCAAGATCTCCTCGAAAGCTTGGAAACTCATAGCATCCAGAAATAGTTGAGCCTTCTCTATCAGAAATTTAGCCAGAAAACCCTTGACTCCACTTCTTATTTCCCAATTGGATATAATGTCAGATCGATTCAGATGTAAGGTTGCTGCAATAATTTCTGGCTTTGGAGCTTCTTCTAAACTGGTGAAGCGTGTCTGATCAAGAACAGGTACTCCCAGTAATTGAGAGAACTCTTGCATTGTGGGTACCAGCTGATAATTGGAAAAGGTGAAACAGTGATGTGTAGGGTCAAAGAACTGGAATAGAACACTAATCATGTCTTCGTCAAAATTTGGGGTAACCCGACTGAGTAGTCGACCATGCCTTTTGATGAATGGAGAAATTTAGGGAACTCTTTAGACTAACTCCTTAAGTTAAGGAGGCACCGTTACAAAGTTGAGCCGGATAGTATTTCTACGAGCGGAGGCCATAGCCTGCAAAATAGAATAAAGATAAATCTCTTGGCCCTTGAAATGGTTACTAAAAAATGATATGGCATGATGTTATGATGTTATGATGTCAATTTCAAATAATTTAATCATACACAAATAAAACACATAAGTCCTTAGGTTTAAGCTTGCAATGAGTTTATAGGTAAGTATCCTATTGAAGTTTTTAGTTGGCTCAACCTGTCCTAAAAGAAGTAACTGGGTTCTAGGAGCCTCAATATCACTGATCTTTCTCCCAAGAATTGTTTCAGCACAAGCATCTGATTTGCAACTGAAATATCTCGAGAGTCCAATCTCAATGAGTGTAGCATTGAGTATCAACCAACTTCAATTTGCACCAAAGCCAGTCATCTCACTACTTTCTAATGGTTGAGTTGTGTCAACTAAGGTTCTAAGGTCAATTAGTGCTTTATGACACCATGTGGCAACCCAGCATTCTCCTTGACTTGACTCAAGGGACACCGGCACCAACCAATGTGTCGCACTAACATAGCCATCGCTTCAACCATATCAGTATACGTCGTACAATTTTCACAATCTATTGCTACTTACCTAAAATGTCCCAGATCCAGGTATAGGATCTTTACAAGAATAACCCAAACAACCCTTAAAGATAAATCAGGAAAATCAAACAGGGAAAGCAAATTAAAGGTGATCTAGCTCTAAGGTAACCCCATTTTTAGTTATTCCCCAACAGAGTCGCCAGTTCTGTAATTTGGTGGGAGAACTGACTTTTGGTTTTGTGTTTTATTGCAAATAATGCGGATAGCAAGAGTCGCCACCGACTTTTCTTTATCCAATAAAGGAAAAGGTGAAAATAAAAGGAAAGACGTTTTGAGATTTTTCTTAGTAAGGGGGTAGGTTATGAAAAGGGAAGGTATTAGCACCATTTTCATCCGTAGTTATCTACGGGCTCTTAATCGTTAGAAAATTCTTTGTGTTTGTGTGTTTGAAAAGTATTTTGAAGAGGCCTAAGTTCGACACCTTTGTAATGATTCTCGTATCATTGAGAATGCATACAAAGTGTTTCTTTTGAAAATATTTTAGAAAATAGTTTATGTGTGAAAAATGTTTTTGTTTGTGAGCAAGCGACTACGAGCTATCTACCTACCCAAAAAGTCTTTGTTCTTTTCATCCTTTCTCTTAGATAGTGATATCCTACCATTAGTTAGTAGAAAGCCCTATCACTTGATGTTTGAGGGACGAGCGTGGGTCATCGTACAGTCATAGAAGGCAACTCGTAGGATGCTTTAGCAATTTTCGTAAGGGACTAAGATCGTTTTACCGAGGTAGCATCAAATGGTCATCGATGGACTACGATATTTTTAGCTGAAAGGTCTTTGTTAAAGCATCCCACGTTCGAGCGACAGGACTGTTTATATCCGAGGCAAGAAGTGAGGGTCACCATAGAGGTGCGCGTGTGCAAAGTGTGTTGCGTTTTAGTTATTTTAATCTTAGATTTATGGTTATCTAGCGTTTGCTTTTAATCTTTGCCATACAATCCTATTACTAGCAGTTAATATATATATATATATATATATATATATATATATATATATATATATATATATATATATATATATATATATATATATATATATATATATATATATATATATATATATATATATATATATATATACACATTCATACATAAGTGCGGAAAGTAAAAATGCAGGAAATAAAGTCTACGCTATTACAATGCTTCAGGGACGGGGAGTTACAAACCAAAAAATGGGGGGGGGGGGGGGGGGGGGGGGGTAAAGGAATCCTAGTTCAAAGATATTACAGACCATTAGCAGTTACAATATTTATAATAATGCGGAAAATAAATAGGCGCACATAGATTGAAAAGGGAAAGATGTTAAAAACCCTAAAAAAATTCTAAGTGTTTTAAGAAAATATTTTTGGTGTTTTTGTTCAGAAAAATATTTTTAGTGTAAAAACCTAATTCTAAATGATTTACAAATTAGTTAAAAAAAATAAAATAAAAATATGATTAAATTAAATTAATTTTATTTATGAAAAATTAAATTAATTAATCAAAAACTTAAATCTAAATTTTTTATGTTTTTTGTTGATTAAATAAAATCATTTTTTTTAAAATAGGTTAACTATCTAAAAAAATAAGAAAATGCAATGGGCCTAAAATACAAGTAAATGGGGGGTGCAAAAATCAGAAAATGTCTAAGCCCAGACATCTTTGGCCCAGGCGTTGGAGGGAGTATCTTCATAATCTTGTATGGCTCTCCATTGTGATCTATCATGAGCGCACGGATCTAGAACGTTTGATCTGCATCCATTAAGGTCTGATGGTGTTGATATGAGCCCACATGATAAGCGTGAGTAACTAGCTTGCACTAGATCTGAAATAGAAAACATTGAAAAATAATATGCCACAGGCAGGGATCAAACCCCTGCCCTGGCACACAAACACCTTAAGAAACATGCGCTTGCCGCTGGGGCGGCCAGTACATCTGGTATATGAATCAAACAAAAATAACAAAACATAAAATGAAGTGTATGTCCGGAGAAGCGTCGGAGCCCTAGCTCCGACCGTCTTCTCCGGCAAGCCAAAAACTCAAACCCTGCGAAAACGTCAGAATTAAGAACAGAAATACATGCTACCCCCTAATTAAAATCCTCTGATTCCAAATTCGGTCTTATTTTTGTCTAAAAAACCCTAGATCGTGTGTTTCGAACTAGGTTACATCGATCGAAGAAAAACATGGTGTTTGTTAAACCTGTGTGCATGGGATGATATGGGTGATATAAACATGTTCAGAAGAAGCTCGGGAATACGTTAGCAATAACAAAAATATTTAAAACAACAAAAAATTTAAGATATGGATTTCATAATGTTATATGAACAAAGATGCATGATATGCCATTCTCATGCGTTTTGGATCATGGTAACTAGTCCAAATTTACCTTTCAATGTTCCAGGAAGGGAATAGGATCAAAATTTTAGGATGATAGATCTTGTAGAGAGAGTTTTGAAGCTCGAGGGTTTTGAGAAAATTTGGAGAGTTTTGCTAGTTTATTGAGGTAGGCATTCGTGTCCTTTGGATCTTATTTGTTGTGTACTTATAGAGAAATGGAAGGAGACATCAAATATGGAACAAAACAAAGACATCCATGGCCATGAAACCAAAAATCCAACATATTAAAAAATTGCCCTTTTTGAGATTGTTCTTTCCTCTCTTGGCCTACATGGTTTTGGCATGTCTTGCTGGGTTATTGTGGGCCTTAAGAGACCACTCATGAACCTGTCCCAATTACCTTGAATCTTATTTAATTTATTTTGCATTTATTTGAATAAAAACAAAATAAATATAAATAAAATAATAAGAAAATATAGGACAAGGTATGAGTGAGCTTAATAGTCTTTCATAATGTTATGGACATGTTTGAAGCCCAAAAGGTTAGGTCACAAGTCCAAAATTTCAAATTTTCACATTTTGCATTTCATGTATTTCCTCAAAATTTCCAAACTTGTGCAACTCATAACTTGCTCAATTTTAATCTTTTAAAGGTCATCTTGGACTTTTTTAAAATCTCAAGATGTCCTCTATAATTTCTCTTTTGATCATTTTTGCATTTGGAGATTTATCTTGATGTAAGTTGCCTTGACAAAAAGTGTCTTTTGGTTGACTTTTAAAATGACCTATAATGTATTGGCTCATATCTTTCAAATGAAGCATTTTATGGACTTGAGAATATATACAAAGTTGTAGATAATTTAATTTCCTTCAAATGGGCTTTTTTGGGGAAAAGTTGATGAAGCATGTGAAAGTTATGTTTGGTCAAAGTTCAGTTGACTTCTCCTAAGGAAACCCTAATTTGGCAACTTGTGACTTTTGATGATTTGAGGGCTTTCCTTGAGGAATCATGATCAAACTTTGATAAAATGATGAATATCACTTAAAAATGTTGATGGTGACAAAAAACTCTTGAAGTTCAATTGTATGCTGACCATAGTAGACTTTTTATCCAATATAGTTTATTTTCAATCATTTGAGCCATTAACTGAGCAAACTTGTGATGTAAGGCTTGAAACTTGACATGAACATTGTTGAAGACATATGGAGAACCATGGAACTCATTTGAGACCTTTGCAGCCCAAACTTCCTTGAGGAACTCAAAATCCTAGTTGTAGACTCCTTGCTTAGGAAGAGAATCTTAACTGGTCAACCCTTGAGATTCTTGAGTATTTGAGACCTCTTAAAAGAATGTTTTGTTGAAGAAAATGGGAGGGAAAATTTTGGGGTACAACAAGGAAGATATTGTTTAGCATAATAGTCTTCATCACAATCTTGGCCAGAACCAAGGTTGTTATTCTCTTTAGCTTTCACACTCTTATCATCTTCTTCTTGGTTATTGTCTTTAATCAGGGGAACTTCAAAATCTAGAGCCCTTCTAACCAGACCCTTGAATCTTAAGCCCATATTAAGAAAGACTGTTGGCTTTTTAGTATTCTTCTTATTCCTCCTTTTAAATAGGACCTTCAATGCATCTTGTCCCGTAGCTAAGTCCAGGAACATTTGTTGAAATTGAGCGTTCTGCGCTTGAAGTTCTTTCACAGTTTGTTCGAGTGCCATCTTTTACCTAAATAAACAGCAAGACAATGAGAAAACATATCTAGAAAGTACTTGTTATATGATGATATGCATGATATCTAAATACAAGTGCAATGTTTTCAAGGACCTTTGCGAGATTTAAATTTGTTTAAACAAAAGGAAACAAAAGAAATTTTAGTAACAAGCTCAATTTATAATTGCCTTCTATGCTTATGATGATAACAAAAGAGTTACAAAAGAAGCAAATTATGAACTCAGGTCTCCCATGGGCGCTTCCTCTTTGTGTTGACATATGCATTAAGGCTTTGTTCTTTGTGGAGTCATTTCCTCAGCTCCAGTACTTTCTTTTCACTTGCATAGAACTGAGCTTCAAAGGTATCTCTTTCTTTCTTAAGCTGAATCCAACACTTCTGTAGTTCTTAGAAGTCAATAGGCATATCGGGATGAAGAAAGGTATGAGAAACATCTCCTTCAATAACAGGTTCTACGATCACTAGTAGGATATCAGGATATGGCATCATAAGATTTTGAGCACGAGACCGCACCCATCTAAGGTAAGGCTCTAGAGGAATTGAATTCTTGTGCCCCAAAGTCTTGCTATCAATCTTGTTGACCAGGTCCCAGGCATGTATAAACCTTTTATGGTAATTTTGAGGATCATTCTCATAGTCGAACATAATACCCTAGATGAGCATATCATGAGGACCGTCCCTTCGAGCATAACCAAACTAATGGAAGGCTAGAGAAGAATTGTAAGTGATGCCCCCTCTTATACCAAGGAGTAGTACATTAGGGAATTCCTCACAGCGGTCAATAATAATGATATTTTCCTGAGATCGAGAACAACAATGGATATCCAAATGAGCGAGTGACATCAACCTTTGAGACCACCTCAAACCTTGTTTATTCTTCATCATTGATCAGGGTAGGTACAAAATAAACCACCTGGATAGTAGAGGTATGCAACACATAAGAGTTTCTTGCTTTTTCATAGTACGAGTGTGGAGGGAATGCAGGATATATCCAAGCAAAGTAAGTACCAGATTATGAGTGAGAAATATTTTAGTGGCATTCACATCTATGAATTGGTCCAGATTAGGGAATAGCATCAAACCATAGATCAGCAAATCCTAAATATCCCCAAAAGCACGAAAATTCATGGCATCTAGAAACCACTGAGCCTTCTTTATTAGAAATTTAGGATAAAAACCCTTGACTCCATTCCTTGTTGCCCAATTAGATACAATGTCTGATTGTTTCAGATGTAAGGCTACTGCAATGTCTTCCAATTTTTAAACTTGCTCTAGACAGGTGAAAGGTATCTGATCAAGAATAGGCACTTTGAGTAACTTAGAGAATTCTTCCACCGTGGGCACAATTGATAATCTGGGAAAGTTAAACAGTGATGCTTAGGATCAAAGAACTAGAATAGAACATTCATCATGTCTTTTTTGAAACCGGTAGTAACCTAACAAAGTAGATGACCATGTCTCTTGGTGAATTGAGAATTGTCAAGGACTTTTGAGACTAATTCCTCAATCTTAGAAGGTTCCTTTACAAAGTTAATTCAGATAGTATTCCTGCGACTGAAAGCCATGACTCTGCAACACAGAACAAAGATAAATCCCCTAGATCCTTGAAATGGTTAGTCATGATATGATGTTATGATGTCATGTTTAAACAGATAACAGAAACAAACAAAGCACACAAGAGTATTAGGTTTAAGGCTAGCATGGAGTTCATAAGTAAGTACCCTCTTGAAGTTTAGTTGGCTCAACCTATCCTAAAGAAGTAATTGGGTTCTAGGGATCTCAATATCACTGATTTTTCCCACAAGTTTTGTTTAGCATGGCAACTGACTTTCCACCAAAAAAAAACTCGAGAGTCGAATCTCAATGAGCGTGGTATCGAGTATCAACCAACTTTGAACTGCACAAAAGTTAGATATCTCACTACCTTCTAATGGCTAAGTTGGGTCAACTAAGATTCTAAAGGTCAGCTAGTGCTTATGACACCATGCGGGTAGCCTAGTATTCTCCTCGATTGACTCGAGGGACACTGGTACAAACCAATGTGTCTCACTAAAATAGCTATCACTTTAACCATATCGGTATACGTCGTATAATTTCCATGATCTATTGCTACTTACCTAAAATTCCCCCAGATTCGGGTGTAGTATCTTTGCAAGACAATAAACCCAAACAACCCCTCAAATATAACGCAAACAAGGAAAGCATTTAAAAGTGTTCTAACTCTAAAGGTAACCCCTCTTTTTAGTATTCCCCAACAGAGTTTCCAGTTCTGTAATACGGTGAGAGAACTGACTTGTTTTGTGTTTTATCGCAAATGTTGCAGATAGCAAGAGTTGCCACCGACTTTTCTTTTATCCAATAAGGAAAGGGTGAAAAGAATAGCAAAGACCTTGAGATTATTGAGTTTGGGAGGTAGGTTATGAAAAGGGAAGGTGTCAGCACCCTTTTCATTTGTAGTTATATACGGGCTCTTAATCGCTAGCTCACTTTGTTTTGAAAATTGCTTTGTGTTGTGCATGTTTGAAAATCTTTTGAAAAAGCCAATTGTAATACAAACTTTGTAATGATTCTCGTATCTATCCTCGAGAATACACACAAAGTGCTTTATTCGAAAATATTTTAGAAAGTGCTTTATGTGAAAAACATGTTTTGTTTTGAAAGGGGTTTGTGAGCAAGTTATTAAGAACTATCTACCTACTCAAATTCTTTATCATTCTTTTCCTTCTCCTTTAGATAGTTCTATCGCATCATTAGTTAGTAGGAAGCCCTATCGTCGGATGCGAAGGGACAGGCGCGGGTCATCGTACAGTCATAGAATGCAACTCGTAGGGGCATTTTAGCATTTATCGTTAAGGGACTAGGTTTTTTACCGAAGGTGGCATCGAAAGGATCATCGAGGGACTAAGATATTTGTTTCTGAGGGACAGTGCTAAAGCGTCCCCACGTTCGAGGGACATGACTGTGTTTCCGAGGCAGCAAGGGGGGTTACCCTAGAGGTGCGCGTGTGTGACATGCTTCATGATTCGATTATTTTATCCTGTATTAGGTTAGCTATTGATCCGTTATTAGTCTTTCATGCAAACCCTAATTGCTAATAAATTGCAACAAATATAGTAAAGCGATAAATGTACGGAAAATAAAATTCTACGTTATTACAAGGCTTCGGGAATGGGAGGTACAAGTAATAAAACTGCAGGAAAAGTAAAAAAAAAACCTTAATTATCTATTACAAACCATGAGCAGTTACATAATTGAAAAAATGAAAAATTTATAAAATACGTGAAAAGGTAAAAAAGGAAAATGGAAAGGAAATTGCTTTGGTGGTTTTCTTGATAAAAAGGTTTGATGATTAATCTAATAACCTAATTAATTTTAATTAATTAAATAAAAAGAAATTCGATTAACAAAAACCTAAAAAAATTAAATCAATTGATTACATAAAAACCTAAAAATAATTTAAGTTGAAAATAAAAACCTAAAACTAATTAGGGTTGATAAAAAATTAAAGGTTTTGAAAAAAGGTTTTGTGAATAATCAAAGAAAATAAGAGAAAGAGTAAGAAGAGAATTTGTGAGAAAACAACCAAAAGGGTACGGGTGGGTGTTGAACCCACACCCTCAACCAACTCAAACAACATGTTCACCACTAGGATAAGCGTGCCTTGGTGTTAAGGAAAGGCATATAGCATGCTTTATCGTCTGCAATACAAATAAATCAAAAAAAATGTCAAAATGCCAAAAGGTTGGGATCGAACCCGCACCTTGGCATAATAAGGTCTTTAACGCGTGTGCTTCAACCGCTGGGGTGCTAATACATCTGTTTACTTTAAAACGAATAAAACAAATATTAAGCAAAACGCTTGGGATGGAGAGACGCTGGAGCCCTAGCTCCGGTCATCTTCTCCGATGAGAAGACTTCTTGGTCCTACAAAATCAAAGATTTTAGCAAACAAAAAGTACCTTATCCCTCTAAATCGAGGGCTGTAGTTCAATAGGATGGTTATTTTAGACTAAAAAGGCCTGGTTTGAGAGCTATGGTGAAAACAACATTGATCTGCATGAATATGGTGATTCACGATTATGATAGCATGAGTATAATGTGATTAATATTTTCTGCACATAGAGACCTCACGAACACATTAGCATGGTTAGTTTATCTTAAAATGCAATGAAACTCAAGAATGATAAAAATTATATAATGATGGAATCGTGATGCATGCACTAGTATTTTCTGGCCGTTTGGATCGTTGTAAATGATCCAATCCTACCCTATGATCTTCCCGGGGTTGATTGGGATGGCTAGTTTATAATGAAAGGGACTATGAATAGGGTTTCAAGTTGTTTTAGGGTTCTTGAAAAATTGAGATTTTTGACAAGCTTTTAGTGTAAGGGTTCGTGCCTTGCTTGTATGAAGAATGGAGATTATATAGCATGAATTAGGTGAAAGATAAAATGGGTTTGGACTTTGTCTAAGAAGCCTCGTATTTTATCTTATTTATTTTTGAATTAATAATGAATAAATAAAAAATAGTTAAAATAAAATAGACCAATGGGTACATGAACGAGATTTGAGGTGTATAAGAAGTGTAATATACGCTTGGATTCTTAAACAATGATCGAATAGTCTAAAATATCAAATTTTCTCAATTTGAACTTCATGCACTTGCTCAAAACTTACCAACTTGAACTGGTCATAACTCTCTCAATTTTCATCTTTTTGAGGTGATCTTTGACATTTTGGAAATCTCAAAATGTCCTCTACAATGTATCTTTTGATCATTTTTGCATTTGGAGACTTTATCTGGATGTAAGTTGCCTTGACAAAACGTGTCTTTTTGTTGACTTTTGAAATGACCTATAATGTATTGGCTCATATCACTCAAATGAAGCATTTTTTGGATTTGATCTTAGAGTTACAAAATTGTATAGAATTAAATTTATTCCTCAGTGATTTCAGTGTTCCTTTTTTGCTACATATTCCCCAGTGGAGTCTTCCATTATAGGTTGTTATCTCTTTCACTGTTGGTTGTGCTTTGAGTAATCCCTAGCATAAACTCTTGTGGTGTTGTTTTGTTCCCTAGTGATTTATGTCTCCCTGTTGGACTCCCTTCAAGTTTTTTCTCCAGTAAAATTAGATTCGTAATTCCCTGCAGAGTCTGTCTTCCGCAGTGTATTCCTCATGGAGTTCGATCATTTGCATTCATATTATAAGCATCACGCATCATCTTAGGGCTAAAAATCAGGTCTTCTATATTTAAATATATTTAATCCTATTGATACAAATAATTTCAATCTTCTTATCTTCTGATAGAAGAAACTTAAATAGGGGCAGTTGTCATACCCTAATTTTTACCCCTAAGATTCTACCTATCATATCATTTGCAACTCATCAAGATCACAAGCATGGTATCATTCTAACCTTTATCCTCCTTGGTTCAATATTTATGGGAGATCAGCAAGCACCCTTGTATGTTTCTTTTTGCATTCATGTTTGTTTTCATTTTATCTTTACTAACCTAAACAAAATACAAAAATATGTGTTGCTTTTCTTTAATGTTATGCAAGGTAGGGATTTGCAATCAAAGGATCAAGCTTTGTTTCCAAATTAGAGTTTTGGTTCCCAAGGTGAAAGTTTAGACAACAAGTGGTTCTCAAGAGCATTCACTTCAAGGCATTACATATAATCTTAGTTCATAATCATGCCAAGCTTCATCCAACATCATTTGGTCAAAAGAAGTTCAAGTTTAATGCATGTTCTGAAAGATGATTCAAGATTGGTTCATGTGTTTATTTCCATGCCATATTCAATAAATCATCAAGATTATTAAAAAGATAATTAACTTTCCTTAAATTTGTGTTCAAGTGATCATCATTGAGCCTTTGGATACAAGAAAACGTCAAAAAACACAAATTGTACATGTATGGTTGACTTAAAATCAAGTATGCCATGTCACTTGGTCCAAACACCATAGCTCTCTCATTTATCAACATTTTTAAAATCTACTTCGAGCCAAATGTCATATTTGATCTCATCTACAACTTTCATTCAAGGGTCAAACATGTGCACAAAAGCAAGTTCATGACCTGGTCGACCTAATGCTAGGTCTAGATTTCAGAGCCACACCTTAACTTGTCATCAGTGCCATTTTCAACTCAGTATCCTTTTAATTTGATTATTTTTACATTTGATTCTCTACCATGAGGTGAACACGTGGCACTAAGAACATTCCAAAATGCACGAGTGGATTTCATTTGGCCTAAACATGGCACCATGAACTCTGCTTTGCAGCTATGACCTATAACTTGTAAACATGCAAAACTTCACTTAGGACAACCAATACATGTGCAAACTTTTTTCTCTTTGCAAAAATGCATCCCATTGTGTGAAAAACAACTTTGCTTCATGCTTAGCTCACACATTTCATGCTCATTTTTACACAAATTGCAAATAAAAAATAGCTCAACTTGGTTCAGACGTTTGGGATCTGAATTTTCACGTACCATGACATCATTGTGTTTCCTATAAATAGAGGAGAATTTTGCCTTCATTTGCAAGCTTGAATAGCCACAAAACCTCTGCCATTTTCATACTCGAAAAGCTCAAAAGCCAGAAACCCTAACTTCATTTCTAGCTCGTTTTAACTTCAAATCTCCACCCAGAAACGTTCATGGGCATCATCTGACACTAAATGAACCATTACAGAAGTTAGAAATCTCTTGCAACCAACAACTTGATTTTACCATTTTCAGACCTTCAAAGCTTCAATTGAAAAGGTAGATACAAGTTACTTCTATAAACAAACGAGTTACCACTCTCTTCGCCTTGATTCTGTGACTCAAAGCCCTCACTTACCTTGTATTTATTCATCATATTTTTCATTTAATTTTACTTTGAATAGATAGGTTTAATTGTGTTCTTGAGCAAATTTCTCTTGCTCAGAGCTAATAAATGGCTCTAAAGTGGAGAGAGATAAATGATGATGTGAGTAGAAGATTAAATGTGTGTTGTTTAAGGTTAAAACTCCAAGTTCATGATTATGGAAAAGTCAACTCAAGGTTGAAGACAAATTCATTCGCGCTCTATTGAGGGAAATTCAAATCCTCTTGCCAATGAAACCTTGACACGCATGCTAGCCGTTTGAATTTTAATTTTTTTATTTTTTTATTTCATTTTATTTTCATTAACTTTTCTGATTTATTTTAAATAACTCCTTTGACCTTTTTTACTCCAATTTTTTCATAAATTACAAAAAAAAAATCTATCAGATAAGTTTTTTCTTCAGATTTTAAAGGTCATTTTTAGCATTTTTTGCCATTTTCCTTTTATTTCCATTTAATTTGCATTCAAAAATTTATTTTCACTCATTTTTTAACATTTTTCACTCCAACTTTTGAGATCCAACTTTTTAGAAGTTTTGAAAAGTGTTTTGATTTATTTTTGTTTGAATTTTGTTGACCTCTAGATCTTGACTTGGTTGATCTATGCTTCATATATTTCAATTGGTCTTTGAATGATGTTTTGGTCGATTAAAAAATTTCATCATTTCAAACTTATCATTTAAATTATTATTTGATTATTTTTGGTACTTTGGATTACTGATAAGTTTATCCCATGGCATTTTGAGTTTTAATGATTGAAATTGATGATAGATGATCCCTTGTATGGTGTTTGATCAAATCCCCTTCTTCATCTTCTTATTTTTTTACTTTTGTTTTAACTTGTGTTACATTGTTTTAGGAGGATGATTTTGTATCATCTCTCTAACATGTATGACATATAAATTTCTATAGACCAATCTCACATAGGTATGACTTCTACATAAGTCCACTTACGATTGCTTAACATAGAGCTAAATTGTCTCGACTCGGTTGATTCCTTATTAACACTAACATTGAAATATTAATTGTTCTAACATTTATTTTATGCACTTTATTTTCATTGCAATTTACTTCCATTACATTCATGTCGTTTACATTCTTACAATTTTTTTACATTATGTCTTTAACTTTTTGCTTATATTGCTTTATTTGCTTCAAAAGACGAAAAACATATAATAAAATGGATAAAACCCTAAAAAAATCTAATTGGACTTTGTGCTACTATACCTTGCTTAAGGAGTATTTTGGACTTTGGACTTAGACTTAGTACTTCCCTTTGCTTGGAGTTGTATCTGAGACTTTGAGATTCATCTGGACTTTTAATCTTCAAATCAAGACTTGGCCTTATTCTTTGATCTTTGTGTGAAGACTTAGAATTCTTTTTGTGGCTTTATGCTTTTGGCTTTTTGCTTATCTTGTGGCTCAACTAAAAGGGAAAGGAATTCTTATTTTGACCAATGTGAAATGCTTGATCTATCTGGGGTTAGTTCACTTGTATACACAAAGGATTACTCTTGGGATACCTTACAATGATACCTTTTATTTCATGTCATTTACTTTATACTCTAGATAGTCTCTTCATCTCCTACCCACTTCTTCAATTTTCAAAAACTTCTCCCTATTTTCAAAACTTCTTATTTCAGACTTCAAACCTTTCATAATAAACCATGACTTTGTCAAGTGATCCCGAAAATATTTTTCATAATAAATGCTAAAAAAACTTAAGCATATTCAAACTCTTTTCAAAACTTCTAAAAAAAACAAACCTCATCAAATTAATTTTTGTGACTTTGCACTTTTTCTTTTAAAACATTTTCTAAAGATTGGATATTAGTCTATTCTAGTAGTGATACAAACTACATAATTCTACAATATGTTATGAAGTGATTGAAATTTTCCACTTGAGTGTTGAGACATACCTGTTGAGAAAATCCAAGTAGAGTTCTCCATATCAAGATAACGCAAATGCTCTTTCCTCATATTTGTGGGTAGTAAGTTGAGTCTTCCACTCAAATATGACGAAATATCTTTTCAACTTAAAATCAATCAACAAACTATTGGGGTTATTTTTACCACGGCCTACGAGACTTTGATTTCCTTATTTCACTATGAGGATACGTAGGCACATGCTCTCTGTGATACGGTGGGAGAACTGACTAGTGTTTTGCGTTTGTTTTCGCAAATGTTTCGGTTGAGCAAGAGTCGCCACCGACTTTTTATTTTATCCTAAGGAAAGGTTTAAAAAGCACAGCAAAAACCTTTGAGATTTTTTCTTGGGTTCGGGGAGTAGATTATAGAAGGGGAAGGTATTAGCACCCCTTCTATCCATGGTTATCCATGGGCTCTTAGGTACTTGCTTAGATCAACTTGCCTTGGTTTTCAATTGTTTGAAATGGTGCTTTGTGTGTGGTTTTGAAAATGTTTTGAAAAGATGCCTTGTATTAGGCTAACCTTGTAACAATTCTTTACTCGAATGTTTTACAAAAGGTGTTTTATCTTTTAAAAAAGATGTTTCAAGGGTTTGAAAAGTTGATTTTGAAAGTGTTTGTGAAGTGGGTTTTGAAATTAGGCAAGTGTTTTCTTGGAAAGTTAGCAAGTACTTAAGAGTTTATCTACCCTAAAAATTTCCTCAAAGATTTTTATTATGTTTTAAACCTTTTGACAATTTTTGTTCCACCATTGCATTTGGTGGACAATCTTGTCTTAGGAGATGAAAAGGGACAGGCGCGGATCATCGTTTGGACCATAATTGCAACGGCGTTAAATGTCTTTGGGCAATTCTCTTTAAGGGACTTGATCATTTGTTTTTGTTTGTTTTGAAAAGTTTTATCGAGGGACTATGATCATTCAAATTGTTTGCTTTGCCCAAAGAAATTCAACATACAACATGGCCCAATTATTTGAAGGCAACAAAGTGGAATACCCTAGGGGTGCAAGTGTGAGAAGTGTTGTTTATTTTCATGCTCATTTATCTTGTATTAGGTCAAACTATTTTTTATCGTTTTTTCGCATGCAAACCCTAATTCTAACATGGCATAATTAGAAAGCGTATAAAGTGCGAAATTTAAATTCCTACGTTATTACAACATAATAATATAGGGAGGGGGTACAAATTTACAAATGGGGGATATTAGACAAGAATTTAAATCTAGATTATTACATCATTTTTGAATATTTGCAAGGTAAATAAATTGCACAATTAAATAGAAATTAAATAAATATGCAAAATGCAAAAGGAAAGTTTTTATATGTATGAAAAAATATTATTTATGTAAAAATAAAAATAAGAAAATAAAAAGATATTATTTTTGAGTATTTTCATATTTAGGGCAAAACCCTAGTTTTAATCAAAATGTATATTAATTAATTAATCCATATAATATTTATTGTTTACATACAAGAATAAAATAAAATATGGTATATTTGAAAAAAAGGTCATTTTTTTAGTATTAAATATTAAAAAATAAAATATATACATTTTTTGGCATCTTTATTCTAAGTATAATAATATATATATATATATATATATATATATATATATATATGTATATTTATATTGTAAATATGTATTATATACAAACAATAATAATATTCAAAAAAATTTAGAAAAATAGTATTTTTTATATGAGATATTTTCAGAGGGTTATATAAAATAAAAATGAAAATGGAGGTGTTTTTTACATGTTTTTCTATTTTGTTCTAAATAATAATATACATATATATTTATGCACAAATCAAAAGAAAAATCAAATAAAAACCAAATAAAAATCAAAAAATGAAGAAGAAAAAATATTTTCAAAATTTTAACATGCTGAGAAAAAATAAATGAATCAAATAAAAAAAGAAAATGTCAAAAATCATTAAAAATAAAGCAAATGGGCTTGGGGGTGCAAAACAGAAAAGATGGTGTGAATAAGAAAAAATGCTCAGGCCCAGCCCAAACCACTTCTTCTTCAACCTCTGAATCACAAAACGCGCGCCTGCAAGCTTGTGTTTGAAATCCTGATTCTTTGATTTTTTCAGCAAACTTCCAACACAAAAAATGTTAATCATGAAGAGACGATTTCATACATATAAAGAACATGAACTATCTCTCTAAGATGAGGGAGAATTTCTCTCCCCCTCTTTTCTGACCTAACTTTTCTACCATTTTCAGAGCTCAAATTCTCTCTCTTCAAACAAAAGAAATGAAAAGTAAAGCTATGTACATGTTCAGGGCTATGAGTAGGACCTTGTTTCTTCACAAACTTAAGACTAAATATGCATGATAAGAGAGATACGAATTCAAACTTTTACCTATTCAGTTGGACTTCTATCTGGAGAATGAGGAACTTTCAGTTCAAGGTGATGATTGGAAAAGCTTCCTTGAGGTCCAGGGATGCTTTTTCAATGCTTACTTTGTCTTGAAACTCCTTGTATCGAGCTGTGGAACTTCAACTGCAAAAGGAAAAATTAAAAATGGTGGAAACTATTAGAGTGATTACAGGTCAGGTTTTAGGCCATGGTTAGTTTGCATATGTTGTATGGAAGGTGTATGAATTGATTTTGGTGAGAATGCTCGAGGGAAATGGGAGTTTGCACTCAAACTGCAGAGGCAACCCTGTTTTTGCAGTTTGAGGATGATTATGGCAATGGGAGTGTTTGAAAGGTCAAGGATTCGTGCAAAAGCTTGGTTGGGATGTACTGAGTGTGTTTGATATCTTTTGTGTTGTGTTTGTTAGCTGAGGTTCAAGTTGTCACAAGTTATGGACCTTTCTTCTTTTCTAAGCAACAAAATGCCACTTGATGTTCTAGGCATGTAGGGGGCCTCCTAATGGGCTGCATAATCTTCTCTTGATCAGAGCAATTTGTCCATAATCTTGTGCCATTCAGATTTAGCTTGTACTTGTTGGATTTCTAATTTGACATAAAGTGAACTTTTGCAAAAATGGATAGTTTACTTTTTCCAAATTGGGATTAATCCTCTAGACAAAGCTTGAACTCAAAGAACTTGGTATTGGTACAAAGAATATGCATTAAATTTATGAGTGTAACTTGGTTTAGGGACCTGTAATCAAGGGCATGCTGGTTTTGAGAAGTTGCATAATCTTATGAACATGAAAAATGGCCAATTCACAAGTGAGTTTTTGCTATATTGTGAAATTCGATTCTCCCTAACCATGAAGTTGTTTGAGAAGTTCTTGGACATTTTGGAAAGCTTGGAATGTGTACTACAATCCATCTTTGAAATGCAAATTGAAATTCCAAGTGGAAGGGTATGAAAAATGGCCTTGAAGTGGGGTAGAAAACCTTGTCAAAATAGGTTAAAATTCTACTAAGTTAAAAATGGTTTAGTGCCCTTATTCAAAAAAATATAACTTGAGATACAAGCTTCAAATGAGAAAACTTTGTGAATCAAAGTTGTAGATTATGCAACAATCTACAACTTTCATGTTTTGACTTTTGTTTGAATCAAAATGGATCATGGTGAAAAGATGGGGCAAAGTTGGGAAAAAATTAGGGTTTTTCATAACTTAGAAAAATTCTAAGTTATGGAAAATTCCATTTTCAAACCCTAATTTGCAATTTGTGATTTCTTGGTGAACAAGTTTCATGATTTGGCATATTTTGATGAAAAATGAATCTTGACTCTTGATTTTGACCAAAAAGTCAAAGTTTGACTTTTCAGTATACAGTCAAAATTGATCAATTGACTGGGAAATTCAACTGTCAATCTTGTGTACTTGGGATCTTTTGAGTTTGATGAACATGTCAAGATAATTCCATGGGGTCCTTGAGTCCATATATGAGCTTGGTTTGCCATTGGCTAGGTCAAACAGTCAAAAATTGCCTTTGTACAGTCAAAACCCTAAAAATGACCATTTTGCCCTTTTGGTGATCTGATCAAATTTCTTGTGGAATTGTGATCCAAACTTGATCAAATGGTTCATATGAGTTCATAATGTTGATGTGGATCAAATTTCATGAGATTTGACTGTCAATTGGCCACAGTTGACTTTTTCCCCAATACAGTTGATTTCTAGGTCAACTGTCCAATTGACTGGGCAAAACTTGGAATCAAGACTTGAAACTTGGTATGGATAATCTTGGGAGTCCAATATGAAGCATGAAAGTCATATTGGGCACTTTGGGTCAAAACAACTTTGTGCAAACACAAACCCTAATTTTGAGTCCACAGTGCAAGGGGAGGTCTTGAGCAGATGAAACCCTAACTGAGTCTTGAGCTTCAAGAGCTTTGTGAGGAGAGATCAATGAGAAATGGGAGGGCAAATTTTGGGGTACAACAGTTGCCCCTGTTCAATCTTCTTGAATCCGAAGAGTTAGATTGGCAGGCTTGCCTTTCGCGACTCGAGGGTAAAAGGAGATTGGACACTAGAGTGCCCGGAAATTTGCATTCGTCAAAGCACTGGATGCGGGAATGGGCTTAGAGATGCCATTTGGAGATGGGCTTAACGATGCCATCTGAGAGAGTGACAGAAACTTGTCGGGGATGGGCTTAAAGATGCCATCTGGAAGGGAATATTAGGAAAGTGTCCAAGCTTTGGACCATTTCTGAATTGGGGGTCCGAACAAGCACTAGGTTGACATCTGTTGTTGGGAGGAACCTGTAAGCTGTTTTTTCAGAAAGTTGCGTCTGAACAAATTGATAGATTAACATCCGTTGTTAGGAAGAATCCATAAACTGCTTCTAGAAGTCTTGACGAAGAATCTGAACAAGTGATAGGTTAACATCCGTTTACTTGGAGAACCCGTGAACTGTTTCCAGAAATCTTGAGATTGAATAAGCGATAGAGCAGCATCCGTTGTTGGGAAGCTTCCGTAAACTGTTTTCAAAAGCTGCATCTGAATAAGTCGATAAATTAACATCCGTTGTTGGGAAGAATCCATAAACTGTTTTCAGAAGTCTTGAGGAGGATCTGAACAAGTGATAGGTTAACATCCGTTTACTTGGAGAACCCGTGAACTGTTTTCAGAAATCTTGAAGTTGAATTAGCGATAGAGCCGCATCCGTTGTTGGGAAGCGTCTGTAAACTAATTTCAGAGGTTGCATCTGAACAAGCTGATAGATTAACATCCGTTGTTGGGAAGAATCCATAAACTGTTTTCAAAAGTCTTGGGACTGAATCAGCAATAGAGCCGCATCCGTTGTTGGGAAGCGTCCGGGAACTAATTTCAAAGGTGCATCTGAACAAGCTGATAGATTAACATCCGTTGTTGGGAAGAATCCATGAACTGTTTTCAGAAGTCTTGAGAAGAATCTGAACAAGCGATAGGTTAACATCCGTTACTTGGAGAACCCGTGAACTGTTTTCAGAACTCTTGATATTTGAATGATATTAGTCTGTCGACTGACCTTTCCTGAAAAGGCAAAGAGTTAGCTGTATGCAATGCTATGATGCATGATACAATGTATATTCATGTGTTATGAATGTAAATGGATGTGTATGTAAGCTGGAGAGCTATCTTGCACAGGATAGATGAATCCGGGGTAGCGGAGGATAGAAGTATCCTGACTGCTGCCGGGGAAAATAAATCCTGGATTGTTGCTGGGGAACCGGGAATTTGGGTTGTATACCAATCTTCTGGGGAATTCCTGAAGTCTTCTACTGGGGGGTACCCAACTAGTAGACTTAAAGCTGGGGAGGCCAGACTGAGAATCTTCAGCTTGGAGAGAAGTACCTCCGGAGATTTCACTGGGGAACTCAAGATTTTTCTTCCTAAAAACTCTGTGGGGAAAAGGTTTAAAAATCTGACTCCGCTGGGGATTGTCCACTTGAAGCTCTTGATCTGCTGGGGATACTGAAGCTTAAATTTTGAGGGAAAATGATTTCCAAAAGATTCTCTGGTTGGAGATTTGCAAAGATAAGCTCCTCCGGGGGTTGTATTTGATAAATTATTGTTGGGGGAATTTTGAGGAACTCCGCTGGGGATGGGAAGAACTTCGGCGAGCGCGATTTTCCGTGGTGGTTAGTTGAGGATAACCCAGTTATAAGCCTTTGTGGGGAATAACCTTGAATAAAACTCGGAAGGGACGTCCGTACTCTGCGGGGAATACCTTTCAGAACCTTACTGGGGATAAACTCCGAGGGTCTGCTGGAGATAAACCTCAGGGTTTGCCGGGGACGGAGATTACAGATCTTGAGGGATTTCCTTTGAAAGGGTGTCAAAAATGTCTGTCTGTACTTTCATCCTATCAGTAATCCTTTTCTTAGGTTTTAATTAGGAATTGATCATGTTTCAAATGCATATGCCTATTTAACAAAACATTGGACGTTTCTCAAAATAAAGCGAATAGTGCAAGAGAAAAAGAAAAAGGGAAATGACACAAATTTTGGGAAGAGTATTTGTATTGATTTTCTTTGAGTATATTTGTACAAAGGAAACAATCATCCTAGTAAGAGGATCTTGCCGTAAATATTTTGAAAAATTTATACAAAATAAAGATGGCTATGTGAAATAATTCCATGGGATTCCGCTCTGCTGTAGCTTTCACAACTCTGAACCTCTGTCCATTCAATGCTTCGTTTGACGATGGCTGGATTGATCAGACCTGGAACCGGTTGATGAAGAGACTGTCTTTGAAGTGATCCGACGAGACATAGTCATACGCTTCAATTCCCTAACTTTTGCCTGAATCGCCCTTTCGGGTTTTCGATCCACCGGGAAACCCCTTTTTGCTCAAGCCGCCCTTTCGGGTTTTCGACTTGCCGGGTGTACAGATTTTTTGTTTTTATCCCTAACTTTTGCCTGAACCGCCCTTTCGGGTTTTCGGTTCACCGGGATGCCCATTTTTGCCCAAGCCGCCCTTTCGGGTTTTCGACTTGTCGGGTTACTTTATGCGTAGTATCTTTTGACTATGTCTGCGTTCGCAGGGTGCGGCAAATCGTCACCGTCCATGGTGGTCAGAATCATTGCACCACCAGAAAATATACTCTTGATCACAAATGGTCCTTCATATGTAGGAGTCCATTTGCCCCTGGGATCACTTTGCGGTAAGATAATCCGTTTGACTACTAGATCTCCGACTTGATACACTTGACGCCTAACTTTCTTGTTGAAAGCCTTGATCATCCGTTTTTGATACGTCTGACCATGGCATATAGCAGCAAGTCGCTTTTCGTCGATCAGATTGAGTTGATCAAGTCGGGTCTGCATCCAATCATCTTCATTCAAACCTGCATCTTTCATGATCCTTAGAGAAGGGATCTGAACTTCCATAGGCAAAACAGCCTCCATGCCATAAACCAGAGAAAATGGGGTTGCCCCAGTTGAAGTACGTGTCGTCGTGCGGTATCCATGCAGAGCAAATGGCAACATCTCATGCCAGTCTTTGTAAGTGACTGTCATTTTCTGAATGATCTTTTTAATGTTTTTGTTCGCAGCTTCAACAGCACCGTTCATCTTCGGCCGATAGGGAGATGAATTGTGATGATAAATCTTGAACTGTTCGCATAATGCAGTGATCATTGTATTATTCAGATTTGTACCGTTGTCTGTGATGATCCTGTCGGGAACACCATACCGACATATGAGGTTATGTTTGATAAAGCGGGCAACCACATTTTTGGTGACAGAGGCGAAGGAAGCTGCTTCGACCCATTTAGTGAAGTAGTCAATGGCAACCAGGATGAAGCGATGTCCGTTGGAAGCCGTGGGCTTGATCTCTCCAATCATATCAATGCCCCACATTGCGAAGGGCCACGGAGCAGTCAGGACGTTGAGGGGAACCGGAGGGATATGAACTTTGTCAGCATAGACTTGACACTTGTGACAAGTACGGGAATGCTGATGGCAGTCAGCCTCCATGGTAGACCAGTAATAGCCTGCCCTTAGGATCTTCTTAGCCATTGTATGCCCGCTCAAGTGAGTGCCAAATGGTCCGCTGTGTATGTCGGTCATAATCAACTCTGCTTCAGCTTTATCCACACACCGGAGTAATACGCAATCATGGCTTCGTTTGTAAAGGATGCCGTTGCTCAGGAAGAACTTAGCAGCGAATTTCCTTAAGAACTTCTTGTCATTCACGGAAGCTCCTTCAGGATAATCTTGGGTCTTGAGATACCTTTTGATTTCATGGAACCAAGGTTGTTCCACTACTTCTTCGATATTAATCTCGTGACAATGCGCGGGTTCATCCATTCGCTCGATGGTGACTTGGGGAGCCTCGTTATCCCAGTTGAGTTTAAACATGGAGGACATTGTGGCTAGAGCATCTGCTAGCTGATTCTCTTCTCGCGGGAAGTGCTCGAAGGTAATTTGCTCGAAGTGAGGCAACAATGTCAGAACATGTTCTTTGTATGGAATAAGATTGGGATGTTTGGTATCCCAATCTCATTTGATCTGGCTGATGACCAAAGCCGAATCCCCGAATACGACCAAAGATTTGATCCCCAAGTCTATAGCAGCCTTGAGACCAAAGATGCAGGCTTCATACTCAGCCATGTTGTTTGTGCAGCTGAAGCAAAGTCGGGCTGTGAAAGGAGTGTGGCATCCTTCCGGAGAAATGAGTACTGCGCCAATACCATTTCCAAGTGCATTTGAAGCACCATCAAAGTACAGGGTCCATCGGGATCCCTTTTCGGGTCCGTCATACGGTCCGTCACTTTAAATGTTGTCCAAATTCATGATGTCCTCGTCTGGAAAGTCAAATCTCATGGGTTGATAGTCTTCAATAGCCTGATGAGCCAGATGGTCAGCTAGTACACTCCCTTTTATAGCTTTTTGGGTGGTGTACTGGATGTCATACTCAGTTAAGATCATTTGCCATCTGGCTATCCTTCCAGATAAAGCGGGCTTTTCGAAGATATACTTGATAGGGTCCATTTTGGAAATCAACAAGGTAGTATGAGTCAACATATACTGCCTTAGTCGGCGAGCAGCCCATACCAAAGCGCAGCAAGTTTTCTCGAGCAGTGAGTAGCGAGTCTCACAGTCGGTAAACTTTTTGCTAAGGTAATAAATAGCATGCTCTTTTCGACCAGACTCGTCACGCTGGCCCAAAACACACCCCATTGAGTTATCCAAGACGGTCAAATACATGATCAAAGGTCTTCCTTCGACGGGCGGCATCAGAATAGGAGGTTCTAGCAAATACTCCTTGATTCTATCAAAAGCAGCTTGACAATCGTCGTTCCATTCCACTACCTGATCTTTCTTCAAGAGTTTGAAAATTGGCTCACAGGTAGAGGTCAGATGTGAGATGAACCTGGCAATATAGTTTATGCGCCCCAAGAAACCTCTAACTTCCTTTTCAGTACGGGGAGCCGGCATCTCTTGTATTGCTTTTACTTTTGCCGGGTCGACTTCAATGCCTTTGTTGCTTACAATGAATCCCAGGAGTTTACCGGACCTAACTCCAAAAGTGCATTTGCTTGGATTCAGCCTTAATTTGTATTCTTTCAATCTGGCAAACAGCTTTTCCAGATGTTCAAGGTGCTCTTCCTCTGTTTGCGACCGAGCTATCATATCGTCTACGTAAACTTCAATCTCATGATGTATCATGTCATGAAATAAAGCTACCATGGCGCGTTGATAAGTTGCCCCGGCATTCTTCAGCCCGAACGGCATCACTTTGTAACAGAAAGTGCCCCATTGTGTGACAAAAGTTGTTTTCTCCATATCCTCGGGGGCCATTTTGATTTGATTATAGCCCGAGAACCCGTCCATGAAGGAAAACACCTTATGCTGAGCTGTATTGTCGATCAAGATGTCGATATGAGGTAGCGGGAAATCATCCTTAGGGCTGGCCCTATTCAAATCCCGGTAGTCCACACACATTCTGACTTTGCCATCCTTTTTAGGCACTGGCACAATGTTAGCGACCCATTGAGGATAGGATGTAACAGCCAAAAAGCCAGCATTGAACTGCTTCATTACTTCTGCTTTGATCTTTTCGGACATGTCAGGCCTCATTCGGCGAACCTTTTGCTTGATCGGTGGACAGTCCTCTCTTGTGGGGAGACGGTGAACCACGATGTCTGTGTCCAAACCCGGCATGTCTTCATAGGACCAAGCGAAGATTTCAACATACTCATTCAGTAACTGTACCAAGCGTTCCTTAACTTCTGGTTCCAGGTTGGCACCCACTTGCACCTCCTTCCGATTCTCCTCGGTTCCCAAGTTGACAGTTTCCAATGGCTCCTCATGCGGTAAGATGGCCCTTTCCTCTTGTTGCAGAAGTCTGGCTAGTTCCCCGGGTACTTCACAACCTTCGTCATCTTCATACTCGGCTAGATTGACCAGATCTTCAGAGTTTTTGAAAGATATAGCAGAATAGTCACCCATGGAATCCGGAGTGGATGGGTACCTGCATTGGTGAGTGTGGGTGTG
Source organism: Vicia faba (assembly GCA_948472305.1). NCBI lineage: Eukaryota > Viridiplantae > Streptophyta > Magnoliopsida > Fabales > Fabaceae > Vicia > Vicia faba. Next base: position 236,958,783 of record OX451739.1, on the reverse strand, counting down.
TGTAAGGGATAGCCATCCTTAAACAAAAAATGCAAAAGGAAAGAAAATGAACATAAACAGTTTATCAAATGAAAAACGTCCAATGAATCATTAAACATGGCATATGAATATGAAAAATAGTCAAAACCCTTACAAGCGGACCTACATGCCCCGGGCAAGGCAGGAGGTGAAAAAGATAGTGTACGGATTGTTTGAAAGTAAAATATTACAGACCAAAATAGGAAATGTTCGATAGATAAATTACTGAGGAATAAAAGTAATGGGGACAAAGTCCTTAGCCTCCCAATTGCTCAACCCTCCTCTGACAGTTGGATAAATCCAATCTTCAATGTTGCTTTCCTTGTCTTCATCTTCCAAGACGTTGATTCTGTAAGGAGAAATTTTGACTGGCGCTCTCTCAATCTTTGCACGGCGCATAGCTTTCTGGCCAGCGGCTGTGAAACCTAATCCAGACTTGTCAGCTTTATGCGGAAAATCGGGTAACTGCCCCCACGCTGAATTCTTCCCTTCTTTAACTGCAGCCCTTGCATCCTCCAGAGATGCCATCCTGGCCGTCTGCCTTGGTGTCTCAGCTGCCAACTTCGCCACTGCTATCTCAGGAAGCACTTCTTCGAAATGTTGAAACGGTGTCTCGATGAACTCTCCTTCAACTTCCACATACCGGAAAGAATTTAAATGGCTAATCATGTACTCTTCTTCGCCGTGGACAGTAATGATTTTTCCCTTGACAGGGTACTTCAGCATCTGATGCAGGGATGAGGTGACTGCCCCAGCATGGTGTATCCAAGGTCTACCCAGCAGGCAGGAGTAAGATGGACGGATGTCCATTACGTAGAAAGTGGATTTAAACACCTCAGTACCTATCTTGATAGGAATTTCAACTTCTCCATGGACCATTCTCTTCGACCCATCGAAAGCTCTGACGACAATATCACTCGGCTTCAATTCTAACCCTTCGCAATCTAGCCGATCCAAGGCCTTTTTAGGCAAAACATTCAGCGACGACCCGGTATCAACCAAAACATGTGCAAGGGTAGTTCCGCGACACTCGATTGAAATATGCAACGCATCATTGTGGTTTCGGCCTTTAGGGGTCAGGTCGGCATCAGAAAAACCTAATCCATTGTCTGCAGTCAGACTAGCCACGCAATTCTGAAATTGATCCGCAGAGGTTTCCTGGGGCACATGAGCTGCCTTCAGAAACTTAATCAAAGCTTGAGCGTGCGCTTCTGAGCAAAGCAATAGTGCCAGCATGGAGATCTTGGAGGGGGTTTGCCCCAACTGTTCCACCACATCGTAGTCACTTCTCTTGATTATTCTCAAAATCTCGTCCATTTCTTTCTTGGAAGCTTCTGGAATTGTCAAGGGTTGGGCCCTCGTCCTGACGGGCTCATCTTGTATTCCTTTTCCTTTATCGGCAATGGCAGGAGAGATAGCACTAGGAACGAAAATTTCTTCAATCAAAGGAGTTCTAGCGGAGAGCTTTACTGGTGCAGGGATGACTTATTTAGCTAATGAGGGTCCAAAGATTGCTTTTGGAGGAGCAATCTCTGGAGAAAATATCCTCCCACTCCTGGTGATTTTGCTGGTGCCCGCAATGTTACTAATGCTGGCTTCTTCATCATCTGAATCTTCTTCAACTGTTTCAACTTGCTTGATACCATGATAGTAGATGTCACCACCATAGTTCCAAGGTATCGACTTCTCGGAGACATAGGGAACAGGCCCTGGCATTGTTATCTTCAAAGGTATAGACTTTGCAGCTGGTGTAATCTTAACTGGCTTTTTGACGGCCTCGGAAAGATTGGCGTGAATGGTTATGATTGAGACATTTTCAACATGAACTGGAACGACAGGAACTTTCTCGAACAAAATTTGTCGGCTATCCATGAGGCCTTGGATGCCTTTCTTCAATAGCGGACAATCAAACGGCAGAGAGTGGCAACAGTAACAGTCTTCCTTACATCCCGGGAAGATCCCGGCCCTCAACAAATTCAACTTAACGGTTAACAGTGGAGTAGTCAGATCACTAACGTCAGCAACATACAGATCCTCTTCAATGGCATTAACATTCCGACCGTGCTTCGGCATAGGTGCAGATATCACATTGGGTTTTTCTGGAGCGTCAAACTCTACTTCCTTAGCCTCTATCAGGTCCTGAATCTTATGCTTGAGTGCCCAACAATCATTGGTGTCGTGTCCAACACTGTCTGAATGATAGGCGCACTTAGCATTGGCATGATAATGCGGGGAAGACGTATTCACATTCTTTGGCGCTTCCTTGATAGTGGCAAGATTTAATTTCAACAGATGGGGAAGCACCTGTGCTGGAGTCATATTAATACGGGTGAATTGCCGGTGTGGCCTTTCTACCCGTTGCTGATTTGGTCTGGTCTGGTTATAGCGAGGCTGCTCACTTGGAGTGTTTTGAATCATTACGGCCCCCACAGTCGGCCGACGCTCCACCTTCCCTGCTCTTTTTTGAGAATATACCATAGCTGTCTCCTTCTTAAACGGCTTCTTCTCAACACTTGCAGTGACACCCTTTTGAATCTTTCCTGACTTGATGCCAGCCTCAATTCTCTCGCCTGTTAAGATCAAATCAGTAAACCCCGCGGAAGAGTTACCAATTAAATGATTGAAAAATGGCCCAGATAGGGTCCCAAGAAACATATCAACGAGCTCACGATCAGTTAAAGGAGGCTGCACCCTGCCAGCCAAATCCCTCCATTTTTGTGCATATTCCTTGAATCCCTCACTTGTTCCTAGTGACATACCCTGAAGTTGGGTACGAGTAGGAGCAAGATCGGAATTATACTGGTATTGTTTGTAAAAAGCGGTGGCCAAATCTTCCCAACTTCTGACACTGGTTCCTTCTAACTGATAAAACCATTCCAACTGAGCCCCCGACAGGCTGTCTTGAAAGAAGTGAATCCAGAGGTTTTTATCTGCCGTATAGGGTTGAATTTTTCTCACATAAGACCTGAGATGCATCTTGGGACAGGATAGCCCGTCGTACCTCACAAACACTGGTACTTTGAATTTTGGGGGAATCACAATTCCGGCGACCAAGCCCATGTCTTCAAAATCCAAACCCGGTACCCTTTGCAATTCCATGGCAGCCAATCTGTCTTCTAAACCTTTGTATTTGTCATCAGCTGGAGGATACTGCTGGTCGGAATAATCTTCCTCCTCTTCAATTTCTTCCTCTTCCGCATCAGACTCGGAAGGCACCACAACTTGATCTCTTTTACTAGTCCCTTCATCAGAAGTGGGAGGAAAATCGAGCACTCTCCGAGCTTCTCCGTTGAATCTTCTCCCCAAAGTGGCCACTCCAACCCTCTACTTCTTCTTCTTCATTGGGTCCTTATTCTCCAGTTGAATCTTGATATCCTCTTGACTCTTGACCAAGGTCATCAAGAGTTGCTGGAACTGTGCGTTCTGAGCCTGTAGGTCTTTGACTGTTTGCTCGAGATCCATCCTACTGAAATAAACAGCAGATAGATAAGGAACCCTGGAGTGAGACCTGCTTATGCACATGATGAATGGTATGCTTATGTATGCAATGCATTCAAGGGTTTAGAACATTCAAAATTGTTTCAGACAAAGAAGAACGCACGTCATATTAATAAGAAGAAACTTGTTAGTACATAAATGCCCCATGGGCCAAATATTACAAAATAAACTTCTCAAGGTAGAAAGACATTGCGCATCCTCTTTGGTGCGATGTAGGTATTGAGGGCCTCTTGCTCGTGGAGTCGGCGGGTAAGCTCTAGAACCTTCTTTTCACTGGCGTAATAGCTAGTTTCAAAAGTGTTCCGTTCCTCCTTGAGCTGAATCCAACTTTTCTGCATTTCCTCCCACGATGTAGGCATGTCGGGATGTAGGATGGTGTAAGGAACCTCTCCTTCCTTAACAGGCTCTTTAATCACCGGGAGAACATGAGGATAAGGCATCATAAGACTTTGGGCTCGGGCTCGTACCCACTTGAGATAGGGCTCAAGAGGGATGGAGTTCTTGTGTACCAGAGTCTTACTATCAACCTTGTTGAGTTTTCCCCAAGCTCTGATGAATCTTTGACGAAGTCCTTGCGCATCGTTGTCGAAGTCAAAAACTAAGCTAGGAATCAACATGTCATGAGGGCCATCCCTCCGTGCGTATCCAAATTGTCTCAAAGCTAGGCAAGGGTTGTAGGTGATACCTCCTCTAATTCCAAGTAAAGGAACATTAGGAAATTCTCCGCAGCGATCGACGATGATGACATTTTCTCTGGACCGAGAACACCAATGCACATCAGAATGAGTGAGAGTCATCAATCGTTGGGACCACCTTATACCTTGATCATTCTTCAAGACAGATTGTGGAAGGTGCGAAATAAACCACCTTGCGAGGATAGGAGTACAGCACATGAGGACACCCCTCTTTCTCATTGTTCGTGTGTAAAATGAGTGAAGAATGTCCCCAAGTAATGTTGGTATCGGGTTTCTGGACAAGAAGATTTTGACGGCGTTGACATCTATCAATTGGTCAGAGTTTGGAAACAGAACCAACCCATAGATCAGGAGTGCCACAATTTCTTCAAAGGCTTGAAGATCCAATGAGTTCCAACATTCTTGTGCCTTTTCAAACAATAATTTTGCTAAGAATCCTTTGACGCCGCTTCTGGTTTCCCAATGCCCCTTGATTTCAGATGGTTGTAGATGTAGTGCTCGAGCAACATCTTCAGGCTTTGGTTCCTTCTCCGTACCGTTGAAGGGTAGTTGATTAAGGATAGGGATTCTTAGGAGTTGAGAAAACTCCTCCAAAGTGGGGACCAACTGATAATCAGGGAAAGTGAAACAATGGTGAAGAGGGTCAAAGAACTGGAATAGCACTTTCATCATGTCTTCTTCAATGTTGGTGTTGACTAGGCTGAGCAATCTACCATGTCTTTCACTGAAGGATGAATTTTCCGGAATTCTTGAAGTGATCTCCTTGAGTTGAGGAGAGATTCTCACAAGGTTGACTTGGATGGTATTTCTGCGAGATATTTCCATGACCTACAAAACAGGAACAATGATGAAGATCCAAACCCCTGAAATGGTTAGTAAATGCATATGATGTTTCATGATGTTTATGATGTATGCACAAAACATATGTACAGGAAGATCACACCAAACCCTAGTTTCAGGCTTGCATGGGGTTCCATAGGTAAGTACCCTCTTGAGTGTAGTTGGCTTAAAAACCTGTCCTATAAATAGTAACCGGGTTCTAAGGAGCTCAATATCACTGGATTGTTTTCATTGTTCATTGTTTTGGTTTAGCCACTTAACTAGCGACCAAAATATTCCAAGAAAACAACCCTCAATGAGTGTAGTATCGAGTATCTACCAACTTCGGACTGCACCAAAGCCGGTCATCTCACTACTCCTAATAAAAGGCCAAGATGGTCAAGTAAGGTTCTAGGTCATTAGTGCTTAGTGACATCACTCAGCGGCCCCGTACTCTCCTTGATTGAACTCAAGGGTTACCGGTACTCACAAATATGTCGCACTAATATAGCTATTGCTTAGACCGTGTCGGTATACCCCGCACAGTTTCCACAACGTATTGCTATCTATGAATGTTTCCCAAAATCCGGGTGGAGGATTGTAAACCCAAACAATGGAGCCAAAGAATAAAGCAAACAAATCAAACAATTAGTCATGCAAGAGGGTGATCTAAGCCCTAAGGTTACTCCACTTTAAAGGTGTCCCCAGCAGAGTCGCCAGTTCTGTGATACGGTGGGAGAACTGACTAGTGTTTTGCGTTTGTTTTCGCAAATGTTTCGGTTGAGCAAGAGTCGCCACCGACTTTTTATTTTATCCTAAGGAAAGGTTTAAAAAGCACAGCAAAAACCTTTGAGATTTTTTCTTGGGTTCGGGGAGTAGATTATAGAAGGGGAAGGTATTAGCACCCCTTCTATCCATGGTTATCCATGGGCTCTTAGGTACTTGCTTAGATCAACTTGCCTTGGTTTTCAATTGTTTGAAATGGTGCTTTGTGTGTGGTTTTGAAAATGTTTTGAAAAGATGCCTTGTATTAGGCTAACCTTGTAACAATTCTTTACTCGAATGTTTTACAAAAGGTGTTTTATCTTTTAAAAAAGATGTTTCAAGGGTTTGAAAAGTTGATTTTGAAAGTGTTTGTGAAGTGGGTTTTGAAATTAGGCAAGTGTTTTCTTGGAAAGTTAGCAAGTACTTAAGAGTTTATCTACCCTAAAAATTTCCTCAAAGATTTTTATTATGTTTTAAACCTTTTGACAATTTTTGTTCCACCATTGCATTTGGTGGACAATCTTGTCTTAGGAGATGAAAAGGGACAGGCGCGGATCATCGTTTGGACCATAATTGCAACGGCGTTAAATGTCTTTGGGCAATTCTCTTTAAGGGACTTGATCATTTGTTTTTGTTTGTTTTGAAAAGTTTTATCGAGGGACTATGATCATTCAAATTGTTTGCTTTGCCCAAAGAAATTCAACATACAACATGGCCCAATTATTTGAAGGCAACAAAGTGGAATACCCTAGGGGTGCAAGTGTGAGAAGTGTTGTTTATTTTCATGCTCATTTATCTTGTATTAGGTCAAACTATTTTTTATCGTTTTTTCGCATGCAAACCCTAATTCTAACATGGCATAATTAGAAAGCGTATAAAGTGCGAAATTTAAATTCCTACGTTATTACAACATAATAATATAGGGAGGGGGGTACAAATTTACAAATGGGGGATATTAGACAAGAATTTAAATCTAGATTATTACATCATTTTTGAATATTTGCAAGGTAAATAAATTGCACAATTAAATAGAAATTAAATAAATATGCAAAATGCAAAAAGAAAGTTTTTATATGTATGAAAAAATATTATTTATGTAAAAATAAAAATAAGAAAATAAAAAGATATTATTTTTGAGTATTTTCATATTTAGGGCAAAACCCTAGTTTTAATCAAAATGTATATTAATTAATTAATCCACATAATATTTATTGTTTACATACAAGAATAAAATAAAATATGGTATATTTGAAAAAAAAGGTCATTTTTTTAGTATTAAATATTAAAAAATAAAATATATACATTTTTTGGCATCTTTATTCTAAGTATAATAATATATATATATATATATATATATATATATATATATATATATATATATATATATATATATATATATATATATATATATATATATATATATATATATATATATATATATATATATATATATATATATATATATATATATATATATATATATATATATATATATATATATATATATATATATGTATATTTATATTGTAAATATGTATTATATACAAACAATAATAATATTCAAAATTTTTTAGAAAAATAGTATTTTTTATATGAGATATTTTCAGAGGGTTATATAAAATAAAAATGAAAATGGAGGTGTTTTTTACATGTTTTTCTATTTTGTTCTAAATAATAATATACATATATATTTATGCACAAATCAAAAGAAAAATCAAATAAAAACCAAATAAAAATCAAAAAATGAAGAAGAAAAAATATTTTCAAAATTTTAACATGCTGAGAAAAAATAAATGAATCAAATAAAAAAAGAAAATGTCAAAAATCATTAAAAATAAAGCAAATGGGCTTGGGGGTGCAAAACAGAAAAGATGGTGTGAATAAGAAAAAATGCTCAGGCCCAGCCCAAACCACTTCTTCTTCAACCTCTGAATCACAAAACGCGCGCCTGCAAGCTTGTGTTTGAAATCCTGATTCTTTGATTTTTTCAGCAAACTTCCAACACAAAAAATGTTAATCATGAAGAGACGATTTCATACATATAAAGAACATGAACTATCTCTCTAAGATGAGGGAGAATTTCTCTCCCCCTCTTTTCTGACCTAACTTTTCTACCATTTTCAGAGCTCAAATTCTCTCTCTTCAGACAAAAGAAATGAAAAGTAAAGCTATGTACATGTTCAGGGCTATGAGTAGGACCTTGTTTCTTCACAAACTTAAGACTAAATATGCATGATAAGAGAGATACGAATTCAAACTTTTACCTATTCAGTTGGACTTCTATCTGGAGAATGAGGAACTTTCAGTGCAAGGTGATGATTGGAAAAGCTTCCTTGAGGTCCAGGGATGCTTTTTCAATGCTTACTTTGTCTTGAAACTCCTTGTATCGAGCTGTGGAACTTCAACTGCAAAAGGAAAAATTAAAAATGGTGGAAACTGTTAGAGTGATTACAGGTCAGGTTTTAGGCCATGGTTAGTTTGCATATGTTGTATGGAAGGTGTATGAATTGATTTTGGTGAGAATGCTCGAGGGAAATGGGAGTTTGCACTCAAACTGCAGAGGCAACCCTGTTTTTGCAGTTTGAGGATGATTATGGCAATGGGAGTGTTTGAAAGGTCAAGGATTCGTGCAAAAGCTTGGTTGGGATGTACTGAGTGTGTTTGATATCTTTTGTGTTGTGTTTGTTAGCTGAGGTTCAAGTTGTCACAAGTTATGGACCTTTCTTCTTTTCTAAGCAACAAAATGCCACTTGATGTTCTAGGCATGTAGGGGGCCTCCTAATGGGCTGCATAATCTTCTCTTGATCAGAGCAATTTGTCCATAATCTTGTGCCATTCAGATTTAGCTTGTACTAGTTGGATTTCTAATTTGACATAAAGTGAACTTTTGCAAAAATGGATAGTTTACTTTTTCCAAATTGGGATTAATCCTCTAGACAAAGCTTGAACTCAAAGAACTTGGTCTTGGTACAAAGAATATGCATTAAATTTATGAGTGTAACTTGGTTTAGGGACCTGTAATCAAGGGCATGCTGGTTTTGAGAAGTTGCATAATCTTATGAACATGAAAAATGGCCAATTCACAAGTGAGTTTTTGCTATATTGTGAAATTCGATTCTCCCTAACCATGAAGTTGTTTGAGAAGTTCTTGGACATTTTGGAAAGCTTGGAATGTGTACTACAATCCATCTTTGAAATGCAAATTGAAATTCCAAGTGGAAGGGTATGAAAAATGGCCTTGAAGTGGGGTAGAAAACCTTGTCAAAATAGGTTAAAATTCTACTAAGTTAAAAATGGTTTAGTGCCCTTATTCAAAAAAATATAACTTGAGATACAAGCTTCAAATGAGAAAACTTTGTGAATCAAAGTTGTATATTATGCAACAATCTACAACTTTCATGTTTTGACTTTTGTTTGAATCAAAATGGATCATGGTGAAAAGATGGGGCAAAGTTGGGAAAAAATTAGGGTTTTTCATAACTTAGAAAAATTCTAAGTTATGGAAAATTCCATTTTCAAACCCTAATTTGCAATTTGTGATTTCTTGGTGAACAAGTTTCATGATTTGGCATATTTTGATGAAAAATGAATCTTGACTCTTGATTTTGACCAAAAAGTCAAAGTTTGACTTTTCAGTATACAGTCAAAATTGATCAATTGACTGGGAAATTCAACTGTCAATCTTGTGTACTTGGGATCTTTTGAGTTTGATGAACATGTCAAGATAATTCCATGGGGTCCTTGAGTCCATATATGAGCTTGGTTTGCCATTGGCTAGGTCAAACAGTCAAAAATTGCCTTTGTACAGTCAAAACCCTAAAAATGACCATTTTGCCCTTTTGGTGATCTGATCAAATTTCTTGTGGAATTGTGATCCAAACTTGATCAAATGGTTCATATGAGTTCATAATGTTGATGTGGATCAAATTTCATGAGATTTGACTGTCAATTGGCCACAGTTGACTTTTTCCCCAATACAGTTGATTTCTAGGTCAATTGTCCAATTGACTGGGCAAAACTTGGAATCAAGACTTGAAACTTGGTATGGATAATCTTGGGAGTCCAATATGAAGCATGAAAGTCATATTGGGCACTTTGGGTCAAAACAACTTTGTGCAAACACAAACCCTAATTTTGAGTCCACGGTGCAAGGGGAGGTCTTGAGCAGATGAAACCCTAACTGAGTCTTGAGCTTCAAGAGCTTTGTGAGGAGAGATCAATGAGAAATGGGAGGGCAAATTTTGGGGTACAACACTCTCAAAGTCTTGGCGAGTAAAAAGATAATAAAATACTTCTTTTCTCATCACCTCAATCTTTTTGTAAATCAACTCGATTTTATCATAACATAAATTTTCAAGAGGTTCCTATGGAGTACCATAGATGTGAGGGGTGTTAATATCTTCCCCTTGCATAACCAACCCTCATATCCAGATGTCTATTTTGTTTATTTTTTGCATTGGGTTTTTTCAATATTTTCCTTTTCCTTTGGAAATAATAAAGTTCTATGGCGACTCTTGTCTTTTCGAGTTAAGTTAATCAATAGCTTAATCTTAATTTTTGTCGTTGCGATACATACAAAGAAAGTTCTTTTCATATTCAACCTCTCTTTATATGCATGCACACAAACAAATTGCACATAATCTTTCTTTGTTTGGGTGCCATCTAGATTTATAGTTGATAACATCCAATTTAGGTTTTTGAATTGTAAATTGGGTTGGGATTCTTTGGGGGTTTCAAATAAGAAAACAAAGCTAGGGTTTTCCTTAAAGATTAATTGGTGATTTCAATATTTTGTAAAAGATTATGCAAATTGGATTCATCTGAGTGAAAGCTTTGAAGAATGGTGGGTTTGGTTGAAGGAGTAGCGTGAGATGGAGAATCAATTTGGTAAATTTTGGGTCACGATACGTTTGCAATTTGGATTCAGCCGAGTAAACTCTTTGAAGAATGGGGGTTCTTGCAAAGGAGTGGCGTGAGATAGAGGATAAAATTGGAATTATCAGGTTCACTTGATAGTGATCTAATCAAGGGGTGAGAAGAATATTGGATCAACATCATACTTAGGGTTTGGATTGTTTAATCACAACTTTCTCTCTTGTAAACAATATTTTGTAAAGGTTAATTTTCATTATCTAAATTTCGAATGGAATTGGGGGAAAATGTACCCATAACGAGACTGATTAGGGATCTGTCTAAACAAATCCTCGTGTCCTCTCTCTCTATCTCTCTCATTTATTTTAAATTGCTAATTATTTAATTAGTTGATATGCAATTGACACATTTAGATAAACTTTTTGTAAGTTTAAAACTGTTTTATTGAGTTGATTACAATCTATAAGATTGTAATTGGTTTTTGAAATCAACAAAACAATAATAAAAATCTGACCATCATCAATTGTACACCAAGTATTTGATAATTTGTTTCTTTGTGTTTATTGTTTTAGAATTCATTGGAAACACGTTACAATTATGTTCATATTCAAATGTGTTGCTTGTGGAAATATATTGTCTCTATTGATTATCATTATCATCGAATATAACATTAATTTAATGCATATTTGAGATTTTCGATAACGGTCTGGATTAGACGTTAATTGATCCAAGTCTTTTCTTCTTTCCATAGTTAACAAAGTTTTTAAAACTAATTTTTCAAAAGAAATTTTTAATTTGAGATTTGTTCACCCCCCAATCTATATAAGTTTCCTTCGTCTAACAAGTAGTATCGCGAGCTCCAGTTTATTTCGTGTTTCAAAACACTTATTAGATTATGGCTTCCGAACCTAAATGGTCGTATAATAGAGCGTCTATTTTCACTGGTGAAAACTATGGTTATTGTAAAGCTTGTATGGATATCTATATCAACTCGTATGATAAGGGAGTATGGAACAACATTATCAATGGTCCTAATCAAATTAAAGTGAACAATGCCAATGGTATTGTCGTACCTAAATCAAAAGCATAATTGGATGATAATGATAGGAAATTATGGTCACATGATTGGAAAGCACAAAATATTCTCATATTTGCTCTAGAAGTTTATGAATATTGTTGTGTTTCTCATTGTGAGACTGCCATATCTATGTGGGACCTATTACAAGTTTCCCATGAGTTTAAACTAATAAAGCCAAACAAGATATAGTCAATACATCGAATCAAGAGTTTAAACTATTTCGCATGAAGCATAGTGAAATCATTACCGACATGCAAAAGAGGTTCACTTATCTCATAAGTCGTTTGAATGCACTTGGGAAATCGATTTCTGATGAAGTTGCTACCAATAAAGTTTTGAGATGTCTTAACAGGGAATGAAAACTGAAGGAAACCGCAATCAAAGAAGTAAGTGATCTTACAACATTAGACCTTACAACTTTATTTGTCAAACTTTAAGAACACGAGCAAGAGCTCACTTGCTTAGAGAAGTGTGAGAAGAAGATTAACAAGGAAAAGGAGGTAGATAAGAAGACTCAAGTGATAGAAAATAATCGGTAAATGTTTGTCTCTCAGCCTATTATCGTGAAAAGAAGAAATAGAATGTAAGTCATTCTAAATATGAACATAAATTGTCTTATTCTGTATTGCATGTTGATTTTGAAAAACTACATGGAGAAGCCATATATGATTTTAAGAGGTTAGCTTCAAATAAGAGAATATTTTCATACTTAGAAGCTAAACTTTTAGAAACCGAAAAAAAAATGGAAGATCTTAAACAATCCATGTTAGATATTTTAAAAGATAAAAATGATGATGAGGAGGAGTCTTCTTTGTTTGGTTCTGAAACTTGTCACATTTAGAAAAAAGAGGTTAATATCTTAAAAGCCAAATTGAACAAAGTTTAGAACCAAAAGTCACTTATGTTATTAATTCTACCAAATTTTAAAGATCTTTGAATGTGCCATACAAAAGGTACAAATTTGTTAAAAATGAATCATATAGAAAAAGTCTCTCTCAACATCATTTGACTTGTCACTATTGTTGTAAGAAAGGTCACACCATTGAAAAATGTAAATTTATGAGGTTATTTATTCCAAAAGATTCTTTTTAATGGTTTCCTAAGTGCAACATGATTTTCACTCACCCGTAAGGAACCAATGAAAATTGGGTACCTAGCAATTTTAATTGATTTTGTAGGATAAATTCCTTAGCTCCATGGAAATAATATGGGTTTTTGATAATGGATGTTAAAGGCATGAAATGGGTAACACTTCCCTTATTCATTGACTTTGTGGCAATGAATAAGGGGTTTGTGACCTATGAAGACAAAAACAAGGGTGTCATACTTGGTAAAGGAAGTGTACGTAAATATTTATTCTACTACTATCTCTATTGTTACTTGTTGTTGAAGAGTATGTGCTTGTCATTTATAATTAATATTATCCTAGATAAGTCGGGAAAGGTATTTCTTTTCATGATGTATGTATATCTTAAGAAGACATACTCAAAGACACCAAAGAAGGAACTAATCAGCCTGAAATGGTGAAATTTGAGGAGGAGTAAAGTGATCCTAAATATGATAATGGTATCAAATTGATAATATTCTTGAAGACATCACTATCAATGACCATACTCTCAAAGACTACTCTAAGAAGGGAGTATTTATGTGACAAATAATGCTCTATAAAAAACGTTGATGCAAATTTTCTTGATAATATAATGCCCACAAGTGGGAACTTTGGCACAGATAAATGGGTTATAAACATTGAAGTCTAAAAGTTTTAAGGAATTCTTTACAGCTCTTTCAACTTTCCCTCGAAAGTTCCTCATTCTATAAGTGCATCCTCCGTCTTTTATCCGGTGAAGTAATATTGTTTCACTTATCTCTTTACTAGTAAGTTTTTATTTCATGCATTATTTATCTACACCATTTGAAATTTGATTTAATGTTTAAGTGATATATTTGATGTGTAATACAATCCCATGAATGTTCACTTCCAAAAAAATTATTGTGAACCAATGGGTGTTTTCAATCGATATGTTTATAATGACTTCATGTTTTAATTTTTTGAATTTCATCATCATTTTTATTTCATAATATAATATCATAACATTTTAAATATCTTTTGATAGTATGCTTGAGCATGTTATTAATCATTACTCCTTGCAAGATATATGTAAGATTGTTATCTATCAATTCTTGCATGAATTAATTTGAGCATGTTATAATGCAAATGGGATTCTTGAACAAGTCATTTCACATTTTATCGAAGCATCTTTACTTTTTGTTTTAGTGGTAATGTATTTACAATTTTTACCAACCTAGGCACATGGGCGTGCAGCTTCGAGAGCACCAATATGAAGAGATGTGTAAACGTGACATTTGTGAAGCGAATAAAGAGTTTTTTTCATTACATTGTATTCACCATATTTCATGATATTTGTAATACGGTGGGAGAACTGACTTTTTGGTTTTTTCTAAATGTGCGGATAGTAAGAGTCTCCACCGACTTTTCTTTTATCTAATATTTAGGATAGGTGAAAAGAACAGGAAAGACCTTTAATAGATTTTGAGTTTGGGGGGTGTAATACGGTGGAAGAACTGACTTGGGTGTTTTGCGTTTGATCGCAATTGTTGCGGATAGCAAGAGTCGCCACCGACTTTTCTTTTATCCAATGAAGGAAAGGGTGAAAAGAATAGGAAATACCTTTAGAGATATTTTCTTGAGTTTGGGGGTAGGTTATGAAAAGGGAAGGTTTTATAACCCTTTTCATCCGTAGTTATCTACGGGCTCTTAGTTGCTTGCTAGATCACTTGCTTTTGTTTGAAAATGTGCTTGTGGTGTGGGTTTTGAAAGTATTTTTAAAAGTTTCTTTGTAATGGTTCTCGTCTCTATAAGAACGTGTACAAAGAGCTTTATCTTTTGAAAATGTTTCAAATGAAAGTGTTGGTGTATAAAATGTTTTTATTGTGAGCAAGCGAGCAACTAGTAGCATCCTACCTACTCAAAAAGTCTAGTATTATTTTCCTCTTCCTTTAGATGTTGCTATCTTACCATTGATTTGGTAAGAAGCCCCATCATTGGATGACAAGGGACGGGCGTGGGACATTTGTATAGTCACAGAAGGCAACTTATGGGACGTTTTAGCAATGTCATTTAGGGACTAGATCATTTACCGATGGCATCATTAAGGATCATCGAGGGACTACGATATTTTATCAAGGGTCTTTTCTAAATGCCCATATTTGAGGGACATGACTATATTTCCGAGGCAACAAGTGAGATTATCCTAGGGGTGCATGTGTGTCAATAGTGTGTTTGATTGCATACATTTTGTCTTTTGGATTTTAGGTTATCTACTTGTTGTTTTTTATCTTGCCATACATCCTAATTACAAACATTTATACAAAAACAATAAAAATGCAAAATAAAATAAATCATAAACTATTACAACCATATTGAAATAGAAATAAAATATAAATACAAAATAAAAAGGAGAAAAAATGAGCTCTTTCGATTCAGGCAGAAGCATCCTTCAATTCTGCACTTTTTGACCTCTTTCGATTTAGGCCTGGAGTCAGCAAGATTCTATCCTTCGACTGGGAGTTGGAAGTCAGCAAGGTTATGTCCTTCGACTTGGAGTTGGAAGACAGAAAGGCCACCTTTTTGGTTACTTCCTTTGTTTGAGGCCTGGAGCCAGTGTGAGGTGCATTTTTTGCCTCAAGCTCTTTGCTAACTCCTTCGACTGTAAGTATGCTAGGCCCTCGGGTTGAGATTCGAAAGGCTTGAGTATTTAGCCAATCGAAAGGTATAACGAACTTGTCTCAAATTCTTAAAATGCAACATTCAAGTGTAACTATAGGCCAGGGATTAGCACAAAATTATTGGATCTCAAATTTCAAAGCCTAACTAGTCAGAGTTGAGATTTTCAGCATATGGGCAGTCAGAATCGAAAGCTAAGACATGGTCAAACTCCCTACATGAAATATCTACCTTTTTTATTTATTAGCATGTGCACATGATATTTAAATAGAATATATTCAAGTTTAAAGGGAACTTACCTCTTGAAGTTCTTAAATCAAAGGAAACTGCAAGTGTCTTCCTTGGTGGAAAATGGAAGTTCGTTTGGACCTTCCTGAGATTAATCAAGTTACCACTTTGTGCAAGCAGTCACTGAATCGAAGGAGGGTGTGTAAGTGGATCGAAGGTTCTTTTTATAACAATTAATGGAATTAATCAAAGGGTCTTTGTATGTGTTGTACCCCAAAATTTTCCCTCCCATATTTCTCAAGACATGTTAAGAATAATCTCCAAATGGTTCAAGATGGCTCAAGAGTTAGACATTCAAGTCATCTCCTAAGGCAGTCAACCTCAAATTAGGGTTTTATGTTGCATCAAGATCCTTACATCCAAATGACCTCCAGTTCTCCCCAATGTCCTAATATGGTCTCAAGTTCATCCATGTCAAATTTCAAGCCTTGCAGAGGAAGTTTGGTCAGTCAATTGCTCAAAGGGTCCAAAAATCGATTGTGCGAGGGCAAAAGCCAACTGTGACCCAAATACAGTCAAACCTCGAGATTTTTTGTCAACATTCTAATTTTGAAGGATAATTCATCATTTTATCAAGGTTTTATCATGATTCATCAAGGATTGCTCAAGATTCATCAAGACTCAAAAGTTGCTAAATTAGGGTTTTGTAGGAAAAGTCAACTCAACTTTGACCAAGCATAACTTTCTCATACTTTATGATAAATGACCCATCCAAAGCTAATTTTGAAGAGGATGCAATTTCCTACAATCCATCTTCACACCCCAAGATCAAGAAATGCACTCACAAAAAGTTACAAATTTGGACATTATAGGTCATTTTTGAAAGTCAACAAAAACACCTTTTTTTCCAAAGCTTATAACTTGAGCATGGAATATCAAAATGAGATGAGACAAAAAGTGTTTGTTATAGGACATCTCAAGGTTTCTAAAAAGTCCAAGAACACTTCCAAAAGTTCAAAATTGAAGAAGTTATGCATTGTTGAAGTTGGGTATTTTTCCAAAATTACCAAAAGTCAACTATCCCCAAAACTTCAAATTTTGTCAAAAGGGTCCACTTTTTTCCACTTGATTTGATATTGTCACACTACACACGTGTCCTATATTAATTTTTATATCCATTCATTAATTTTTCTATTTTATTTAATTTTTATTGAATTAATTCATTTTTAATCAATTTAAATCCAAATCTTAATCAAATGGAATCTCTTTGATTGATACAGGTCTTTAATATCATTATGGACATGAGCAAATTCAAATCAAGGCATATCATGCACCAAATATTGGTTTTTGACATTTTTGGAAGCTTTGTTAATGGTGAATCATATCAAATCTTGAATCATCAATACACAAGGATTCTAAGCCCAAGACTTGACCTAATTGACTCTATTATACATATACAACACAAGCACACGAAATTCAGGACCAGAAGGCTGCATAATCACCAATACAAAAACTTGAAAAAAGCTTGAAAAGTGTGGAATCGGAATCTTGGTTAGAGGACAATTCAACACAAAATCTCAACGCAGACTTCTTGCTTGACGTCCACTGAAGCAATTGCAATCAAAACCAAGCCCTCTCCTCTCCTAAAACGCGCTGTAAGTCTCCTTGAACATGGCCCTGTACACGAAAACATAACCTCTTATTCTTGTATCTTTTTGCCAAAATCTTTGCATAATCGTGCTAATCGGTCCATTTAGAAGCTTTCTGCAATATTTGATTTTGTTTTCATAGCCTATAGCGCCATACCCGAACCTAGGGTTTTGGAGACTTGTATTTGGGAATTTGTTTTATAGGAAAAATTAGGACCAACCATGGACATAAATGAAATCAGGAGGAAGAGACGAAGCGAACCATGGTCGTAGCATCAATTTATATGGCCTCCAGTTGATTTTAGGAACAAGCCATGGATTTAGCTGCGGATGATATCCGCAGGTAAATAACCAGGCTTTTCAATGAAGAAGATGATCACGTGTCTCTTCTCCACTGGCTGTTTCAAATCTCGCGCATTTTTGTTTTTTAATTACAGCATATTATTTGTTTTCCTTATAATAATTTGTATCCATTATATTAACAATTGAGTGCGTTGGTTGAGTTGGCAAGCGTGTAGTGCATAATCCATTGGGACCTGGGTTCGAATCCCAGGTCCCCCATATATTTGTTGCATTTTGTTCACAGGTATTCCAGTACAAAACCAACCGCGTGATCATCATATACCCTCATGCAATCAATGGACAGATGGCCTCCTGGCCAAATCTGATGGTCTAGATGGGAGACCCACCACGGTGCCCAGTCAACGTGTCACACTGGATCAGAAAGTCAAACGCAGGCCAACGTTATTGGGCTTGGAAAATGCTGAACAAACCTTCAATCTGGGCCCAAACCCCCCATTTGTTTATCTCTTTTCTTTTTTATACTTTCTTTTGTTTAATTGTTTTATATTATTATTTTTGCTAATTAATCACTAACCAATTAAATTATTTTTCTCATAAAATCAAAAACACAACAAAATATTTTATTTATTAAAATTAACTTCATCACTTTTTTTTTTGTAAATAAATTAATTTAATTGATTTAGCTTTAATTAGGCATAATTTCAATATTTTTGCAATAATTAAAATTAATGTAGAATATTAGGTTTTAAGAATTTTGACCAAATTTATTTTATTTCCTTAAATATAAAAAAAATCAAAAAAATATCCTTTTTATTAATTAATTAATAATTAGCTTAGGTTTAATTCAGGTTAATTCAAAAACAAAAAAAAAATCTTTTCTTTAATAAAAAGGGTCAAAACCCTAAAAAATGCGCCGATTTAATTTTCTCGCACGCGATCCATATTTTCATATTATTGTACTTGCTTCTGGAATGTAATAGCTTTTAATTAGGACTTTATTTTATCGCTTTATTTACTTTCCGCAGTTTAAATTAAAGGGTTGCTTTTGGCGATGTAAATACCCGACGCCTTGTAATAGTTTAGATTTAATTTCCGCAATTTAAATTCCACAACTATACACTGCTAGATGTTTGATAATAGGGAATGCATGACAAGATCAAATGTATGAACTTAAAATCAACATAGCTCACCCATGACATGTACAAAGATAAAATCAATCGAAAATAACACACTCGCACATGCGCACTCTTAGGGTACACCTCACTTGGTTACCTTCGAACGTGGTCATTAAGTATAGGAAGTTTTAGAGGTCGCCCTCTTGTCCAAAGATCATAGTTGCCTCAAAACGGTTGCCTCGGATAAAATGATCTAAGACATTAGGGTTACTGCTAAGGCATCCTAACATTGCTTTAGTAACCACACGTCCCTTAATCGAATTGACCCTAAAAATCCAACGACGATGCTACCTACTCATCAATAGTGGGCTAGCATTGTCTAAAGGACAGTTGTACAGATTAATTCCTTTTTCGAGTAGGTAGATGGTTCTTAAGTACTTTCTCTTTCTAAAACAAAACAAAACTTTTCGCACTTACACCTTTCAAACAAAAAACTTTTTTCAAACTCACAAACACAAAGAAAAGCAAATTTTGAAAACACTCTGAGCAAGTACCTAAGAGCCCGTGGATAACCACGGATAGAAAGGGTGCTAACACCTTCCCTTTCTATAATCTACCTCCCGAACCCGAGAAACATCTCGAAAAAGGAATTTTTGTGCTTTTTTCCTTTCCTTGTTGGATAAAATAAAAGACGGTGGCGACTCTTGCTCACCGCGACATTTTGCGAAAACAAACGCAAAACGCGAACCAGCATTCCAAAACAGTCAGTTCTCTTGCCACCGATCACAGAACTGGCGACTCTGCTGAGGATATTTTGTATAAGTGAGGTGTACCTTAGGATTAGATCATTGTGTTTTCAATTGCTTGCTTTGCATGATTTATATTTGTGGGTTTGTATCAGAGTTCTATAGATCCTAACCCGAATCTGGGGATACCCTTTAGGTAAGTAGCAATAAACTGTGAGGGAACTATACGGCATAGACCGATACGGTTGAAGCAGTAGCTACGTTGGTGTGGCACTTTAGTCTGTACCGATATCCCTTGTGTTGGAACGAGGAGAATATGGGTCTTCTAAGGGGTCATTAAGCACCAACTGACCTTAGAACCTTTAAATTGACCAACTTGGCCATAGAACAGTAGCAGTATGCTACACTCATTGAGACTAAACTCTCGCGATGATTTCGGCTGCAAGAAAAGGTTTCTAAACTGAAATTATGACCGATTGAGGGTAGTCAGTGATATTGAGATCCTCTATAACCCGGTTACTATTTTTAGGACAGGTTTAAACCAACTGAACTAAAAGAGGGTAGTACCTAAGCTCCTTGCCAGCCTGAAATCTAAGGGCTCTCAGTGTGACTTGTGTGCCTTTACCATGTTTGTTGTTTATGGATACTTGTGGTGTGCTTACTATCATGACATCATGACATCATAACATTGCATACATATTGCATAAGACTAACCTATTTCAAATACATGAGGGATTCATCTTTGTTCTGTTTTGTAGGTCATCATGATGCCCATGCGTAAGAATACCATCCGGATCAACTTTGTCCAGGTTCCCACCTTGCTTAAAGATCTGATTGCAAAGATGCCTGATACTACTTCCTTCCTCAGGAGGCATGGTTATCTTCTCAGTTTGGTCACCTCCAAATTGGACGAGCAGATGATGAGTGTCCTAGACCAATTATATGATCCATTGTACCATTGTTTTACTTTTCAAGACTATCAGCTGGTTCCCACCCTAGAAGAATTCTCTGAGTTGCTCGGTATCTCTGTTCTGGAACAGACCCCGTTTACTGGTTGGAAAATATGCTTAGGCCCGAAGAGATTGTTGCAGCCCTTCATTTGACCAAGGAAGAGGTAATGACTAATTGGGAGACTAGAAGTGGAGCGAAGGGCTTTCTGACTAAGTTCTTGGTTGGCAAGGATAACTATTTCTGGGATAGTCTAGACTTCAAGGCATTCGAGGATATTCTGGCTCTTCTGATATATGGCTTGGTATTGTTTCCGAACTCTGACTCCTTTGTTGATGTCAATGCAGTAAAGATCTTCATATCTCGCAATCCGGTACCCACTCTCTTGGGTGACATCCTTCATCAGCTTTATGCTCATACTGCCCGAAAGCGGGGAACCTTGATGTGTTATGCTCCTTTATTAGTGAGGTGGTTTATTTCGCACCTTCCCAAATCAGTGCTGAGGAATAAAGAAGGCATGGGCTGGGCTTATAGGGTTATGTCTCTTTCTCATAATGACATCATTTGGACCCTTAAGGGTATGGACGAGGTGTCCGTTATTGATCATTGCGGGGAGTACCCCAATGTTCCACTGTTAGGAACCCATGGAGGAATTTCTTACAACCCATGCTTGGCCTTACGTCAGTTTGGGAGAGCCAGAAGAGAAGGACCTCATGAGATGCTAATGCCTAGTATCATCTTTGACTTTCAAGGAGATAGCGATGAGCAACATCGCAGATTCATAAGGGCCTGGGATAGAGTTCACAGATCTGATCCACACGAGCTGGGTCCAAAGACTTCTCTGCCAATGGAGCCATATCTCATATGGGTCTGCATCCGTGCCTAGAAGCTGGGTATGCCATATGAAGATGTTCGGCCTATCATTGTTGAAATTTCTAATGAAGAAGGGGTTCTTCCAACCATCCTCCATCCTCATATGCCCACTGACATTGGGGCACTGAAAAGATCTTGGATGCAACTGAGGGAAGAACGGGATTCCTACCGAGAGAAGTTCAATGAGCAAGAGCAGAAGATCCATAGGTTGACTAGGCAGTTGGAGAACGGGCGTATTCTCAACGACTATGTCCACACTGATAAGAAGAGACCATGGGAGCATTGATTGACCTTAGATGATTTCCTTTCCAGTTTTCATTTACTTTTCAGTATTTCCTTTCATGTAACGCCCTGAGGGCATCAGTTGAACAATTTGAATTTTTAAGTTTATCTAATAAAGTGTGTTTCCTTTCTTGTTTACAAATTTGAATCTCCCGATTGTCTTTGAAATCATAAATCATACGCATTTCATCCCATGCACTCCATAACAGGTACCCATTGCAGGTCTCTTATCTTCTTCATTGTTTATTTCAGCAATCATCATGTCTGCTGAACCTTCAACTGAGCAAGCCATCAAGGCCCTCCAGGCCCAGAATACCCAATTCCAAGAGTTGTTCATGAATCTAGCTAAGGGTCAACAAGATCTGAAGACCCTGATTCTGAAAGAGAAGAAGAAGAAGAAGAAGAAGAGGACAATCATGTTCAACACAGGGCACAGGTTTGGCAACAGGCTACAGAATGAAGTTGATTTGACCACCTCATCTGGAGGGAAAGATAGTCAAGAGGAAAGGAGGGCTCATAGCCCTGTGGTCTCCGATAACGAGACGGAGTATGATGAAGAACAGTATCCTCTTGCCGAGGATAGATACAAGCAACTGGAAGACCGGTTGAATGCTATGGAAGTTCAGAAAGTGCCTGGTCTGGACTTTGGTGATCTAGGTCTATCATCTGGGGTAGTGATTCCCCACAAATTCAAGGCACCAACCTTTGCTAAGTATGACAGAGTTTCTTGTCCGAAGTTACACCTCCGGTCATATGTAAGGAAGATTCATCCGTACACCGCTGATAAGAACCTATGGATCCATTTCTTTCAAGACAGTCTCTCAAGGACTCAGCTTGAGTGGTTCTACCAGTTGGATGGAGCCAGTATTCGCAGTTGGGAAGATTTGGCTACTGTATTCTATAGGCAGTATCAGTACAACTCCGACCTCGCTCCCACGTGTACCCAACTCCAGGGTATGTCAATGGGAATGGGTGAAGGATTCAAAGATTATGCTCAGAAGTGGAGGGACCTCTCCGGAAGAGTACAACCACCATTGGCTGATCGGGAGCTTGTTGACATGTCTTTGGGGACCCTGTCTGGTCCATTTTTCAACCACTTGATTGGAAGCTCTTCGTCTGGGTTTATAGAGCTTATTTTGACCAGTGAGAGGATTGAGGCTGGTATTAAGGCTGGTAAGATACAGAAGGGTGCCTCATCGAGCACCGAGAAGAAGTCATTTAAGAAAGAGTCAAGTGATATCTACAGTTCGAGAAGACAGAATAGACCTGAACACCGCCAAGCTATTAATGCGGTTGTTATTTCAAAACCTGCTGGTGCTCCTCAGCATAACAATCAACAAAAAGATGAGAGACCTCGAAGGTAATTCACCCGTCTCAACATGACCTTGTCTTAGATTCTGCCACAGTTGCTGAAGACCAATCTGTTGATTCTAAAGGAAGCCCCAAAGAATTCAAATACAACGTCACCGAGGTATAACCCTAATGCCTGTTGTGCTTATCACTCTGATAGCCCGGGGCATAATACTGATGATTGTTGGACTTTGAAGAATAAGATACATGACTTAATTGATGCGAAGGAGATTGAGTTCGAGGCGCCCGAGAGGCCTAATGTTGTGACTTCTCCTATGCCCAAGCACGGAGTAAATTCTATAGAAGAAGACTTGTTTGTGGTTTTTATGGATGATATTTTTACCCCTCTGATGACTGTAAAAAAGAATCTCTTGCTAGCCGGTTTATTTCCATGTTGTGGCGAAGGTTGCCGTATGTGTTCTGTTCTACCTACTGGTTGCCATCTCTTGAAGTCAGGTGTCCAACGCCTGATGGATAGTAAAGAAATTCTATTTGAGAAGTCTGTTGTTCCCTCCATTCCTACTGAAGAAGTTGCCATCATTACCATTTTCAACAATTCTTCCAAGGCTCCCTCAAGGAAGCCTGTTAGAATTACATCTGTTCTGAGAATCGCACCTGTGATCATCACTGTTCCGGGGCCCATCCCCTACACCTCTGATAAAGTTGTCCCTTGGCACTACGAGGCTGATGTTTATGTTCATGGAGTTAAGCAAGAGTTAGATGCTGATACTGACGTCAGCAATATTGTTGGACCTGCTAAAGTCACTCGCAGCGGTAGACTTTTCTCACCTGATATCTCTCCACCAACAGCCCAAAGACCTGTTGTTATTACACCTGCCAGTGTACCTGGTACCATTCCAGTTCAAGTTCATATTCTTACCCCTGTCGATGAGTCATCTGACACTCGGGGCAAAGGGATCACCACTGATGTGCCTGTCCAGATGGAGGCACCGAAGACGATCACTGTTGAAGCTTCTAAACAAGAGATGGAAGAGATTCTGAAGATTATCAAAAAGAGTGATTACAACGTAGTTGAACAGTTGGGGCAAACCCCATCCAAGATTTCTATGTTGTCACTGTTTCTATGCTCAGAAGCCCATGCCAAGGCTCTGATTACCTTCCTGAAGACCGCCCACGTACCACAAGAGACGTTAGTTGATCAGTTTACATATTGCATGGCTAATCTAACTACTGACAACGGGTTGGGTTTCTCTGACACCGACTTAACTGCTAAGGGGAAGAATCATAACGATGCCCTGCACGTCTCCATTGAATGCAGGGGCACTACTCTTGCTCATGTATTGGTAGATACTGGTTCCTCACTGAACGTTTTGCCGAAGAAAGCTCTAGACCGGTTGGATTGTGAAGGTTTTGAGCTGAAGCCAAGAAATATTGTTGTTAGGGCCTTTGATGGGTCTAAAAGGATGGTGCATAGAGAAGTTGATATCCCGATTAAGGTTGGTTCTCAGGTCTTCAACTCTACGTTCTATGTGATGGACATTCGGCCATATTATTCTTGTTTGCTGGGTCGTCCGTGGATCCACAAAGTTGGGGCCGTAACCTCAACGCTCCACCAGAAGTTGAAGTACCCGGTCAAAGGGAAGATTGTGACAGTACAGGGAGAGGAAGAGTACATGGTTAGCCACCTCAACTCTTTCCGATATGTAGAGATGGATGGGGAGTTCATTGATACCCCATTTCAGCATTTTGAAGAGGTTCCCCAGACACTAGCGTCAACTAAGACTATTGGTGAAGATTCTCCTATGAAGATGGCTTCCTTAAAAGATGCTTGGGTTGTGGTTGAGAAGGGTGAGTGTACAAATTGGGGCCGACTCCATGATTTTACAAAGAAAACTAACAAGTTTGGTTTGGGTTTCACTGCAGAGGCTCAAAGGGCTGTTCGGAATGCACGAATCGGAAGACCTCCCGTGTTCATCAGCAACTCGAGAGTGAACGCCATTGGAGACGATGTGGAAGAGTCTGAGTTTGACAGCTGGATCTATCCTACGACCGACGGTGGACAATGCAACTGGACAGCAAAAGACTTCATCTCTATTACTTTTGTTACCCAGTAACGAAACTTTTTGTTTTGAATATGTAACAGACAATGTTTTAAACTTTATGGCCTGGTGTCTTACCCGGGGCACTGTGGCTTCATTTGTGAGGGCTTTATGTGTGTCATTTTCATATATCATTAATAAAAACATTGGACATTCTTGCATTTCAAATTTTGCGCTCCTTGTCTTTCTTTATTATATATTGCAAAACAGCTATTTTACACACACTCACATATACAGGTCCACATCCACTCTGGAGCTCACTGGTAACGACTCTGCTACTGCCAGTTATGACTTCGAAAATCCGATCAACTTAGCTGAAGATGAAGGTGAAGATGATTGTGAAGTGCCTGGTGAACTTGCAAGACTGTTACTCCAGGAAGAGAGGGCTATACAACCACATGAAGAGCCGGTAGAATCAGTGAATCTGGGTACTGAGACAGACAAGAAGGAAGTCAAGATCAGTGCAAATCTGGAGCTTAGTGTAAAACAACGGTTGGTTCAGATGCTGCATGACTATGTTGAGATCTTTGCCTGGTCTTATGAAGACATGCCAGGTTTGGATACTGATATTATGGTTCACCGCCTTCCTACCAAGGAAGACTGTCCTCCAGTAAAATAAAAGGTCCGCCGAATGCGCCCAGAAATGTCTGAGAAGGTCAAGGCTAAAGTTATGAAACAGTTTAACGCTGGTTTTATCGCAATTACTTCTTACCCTCAGTGGGTTGCCAATGTGGTTTCCGTGCCGAAGAAGGATGGTAAGGTTCGAATGTGTGTCGACTACAGGGATCTGAACAGGGCAAGCCCCAAGGATGACTTCCCTCTACCTCATATCGACGTCCTGGTTGACAACACTGCTCAGCATAAAGTCTTCTCCTTTATGGATGGATTCTCCGGTTATAATCAGATAAAAATGGCTCCCGAAGACATGGAGAAGACAACCTTTGTTACTCAGTGGGGTACTTTTTGCTACAAGGTCATGCCTTTTGGACTGAAGAACGCTGGGGAAACAGATCAGTGTGCCATGGTTGCTTTGTTTCATGACATGATCCATCATGTGATTGAATTATACGTCGACGATATGATTGCAAGGTCTCAAACTAAGGAGGAACACCTTGACCATCTGCAAAAGCTGTTTGACAGGTTGAAGTTGTACAAGCTGAGGTTAAACCCGAACAAGTGCACCTTCGGAGTGAGATCTGGTAAGCTACTAGGTTTCGTCGTGAGCGACAAAGGTATTCAAGTGGATCCTGCAAAGGTGAAAGCCATACAGGAGATGCCAGCTCCCAGAACAGAGAAAGAAGTCAGAGGCTTACTGGGACGTCTGAATTACATTGCCCGATTCATCTCACACTTGACTGCTACTTGTGAGCCAATCTTCAAGCTACTGAAGAAAGATCAAGTAGTAGGTTGAAACGATGAATGCCAAGCCGCTTTCGAAATAATCAAAGAGTATCTCCAAGAGCCACCTATATTGTTGCCACCAATTGAAGGGAGACCCTTGATCTTATACTTCACAGTACTCGACAACTCAATGGGGTGTGTGCTGGGTCAACATGACGAGTCTGGCCAAAAAGAGCATGCTATTTACTACCTTAGCAAAAATTTTACCGACTGTGAGACCTGATACTCACTGCTCGAGAAAACTTGTTGCACTTTGGCATGGGCTGCTCGCCGGCTGAGACAGTATATGTTGACTCACACTACTCTGTTGATATCAAAGATGGATCCAATCAAGTATATCTTCGAGAAGCCCGCCTTGTCCGGAAGAATAGAAATATGGCAGATGATCTTGACTGAGTATGACATCCAGTATACGACTCAAAAGGCAATTAAGGGAAGTGCGTTGATAGACCATTTGGCCCATCAGGCAGTGGATGATTACCAGTCTATGAACTTTGAATTTCCGGACGAGAGTATCATGTTGGTAACTGATTATGAGACACTTGGACTGGATGAAGGACCCGAGGAAGGATCCCGATGGTCTATGTACTTTGATGGAGCTTCGAACGCTTTGGGTAATGGCATTGGCGCCATGATCATATCTCCTAAAGGCTCTCATACTCCATTCACCGCCCGACTATGTTTCAACTGCACCAACAACATGGCGGAGTATGAAGCGTGCATTATGGGTCTTCGAGCAGCAATTGACCTAAGGATTAAGTTTCTAAGTGTCTTCGGAGATTCCGCTCTCGTGATCAGTCAGATCAAAGGTGAGTGGGATACGAAACACCCAAATCTTATTCCTTACAAAGAGTATGTGTTGACATTGCTTCCCCATTTTGAGGAGATAACCTTTGAACACTTCCCAATAGAGGAGAATCAGTTGGCGGACGCGCTGGCTACGATGTCTTCTATGTTCAAGGTCAATTGGGACAATGAATCTCCCCAGTTCATCATTGAAAGATTGGACGAACCTGTGCATTGCTGTGATCTTGAGACTGAAGAGGTAACAGAAAAGCCCTGGTATCATGAGGTGAAGAGGTATCTTGAAGCTCAGGAATACCCCGAGGGTGCATCTGTTAATGATAAGAAATTTCTGAGAAGGTTCGCGGCAAAGTTCTTCATTAGCAATGACATTCAGTACAAGCGTAACCATTATTCTACCTTACTGCGTTGTGTGGATAAGAACGAAGCAGAAAGGATCATGACGGAGTTATATGAAGGTACTTTCGGGACTTATTCCAGTGGACATACCATGGCAAAGAAAATCCTACGGGCAGGATATTATTGGTCCACCATGGAAGCTGACTGTTATCAGCATTCTCGGACTTGTCACAAGTGCCAAGTCTATGCTGATAAGGTGCACATACCTCCAGTTCCTATGAACGTCTTGACAGCACCTTGGCCTTTTGCAATGTGGGGAATTGATATGATCAGAAAGATCAGACCTACCGCATTTAATGGGTATCGTTTCATCTTGGTAGCGATCGATTACTTTACGAAGTGGGTTGAAGCAGCTTCCTTTGCTACCGTAACCAAGAACATCGTGGCACGGTTCATTCGGCATAATCTGATTTGTCGATACGGTGTACCAGAAAGGATCATTATGGATAATGGTACCAATCTCAACAACAAGATGATCACTGAGCTCTGCGAGCAATTCAAGATACAGCATCACAACTCTTCTCCCTACCGGTCGAAGATGAATGGGGTTGTCGAAGCGGATAATAAGAATATTAAGAAGATTGTGCAGAAGATGATAGTGACATACAAAGATTGGCATGAGATGTTACCATTTTCTATTCATGGGTACCGTACCTCAGCACGGACGTCAACATGGGCAACACCTTATTCCTTGGTATATGGCATGGAGGCAGTCTTGCCCATTGAAGTTCAAATACCCTCTCTCCGAATCATGAAGGATGCAGGTTTGAGCGAA
The DNA here is from genome assembly GCA_948472305.1 of Vicia faba. NCBI lineage: Eukaryota > Viridiplantae > Streptophyta > Magnoliopsida > Fabales > Fabaceae > Vicia > Vicia faba. Next base: position 236,930,360 of record OX451739.1, on the reverse strand, counting down.
GATGACTGGATTCAGACCCGGCTTGATCAGCTGAACCTAATCGACGAAAAGAGGCTTACTGCTATTTGTCATGGTCAGACGTACCAAAAACGGATGATCAAAGCATTTAACAAGAAAGTCAGACGACAAGAGTATCAAGTTGGGGATCTGGTTATCAAGTGCATTATCCTACCTCAAGGTGATCCCAGGTGCAAATGGACCCCTACTTACGAAGGGCCATTTGTGGTTAAGAACATTTTCTCAGGAGGAGCTATTATTCTAACCACCATGGATGGTGACGACCTTCATCACCCCGTCAATGCAGACATAGTGAAAAGATACTACGCATAATCAAAGACCCGCTAGGTCGACTGGCCTAGGCAAAAATAAGGGCTTCCCGGAGAACCAAAAGGGTTCGGGAAAAAATAAGGGATGAAAATGAAAAAATCTGTACACCCGGCAAGTCGAAAACCTGAAAAGGCGGCTTGGGCAAAAAAGGGTATCCCGGTGGACTGAAAACCCAAAAGGGCGGTCCAAGCAAAAGTTAGGGATAAGTGTAACACTATGTCTCATTGGATCACCTTGCATCCAGACTTCGGTATCGACTATCAAGCTCGGACGGCACTAATCAATCTGATTCATCTTCAACTAGTAGCAAAGTGATGAGATGCTCGAAGACATAAGGGAAATAGCAGAGTTGGAACCCAGTGGGATTATTCACATAGCTGTTTTGTTCTCTTTTCACAAATTGTGTAAATTTTGTTCGGCGGCGTTCTCTTACTAGGACGTCAGCCTCTTGTACAAAAATGCCTATTTACAGGCCAAACTTCAAAATCAATACAAATCATTTTCAGACAAATTTCAAACTGTTTTTCCTTTATCTGTTTTGTTTTGCAAAGAACGTCCAATGTTCATTTTTGATATATGCATTTGACATTAATTGCTGCTCATAAATATTTACATGCGAAACAAAAGATGAATTACTGGTAATATCAGGAACAGGGGTAATAAGAATTGTCCAAACTATATAGTTGTTCTGTCCACCAGGTACAAAGGTAGATTCAGCTGAAGAATATGGCTAGGATACCTTCACTCCCCGCAGAGTAAGGCAGTAATGGTAGCTCTCTCCCAGCTGAGACTTACAACTGCATCTACGAACAAATCAGCAATACTCTCCCCAAGCAGAGTTAGTCTACCATCAGCACTAAAAGGGTCTTAATATTCCCCAGCGGAGTATAAGAGTATCCTCTGCAGTCTTAATATTCCTCAACGGAGTATAAGAATGTTCCCCAGCAGAATACAAGATACTCTAGTGGAGTCAATATTTCCCAACACGGTCTGAAAAAAGCTTCCCCGACGGATTTAAGGCATCATCCCCAGTAGACTCTGGAAGTTTACCCCCAACGGGATACAAAATCAATCTCCCCAGCCAAATTCAGAGGGTTATCCCCACAAGAGTCTAACAGGGTTATCCCCAGCAAGTTGCAATTGAAAGATCGTCCCTAGCGAAGTTCTTTCCTTTCACAAGCAGGAATTCAATCCTCGACAGATTCAATGTCACTAGCAACGGTAATCCATCCCCAGTGGAGTTTATCGTTGAAATCCCCAGCGGAGCTTATCAGCGGAATCCCCAGTAGAGTTTATTAGTGACATTCTCAGCAGGACATCTCTTCCCCACAGAGTAATCCCCCTCGGAGTAATCTCCTCATCAGTTTATTCCCCAACGGAGTCATCCTCTCCTACAGGTTTATTCTTGTAATCATCTTTGTTCATTATCCCCAATGGAAACGAAGAATTCAACTCTATTCTCCAGCGGCTACCCGGGATTTATTTTCCCCAGCTAAAACATCACATTTCCATACATCATGATACATGCATATATGCATAATATAATACAATCTCATTTATATTGAGAACATCATTGCTTGATCCATATCATGCATTGCATACGACTGACCTTTGCTTTTCAGGAAAGATACAGTTAAAGTTCTCAGCAGTCAAAGGAGACAAATCCAGTTAAAGGAGACAAATCCAGTCAAAGGAGACAAATCCAGTTAAGGGAGACAAATCTAGTTAAAGGAGACAAATCCAATCAAAGGAGACAAATTCAGTCAATGGAGACAAAATTAGTTAAATCGATTCCTAAAGATTTTTCTGAGGCCAATTCAGTCAATGGAGAAAAAATCAGTTAAATCAATTCCTACAGATTTTTCTGAGGCCAATTCAGTCAATGGAGACAAAATCAGCTAAATCGATTCCTAAAGATTTTTCTGAGGCCAATTCAGTCAATGGAGACAAAATCAGTTAAATCGATTCCTAAAGATTTTTCTGAGGCCAATTCAGTCAATGGAGACAAAATCAGTTAAATCGATTCCTAAAGATTTTTCTGAGGCCTATTCAGTCAATGGAGACAAAACCAGTTAAATCGATTCCTAAAGATTTTTCTGATGCGAGCGCAGTCAAAGGAGACAAAACCCCCTCTGGTCCATTTAAATCGATTCCTAAAGATTTTTCTGATGCCAATCCAGTCAAAGAAGACAACACCACCTACCAACAATCTCCAAATGGAATCTGTAGGCCCATTCCCGACATCACAATGCTGATACTACTCCATGCGAGTGCAAATTTCTGGGCACTCTAGTGTTCAATCATCTTCCACCTTCAGATCACGAAAGGCACAAAAGCCAATCTACATCCTCAGGTTTAAGAAGACTGAACAGGGGCAAATGTTGTACCCTAAAATTTTCCCTCCCATATTTCTCAAGACATGTCAAGAATAATCTCCAAATGGTTCAAGATGGCTCAAGAGTTAGACAGTCAAGTCATCTCCTAAGACAATCAACCTCAAATTAGGGTTTTATGTTGCATCAAGGTCCTTACATCCAAATGACCTCCAGTGCTCCCCAATGTCCTAATATGGTCTCAAGTTCATCCATGTCAAATTTCAAGCCTTGCAGAGGAAGTTTGGTCAGTCAATTGCTCAAAGGGTCCCAAAATCGACTGTGCTAGGGCAAAAGTCAACTGTGACCCAAATACAGTCAAACCTCAAGATTTTTTGTCAAAATTATCATTTTTAAGGATAATTCATCATTTGATCAAGGGTTGATCATGATTCATCAAGGATTGCTCAAGATTCATCAAGACTCAAAAGTTGCTAAATTAGGGTTTTGCAGGAAAAGTCAACTCAACTTTGACAAAGTATAACTTTCTCATACTTTATGATAAATGACCCATCCAAATCTCATTTTGAAGAGGCTGCAATTTCCTACAATCCATCTTCACACCCCAAGATCAAGAAATTCACTCACAAAAAGTTACAAATTTGGACATTATAGGTCATTTTTGAAAGTCAACAAAAACATCTTTTTTTCCAAAGCTTATAACTTGAGCATGGAATATCAAAATGAGATGAGACAAAATGGGTTTGTTATAGGACATCTCAAGGTTTCTAAAAAGTCCAATAACACTTCTAGAAGTTCAAAATTGAATAAGTTATGCATTGTTGAAGTTGGACATTTTTCCAAAATTACCAAAAGTCAACTATCCCCAAAACTTCAAATTTTGTCAAAAGGGTCCACTTTTTCCACTTGATTTGATCTTATCACACACCACACGTGTCATATCTTAAGTTTATATCCATTCATTAATTTTTCTATTTTATTTGATTTTTATTGAATTAATTCATTTTTAATCAATTTAAATCCAAATAAAATCCAAATCTTAATCAAATGGAATCTTTTTGATTGATACAGGTCTTTAATATCATTATGGACATGACCAAATTCGAATCAAGGCATATCATGCACCAAATATTGGTTTTTGACATTTTTGGAAGCTTTGTTAATGGTGAATCATATCAAATCTTGAATCATCAATACACAAGGATTCCAAGCCCAAGACTTGACCTAATTGACTCTATTATACATATACAACACAAGCACACGAAATTCAGGACCAGAAGGCTGCATAATCACCAATACAAAAACTTGAAAAAATCTTGAAAAGTGTGGAATCAAAATCTTGGTTAGAGGAAAATTCAACACAAAATCTCAACGCAGACTTCTTGTTTGACATCCACTGAAGCAATTGCAATCAAAACCAAGCCCTCTCCACTCCTAAAACGCGATGTAAGTCTCCTTGAACATGGCCCTGTACACGAAAACATAACCTCTTATTCTTGCATCTTTTTCCAAAATCTTTGCATAATCGTGCTAATCGGTCCATTTAGAAGCTTTCTGCAATATTTGATTTTGTTTTCATAGCCTATAGCGCCATACCCGAACCTAGGTTTTGGAGACTTGTATTTGGGCATTTGTTTTATAGGAAAAACCAGGACCAACCATGGACATAAATGAAAACAGGAGGAAGAGACGAAGCGAACCATGGTCGTAGCATCAATTTATATGGCCTCTAGTTGATTTTAGGAATGAGCCATGGATTTAGCTGCGAATGAAATCCGTAGGTAAATAACTAGGCTTTTCAATGAAGAAGATGATCACGTGTCTCTTCTCCACTGGTTGTTTCAAATCTCGCGGGTTTTTGTTTTTTAATTACAGCATATTATTTGTTTTCCTTATAATAATTTGTATCCATTATATTAACAATTGAGTGCGTTGGTTGAGTTGGCAAGCGTGTAGTGCAGAATCCGTTGGGACCTGGGTTCGAATCCCAGGTCCCCCATATATTTGTTGCATTTTGTTCACAGGTATTCCAGTACAAAACCAAACGCGTGATCATCATATACCCTCATGCAATCAATGGACAAATGGCCTCCAGGCCAAATCTGATGGTCTATATGGGAGACCCACCATGGTGCCCAGTCAACGTGTCACACTGGATCAGAAAGTCAAATAGCTTTAATTAGGCATAATTTCAATATTTTTGCAATAATTAAAATTAATGTAGAATATTAGGTTTTAATAATTTTGACCAAATTCATTTTATTTCCTTATATATAAAAAAAATCAAAAAAATATCATTTATTATTAATCAATTAATAATTAGCTTAGGTTTAATTCAGGTTAATTCAAAAACAACAAAAATCTTTTCTTTAATAAAAAGAGTCAAAACCCTAAAAAATGCGCTGATTTAATTTTCTCGCACGCGATCCATATTTTCATATTATTGTAGTTGCTTCTGGAATGTAATAGCTTTTAATTAGGACTTTATTTTATCGCTTTATTTACTTTCCGCAATTTAAATTAAAGGGTTGCTTTTGGCGATGTAAATACCTGACGCCTTGTAATAGTTTAGATTTAATTTCCGCAATTTAAATTCCACAACTCTACACTGCTAGATGTTTGATAATAGGGAATGCATGACAAGATCAAATGTATGAACTTAAAATCAACATAGCTCACCCATGACATGTACAAAGATAAAATCAATCAAAAATAACACACTCGCACATGGGCACTCTTAGGGTACACCTCACTTGGTTGCCTTCGAACGTGGTCATTGAGTATAGGAAGTTTTAGAGGTCGCCCTCTTGTCCAAAGATCATAGTTGCCTCGAAACGGTTGCCTCGGATAAAATGATCTAAGACAGTAGGGTTACTGCTAAGGCATCCTAACATTCCTTTAGTGACCACACGTCCCTTAATCGAATTGACCCTAAAAATCCAACGACGATGCTACCTACTCATCAATAGTGGGCTAGCATTGTCTAAAGGACAGTTGTACAAATTAATTCCTTTTTTGAGTAGATAGATGGTTCTTAAGTACTTGCTCTTTCTAAAACAAAACAAAACTTTTCGCACTTACACCTTTCAAACAAAAAACTTTTTTCAAACCCACAAACACAAAGAAAAGCAAATTTTGAAAACACTCTGAGCAAGTACCTAAGAGCCCGTGAATAACCACGGATAAAAAGGGTGCTAACACCTTCCCTTTCTATAATCTACCTCCCGAATCCGAGAAACATCTCGAAAAAGGAATTTTTCTGTGCTTTTTTCCTTTCCTTGTTGGATAAAATAAAAGACGGTGGCTACTCTTGCTCACCGCGACATTTTGCAAAAACAAACGCAAATGCGAACTAGCATTCCAAAACAGTCAGTTCTCTTCCCACCGATCACAGTATGGTTGGGTCGAAGGCTAGTTAGATTGTCACTTGGGGGGTGAATCGAAGGATTCACCTTGTGTATAAAGAGGGTTGAATTTTTTATGAGTCTTGGGAATTTTTTTAAAGAAAAACCTAGGATGGATGTTTTAGAGTTTTTTGGAATTTTCATAAGAGTTCTCTTGCAATTCTTCAGGCGCCCCTAACATGTGTGGTGGAGTCTCATATTCATAGATAGCCTGGCCTAATGTTTTAGGAGGGAAAACAAAAGATTTAAACAAAAAAGGCATGTTGTTGTAGCTTTCAAGGGGCGGTATTTGTATGCCATTTTGGTGCAAGGAATAAGGCAATGTTGCAGGATAGCTGTGCAACAATTTTTGAGTTTTATGGCCAGTGTATCAGGCCTGAACCTGGTAGCGCATGGGACTTGGTCAACAACTACCTCTTGCATCTCAACCTTTTGTCTTGACCCCCTAGCCTTGTCTTTCGACCAGACTCTCCAGCAATCGTTTCTTTTTTCAAATCGAAGTGTCCTTCAAATGGATCATGTGGGTATCCTTTGAAAGGGCCCCAAATAGGTGTCTTTCAACCAGGCCCTTCATGGGTTCCTTTGAATGGTCCAAATACATGCTCCTGGGGTGGGTCAGCAACACATGTCATTCAATTGGGACATTCATACATGTCTGGCAAGTCCTTCGAATGTGTCACCATGGTACTTCTTTCGCATGAGACAATGGCATAGTGTAGAATTTGTGTGTTGAAGCAAGCCATTTCCAAGGGAGATACTTCCCACTCAAAATTACCTGCAAGGGGCCATATGGACAAACGAAAGAGTGTATGCAGGAGGTCCCTGCCTTGTGACCTTATGCAAACATGCTCAAACGAAAGCTTGTAAAAAGGGAGCCACATGCCTAAACGAAAGGTATGATCAAAAGCTTGTGCTGAAAGATTCACACGCCCCAAATGAAGAATGTATGCAGAGGATGAAAGGCACAATCGAAACTTTCAATATTGGGAAGGCCATATGCCCCAAACGAAGGAGGCATGTAGGAGGCAAGATGTGTAATCGAAAGATAGTAGAAGTGAGGATTTGGCCTCCTGAATCGAAGGACATCATCAGGAGCCTTTCTGCCTTGTGAATTGAAGCTAGTTGATAAGAAGTGTTGCCCTGTCGAAGCTTGTAACAAGTTGCTTTAAAGGGTGACTTTAGCCTTGTTCATGTTAACATGGTAAGGAATTATGCCTTGTAAATCTTGGTTAACACGCAGGAAAGATTCTATGTGGCCAAACAAAATATTTTCACAAACGTTCAAACGAAGACTAGTGCCCAAACGAAGCAGGAAATGAACTTGCCCAAATGAGTCCAATGCCTCAAATGAAAGATGCAACCAAAGCCTACGTCGAAGGAGCCAAAGTGCCCAATTGAAGGATGTAAAATCGAAGTGAACTTGTTTTTTCCTTTAATTTTTTCAAAAAGAGTATTTTCATCTATTTTGTCTTTTTTAGCAATTTCCTCTTTAATCTGGATGCTGAAAAATGCAAATGTATTTGTGTAAGCTTGAATTTTTAGGAGCCCCTTGTGAGAAATTCCTTGAGAAATGAGAGGGTAAATTTTGGGGTACAACAGCTGCCCCTGTTCAATCTTCTTAAACCTGAAGAGTTAGATTGGCGAATCTGCCATTTATGACTTAAAGGTGGAAGATGATTGAACACTAGAGTGCCCAGAAATTTGCACTTGATTATATTGTGGTTGAGGTGTAAGGAATGGGCTTAAAGATTCCATTTGGAGAAATGATGGAGAGTTTTCAGAGATGGGCTTATAGATGCCATCCAAAGGTGATTGTTGACAGAAATTAGACTAAGTCTAAGCTTGACTTCAACCGGAAAAGAATATGAATAAACTTTTGGTCGATTTAAACTGAACCAACAGAAGTCTTGAATAATCTTTAACTAGAAAGAATCAGGATAAATCTTTAGAGGGATTTGTCTGAACCAGGGAAAGTGTCTACTGGGAAAGAATCAGGATAAACCATTGATCAATTTAAACTGAACCAGCAGAGGTCTGGAAAAGAATAAAAATAAATCTTCGAAGTGATTTATCTAAACCAGAGAAAATGTATATGGGAAAGAATCAGGATAAACCATTGATCGATTTAAACTGAACCAGCAGAAGTCTTGAATATTCTTTAACTGGGAAGAATCAGAATAAATCTTGGAACGATTTATCTGAACCAGAGAAAGTGTCTACCGAAAAAGAATCAGGATAAACCATTGATTTAAACTGAACCAGAAGAATTCTTGAATATTCTTTAATTGGAAAGAATCAGAATAAATCTTGGAGCGATTTATCTGAACCATAGAAAATGTCTATTGGGAAAGAATCAGGATAAACCATTGACCGATTTAAACTGAACCAACAGAGGTCTGGAAAATAATCAGAATAAATCTTCGAAGCAATTTATCTGAACCAGAGAAAATGTCTACGGGAAAGAATCAGGATAAACCATTGATCGATTTGAATTGAACCAGCAGAAGTCTTGAATATTCTTTAACTGGAAAGAATCAGAATAAATCTTGGAGCGATTTATATGAGGCAGAGAAAATGTCTACGGGAAAGAATCAGGATAAACCATTGAGAGATTTAAACTGAACCAGCAGAGGTCTTGAATATTCTTTAACTGGAAAGAATCAGAATGAATCTTGGAGCGATTTATCTGAACCAGAGAAAATAACTGCGGGAAAGAATTAGGATAAACCATTGAGAGATTTAAATTGAACCAGCAAAGGTATTAAATATTCTTTAACTAGAAAGAATCAGAATAAATCTTGGAGAGATTTATCTAAACCATAGAAAGTGTCTACCGGAAAAGAATCAAGATAAACCATTGATAGATTTAAACTGAACCAGCAGAGGTCTTGAATATTCTTTAACTAGAAAGAATCAGAATAAATCTTTGGAGCAATTTATTTGAACTAGAGAAAGTGTCTACCGAGAAGGAATCAGGATAAACCATTGATCAATCTAAACTGAACCAGCAGAGGTATGAAGGGAGTATTCGTCATGTAGATAGTCACCCATTCCTGTTTCGGGAATTGATTAATAATTAATTTGTTCACAGATAGTTGTTCTGTCTTGTCAAAAATTTGTTCATGATAATTTTCTATTGATTGATCTTTCCTGTAAAGGTAAAGAGTTGGTTGTATATAATGTCATGATGTATGAAATGCATGGCATAATGATGTTTCTAAAAATAAATAAGATTTTGATATATGCATTTGTGTTGTCGATGTTATGATGTATGAATGCAATGTATGCATATATTAGCTATTCTGCTGCAGTGCTGTTTAGATTGGGGAAAATAAATTCGTGATTGCTGCTAGGGATGTGGAGTGTAAGCCTTCATATTTTGTTAAAATTGAAGTGTTGATAGATGGATCTCCATTATTATATGAATAAACTTTGTTGGGGAAAGGAAATGTCGTGCGTTGCTTGTGGACTTTGTGAAATCATGTTAGGGAATCCTGAGAAGCTGGGCAACTTTCACTGGGGAATCCTTGGAGTGGTAATTGGAATTTTCGCTCCGTCGGGGATATGAGAGCAACATATACCATTAGGCTACATACTGGCGATATGGAAATGATCCTGTAGTAGGACGTCCTTGCTTATACTCCGTTAGAGAAAGTACCTCTGGGGACTTTATGGAATGGCCTATAGATATTATCCTGTTTCTTAAAGCCATTAATAATTGTCTTTCTGTTTTCTGTTCCTTTTTTATGCACTCATTTGTAAATATTAATTATGTTCAAATGCATATGTTCAAAATAATCACTAGACATTTTTTCAAACAAACAGGAAAGTAAAAGAAAAACATATAGTTTTGCACTTTTAAAGGAATAGCTTTGTATTAACTTAAGTAAGTATTTTTGTACAAAGAGACGAACATCCTAGTAAGAAAATGTCATCGTAAGAATGAAAACTAATACAAAAGAAATACAGCTATATGAAATAATCACATAGGGTTCCCATTCTTCTATAGCCTTTATGTCTCTGAGCGTCTCATACATTTGTTGCTTTGTCTGAAGCTGATTGGATTCATTAGTACTGTTTGAGTTTGTCAGTTGATATTGAAGGTTGTCTGTAAGGTGATCCAACGGGACATAGTCATACGCTTTAAATCCCTAACTTTTTCCTAGACCGTCCTTTCGGGTTTTCAGTCCACCGGGATACTCTTTTTTGCCCAAGCCGCCTTTTCAGGTTTTCAGCTTGCCGGGTGTACAGATTTTTTGTGTGTTTTATCCCTAATTTTTGCCTAGGACTATCAACCTAGCGGGTCTTTTCATGCGTAGTATCTTTTAACTATGTCTGCGTTTACAGGGTACGGAAGGTCGTCGCCGTCCATAGTGGTTAAGATCATTTCCCCACCAGAAAATATGTTTTTAATCACAAATGGTCCTTTGTATGTAGGAGTCCATTTTCCCATGGGATCACCTTGTGGGAGTATGATACGCTTGATTACCAAGTCATTAACCCGATATACCTGATGTTTGACCTTCTTTTTAAAAGCTTTAATCATACATTTTTGGTACACCTGGCCATGGAAGATAGTCGTAAGCCTCTTCTCATCAATCAAGTTCAGTTGGTCAAGTCGAGTTTGAATCCATTCATCTTCACTCAACCCAACATCCCTCATGATTCTTAAAGAAGGTATTTGAACTTCAATTGGTATGACAGCTTTCATGCCATATACCAAAGAGAAAGGAGTTTCCCATATTGATGTGCGCGTCGTGGTACAGTAGCTGTGGAGAGAAAATGGTAACATATTATTCCAGTCCTTATAGGTCACTGTCAGTTTTTTATGATCTTCTTGATGTTTTTATTAGCGGCTTCTACAGCGCCATTTATCTTCGCCCGATAAGGAAAAAAGTTATGATGCTGGATCTTGAATTAAGCGTATAGTGCACTGATCATAGTATTATTGAGATTGGTACCATTATTTGTAATGATTCTCTCTGGAATACCATACCGATAGATAAGATTTTGTTTGATGAATCGGGCCACAATGTTCTTGGTAACGGAAGCGAATGAAGTTGCCTCGACCCACTTCGTGAAGTAATCAGTGGCAACCAAGATGAAGCAGTGTCCATTAGAAGTTGTATGTTTGATCTCTCCAATCATGTCAATGCCCCACATTGTGAATGGCCAAGCAGCAGTCAAGACGTTTAGAGGAACCGGAGGCACATGTACTTTGTTAGCATAGATCTGGCAATTGTGACAAGTTCGTGAATGCTGGTGACAATCTGCTTTCATGGTGGACCAGTAGTATCCTGCCCGTAGGACCTTTTTAGCAATCACATATCCACTAGAATGAGTGCCAAAGGTACCTTCGTGTAAATCAACCATGATCTTTTCTGCCTCACTCTTGTCTATGCACCGAAGCAAAGTAGAGTCGTTGGTGCGCTTATAGAGGATTACGTTACTGAGGAAGAATTTAGAAGAAAACCTTCTCAGTAACTTCTTATCATTGACTGAAGCTCCCTCCGGATATTCTTGGGCCTCGAGATATCTCTTAATTTCATTGAACTAAGGTTTGTCCATTACTTCTTTAGTATCAATCTTGTGACAGTAAGTTGGTTCGTCCATCCTCTCAATAGTGATCTGAGGATCCTCATTATCCCACCTGATTTTGAACATGGATGATATAGTGGCTAACGCGTTCGCTAGTTGATTTTCCTCTCGTGGAAAATGCTCAAAGGTAATTTCCTCAAAATGTGGGATCAGTGTCAACACATGTTCTTTGTAAGGGATGAGATTAGGATGCTTCATGTCCCATTCTCCTTTGATCTGACTGATGACTAAGGATGAGTCTCCAAATACACTTAAGGACTTGATCCCTAAATCTATGGCAGCTTTGAGACCCATAATACACTCTTCATATTCAGACATATTATTGGTACAGTTAAAACACAGCCTGGCAGTGAAGGGAGTGTGGCAGCCCTCAGGAGATATGATCACAGCGCCTATGTTGTTGCCGAGTGCGTTAGAAGCTCCGTCAAAAACCATGGTCCATCAGGATCCTTGTTCAGGTTCGTCATATGGTCCGAGTTCTTCACATTCATTTACCAACATGATGTCTTCGTCTGGGAATTCGAAATTCATGGATTGGTAGTCATCCACAGCCTGATGAGCCAGGTGATCAGCTAGCATACTTCCCTTTATTACTTTTTGGATAGTGTACTGAATATCGTATTCGGTCAGGACCATCTCCCATCTTGCTATTCTTCCAGAGAGGGCGGGCTTCTCGAATATGTATTTAATTGGATCCATCTTGGATATCAATAAGGTAATGTGAGTCAGCATATACTGTCTTAGCCGGCGAGCAGCCCAGGCCAGAGTGCAGCAAGTTTTCTCGAGCAGTGACGATCTGGTTTCACATTCGGTAAACTTTTTACTCAGGTAGTATATTGCATGCTCTTTTCGGCCAGACTCGTCATGCTTCCCCAGCACACACCCCATTGAATTTTCCAAGACTGTTAGGTACATGATCAGAGGTCTTCCCTCAACTAGCGGCATCAAAATGGGAGGCTCTTGAAGGTACACTTTGATCCTATAAAAGGCATTCTGGCAGTCGTCATTCCACTCCACCACTTGATGTTTCTTCAGTAATTTGAAGATTGGTTCACAAGTAGCGGTCAGATGGGAAATAAATCTGGCAATGTAGTTTAGCTGCCCTTAGAATACCCTAACTTCCTTCTTAGTGCAAGGTGCAGGCATTTCTTGTATTGCTTTTACATTTGCAGGTTCCACTTCAATACCTTTACCGCTGACAACGAAGCCTAAGAGCTTACCGAACCTTACTCCAAAAGTGCATTTATTCGGGTTCAGCCTTAGTTTGTATTTCCTCAGTCTTTCAAATAGTTTCTGCAGATGGTCAAAGCGTTCCTCTTCAGTTTGAGATCTGGATATCATGTCATCCACGTAGACCTCTATCTCGTGATGGATCATATCATGAAACAGAGCTACCATGGCACGCTGATAGGTTGCCCCGGAGTTCTTCAGCCCAAATGGCATAACTTTGTAACAGAACATGCCCCACTGTATAGAGAAGGTCGTTTTCTCCATGTCCTCAAGTGCCATTTTGATCAGGTTGTATCTGGAGAAACCATCCATGAAGGAGAATACGTTATGCTCTGCGGTGTTTTCAACCAGAATATCGATATGGGGAAGCGGGAAGTCGTCCTTGGGGATTTCCCTATTCAAGTCTCTGCAATCCACATACATATGTACCTTACCGTCCTTCTTAGGCACTGGAACAACACTGGCGACCCATTGTGGATAGGAGGTGACAGCTAAGAATCCGGTGTTGAACTGCTTCATGACTTCAGTCTTAATCTTTTCTGATATTTCTGGCCGCATACGATAAACCTTCTATTTCACCGGAGGGCAATCTTCTTTTATCGGCAGATGATGGACCACGATATCAGTGTCGAGTCCTGGCATGTCTTCGTATGACCAGGCAAAGACCTCAACATAGTCATGTAGTAACTGATTTAAACGCTTCTTGACACTATACTCTAGGTTGGCGCCTACCTTGACTTCATTCTTGTCCTATTCAGTACCTAAGTTAATTGTTCCAACCGGCTCTTCGTAGGGATGTATGGTCCTTTCTTCTTGTTGTAGTAATATGGAAAGTTCCCCTGGTACCTCGCAATCTTCCTCACCTTCGTCCTTGGCTTGGTAGATCAGATTTTCAAAGTCATGATAAGCCATAGCAGAATCGTTACCCATGGGATCCTGAGTGGATGTGGATCTGCATTGTGATATGTGAGTGTGTGTAAGAGCATAGCTATCTTTGATAAAATAAAAGGTAGAAAAAGAAAAACAAAGCGTAAAATTTGCATGCAAAAACGTCCTATGATTCATTAATGACATATGAAGATGAAGTAACAACCCTCACAGATGGACCATTGTGCCTCAGGTAAGACACAAGGTTTTAAAGTCTAAATTGTTTAAATATTACAAGTCCGAGAAATTTAAAAGATCATTACTCTTGAATAAAAGTAATAGGAACAAATTTTGTGGCCTCCCAATTGTTGAGTCCTCCGCCGATGGTTGGAAAAATCCACTCGTCCATGTCACAACTGCTATCACTGTCTTCTAATGCATTGACTCCCCGATTGCTGATGCATAAAGGTGGTCCCCCAGTGCGATAACGTCGAACAACTCTTTGGGCCTCCGCAGTAAAACCCAAACCAAACTTGTTGGATTTGTAGGGATTATCCGAAAGTTGACCCCATATGGTACATCCACCTTCCTCAACTACTGCTCTAGCATCTTTCAGAGAGGCCATTTTCAATGGAGGCCTGGTAACCTTAGTAGTCTTGGTAGCAGTCTTGGTCGTAGCGACCGTCTGTGAAACTTCCTCAAAATTCTAACATGGGGTTTCAGTGAACTCACCGTCCATTTCAATGTACCTGAAAGAGTTCAGGTGGCTAACCATATACTCCTACTCCCCATGGACTTTTGTTGTACCCCAAAATTTTCTCTCTCATTTATCAAGTAATCTCTCACAAGATCTCCTTTGGTTCAAGACTGCACTAGGGTTAATTAGCTCAAGACACCTCCTCAAGCACTAATGACTAAAAATTAGGGTTTGAGATTGCACAAGGATAACTGAAATTTTAATGCCTCATATCACTTTCATGCATAATTTTGGACCCTCAAGATTGTTCGTGTCAAATTTCAAGTTTTGGATCACATTTTTGCTCAGTCAATTGACCGGTTGACCTAAAAATCAACTGTATTGGGGAAAAAAGTCAATTATGGTCAATTTACAGTCAAAATTCATAATGTTTTATCCATATAAACATTATGAACTCATATATGGCATTTGATCAAGTTTGGACCATAATTCCTCAAGAAATTTGATCAAATCATCAAGAGGGAAAATTTGTCAAAATTAGGGTTTTGACTGAGAAAGGGCAATTTCAGATTTTTGACCTAGCAAATGGTTGATTGGTTGGAGACATGATCTCAAGGATTCAATTGCATAATTTTTACCTAATGGCATGGCTTAAACCATCTCTCAAGTTCAATTGATTGATACTTGATTTTCAGTCAACTGATCAAAAGTCAATTGTACACTAAAAAGTCAAACTTTGACTTTTTGGTCAAAATCAAGTGTCAAAGATCACAATTCATCAAAACATGTCAGAATATGAAACTTATTCATCAAGAAATCAAAAAGTCAAGATTTCATTTTGAAAAGTCAAAATTTCTAACCTTAGAAATTATTCTAAGTGTTGGAAACTTCATATTTTTTCACAACTTTGAGCCAATTTTTTACCATGATTAAAGATGATTCAAAGGAAACTTTAAACATGAAAGGTGTAGATATCAATGAGATCTAAAACATTGTAGAACACAACTTCTCCTATAAATGCATGGATTTCAAGTTATGATTTTGTGAATACATGTTCATGAAACTTGGAAACTTAGTGAAATTTTGCCCTAGTTTAGGCTGGATTTTGACCTAACTTCATGGAAATTTTTCACATAATTCCAAGAGGAATTTTCAAAAATGTTCAACATAGATTTTTTAGAGGATGTTACAAGCTTTCGAAAATGTCCAAGAACTCATTGAGATCATGCATGAGCTAATAGAATCAAAGAGATGAAGTTAGGGTTTCATTCTTGATTTAGAAGGCAGAATTTGTGATGAACACTTGACCAATTCATAGCTAGGCTACATAATATTTGATTTACAAGCCTCAAACTTGTTTGTCACTCCATAATTAAATGTTTACACAGCTGTTAGAGCTTTGATCCAAGCACTTGAGCCATTATCCAGGTTACATTTCCATTTATGGCACAAAGTTACCATTCCATTCTTGTAAAGAGGCTTTAATCACGAAGTCAATGCATAGAGCTTTACACTTATTCCTTCTGATCACAAGCAATGTCAAAGGAAAAAGCAACATGTCTAGAGCCTCCCATAAACTCAGGCCATGCTTGTACTATGCCTTGAAACCTTATTTCCACTTTTCTTTAAAATCAAGTAACATAGCCATAAGTCTATATCTTGTGCTTCTGAGCATCTCAAGTGCTAGAACCTTTTCCATACATATGCACAATTTATTTGCAAGTAAATACATGAATACACAAGCTCCCAAACTCCCCAAAACTCATAACTACATCACAGACCACCATTGTTGCACATTCTGCCCAAGAACTTCAAACTTTCATTTCCCTCGTGTGTTTCTTGGCCTTTTGGTTTCAAAAGCTTCCTCACATCAAATACAAACCATCCCTGACCCTTTTTGCAGGCTGTAACACCATCTTCATCAACCTCCAAGTTCAAAAACAGAGTATTACAGTTAGACTTCTCCAGACACTTACAGCCACTCTCAGTTCAAGTCAGCCATTGCATTAGCTTCCTAGAGGTTCAAGGAAGCTAACCTGATCATCACCATCACTTGAAACAAGCACAAACTCATTTCAGGATTTCCAGTTTTTAGGTATTTTTCTTGAACTTCTATTTCATTATTTAGGCATTGTTAGGCTTGCATTTTTGAAGATAGAATGTAGATATCATTGCCCTGAAACTATACATGTCCATAGATTTCATTTATGTTGCTTGAGCAGGGAGAATTTTGAGTTTGAACTTTCTGAAACATTTAGGTCAGATTTTGGTACTTTCATAAATCCATCCTTATCCTTGAATGTAAGCTTAAATTAGTTACATGGTTGGATTCATGGTGGAAAAATGCACAAGTTTCATGTTTACACTTTTGAAATGGTTGAGGAATGAATAAGTTAAAGATCCTTTGGCTGGAGGTTGAAGATGAAGTACAGTCAGGGAAAGACTTGTGTTATATAATTATTATTATTGTGTTTAAGTTAACGGAAAAATGCACAAGTTTCATATTTTTCACCTTTTTTATTGCAGCGTTGGGCCTCCAACTTGGGTCTAGCCATTTGTTTGCTTCTTCATACCCCAGTCTCATTTTTACACCCCTGGCCTTTTTCTTTTTATTTCTTTTTCTTTATTTTATTTTTATTTTTTATATTACTTTTATTATTTTTATTATTTATTATTATTATTATTATTATTATCATTTTTATTAATAAAAATCCAAAAATATATTTTTATTCATTTATTTAAATATTTAAAAAAAAAATCATTAATAGGTTATTTTCTTCATAAAACAAAAAGACCAAAATATATTCTTTTAAAAAATTAATTCTCTTTTAAAACAATAATTAATGTTTAGACTTAAGTTAATTATCATATTATTTTCTTATAAATTAAAAATTAATTTAGAACTTAGGTTTCTTTTTAATTAATCAATTCTCGTGTTATTTTCATTATTTAAAACCTTTTCATAAAAAACCCTAAAAAATCATTTTTAAATTAATTTCTTTTCTTAATTAGTTTAAGTTCATTTTAGTTAATCTTTTATTAATTATTTTCTCAATTAGCTTTAGGTTAAAACCTTTCATAAAATCAAACAAAAATCATTTCTTTTTCCATTATTGCATTCTTGCATTTTATCTTCAATTTTGTATATTCATTCAATATGGTTGTAATAATTAATTAGATTTAATTTTCTTGCAAATCTCCCCATTTGTAAATTTGTATACCCCCTCCCCCAATCATGTAATAGCTTAGTATTTTTATTTTCTGCAATTTAATGCTTTATATATAAATGCTAGTAAATTAGGGTTTGTATGGAAAGATAAAATCAACAAGTTAGCAAACCCCAATTCAAGACAAAACAATGCATGTAAATCAACACACTTGCACCCTTAGGATAATTCCACTTTGTTGCCTTAACAAAAATGGCCATGTTATGCATGTGGGGTATCTTAGCAAAAATGCAATCAAAAATACAAGATCATAGTCCCTCGATGACGCTATCAAAGTTGCCTTTCAAAATGATCTTAGTCCCTAAAAGAGAATTGCTAAGATATTTCACAACATTGCTATCATGGCTATACGATGACCCACGCCCGTCCCTTTACATCCAAAGATAGGACTTCTTACCAAATCAATGGTAAGATAGCAATATCAAAGGAAAGGAATAAATGAACTAAGACTTTTGAGTAGGTAGATTGTTCCTAGTTGCTTGCTTAATTCCAAACAAACACCAACACTTTCAGAAACACTTTCAAAACATTTTTCAAAAGCTCAACACTTCGTATACGTTCTTACGAACGAGAACTATTACAAAGTTTTCCTAAACGATGGCGCCTTTTCAAAATACTTTCGAAAAAACCACACAAAGCACATTTTCAAACAAAAGCAAGTGATCTAGCAAGAAAATAAGAGCCCATAGATAACTATGGATGAAAAGGGTGCTAACACCTTCCCTTTTCATAATTTACCCCCCAAACTCAAGAAATAATCTCAAAGGTATTTCCTGTTCTTTTCAGCCTTTTACTTTTGGATAAAAGAAAAGTCGGTGGCGACTCTTGCTAACCTCAACATTTGCGATAAAATGAAAAACACACAAGTTAGTTCTCTCACCGTATCACAGAACTGGCGACTCTGCTGGGGAAATTCTTAAAAGTGGGGTTACCTTAGGGCTATATCACCTTTACTTGCTTTCATTGTTTGACTTGTATGTTTACATTTTGGTTCTTTGTCTTGGGCTTAAATCCTCTAACCGGATTTGGGATACCTTATAGGTAAGTAGCAATACGTTATGGAAATTGTGAGGGGTATACCAATATGGTCTAATAAATATCTACGTTAGTGTGACATATTTGTGGGTACCGGTAGCCCTTGAGTAGTCAAGGAGAATACGGGGCCACTGAGTGATGTCATGAAGCACTAATTGACTTTAGAACCTTTACTTGACCAACTTGGCCATTAGGACGTAGTGAGATGACCGGCTTTGGTGCATTCCGAAATTGGTAGATACTTGATACTACACTCATTGAGGTTTGGCTTTTTGGGATATTTTGGTCGCCGTGAAAGAGGCTTGTGCTGAAACAATTCCCGGGAAGACAAACCAGTAATATTGAGCTCCTTTAGAATTCGATTATTATTTCTAGGACAGGTTTGAGCCAACTAAACTTCAAGAGGATACTTACCTATGAGACTCCATACAAGCCTAAACCTAAGGACTTGTTTGCCTTGTTTGTATATATATATATTTGTACATAACATCATAAACATCATAACATCATACTCATTCTCACTAACCATTTCAAGGATTATTGGGATTTATCATTGTTCTGTTTTGTAGGACATGGCTTCTATTCGCAAGAAAACCATTCGAGCCAATCTCGTAAGGATCCCTCCTCAACTCAAAGAGTTAGCATCAAGGGTCCCTGAGAACTCTTCATTCACCAAAAGACATGGTCGCCTCCTAAACTTGGTTACCTCCAACATTGATGAAGATATGATGAAGGTGTTTTTCCAATTCTTTGATCCTCTACACCATTGCTTCATTTTTCCCGATTATCAACTTGTGCCAACTTTGGAAGAATTATCCCAACTTCTGAGGATTCCCATTCTCAATCAACTACCCTTCAACAGTATGGAAAGAGATCCAAAACCTGAAGAGATTTCCCAAGCACTACACTTGCAACAATCAGATATCACAACTAATTGGGAAACAAGGAGTGGTGTCAAAGGCTTGTTAGCCAGGTTCTTGTTTGAGAAAGCTCAAGATTGTTGGAATTCCTTGGACTTACAAGCTTTTGAAGAAATTGTGGCTCTTCTCATCTATGGGGTGGTTTTGTTTCCAAATCTTTACCAACTCATAGATGTAAACACTGTCAAAATCTTCATGTCTCGTAACCCGGTACCTACTTTGTTAGGAGACATCCTACATTCTTTTCAGTCTCGCACTATGAGGAAGAGAGGTATCCTCATGTGTTTCACTCCTATCTTGGCAAGATGGTTTATTTCTCATCTTCCCCAATATGTATTGAAGAATGAGCAAGGTTCAAGGTGGTCCTATAGGTTGATGACGCTCAGACATTCAGATATTCATTGGTGTTCCCGATCTTTGGAGAATGTTACTATCGTCGACCGTTATGGAGAATTCCCTAATGTCCCCTTGTTTGGAATTAGGGGAGGTATCACTTACAACCCCTGCTTAGCATTACGACAGTTTGGTTACACCCGAAGGCATGGTCCACATGAGATGCTTATCCAAGGAGTGGTATTCGACTACGAGAATGACAATCAAGGTTACTGTCAGAAGTTCATTCGAGCTTGGAGGATGTTGAACAAGGTTGATAGTAAGACGTTGGGACACAAGAATTCCATTCCCCTTTAGCCTTACCTTAAGTGGGTACGGGCTCGTGCTTAGAAACTTGTGATTCCTTATGCTTCCATCTTACCATTCATCATGGAGCCTATGGTTGAAGGAGATGTTCCCTACACTATCCCCCATCCCGACATGCCTACCTCTCTCGAAGACTTGCAAAAGGGTTGGATTCAGCTGGAGGAAGAATGAGATCCTTTTAAAGCTCAATTATATGCTAGTGAGAAGAGGGTCTTGAAGCTTACGAAGCAGCTATAAGAAGAGCAAAGTGTGAACGCCTATCTCGTACCAAAGAGGATGCGTTCATTCTTTTTATCTTAGACAGTTATTTTGTAAGCCCAAGAGGCATGATGTAATCTTTCTTGATTTGTTTAATGAAAATTGACATTTGTTCATTCTTTTGTCTATAAAAATTTAAATCTCATGAATCCTTGAAATCATTTGCATAAACATATTCCATGCATCATAACATGCCAAGTTTTCGCATAATAGGTTTCCTTATCTTTCTGTTGTTTATTTCAGCAAGATGGATCTAGAGAAAACTGTGAAGGATCTCCAGGCACAAAATTCTCAATTCCAGGAAACTCTACTTGCCCTAGCCAAGGGGAAACAATATATGATGGCTTTGCTGGCCGTTAAGAAGAAGCCCAAGAAGAAAGCTCTAATCAACATGGGTAGAAGGTTCAAGGAGACAGTCCATCAAATCCCTGTAGGAGGAGACTCATCTGAAGAGGACGAGAACCAGATTGGTGAGGTCAAGAGTACTCAGGCTGATTTTGTTAATGATCAAGTATTTGATGATGATTATTTAGACAAGCACTGTCCACCCGCTGATATCAAATATAAGCAGTTAGAAGACAGATTAAAAGCTGTTAAAATCCAAGCCGTCCCCAGTTTATATTTTGATGATTTGGGTTTGATCTCTGGGGTAGTCATTCCCCAAAAATTCAAAATACTAGTCTTTGCAAAGTACAATGGATTTTCTTGTCCAAAACTCCACTTAAAATCTAATGTGCGCAAGATACAATCGCACATTGTTGATAAGAAGCTTTGGATTCACTTTTTCCAAGAGAGCTTGGCTGGAACGTAACTTTAATGGTTTTATCATTTGGATGGATCCCGTATCAATACTTGGGAGGATTTAGCTACCGCCTTCTACCATCAGTATCAGTATAACACCGACTTGGCGCCAACGAGGGTTCAATTACAAGATATGACCATGGGAAAGAATGAAGGATTTAAGGAATATGCGCAAAAATGGAGAGACCTCGCCAGTAGGGTCCAACCACCCTTGACTGATAGGGAGCACATCGACATGTTCATGGGCACTCTATCTGGTCCTTTCTTTAATCTGTTGGTTGGTTGCTCTTCTTCTGGTTTCACCTAATTAGTCTTAACCGGTGAAAGGGTTGAAAGCGGCATCAAAAGTGGAAAGATCTTTGCGGCATCTACCTCCACTTTAAATCCTGTCAAGAAACCTTTTGTTGCAAAGAAGGAAATCAATGTTATGTACAGGGCAAGGGCTCGTACCAAGAAGAATGATCATCTGTTTGTCAATGTCGTCTGAATCTCCAATCCAACTCCTACTCCAAGACCATCTGCAAATCATCAACATTTTGAAACTCAGAGAAGACAATTTATGAGGTTAGGCATGTCATTATCTAAATCCCTTCAACATTTTCTAAAGACTAATTTAGTGACATTGCACGACCCTTCTGCCAACCCTGATACCTCATCACCAAAGTATAATCCGAATGCTAAATGTGCTTACCACTCAAGAAGCCTCGGGCATGAGACTGACCAATGCTGGGCCTTGAAGAATAAAATCTAGGATTTGATCGATAACAAAACTATTGAGTTTGATCCTCCTCCAACTCCGAATGTAATCACTGCTCCAATGCTGAAGCATGACAAGAGTGTTAATGTTGTTAAAGATACAATTTTTGTTGCCTCTGTTGAAGAATTTACTACTCCGCTGAATATAATAAAAAAGAACATGTTGAAAGCAGGGATTTTCCCTGGTTGTGTAAAAGACTATGTTTGTTGTACCCAATAACTCAATGGATGTGAAGGGCTGAAGAAAGGCGTACAACGCCTGATGGATAGCCATAAAATTCTATTTGAGAAGACCCCACTTGCCAAGAATAAGATTAACAAATGGGAAGACCTATCCATTATTACCATCTTAAACAAGCCTTTTAGGATCACCTCCAAAGGTCCTATTAGGATTTCAAATGAACCCACTGTTGCTCCCTTAATAATTACCAATCCCGGACCGATTCCCTATTCTTCAAACAAGGCAGTACCATGGAATTATGGTGCTGAGGTGTTCTATCATGGGATTAAACAAGACGCTTGGATCGAAAAAGAAAAAGATGACAGTGTTGGTAAAATAGTTGGCTCAAGCAAAGCAACTAGAACTGGGAGAATATTTTCATCCAATATCTCACCACCAGTTTTTACAAAGACGCCCATCCGCATTACTGCTGCCAAGCCAAGTACCGATACAAGAGGGAAGGAAAAGGTTGTTGAGCCGGTTGTAACTGAAGTACCCTCCAAAGACGTGGATGATGAAGAACCCTTTGCTCGTGAGATGGACGAGATCTTAAAGATAATAAAAAGGAGTGACTTCGAGATTGTGGAACAGTTAGGGGAAACCCCTTCTAAGATTTCAATGTTGTCATTGCTGCTTTGTTCTGATGCCCATGATCGGACATTAATCAAGTTCCTGAAAAAGGCTCATGTCCCCCATGAGACAACAACGGACCAATTTGAGAATTGTGTGGCTAGCCTGACGGCTGATAATCACTTGGGATTTTTAGATGCTGACTTGAAACCGTTAGGGAAGAACCACAATAAAGCTTTACCTGTTTTTGTCGAGTGCAAAGGGACTACCTTGGCACATGTGCTAGTCGACACTGGTTCTTCTCTGAATGTATTACCCAAGGGAGTATTAGACTGTCTAGACTGTGAAGGTTTAGTCTTGAAGCTAATTGATATCATCGTAAGGGCGTTCGATAGATCAAAGAGGACAGTTCATGGGGAAGTAGATCTTCCAATCAAAGTGGGCTCCCAAATCTTTAACTCCAACTTCTACATTATGGATATTCGTCCTGCCTATTCTTATCTGTTGGGTCACTCGTGGATCCATAAAGCTCAGGCAGTAACCTCGACTCTCCATCAAAAGCTTAAATATCTTGTCAAGGTAAGAATCGTCATTGTCTGTGGTAAGGAAGAGTTTATGGTGAGCCACCTTAACTCTTTCAAGTACGTAGAGATGGATGGAGTATTCATTGAGACCATGTGTCAAGCCTTTAAATTTGTACCACCAATGATTGTTGCTACCAAATGTTCCTCTGATGAGTCTAAAGCTATTAAGACCATGCCGAAGATGGTTTCAGTCAAATATGCTTGTGCGAAAATTGAAGAAGGAAATTGTGATGCTTGGGGGAAACTCCTCGATATCCCATTTAAAGAGGAAAAGTTTGGTTTGGGTTTTACCGTCAAATCTCAAAAGAAAGTGAGGCGTGCTTGTGCTGGAAAGCCACCTCTCCGCATTGGAAGCCATGAAGTCAATGTTGTGGGTGATTCGGATGAAGAAGCTGCATTTGAAGATTGGGTGTATCCCACTACAACGGAGCTGAAGAATTGGCATGCAAAGGACTTTGTACCCATCTCCTTCATTGAGGAGTAATCTACTTGTTATTTATTTTCTTTCAATTCAAGAACATTCTATCTATAATATTCAACAATGACTTTTAAGCCATGTGCCTAGCCCGGGGCACTTTGGTCCATTTGTCAAGGGTTTTATTTATGTTCATCTAATCATATGATCATTCAATATATTGGACTCTTTTGCATTCAAATATTTGTGTTTATTGTCTTTCTTTTCTTTCAAATACATTTTCAAAAATAGCCATGTATCTTACATGCACACACACACATTCTTGCAGGTCCTCATCCACTATGGATCCTATTGCCAATGACTCTACTATTGGCGACTATGACTTTGAATGCCCAATTAACCAAGCCAAAGACAAAGGCAAGGAAGATTGTGACATACCGAGAGAATTCCAGACTTCTATTACAAGAGGAAAAAGTTATTCAGCCGCACGAAGAGTCAGTTGAAGTCATCAATCTGGGTACTGAGGCAGATAAGAAGGAAATCAAGATCGGCACTAACTTAGAAGGCAGTGTCAAGAGCAGGTTGGTTTAGATGTTGCATGATTATGTGGAAGTATTTGCTTGGTCTTATGAAGATATGCCAGGGTTGGATACTGATATCGTAGTTCATCTTCTGCCGACAAAAGAAGATTGTCCTCCCATCAAACAAAAGGTTCGTCGCATGAGGCCTGATATGTCTGAAAAGATCAAAGCTGAAGTAATGAAATAGTTTTATGCAGGGTTTCTAGCTGTGACATCCTATCCCCAATGGGTTTCCAATGTGGTGCCATTGCCAAATAAATATGGAAAGGTTCGCATGTGCATAGACTATAGGGATCTAAATAGGGAAAGCCCCAAGGATGACTTCCTTCTACCACACATAAACGTCTTGGTCATTAATACTGCTCAGCATAAAGTCTTCTCATTCATGGATGGTTTCTCAGGCTATAATCAAATAAGTATGGCTCTCGAAGACATGGAGAAGACTACTTTCCTTACGCGGTGGAGCACCTTTTGCTACAAGGTCATGTCGTTCGGATTAAAGAATGCGGGGGTAACATATCAAAGGGCTATGGTAGCTTTATTTCATGACATGATTCATCATGAGATAAAAGTATATGTGGATGATATGATTGCCATATCAAAAACTGAAGAGGGACATCTCGATCATCTGTACAAACTATTCGAGAGGCTGAAAAAGTATAAGCTGAGGTTAAACCCTAACAAGTACACGTTTAGAGTACGATCTGGAAAGCTTCTAGGTTTTGTTGTCAGCAATAAAGGCATTGAAGTTGATCCTTCCAAGGTAAAGGCCATCCAAGAAATGCAAGTCCCTCATTCTAAAAAATAAGTTAGAGGATTCTTGGGTCGCCTCAATTACATCGCCCGCTTCATATCTCACTTGACTGCTACTTGTGAGCCAATCTTCAAACTTTTGAAGAAAGGTCAGGTAGTCAGATGGAATCACGGGTGCCAAGTTGCCTTCTAAAAAATCAAAGAATACCTACAAGAACATCCTATTAACATGCCTCCAGTTGAAGGAAGACCCTTGATCATGTACTTGACATTACTAGAGAATTCTATGGGTTGCATTTTGGTCCAACATGACGAGTCTGGTCGAAAAGAGCATGCTATTTATTACCTGAGCAAAAAGTTTACCGATTGGGAAACTAGATATTCACTTCTCGAGAAAACTTGTTGCGCTCTGGCATGGGATGCTCGTCGGCTAAGACAGTATATGTTGACTCATACCACTCTGTTGATTTCTAAAATGGACCCAATCAAGTACACTTTCGAGAAACCTGCCCTTTCCGGACGGATAGCCAGATGGAAAATGATCTTGACTGAGTATGACATTCAATACACAAACGCAAAACTCCATCAAAGGAAGCGTACTAGCAGAACATTTGGCACATCAAGCTGTGGATGATTATCAGTCTATGAACTTCAACTTCCCTGATGAGAACATCATGCTGGTGACCGACTGTGCAAAACCTGGACCGTATGACAGACCTGAACAAGGATCCTGATGGACTATGGTCTTTGATGGGGCTTCCAACGCCTTAGGTAATAGAATTTGTGTTGTGATCATCTCTCCTGAAGGTTGCCTTACTCTTTTCACTACCAGACTATGCTTCGATTTCACGGACAATATGGCCGAGTATGAAGCATGCATCTTGGGTCCGAAAGTTGCTATTGACTTGAGGATCAAGAATTTGAATGTGTTTGGGGATTCCGCTCTAGTTATTAGCCAAGTAAAAGGAGATTGGGACACTAAACATCCTAATCTCATCCCTTACAAGGAACTTGTGCTATCCCTAATCCCCTACTTCGAAGAAATCACTTTTGAGCACTTCCCTAGGGAAGAAAATCAGTTGGCTGACGCTTTGGCAACCATGCCTTCAATGTTCAAGGTCAGATGGGATAATGAAACCCACATGATTACAATTGAAATATTCGAAGAACCTGCACACTGTTGTGAGCTTGACACTGACGCGGAAAAACCATGGTACCATGAGGTGATGAGATACCTTAAAGCACAAGAGTATCCAGAGGGAGCATCTATCAATGACAGAAAGTTCTTACGAATATTTTCAGCTAAATTATTCTTAAGTAATGGAATATCGTATGAGTGCAACCATGACTCTGCTCTACTCCGATGTGTGGACAAGAAGGAGGCAGAGGAGATCATGGAATACATGCGCGATGGACTCTTTGGTACTCACTCAAGTGGATATACAATGGCCAATAAGATCTTGAGGGCTGGCTACTGTTGGTCAACAATAGAGACTGATTGGCATCAACACTCTAGGACTTGTCACAAATGCCAAATCTATGCTGACAAGGTCCATGTGCCTCCTATCCCTCTGAAAATCATGACCGCTCCGCGGCCATTTGCAATGTGGGGCATTGATATGATTAGAAAAATCAAGCCAACCGCTTCCAACGGACATCGCTTCATTTTGGTCACTATTAATTATTTCACCAACTGGGTCGAAGTCGCCTCATTTGCCTCAGTCACCAAGAATGTGGTAGCCAGATTCATCAGACACAACCTCATCTTCCGCTATGGTATCCCCGAAAGGATCATCACCGACAATGGGACTAACCTCAACAATGCTATGATTACTAAGCTTTGCACTCATTTTATGATCAAGCATCACAATTCTTCTCTATATAGACCGAAAATGAATGGCACAGTCAAAGCGGCCAACAAAAATATCAAGAAGATTATGCAGAAAATGGTAGTAACCTATAAGGATTGGCATGAGATGTTACCATTTACTCTACATGGCTACCGCACTTCAGCTAGAACATCAACTGGGGAAACTCCCTTTTCTCTAGTCTATGGCATGGAAGTTGTTTTTCAAGTGGAAGTTCAGATTCCCTCGCTGAGGATTATGAATGAGGCAGGCCTAGGCGAAGACGAGTGGATTTAAACGAGATTGGATCAGCTGAGATTGATCGACGAAAAATGATTAGTTGTTGTTTGTGATGGTCAGACATACCAAAAATGGATGATCAAGGCTTTCAACAAAAGGATCAAGCCTCGAGTATACCAAGTTGGTGACTTGGTGATAAAATGCATCATTCTACCACAAGGAGACCCCAGAGGCAAATGGACTCCCACCTACGAAGGGCCCTTTGTTGTCAAGAGAGTTTTCTCTGGAGGTGCCATGATGCTGGCTACCATGGATGGTTAAGACTTCCCACATCCTATAAACACGGACATAGTTAAAAAAATACTACACATAAGAGACCCGCTAGGTTGACACACCTAGGCAAAATAAGGGCATCCCGGCAAACCAAAAGGTTTTGGCAAAAATTAGGGGTATATGCAAAAGATTGTACACCCGGCAAGTTGAAAACCCGAAAGGGAGACTTGGGCAAAAAATGGGCATCCTGGTGGGCTGAAAACCCGAAAGGGCAGTCCAGGAAAAATTTAAGGATTGAAAGCGAATGACTATGTCCCGTGGATTCAACACAGTCAACTTTATCACCAAGGTCCGAGTTCAAACGGTCCAAGATTAATCCAATCAATTTTTGTCAACGGCAAGGGGAATTAGAAGACATTGGGTAATAGTAGAGTTGGAAAGCAATGAGATCATTTCACATGGCTATTTGTTTTTCAATTTTGTTTCCCTTTTGACGATTTCCACTTACTAGGATTTTTGTCTCTTTGTACAAAAACGCCTATTCATGGGCAAAATATCAATACAAATATACTTTGAAGTGCAAACTTTTTGTCTCTGTTTTGAATGCAAATTTGTCAAAAGACTAAAATTGAACGAACATATGCATATGAACATAATTTAAAACTGTTTAGCACATATGACCTAAGCAGCAGCAAACATCTCTTTAATGTATATTGGAATATCCCCCAATGAATTTATTTCATTAACATTATCCCCTGCAGATCGGCTACAATATACCAATCTCTAAGCCAGAGTCTCAATCTCTTGGCAACTATTTCCCCAGCTAAATTGATCCTACAAGTAGAAGCCTCGTGAATCTCTTCCTAAAAAGAACTCACCTCTTCAGCAGTTTATCAACCGGGTTTATTTCCTCGACAGGGTTTATTTCCCCAACAAACAATAAATAGCATAACTCCCTAGCCGAGTACAAAATCCCCCATCTTTGGTCTATCTTATCCAGCTGAACTTGCCTCTCCAAGCTGAGTCTATCCTCCCTGACTGAGTCTACATTCCCCAACTTAAGTTTTCCTTTCAGACTATTGCAAATCATAAAGCCGCAACCCCTAATCTCCGGTAAAGTCATCAACAAACCTTTACTATCCACAAAATATACTATGAAGCCTGGACCCGACCAGATATTAGCATAATTTTCAAGTTACTATGAAGCCTGGACCCGACCAGATAATAGTCAACTTCTCAAAATCACTACAGAGCCTGGATCTGACAAGATAATAGTGTAATCTTTCAAATACTATGAAACCTGGACCCAACCAGTTAATAGTTTAACTCTCCAAAATATAGACGAACTTGGACTCAACCAGGCCAAGGTTTAACTTCTTTTCCCCAGTAGAGTATGCCTCTACCCCAATAAGTTTTTGTGAAGCTTGGATCCGACCAGATAGTAATTACCCTCAGAAAATCATTGTGAAACCTAGAACACGACCAGATAACAATAAATCCCCAAACAATTTATTGTGAAACCAGGACCCGACCAGATAACAATTAATCTCATCAACCTCATAAATCTACAAAGCCTATACCTGACCAGATATCAGTTTCCCAACAAGTCATTGTGAAACCTGGAGCCCGACTAGATAACAATTAACTGTGATCCCCAGAGAGAAATTGTGAAGCCTGGACCCAACCAGATAATAGTACAACTTTCCAAAAAAAAACCATGAAACTTGGACACGACTAGATAGTAGTTACCACTTCAAGTTACTGTAAAGCCTGGATTTGACCAAATAACAGTTAACTTCCTTATCCCCAGCAAGTTATTGTGAAGCCTAGATCCGACCAGATAGCCATTCAAAATTTCAAGAAACTTTCTGCAAAGCCTGGAATTCGACCAGATAACAGTTAATTTATCTCTTCCCCAGTAAGTTACTATGGAGCTTGGATCCGACCAGATATCAGTTGACTTCCTCATTCCCAGCAAGTTGTGAAGCCTGGATCCGACCAGATAACAGCTAACATTCAAGAGATATTCCCCAGCGGAAACATCCTTTCAACAAAATTTGAAGCTATGTATATTCTTCATCCCCAATGGAAATCAGGGATTCAACCTCGCAGAATTTCCTGATCAACAGTCAGGGATTTATTTTCTCGGACAAAAACATGCATCTCACATTCATACATCACAGCATGTACATACAAAATGCATCTAGCAAAATACCACATCTGGTGAACATCGTCCATACATCTGCATTTTACTAACCCTTTTTCTCACAGGTAAAACATAAAGTTTTAGTCAACAAGAGATCTGTGTTGATACTTCTTCCAGTGTTTACCAACATTCCTCCAAATGGCATCTATAAGCCCATTCACAATTCATCTTCGAGTGCAAATTTCTGGGCACTCTAGTGTTCAATCATCTTTCACCTTCAAGTCACGAATGGAGGATCCGCCAGTCTAACTCTTCAAGTTTAAGAAAATTGAACAGGGGCAGCTGTTGTACCCCAAAATTTACCCTCACATTTATCAAGTAATCTCTCACAAGATCTCCTTTGGTTTAAGACTGCACTAGGGTTGATCAGCTCAAGACACCTCCTCAAGCACTAATGACTGAAAATTACGGTTTGATATTGCACAAGGATAATTGAACTTTCAATGCCTCATATGACTTTCATGGATCATTTTGGACCCTCAAGATTTATCATGTCAAATTTCAAGTCTTGGATCACATTTTTGCTCAGTCAATTGACTGGTTGACCTAAAAATCAGTTATATTGAGGAAAAAAAGTCAATTGTGGTCAATTTACAATCAAACTTCTTAATTTTTTATCCATATCAACATTATGAACTCACATATTTCATTTGATAAAGTTTGGACCACAATTCCTCAAGAAATTTGATCAAATCATCTAGAGGGCAAAATGGTCCAAATTAGGGTTTTGACTGAGAAATGGCAATTTCTAATTTTTAACCTAGCAAATGGTTGATTGGTTGGAGACATGATCTCAAGGATTCAATTTCATCATTTTTACCTAATGGAATGGCTCAAAACATCTCTCAAGTTCAATTGATTGAAACTTGATTTTCAGTTAACTGATCAAAAGTCAACTGTACACTGAAAAGTCAAACTTTGACTTTTTGGTCAAAATCAAGTGTCAAATATTACAATTCATCAAAACGTGTCAAAATATGAAAATTATTCATCAAGAAATCAAAAATCCAAGATTTCATTTTGAAAAGTCAAAATTTCTAAACTTAGAAATATTTCTAAGTGTTGGAAACTTCATATTTTTTCACAACTTGTAGCTAGTTTTTCACCACCATGCAAGATGATTCAAAGGAAACTTTCTACATGAAAGTTGTATATATAAATGAGATCCAAAACATTATAGAACACAACTTATCCTAGAAATTCATGGATTTCAAGTTATGATTTTGTGAATACATGTTCATGAAACTTGGAAACTTAGTGAAATTTTGCCCTAGTTTAGGCAGGATTTTGACCTAACTTCATGGAAATTTTTCACATAGTTCCAAGAGGAATTTTAAAAAATGTTCAACATAGAGGTTTTAGAGGATGTTACAAGCTTTCCAAAATATCCGAGAACTCATTGAGATCATGCTTGAGATAATAGAATCAAAGAGATGAAGTTAGGGTTTCATTCTTGATTTAAAAGGCAGAATTTGTGATGAACACTTGACCAATTCATAGCTAGTCTGCTTAATCTTTGCTTTACAGGCCTCAAACTTGTTTGTCACTCCATAATTAAATGTTTACACAGCTGTTAGAGTTTTGATCCAAGCACTTGAGCCATTATCCGAGTTGCATTTCTATTTATGGCACAAAGTTACCATTTCATTCTTGTAAAGAGGCTTTAATCACAAAGTCAATGCATAGAGCTTTGCACTTGTTCCTTCTAATAACAAGCAATGTCAAAGGAAAAAGAAACATGTCTAGAGCCTCCCATAAACTCAGGCCATGCTTGTATTATGCCTTGAAACCATATTTCCACTTTTCTTCAAAATTAAGTAACATAGCCATAAGTCTATATCTTATGCTTCTAACCATATCAAGTGCTAGAAACTTTTCCATACATATGCACAAGTTGTTTGCAAGGAAATACACGAATACACAAGCTCCCAAACTCGCCAAAACTCAGAACTGCATCACAAACCACCATTGTTGCACATTCTGACCAAGAACTTCAAACTTCCATTTCCCTCGTGTGTTTCTTGGCCTTTTGGTTTCAAAAGCTTCCTCACATCAAATACAAACCATCCCTGACCTTGTTTGCAGACTATAACACCATCTTCATCAACTTTCAAGTTCAAAAGCAGAGCATTACAGTTGGACTTCTCCAGACCATTTCATCCACTCTCAGTTCAAGCCAGCCATTGCATTATCTTCCTAGAGGTTCAAGGAAGTTAACCTGATCATCACCATCACTTGAAACAAGCTCAAACTCATCTCATGATTTCCAGTTTTGAGGTATTTTTCTTGAACTTCAATTTCATTATTTAGGCATTTTTAGGCTTGCATTTGTGAAGATAGAATGTAGATATCATTGCCCTGAAACTATACATGTCCATAGATTTCACTTATGTTGCTTAAGCATGGAGAATTTTGAGTTTGAACTTGCTGAAACATTTAGGTCAGATTTTGGTACTTTCATAAATTCATCCTTATCCTTGAATGTTAGCTTAATTAGTTACATGGTTGGATTCGTGGTGAAAAAATGCACAAGTTTCATGTTTACACTTTTGAAAATGGTTGAGGAATAAATTAGTTAAAGATCCTTTGACTGGAGGTTGAAAATGAAGTACAGTCAAGGCAAGACTTATGTTATATATTTATTGTTGTGTTTAAGTTAACGGATGTATCACCACCCCAGTGGTTAAAGCGCGCGCCTGTTACCTTATATATTTATTATTATTATTATTATCATTTTTTTAATAAAAATCCAAAAATATATTTTTATTCATTTATTTACATATTTAAAAAAATGTTACTTAATAGGTTATTTTTCTTCCTAAAACAAAAAGACCAAAATATTTTCTTTTAACAAATTAATTCTCTTTTAAAACAATAATTAATGTTTAGACTTAGGTTAATTATCACATTATTTTCTTATAAATTAAAAAATAATTTAGAACTTAGGTTTCTTTTTAATTAATCAATTCTCATGTTATTTTCATTATTTAAAACCTTTTCATAAAAAACTCTAAAAAAAATTTATATTTATTTCTTTTCTTATTTAGTTTAAGTTCATTTTAGTTAATATTTTATTAATTATTTTCTCAATTAGGTTTAGGTTAAAAACTTTCATAAAATCAAACAAAAATCATTTCTTTTTCCATTATTGCATTCTTGCATTTTATCTTCAATTTTGTATATTCATTCAATATGGTTGTAATAATTAATTAGATTTAATTTTCTTGCAAATCTCCCCATTTGTAAATTTGTATACCCCCTCCCCCAATAATGTAATAGCTTAGTATTTTTATTTTCCGCAATTTAATGCTTTATATATAAATGCTAGTAAATTAGGGTTTGTATGGAAAGATAAAATCAACAAGTTAGCAAACCATAATTCAAGACAAAACAATGCATGTAAATCAACACATTTATACACTTGCACCCTTAGGGTAATTCCACTTTGTTTCCTTAACAAAAATTGTCATGTTATGCATGTGAGGTATCTTAGCAAAAAGCAATCAAAATTACAAGATCATGGTCCCTCGATGACGCTATCAAAGTTGCCTTTCAAAATGATCATAGTCCCTCAAAGAGAATTGCTAAGATATTTCACAACATTACTATCATAGCTATAGGATGACCCATGCCCGTCCCTTTACATCAAAAGATAGGGCTTCTTACCAAATCAATGGTAAGATAGCAATATCAAAGGAAAGGAAGAAATGAACAAAGACTTTTGAGTAGGTAGATTGTTCTTAGTTGCTTTCTTAATTCCAAATCAAACACTCTTGCTTATTTTCTAAACAAACACCAACAATTTCATAAACACTTTCAAAACATTTTCCAAACTTGAAATATTTTCAAAAGCTCAACACTTTGTATACGTTATTACGAACGAGAACTATTACAAAGTTTGCCTAAACGATGGTGCCTTTTCAAAATACTTTCAAAAAAACCACACAAAGCACATTTTCAAACAAAAGCAAGTGATCTAGCAAGCAATTAAGAGCCCATAGATAATTATGGATGAAAATGGTGCTAACACCTTCCCTTTTCATAATTTACCCCCCGAACTCAAGAAATAATCTCAAAGGTATTTCCTGTTCTTTTTAGCCTTTCCTTTTGGATAAAAGAAAAGTGGGTGACGACTCTTGCTAACCGCAACATTTGTGATAAAACGCAAAACACACAAGTTAGTTCTCTCACCTTATCACAGAATCGGCGACTCTATTGGGGAAATTCTTAAAAGTGGGGTTACCTTAGGGCTAGATGACCTTTACTTGCTTTTATTGTTTGACTTGTATGCTTAATATTTTGGTTCTTTGTCTTGGGCTTAAATCCTCTACCCGGATTTGGGATACCTTATAGGTAAGTAGCAATACATTGTGGAAACTGTGTGGGGTATACCGACATTGTCTAAGCAATAGCTACGTTAGTGTGACATATTTGTGGGTACCGGTAGCCCTTGAGTAGTCAAGGAGAATACGGGGCCACTGAATGATGTCATGAAGCACTAACTGACTTTAGAACCTTTACTTGACCAACTTGGCCATTAGGACGTAGTGAGATGACCGACTTTGGTGCAATCCGAAGTTGGTAGATACTCGATAGTACACTCATTGGGGTTTGGCTTTTTGGGATATTTCGGTCGCCGTGAAAGAGGCTTGTGCTGAATAAATGCCCGAGAAGACAAACCAGTGATATTGAGCTCCTTTAGAACCCGATTACTATTTCTAGGACAGGTTTGAGCCAACTAAACTTCAAGAGAGTACTTACCTATGAGACTCCATAGAAGCTTAAACCTAAGGACTTGTTTGCCTTGTTTGTATATATTTATTTGTACATAACATCGTAAACATCATAACATCATACTTATTCTCACTAACCATTTCAAGGATTATTGGGATTTATCTTTGTTCTATTTTGTAGGACATGGCTTCTATTCGTAGGAAAACCATTCTAGTCAATCTCGTAAGGATCCCTCCTCAACTCAAAGAGTTAGCATCAAGGGTTCCTGAGATCTCCTCATTCACCAAAATTCATGGTCGCCTCCTAAACTTGATTACCTCCAACACTGATGAAGATATGATGAAGGTGCTTTTCTAATTCTTTGATCCTCTACACCATTGCTTCACTTTTCCTGATTATCAACTTGTGCCAACTTTAGAAGAATTCTCCCAACTCTTGAGGATTCCCATTCTTAATCAACTACCCTTCAACGGTACGGAAAGAGCTCCAAAACCTGAAGAGATTTCCCAAGCACTACACTTGCAACAATCAGATATCACAACTAATTGGGAAACAAGGTGTGGTGTCAAAGGCTTCTCAGCCAAGTTCTTGTTTGAGAAAGCTCAATATTGTTTGAATTTTTTGGACTTACAAGCTTTTGAAGAAATTGTGGCTCTTCTCATCTATAGGATGGTTTTGTTTCCAAATCTTGACCAACTCATAGATGTAAACGCTGTCAAAATCTTCATGTCTCGTAACCCGGTACCTACTTTGTTAGGAGACGTCCTACATTCTTTTCACTCTTGCATTATGAGGAAGAGAGGTATCCTTATGTGTTTCACTCCTCTCTTGGTAATATGTTTTATTTCGCATCTTCCCCTATCTGTATTGAAGAATGATCAAGGTTCAAGGTGGTCCCAAAGGTTGATGACGCTCAGACATTCAGATATTCATTGGTGTTCCCGATCTTTGGAGAATGTTACTATCGTCGACCATCGCGGAGAATTCCCAAATGTCTCCTTGATTGGCATTTGGGGAGGTATCACTTACAACCCTTGCTTATCCTTTCGACAGTTTGGTTATGCCCGAAGGGATGGTCCATATGAGATGCTTATCCAAGGAGTGCTATTCAACTACGAGAATGAAAATCAAGGTTACCGTCAGAAGTTTATCTGAGCTTGGAGGATGTTGAACAAGGTGGATAGCAAGATGTTGGGACACAAGAATTTCATTCCCCTTGAGCCTGGCCTTAAGTGGGTACGAGCTCGTGCTCAGAAACTTGTGATGCCTTATCCTTCCATCTTACCAGTAACCATGGAGCCTGTGGTTGAAGGAGATGTTCCCTACATTATCCCCCATCCCGACATGCCTACCTCTCTCGAAGACTTGCAAAAAGGTTGGATTCAGCTGAAGGAAGAACGAGATACTTTTGAAGCTCAATTCTATGCTATTGAGAATAAGGTCTTGAAGCTTACGAAGCAGCTACAAGAATAGAAAAGTGTGAAAGCCTATCTCGCACCAAAGAGGATGTGTTCAGTCTTTTTATCTTAAAAAGTTATTTTGTTAGCCCAAGAAGCATGATGTAATATTTCTTGATTTGTTTAATAAAAATTGACATTTGTTCATTCTTTTGTCTATACAAATTTAAATCTCATTAATCCTTGAAATCATTTGCATATACATATTCCATGCATCATAACATGCCAGGTTTTTGCATAACAGGTTTCCTTATCTTTATGATGTTTATTTCAGCAAGATGGATCTAGAGAAATCTATGAAGGATCTCCAGGCACAAAATTCTCAATTCCAGGAAACTCTACTAGCCCTAGCCAAGGGGCAACAAGATATGATGGCTTTGCTGACCGTTAAGAAGAAGCCCAAGAAGAAAGCTCTAGTCAACATGGGTAGAAGGTTCAAGGAGACAGTTCGTCAAATCCCAGTAGGAGGAGAATCATCTGAAGAGGACGAGAACTAGATTGGTGAGGTCAAGAGTACTCAGGTTGATTGTGTTAATGATCAAGTATCTGATGATGATTATTTCGATGAGTAGTATCCACCCGCTGATATCAAATATAAGCAGTTAGAAGACAGATTAAAAGTTGTTGAAATCCAAGCCATCCCCGGTTTATATTTTGATGATTTGGGTTTGATCTCTGGGGTAGTCATTCCCCACAAATTCAAAATACCAGTCTTTGCAAAGCACGATGGAGTTTCTTGTCCAAAACTCCACTTAAAATCTTATGTGCGCAAGATACAGCCGCACATTGCTGATAAGAAGCTTTGGGTTCATTTTTTCCAAGAGAGCTTAGCCTAAATGCAACTTAAATGGTGTTATCAGTTGGATGGATCCCGTATCAATACTTGGGAGGATTTAGCTATCGCCTTCTATCATCAGTATCAGTATAAAGCCGACTTGGCGCCAACGAGGGTTCAATTGCAAGATATGACCATGGGAAAGAATGAAGGATTTAAGGAATATGCGCAAAAATGGAGAGACCTTACCAGTAGGGTTCAACCACTCTTGACTAATAGGGAGCATATCGACATGTTCATGGGCACTCTATTTGATCCTTTCTTTAATCTATTGGTTGGCTGCTTTTCTTCTGGTTTCACCGAATTAATCTTAACCGGTGAAAGGGTTATAATCGGCATCAAAAGTGGAAAGATCTTTATGGCATCTACCTCCACTTCAAATCCAATCAAGAAACCTTTTGTTGCAAATAAGGAAGTCAATTTTGTGTACGGGGCAAGGGCCCTTACCAAGAAGAATGATCATCTGTCTGTCAATGCCATCCGAATCTCCAATCCAACTCCTACTCCAAGACAATCTGTAAATCATCAACATTTTGAAACTCAGAGAAGACAATTTACGAGGTTAGGCATCTCATTATCTCAAGCCCTTCAACATTTGCTAAAGGATAATTTAGTGACATTGCGCGACCCTCCTGCCAACCCTGATACCTCGTCACTAAAGTATAATCCGAACGCTAAATATGCTTACCACTCAAGCAGCCCTGGGCATGAGACAGACTAATGTTGGGCCTTGAAGAATAAAATCTAGGATTTGATCGATAATAAAACTATTGAGTTTGATCCTCCTCCAACTCCGAACGTAATCACTGCTCCAAGA
Organism: Vicia faba; assembly: GCA_948472305.1. NCBI lineage: Eukaryota > Viridiplantae > Streptophyta > Magnoliopsida > Fabales > Fabaceae > Vicia > Vicia faba. The sequence goes on along the minus strand of OX451739.1, from coordinate 236,892,676 downwards.
CCGAAGCATGACAAGAGTGTTAATGTTGTTGAAGATACAATATTTGTTGCCTCTGTTGAAGAATTGACTACTCTACTGAATATAATCAAAAAGAACATGTTGAAAGCTGGGATTTTCCCTGGCTGTGTAAAAGACTGTGTTTGTTGTACCCAACAACTCAATGGATGTGAAGGGCTGAAGAAAGGCATACAACGCCTGATGGATAGCCACGAAATTCTATTTGAGAAGACCCCACTTGCCAAGAGTCGGATTAACAAATGTGAAGACCTCTCCATTATTACCATCTCAAACAAGCCTTTTAGAATCACCTCCAAAGGTCCTATTAGGATTTCAAATGAAACCATTGTTGCTCCATTAATAATTACCAATCCTGGACCAATTCCCTATTCTTCAAACAAGACAGTACCATGGAATTATGGTGTTGAGGTGTTCTATCATGGGATTAAACAAGACGCTTGGATCGAAGAAGAAAAAGATGACAGTGATGGTAACATAGATGGCTCAAGCAAAGTAACTAGAACTGGGAGAATATTTCCATCCAATATCTCACCACCAATTGTTACAAAGATGCCCATCCTCATTATTGTTGCCAAGCCAAGTACTGATACACGAGGTAAGGAAAAATTTGTTGAGCTAGTTGTAACTGAAGTATCCTCCAAAGACGTGGCTGATGAAGAACCCTCCGCTCGTGAGATGGACGAGATCTTGAAGATAATAAAAAGGAGTGACTTCAAGATTGTGAAACAGCTAGGGAAAACCCCTTCTAAGATTTCAATATTGTCATTGCTGCTTTGTTCCGATGCCCATGCTCGGACATTAATCAAGTTCCTAAAAAAGGCTCATGTCCCCCATGAGACAACAACGAACCAATTTGAGAATTGTATGGCTAGCCTGACGGCTGATAATGGCTTGGGATTTTCAGATGCTGACTTGACACCGTTAGGGAAGAACCACAATAAAGCTTTACATGTTTCTGTCGAGTACAAAGGGACTACCTTGGCCCATGTGCTAGTCGACACTGGTTCTTCTCTGAATGTATTACCCAAGGGAGCATTAGACCGTCTAGACTATGAAGATTTAGTCTTGAAGCCAAGTGATATCATCATAAGGGAGTTTGAGGGATCAAAGAGGACAGTTCATGGGGAAGTAGATCTTCCAATCAAAGTGGGCTCCTAAATCTTCAACTCCACCTTCTACATTATGGATATTCGTCCTGCCTATTCTTGTCTGTTGGGTCGCCCGTGGATCCATAAAGTTGGGGAAGCAACCTCGACTCTCCATCAAAAGCTTAAATATCCCGTCAAGGGAAGAATCATCATCGTCTGTGGTGAGGAAGAGTTTATGGTGAGCCACCTTAATTCTTTCAAGTACGTAGAGATGGATGGAGAATTCATTGAGACCCTGTGTCAAGCCTTTGAGGTGGTACCACCAATGATTGCTGCTACCAAATGTTCCTCTGATGAGTCTAAAGTTGTTAAGGCCATGCCGAAGATGGTTTCAGTCAAAGATTCTCGTGCGGAAATTGAAGAAGGAAAATGTGATGCTTGGGGGCAACTCCTCGATATTCCATTTACACCCCTGACCTTTTTCTTTTTATTTCTTTTTCTTTATTTTATTTTTATTTTTTATATTACTTTTATTATTTTTATTATTATTTATTATAATTATTATCATTTTTATTAATAAAAATCCAAAAAAATATTTTTATTCATTTATTTACATATTTAAAAAAACGTTCATTAATAGGTTATTTTTCTTCATAAAACAAAAAGACCAAAATATTTTCTTTTAACAAATTAATTCTCTTTTAAAAAAATAATTAATATTTAGACTTAGGTTAATTATCACATTATTTTTTTATAAATTAAAAATTAATTTAGAACTTAGGTTTCTTTTTAATTAATCAATTCTCATGTTATTTTTATTATTTAAAACCTTTTCATAAAAAACCCTAAAAAATCATTTTTAAATTAATTTCTTTTCTTAATTAGTTTAAGTTCACTTTAGTTAATATTTTATTAATTATTTTCTCAATTAGGTTTAGGTTAAAAACTTTCATAAAATCAAACAAAAATCATATTTTTTTCCATTATTGCATTCTTGCATTTTATCTTCAATTTTGTATATTCATTCAATATGATTGTAATAATTAATTAGATTTAATTTTCTTGCAAATCTCCCCATTTGTAAATTTGTATACCCCCTCCCCCAATGATGTAATAGCTTAGTATTTTTATTTTCCGCAATTTAATGTTTTATATATAAATGCTAGTAAATTAGGGTTTGTATAGAAAGATAAAATCAACAAGTTAGAAAACCATAATTCAAGACAAAACAATACATGTAAATCAACACACTTGCACACTTGCACCCTTAGGGTAATTCCACTTTGTTGCCTTAACAAAAATGGCCATGTTATGCATGTGAGGTATCTTAGCAAAAAGAAATCAAAAATATAAGATCATAGTCCCTTGATGATGTTATCAAAGTTGCCTTTCAAAATGATCTTAGTCCCTCAAAGAGAATTGCTAAGATATTTCACAACATTGCTATCATGGTTATACAATGACCCACGCTCGTCCCTTTACATCCAAAGATAGGGCTTCTTACCAAATCAATGGTAAGATAGCAATATCAAAGGAAAGGAAGAAATGAACAAATACTTTTGAGTAGGTAGATTGTTCCTAGTTGCTTGCTCAATTCCAAATCAAACACTCTTGCTTATTTTCCAAACAAACACCAACACTTTCAGAAACATTTTCAAAACATTTTCCAAACTTGAAACATTTTAAAAAGCTTAACACTTTGTATACGCTCTTACGAACAAGAACTATTACAAAGTTTGCCTAAACGATGGCGCGTTTTCAAAATACTTTCAAAAAAACCACACAAAGCACATTTTAAAACAAAAGCAAGTGATCTAGCAAGCAACTAAGAGCCCATAGATAACTATGGATGAAAAGGGTGATAACAGCTTCCCTTTTCATAATTTACCCCCCGAACTCAAGAAATAATCTCAAAGGTCTTTCCTGTTCTTTTCAGCCTTTCCTTTTGGATAAAAGAAAAGTCGGTGGCGACTCTTGCTAACCGCAACATTTGCGATAAAACACAAAACACACAGGTCAGTTCTCCCACCGTATCACAACTGTGATGATCTTTCCCTTGACTGGGTACTTCAGCATCTGGTGTAGGTTAGAAGTGACGGCACCAGCCCCATGGATCCAGGGTCGACCCAAAAAACAGGAATAGGATGGGCGAATATCCATCACGTAGAAGGTTGAATCAAAAGTCTGAGTTCCCACTTTGATATGGATGTTTACTTCTCTGTGCACTGTCCTTTTAGAACCATCGAAGGCCCTCACCACAATGTTGCTGGCTTTAATGTGAGTCCATCGCAATCTAACTGGTCAAGAGCATTCTTGGGTAAGACGTTCAACGACGAACCCATATCCACTAGAACGTGGGCTAACGTAGTGCCCCTGCACTCGATGGAGAGATACAAGGCATCATTGTGTTTCCTTCCTTTGGGAGTTAAATCAGCGTTAGAAAAACCCAATCCATTATCAACAGTTAGACTGGCCACATAATTCTCAAATTGATCAATGGAGGTCTCTTGGGCACGTGGGCGGTCTTCAGAAATTTTACTAAGGCCTCGGCATGGGCCTCAGAGCATAAAAGCAAAGTCAACATTGATATTTTTAAGGGGGTCTACCCCAACTGCTCTACGATGTTGTAGTCACTTTTCTTGATTATCTTTAGTATCTCTTTTATCTCCTTGCTTGAAGCTTCAAGAATGACCTCTGGATGTGCCTTCTTCTGGACAGGCTCAAACAATACCTCTTTGCCCCTTGTCTAGGTAGCAGGGATAACAATAGAAGTATCAATGGGAGTATCACTGAGAATGTTGTTATGAGTGGTAGCAAGAATAATTACAGGAGTAGCAATGGTCTTTGGAGATATCTCAGGGGAGAAAACCCTTCCACTTCTTGTTATCTTACTTGTCTCAACGATATTGTCGATGCTAGGATCAGTGTCTTTAGCAATTTTGTCTTTAATAGCGAATAGATCTTGCTTGACGCCATGGTAATAGACGTCAGCCCCATAGTTCCAGGTAACAGCTTTATCTAAAGAATATGGTATTGTCCCTGGCATGGTGATGATTAGGGGAGCAGACTTTGGAACAGATGTAATCCTGACGGGTCTTTTGGTGGAGACCCTGGGAGGATTGTCGGAAATGGTGATTATTGAAACATCTTCAGCGGAATTTCTGGAAAGATGAACTTTCTCGAACATGATTTCTTTATTAACCATCAGATGCTGGATGCCCATATTCAGTAACAAACAGCCATTTGGTAGAAACATACGTAAGCGACAACTTTCATCACAGCCCGGAAACAGACTGACTTTTAATAGATTTCGTTTAACAGACAAAAGGGGAGTAGTTAAATCATCCACGAAGGAAACAAAGCAGTCATCATCAACATTTTTGACACCTTGACCATGTTTGGGCATTGGCGCCGTTATTACATTAGGTGTTTCTGGGTGTTCAAACTCAATCTCTTTTGCCTCGATAAGGTCTTGTACCTTATTATTCAAGGCCCAACAATCGTTTGTATCATGCCCCGGACTTTCAGAATGATAGGCACATCGAGCTTTCGGGTTGTAGCGGGGAGAAGCAGTATTGGGGTTCTTGGGAGCTTCCTTTAGAGTCACCAGATTGGACTTTAGTAGATGCGACAAAACATGGGACAAGGTCATGTTGATCCGGGTGAATCATCTCATGGGCGCCTCTGGCTTGCGTTGATAGTTTCGATGTTGATTTGGTACAGGATTGGAGATCATAACAGCCTCTACCGTCGGGCGACGTTCAGTTTTACTTTGATTCTTGTGGTCATATGCAACATTGACCTCCTTCTTTCCGGTAAAGGGTTTCTTCATCATGTATGAGGATACATCCCTTTTAATTTTTCTGCTCTTAATATCGGCTTCTACCCGCTCACCAGTCATGATTACTTCAGTAAATCCAGCCGAAAAGCTTCCGATCAGATGGTTGAAGAATGGACAAAACATCGTGCCTAAGAACATATCCACCAATTCTCTGTCAAATAAAGGGGGTTGGACTCTTCCCGCGAGATCTCTCCATTTTTGGGCATAAATTTTGAAACCTTCACCAACACCCATAGACATACCTTGCAGTTGTGTTCGAGTTGGATCCAAGTCAGCATTATACTGATATTGCTTATAAAAAGCAGCAGCCAAATCTTCCCAATTGCGAATATTGGTTCCTTCCGACTGATAGAACCAATCCAACTGCGTCCCTGACAAGCTTTCTTGGAAGAAATGTACCCATAGGTTCCTATCAGTAGTATGGGGTTGAATCTTCCTGACGTATGACCTTAAATGCAGCTTAGGACAAGAGACACTGTCATATTTAGCAAAAGTGGAGACCTTGAATTTCTGCGGGATGATAACCCCTGAGAAAAGTCCTAGCTCTTCAAAATCCAACCCGGGTACCCTCTGGATCTCCATAGCATTGAAGCGATCCTCCAACTGCTTGTATTTATCATCAGCAGGGGGATATTGTTCTTCAGATTAGTTCACTTCTTCCTCTTCTTCAGACTCTGGGTGGTCATTTCCTTCCTTGTTTTTTCCTTCTTGATTATCTCCTTCACCCGACAAGGTTGCTAAATCTAGAGTTCACCTGGCTGGTCCTTTGAACCTTCTTCCCATATTCAAAACACCGACTGGTTTCTTCGCCTTCTTCTTCTTATCTTTGATCATCAGAGCCTTCAAGTCCTCTTGTCCTTTAGCCAGTGCCAGGAACATTTGTTGGAATTGAGCGTTCTGCGCTTGAAGATCCTTTATTGTTTGTTCAATATCCATCTAGTAGAAATATAAGGAGACTTGTTGTAAGAAACCTGTTTGTGTTATGATGAATGAAAATGCATATGCAAATGATTTCAAGGAAATTAGAGATTTAAATTTGTTTAGACAAAAAGGAAATACATGTTGTATTAATAAATCCAAGTTCGAGTACATCATGCCTCTTTGGGCTTACAATGAAAGAAATAAAATACAAAAACTCCTAAGACAAAAAGGTTGAACACATCCATTTGGGTGCGATATAGGTGTTCAAACTTCGCTCTTCATGAAGCTGCTTGGTGAGTTCCATAACTTTCTTCTCACTGGCGTAAAATTGGGCTTCGAAGGTGACTCGTTCTTCCTTTAGCTGAATCCAATCCTTTTGCAAGTCTTCAATAGAGGTAGGCATGTTGGGATGAAGGACAGTATACGGGACATCTCCTTCAGCAACAGGCTCCATGATAACAGGGAGGATGGAGGGGTAAGGCATTACGAGACTCTGAGCATGAGCTCGTACCCACCTAAGGTAAGGCTCAAGGGGAATGGAATTTTTTGTGTCACAATGTCATACTATCCACTTTATTTACCATCCTCCAAGCTCGTACAAACCTATAACGGTAGCCATGTTCGTCACTCTCGTAGTCGAACACCACACCTTAGATGAGCGCATCATGTGGACCATCTCTTCGAGCGTACCCAAACTGTCGTAAAGCTAAGCAAGGGTTATAAGCGATACCTCCCCTAATGCCAAGCAGAGGGACATTATGGAATTCTCCATAACGGTTGATGATAGTAATGTCTTCCATGGATCGAGAACACCAATGGATATCTGAATGTCTGAGTGACATCAACCTATTGGACCATCTCAAGCCTTGCTCATTCTTCCAAACAGATCAGGGAGATGTGAAACAAACCACCTAGCCAATAGAGGAATACAACACATGAGGTATCCTCTTCTCTTCATGGTGCGAGAGTGGAGAGAATGCAGGAAATCTCCCAACAAAGTAGGCACTGGATTGTGAGATATGAAGATTTTGACAGCATTCACATCTATAAGCTGGTCAGGATTTGGAAATAGTACCATCCCATAGATGAGAAGAGCCAAGATTTCTTCAAAAGCTTATAAATCCAGAGTGTTCCAACAATCTTGAGCTTTTTCCAATAGGAACTTGTCTAGGAACCCTTTGACACCACTTCTTGTTTCCCAATTAGCTGTGACGTCGGATTGTTGCAAGTGTAAATCTCGGGCAATCTCTTCAGGGCTTGGGTATCTTTCAATATCGTTGAAAGGTAATTGATTGAGAATGGGAATTCCCAAGAGTTAAGAGAATTCTTCCATAGTATGCACAAGCTGGTAACTGGGGAAGGTAAAGCAATGGTGCAAAGGGTCGAAGAACTAGAAAAGCACCTTCATCATGTCTTCATCAAAGCTTGAGGTAACCGGGTTGAAAAGTTGTCCATGTCTTTTGGTGAACAGAGAATTCTCAGGGACCCTTGATGCTAACTCCTTGAGCTGAAAAGGTACTCATACAAGGTTAACTTGGATTGTGTTCCTGCGAGTGAGAGTCATGTCCTACAAAACAGAACAAAGAGGAATCTCAAAATCCTTGAAATGGTTAGTCTAAAATGCTATGGTATGATGCCATGATGTTATATACAAGCATATGCACAAGTTAATCAAACAAGTCCTTAGGTTTAGGATTGCATGAGGTTCATAGGTAAGTACCCACTTGAAGTTTAGTTGGTTCAACCTGTCTTAGAAAGTAAACGGGTTCTAGGGAATCTCAACATCACTGATCTTTCTTCATCGGGCATTGTTTCAGTGCAAGCCTCTTTATCGGGCATTGTTTCAGCGCAAGCCTCTTTATTGGCGACCGAAACATCCTGAAAGTACGATCTCAATGAGCATAGTATCAAGTATCAAACAACTTCGAGTTACACCAAAGTCGGCTACCTCACTACTTCCTAATGGCCAAGTTGTTTAAGTAAAGGTTCTAAAGTTAGTTAGTGCTTCATGACACCATAAAGCGGCCACGTATTCTCCTTGACTACTCAAGGGCTACCGATACTAACAAATGTGTCACACTAACGTAGCTATTGCTTAGACCATGTCGGTATACCACACACAATTTCCACAACTTATTGCTACTTACCTAAAAAGTTGCCCCAGGTCCGGGTAGAGGATCAAAACAAACCCAAACAAGGAACCATAATATAAAGAAAACAAATCAAACAATGAAAAGCAAGTAAAGTGATCTAGCCCTAAGGTAACCCCACTTTTAAGTATGTCCCCAGTAGAGTCGCCAGTTCTGCAAGACGGTGGGAGAACTGACTTGGGTGTTTTGCGTTTGATCGCAATTGTTGTGGATAGCAAGAGTCGCCATCGACTTTTCTTTTATCCAATGAAGGAAAGGGTGAAAAGAACAAGAAAGACCTTTAGAGATGTTTTCTTGAGTTCGGGGGGTAGGTTATGAAAAGGGAAGGTATTAGCACCCTTTTCCTCCGTAGTTATCTACGGGATCTTAGTTGCTTGCTAGATCACTTGCTTTTGTTTGAAAATATGCTTGTGGTGTGGGTTTTGAAAGTATTTTGAAAAGTGTCTTTGTAATGGTTCTCGTCTCTATAAGAACGCGTACAAAGAGCTTTATCTTTTAAAAATGTTTCAAATGAAAGTGTTGGTGTATAAAATGTTTTTGTTGTGAGCAAGCGAGCAACTAGGAGCATCCTACCTACTCAAAAGGTGTAGTATTCTTTTCCTCCTCCTTTAGATGTTGTTGTATTATCATTGATTTGGTAAGAAGCCCCATCATTGGATGTGAAGGGACGGGCGTGGGACATTTGTATAGTCATAGAAGGCAACTTATGGTACGTTTTAGCAATTCTGTTTAGGGACTAGATCATTTATTGAAGGCATCATTAAGGGTCATCGAGGGACTACGATCTTTTATCAAGGTTCTTTGCTAAAACACCCGTATTCGAGGGACATGACTATATTTCTGAGGCAACAAGTGAGATTACCCTAGGGGTGCATGTGTGTGAATAGTGTGTTTGATTGCATGCATTTTGTCTTTTGAATTTAGGTTACCTACTTGTTGTTTTTTATCTTGCCATACATCCTAATTACTAACATTTGTACAAAAACAATAAAAATTCAAAAGAAAATAAATCCTACACTATTACAACCATATTGAAATATCAAGAAAATATAAAAACAAAATAAAATAAAAAGGAGAAAAAATGAGCTCTTTCGATTCAGGCAGAAGCATCCTTCGATTCTGCCCTTTTTTACCTCTTTTAATTTGGGCCTGGAGTCAGCAAGATTCTATCCTTCGGTTGGGAGTTGGAAGTCAGAAAGGCCACCTTTCTGATTACTTCCTTCGTTTGAGGCCTGGAGTCAGTGTGAGGTGCATTTTTTGCCTCAAGCTCCTTGTTGACTCCTTCGATTGTAAGTATGTTAGGCCCTCAGGTTGAGATTCGAAAGGCTTGAGCATTTAGCCAATCGAAAGGTATAATGAACCTGTCTCAAATTCTTAAAATGAAACATTCAAGTGTAACTACAGGCCAGGGGTTAGCAAAAAATTATTGGATCTCAAAGTCCAAAGCCTAACTAGTCAGAGTTGATATTTTCAGCATATGGGCAGTCAGAATCGAAAGCTAAGACATGGTCAAACTCCCTACATGAAATATATACATTTTTCTTTATTGGCATGTGCACATGATATTTAAACAGAATAGATTCTAGTTTAAAGAGAACTTACCTCTTGAAGTTCTTAAATCTAAGGAAACTGCAAGTGTCTTCCTTGGTGGAGAATGGAAGTTCGTTGGGACCTTCCTGAGATTAATCTAGTTACGACTTTGTGCAAGCAGTCACTTGATCGAAGGAGGGTGTGTGAGTTGATCAAAGGTTCTTTTTATAACAAGTAATGGAATGTCTAAAAGGGTTGATGTATGGTAGTTGGGGAAGTGGGTCAAAGGCTAGTTAGATGGTCACTTGGGGGGTGAATCGAAGGATTCACCTTGTGTACAAAGAGGTTTGATTTTTTATGAGTGTTGGGATTTTTTTTAAAGAAAAGCGTAGGATGGATGTTTTAGAGTTTAAGGAATTTTCACAAGAGTTCTCTTGCAATTCTTCAGGTGCCCCTAACATGTGTGGTGGAGTCTAATATTTATATATGGCCTGGATTGATGTTTTAGGAGGGAAAACAAAATACTTAAACAAAAAAGGCATGTTGTGATTGTAGCTTTCGAGGGGTAGTATTTGTGTTCCATTTTGGTGCAAAGAATAAGGAAGTGTTGCAGGACTGTTGTGCAACAGTTTTGGAGTTTTATGGCCAGTGTATCAGGCCTGAACCTGGCAGCACATGAGACTTGGTCAACAAGTACCTTTGGCATCTCAACCTTTTATCTTGACCCCCTAGCCCTGTCTTTCGACCAGACTCTTTAGCAATCATTTCTTTTTTCAAATCGAAGTATCCTTCGAATGGCTCATGTGGGTAAACTTTGAAAGGGCCTCAAATAGGTGTCTTTCGGCCAGGCCCTTCATAGGTTCCCTACTGTGATACGGTGGCAGAACTGACTGTTAATACTGGTTTGCATTTTTTATTCGCAAATTTCGCGGTAAGCAAGAGTCGCCACCGACTTTTATTTTATCCAACAAGGATAAGGAAAAAGAACAGAAAAAACCTTTTTCGAGAATGTTTCTGAGTACGGGAGGTAGATTATAGAAAGGGAAGGTGTTAGCACCCTTTCTATCCATGGTTTTCCATGGGCTCTTAGGTACTTGCTCATTTTAAAAATTGCTTGTGTGTGTGCTTATTTTGAAAAAAAAGTTTACTTCGTGATAATCCTTGTATCAGTCCTCGAGGATGTGACGAAGTTGTTTTGAAAATTATTTTGAAAGGTGTTGGTGTGAAAAGTTTATTTGTTTGAGCAAGTACTTAAAAGTTAATCTACCTACTCGAAAAAGACTGTTCATTTTCCTTTAGACAGCACTATCCCATTATTAAGGCATAGGTAGCACCATCGTTGGAGTTTTAAGGGACGTTCGAAGGGATAGATACAGTCACAAAAGCAATGTTAGGAGGTTTTAGTAATCATCCTAAAGCCTTAAAGATCTGTTTCCAAGGCAACATCTGAATGGTTCATTTGAGATCTTTCGGGGCTAGAGGGCGACTACTAACAAACCTTATACTTCATGACCGCTTAACCGAAGGTAACCTAAGTGGAGTAAACCCTAGGAGTGAGCATGTCCGAGTGAGCTTTTTCAATTAATTTGTCTTTGCACATTTAGGTTATCTACCATTTTAATTTTCAAAAATTCTTGCCATACAATCCTATTAGCATACATCTAACAGTTAATAATTGCAGAAATTTAAAGTGTGGAAATAGAAATCCTAACTATTACATGGCTTTGACAGTTACGTAATTAGCTTGACTGGAAATAAAATGCAGAAGCTTAAAACCCTAATTACTATTACAATCCCGGAGCAATTACAATAATAATAAAACAAATTAAAATGTGTGCGGCAAATTAAATGCGAGAAAGATTGAAAACCTTAAAAATCTAATTGAGAAAAATATTTAAGTTATTTTTGAGAAAAAACTTAATTAGGTTATGTACAGTTAAAACCCTATTTCTAATCTTTTTTTTTAATTATGAAAAGAAATTGAAATTAACCTAATTTAAAATAAATTAAATAATTCAAGAAAATAAAATATTTTAAAAAAATAGTTTATATATTTTTTGTGGTTTTTATTTGAGAAAAAAAACAATTTAATTACAAATCTAAAACCAAGTTTCTAATTAATTTTAATTAAAACAAATAATCAAATAAAACTAATTAACCTAATTTATTTTCAAAAATATTAATTTGAATAAATAAGACCTAATTCTGTATTTTTTTATTTTTTAGTTTAATAAAAAAATTGTGTTAATTAATTAAGACAATTAAAGGAAATAATTAAAGAAATTAAAAAGAAATAGAAATAAAAGCAAATTGGTCCTGTGTTGAATGTCCCAGGGGGTGCAATTCTGAATTATATTTGGGCCCAAGGCTGATGGCCCAACCCCTGCGCTGAATCCCAGGTGTTGACCTTCTGATGGTGCACCATAGTCTCTCGTCTGGAGTGCGTTAGATCTCATGCTAGGCTGATCAAGTGGCTGGATGCAAGGGTGTATAGTAGGCCTTTGGATGAGAATTGCATATGATATGTGAATAGAAAATAAGAAAACAAGCGTTGTTGGGACCTGGGATCGAACCCAGGTCCTTGTGCTTACCACTGAATGCCCTTTCCAACTGCGCTATTGTGACTTGTTGTTAGTATAATGAAAATAAAATATAATATAAAGAAAACAAATAGCTGACTCCCACGCGCGCGAATTTCAAATAAACCAATAGGGTGATACCAAATCACTTTCTTCTACCTCCAGCCCATCGTCTTAGGTATATACCTTTTACCTACGATTGGGCGTTTGTAGCTATAGCCTTGCGAATTTCCAAAATGCACAAGACACATGATAAATTGCTTCCAACTATATGGATCAATTCGTCTTGATCTCGTGAACATCATGGTGTTCTTCTCTTGGCCCAATTTAACCTGTGTGACAAACCCCTAAAACGCACATGAAAACCCTAATAATGGCAAAGGCACATATATGCGTCAAAAACTCAATTAAATCATCCAGTCAGGTTGCAAACATGTCAATGATCACAAATATATCACTTAAATATGCTAATGATACAGGAAATTTAATAACCGATTTGTAAAAAATAAGCAAATCGTGAGAGCTGTAGTGTGCGATTCTAGATGCTTCAGGCCTTGCAAATGCTTGCTACAGGTTCAGTGAGTACCTAGGGATATGACTTGATCTTTAGTAACACTTGAAACAGCCTATGGAGCAAGATTGGATCGTCACTTTTCTTTGAAAAGTTGAAACTCTGTTCTTCCTTTTCACGCCTGAAAAAAACTTCTCTCATGCCTTGTACATGTTCCCTATATATCTTAGAATGAATTAGGGTTATAAAATTGGCTTGAATCTTTGCAATTATGGAAGATTTGATTTGATTTCCATGCCATATGTAAACTTTCTATTTTGAGCCAAATCATCCCATTCTTGTACCAATTATGCTTGATTCGTTTTGGTCTTGATATCTCAGCATATTTTCATTGCAAACCTGTCAAAAAATCAAATCTTTACATATCTTTGCTATTATTCACCAATTATTTGATTTAATTCAATTTTTAATTAATAAAAAATCAAAATAAATTGAAAAATGAAGAAAATAATGTGTGGGTTAATATTTGGGTCGTGGACCATATTATAAGTGAGGTGCAAGCATAAGATGTTAGGCCCATTTGGCAACAAATGTAATTTTGTGCCCATTTGACTTTTGGCAATTTTGCAAAAAAGGTCAACTTTGATAAGACATATCTCTTCCAATTTTAACCCCAGAGAGTTGTTCTTGTACTTTTTAGAAATCTTAGGATGTCCTCCAAGCAACCCTTATGGTATCATTTCAATTGGGTCTTCCATGTTCATGTAAGAAGCTTTGACCCAAAAGGTGTTTTTGTTGACTTTTCAAAAGGACCCATAATGTAGAAATCCATATCTTTTTGTGGGTGCATATTTTGAACTTGTGGACTGAAGATGAGTTTTAGAGAATTTCATCCTCTTAAAAATGAGCTTTGGATGGAAAATTTCTGATAAAGCATGTGGAAGTTATGCTTGGTCAAAGTTTGGTTGACTTTTCCTAAGAAACCCTAATTTAGCAACTTTTAGGTTTTGATGAATTTGGAGCATTCCTTGGGGAATCATGATCAACCCTTGATCAAATGATGAAAGTAACTTAAAAATGTTAATGTTGACCAAAAATCTTGAAGTTTGACTGTATGTGGGCCACAGTTGACTTTTGATCTAATATAGTCAATTCTCAAGCATCTGAGCAGTTGACTGAGCAAACTTCTTGTGCAATGCATGAAACTTGACATGGAGGGTCTTTAGAATACATTAGGACCATGGAGAGCATATGAGTTCTTTGTAGTCCACCTATCTTGATGAAACTGGAAACCCTAATTTGAGACACACTGCCTCAGGAGAGAGTTTATCTAGTCAACTCTTGGGCAACTTGAGCAAATTGAGGATCTCTATGGGCATGTGTTAAGTAAAATAAGAGGGCAAATTTTGGGGTACAATAGCTTCCCCTTTTCAATCTTCTTAAACCTGAGGATGTAGATTGACTCGTCTGCCTTTCGTGATTTGAAGGTGGAAGATGATTGAACACTAGAGTGCCCATAAATTTGCACTCGCATGAAGTGATACTTGATTTATGATATCGGGAATGGGCTTATAGATGCCATTTGGAAGTTTCTAGAGAATTTTCGGATATGGGCTTAAAGATGCCATCCAAGGTGTGACAGAGTACCATCGGAGATGGGCTTAAAGATGCCATCTAGAGGGTGTTGATTTCCTGAGACATTCCTTCGATGAGAGTTCCTGTTCCTATTGTTGATGAGGAATCTGTTGAGGAATATTGGTATTTGTCTTGGGAGAAATAGAATTTTAGGAGCTTCAGTTGTCAGTTACTCTACTGGGGGAATAACTCCTGCTTGAGGAAGCGGAAGTGAACTGCATATCTGGTCAAGGTACAAGCTACAACGGCTTACTAGGGAAAGGTGAAATCGACTAAAACTGGTCGGGTCCAGGTTTTACCGTGTTGTGAACTGCCGTCTGGAGATAAGAGAGAAGAAACTTGGATGGTAAGGTTGCTTCGAAATGAAAGCCTGGATAGTAGGGCTATGAGAAGGAACCTGGATAGCAGGGTTACTTCGAAACGAAAGCCTGGATAGTAGGGCTATGAGAAGGAACCTGGATAGCAGGGTTACTTCGAAATGAAAGCCTGGATAGTAGGGCTATGAGAAGGAACCTGGATAGTAGGGTTACTTCGAAATGAAAGCCTGGATAGTAGGGCTGTGAGAAGGAACCTGGATAGTAGGGTTTCTTCGAAATGAAAGCCCGGATAGTAGGGCTGTGAGAAGGAACATGGATAGTAGGGTTACTTCAATTTGAAATCCTGGATAGTAGGGTTGTGAGAAGGAACCTGGATAGTAGGGTCTCTTTGAAATGAAAGCCTGGATAGTATGGTTGTAAGAAGGAACCTGGGTCGTAGGGTTAGTTAGAAATGAAAGCCTGGATAGTAGGGCTGTGAGAAGGAACCTGGGTCGTAGGGTTACTTCGAAATGAAAGCCTGGATAGTAGGGCTGTGAGAAGGAACCTGGATAGTAGGGTTACTTCGATATGAAAGCCTAGATAGTAGGGCTGTTAGAAGGAACCTGGATAGTAGGGTTAGTTTGGTATGAAATCCTAGATAGTAGGGCTGTGAGAAGGAACCTGGGTCATAGGGTTTCTCCGATATGAAAGCCTGGATAGTAGGGTTGTGATAAGGAACCTGGATAGTAGGGTTACTTCGATATGAAAGCCTGGATAGTAGGGCTGTGAGAAGGAACCTGGATAGCAGGGTTACTTCAATATGAAAGCCTGGATAGCAGGGCTGTGAGAAGGAACATGGATAGTAGGGTTACTTCGATATGAAATCCTGGATAGTAGGGCTGTGAGAAAGAACCTAGATAGTAGGGTTACTTCGATATGAAAGCCAGGGTAGTAGGGCTGTGAGAAGGAACCTGGATAGTAGGGTTGTGAGAAGGAACCTGGATAATAGGGTTACTTCAATATGAAAGCCTGGATAGTAGGGCTGTGAGAAGGAACCTGGATAGTAGGGTTACTTCGATATGAAATCCTGGATAGTAGGGTTGTGATAAGGAACCTGGGATAGTAGGGTTACTTCGATATGAAAGCCTGGATAGTAGGGTTGTGAGAAGGAACCTGGATAGTAGGGTTACTTCGATATAAAAGCCTGGATAGTAGGGCTGTGAGAAGGAACCTGGGTCGTAGGGTTACTTTGAAGAGATAGTGTAGATTGATTGACCCGTTTGGTTTCGGGAACTGAGTTTCTGTTAGTCATATGCATATGTGACTTGCATAACTGCTGAATTTGTTGAAGCTAATCCCCTTTTCCTGGAAAGATGTCAAGGTTAGTTATATGCGATACATGAAATGCAGGATGAGATGATGTCTGAAAATAAATGACATTATGTTGTATATGATATGTATGCGTATGTCATGATGTATGTTCATGAAATGCTATCGGGGTATGCTCGCGTCTGGGAAAATAAATCCCTGACAGTTGTTGGAGATTCATGAATATTTTGTCGGGAAAAGATGCTAGAGAATAACTCTGGGGGACCAAACTTAGGGCGAAGAGATACTTTGTTGGTAGACCTACTGATCTAGAGGAATAAACTCAGTTGGGGATGAAATTCTGTTGCTGGAGATAATGAGCTATGTTGGAGATTGAGCTTCTGTATCTGGAGAAATAAACTCCGCTTGGGGGATGAAATTTACCGACTCTTCCGTGATTATAAACCTCGGCTGGGGTGGTTACGTCCTGTTTCGAGAAAGCTGACATTAATGCTTTCGAGTACTTTTACTCTGTGGGGAATGTATGTACCAATAATCATGTTCCCAAGCTGGCTCTATCCCGGTACCTACTAGGCAGAGTAACTGTAGGGTTTGGCACTTCTTGTTTTTCCCTATTTCTGGAATTACGAGTAATCGTCTTTTGTTTCTTATGTAAACATTTATGAGCAGAAATCATTTTCAAATGCATATATCAAAAATAGGTCATTGGACGTTCTTGTAAAACAAAACAGAAAACAAACTTGAAGTGAAAAGAATCTTGCATTGATTTTTTGAAATCGGCCTGTAATAGGCGTTTTATACAAAGAGGCTGACGCTCTAGTAAGAGAACGCCGCCGAAAGATAGAAATTATACAATTTGTGTAAAAGAAAAAAAAAATAAAAACAGCTATGTGAAACAACCCCATTGGGTTCCAACTCTGTTATTTCCTTTATATCTTCAAGCGTCTCATCACTTTGCTACTTGGCCAAAAGTTGATCAGATTGGTTGGTGTCGTCCGAGCTTGATAGTTGATACCGAAGTCTGGTCGCAAGATGATCCAATGAGACATAGTGATATGCTTCATATCCATAACTTTTGCCTGGACCACCCTTTCAGGTTTTCAGTCCATCGGGATACCTTTTTTGCCCAAGCCGCCCTTTCGGGTTTTCAACTTGTCGGGTGTACAGATTTTTTCATTTTCATCCCTTACTTTTTCCCGAACCCTTTTGGTTTGCCGGAAAGCCCTTATTTTTTCCTAGGCCAATCAACCTAGCGGGTCTTTTAGTTAGGCGTAATATCTTTTCACTATGTTTGCATTGATAGGGTGAGGAAGTTCGTCACCGTCCATGGTGGTTAGAATCATAGCTCCACCCGAAAAAATATTCTTAACCACAAATGGCCCTTTGTATGTGGGGGTCCATTTTCCCCTGGGATCATCTTGTGGCAGTATGATGCGTTTGATCACTAGATCCCCGACTTGATATTCTTGGCGTCTGACTTTCTTGTTAAAAGCCTTGATCATTCGCTTTTGATACGTCTGACCATGACAGATAGTAGTAAGTCTCTTTTTATCAATTAGATTTAACTGATCAAGTCGGGTTTGGATCCAGTCGCCTTCGTCCAAACCCGCATCCTTCATAATCCTGAGAGATGGTATTTGGACTTCGATGGGTAGGACTGCCTCCATGCCATATACCAGAGAGTAGGGTGTTGCTCCTGTCGACGTCCGTACTGAGGTACGGTACCCATGAAGAGAGAATGGTAACATCTCATTCCAGTATTTGTATGTCATTGTCATCTTCTGTACAATCTTCTTGATATTCTTGTTAGCTGCTTCAACAGCATCGTTCATCTTCGGCCGGTAGGGGGAAAATTATGATGTTGTATCTTGAATTGTTTACAGAGCTCGGTGATCATCGTGTTGTTGAGATTCATACCATTGTCAGTAATAATTCTCTCTGGAACACCATATCGACATATCAGATTGTGTCGGATAAATCACGCCACGATGTTCTTGGTTACTATAGCAAAGGAAGCTGCCTCAACCCACTTCGTGAAGTAATCAATGGCTACTAGGATGAAGCGGTGTCCATTGGAAGCGGTGGGCCTGATTTCTCCGATCATGTCGATGCCCCACATTGCAAAGGGCCAAGGAGCCGTCAAGACATTCAGAGGAACCGGAGGCACATGCACCTTATCAGTGTAAATTTGGCATTTATGAAAAGTTCGAGAGTGCTGATAACAATCGGCTTCCATAGTGGACCAGTAGTATCCTTCCCGTAGGATCTTCTTAGCCATGGTATGTCCACTGGAATGGGTTCCTAAGGTGCCTTCATGTAGATTTGTCATGATCCTCTCTGTTTCACTCTTGTCTACACACCGTAGTAGTGTGGAGTCATGGTTGCGTTTATAGAGGATTCCATTATTGAGGAAGAACTTTGCAGTGAACCTTCTCATAAATTTCTTATCATTGACAGATTCACCTTCGGGATACTCTTGAGCCTCAAGATACCTTTTGACTTCATGAAACCAGGGTTTGTCTGCCGCTTCTTTGGTGTTGATTTCACAGCAGTGTGTTGTTTCATCCAGCCTCTCAATGGTGATTTGGGGAGCCTCATTGTCCCACCTGACCTTGAATATTGACGACATAGTAGCTAGCGCGTCCGCTAACTGATTCTCCTCTCGTGGGAATGTTCGAAGGTGATATCTTTAAAATGTGGGAGCAATGTCAGTATGTACTCTTTGTACGGGATGAGATTCGGGTGCTTCGTATCCCACTTGCCTTTGATATGACTTATAAACAAAGCAGAATCCCCGAATACACTCAAGAACTTGATCCTTAGGTCAATAGCATCTCGAAGACCCATAATACATGCTCCATACTCCACCATGTTGTTGGTGCAGTTGAAACATAATCGGGCAGTGAACGGAGTATGGCAGCCCTCGGGAGATATGATTACAACGCCAATGTTGTTACCCAGTGCGTTTGAAGCTCCATCAAAATACATAGACCATCGGGATCCCTCCTCAGGTCCTTCATTTGGTCCAGGTTCTTCGTAGTCAGTCACCAACATAATATTCTCATCCGGGAACTCGAAATTCATGGACTGGTAATCATCCACGGCCTGATGAGCCAGATGACCAGCCAATACACTCCCCTTTATTGCTTTTTGGGTCGTATATTGTATGTCATACTCAGTTAGGATCATTTTCCACCTTTCTATCCTTCCAAAGAGAGTGGGCTTCTCGAAAATGTACTTGATCGGATCCATCTTTGATATTAACAAGGTAGTGTGAGTCAGCATATACTGTCTCAGTTGGCGAGCAGCCCATGCCTAAGCGCAGCAAGTTTTCTCGAGCAATGAGTATTGTGTCTCACAGTCGGTAAAATTTTTGCTAAGGTAGTATATTGCATGCTCTTTTCGACCAGACTCGTCATGCTGCCCTAGCACACACCCCATTGAATTGTCCAGCACTGTCAATTACAATATCAAAGGTCTTCCTTCAACTGGAAGCACCAGAATTGGTGGTTCTTGAAGGTATTCCTTGATTCTTTCAAAAGCGGTCTGGCATTCATCATTCCACTTTACCACTTGATCTTTCTTCAAAAGCTTGAAGATTGGCTCACAAGTAGCAGTCAGATGTGAAATGAACCTGGCGATATAATTCAGGCGTCCCAAGAAAACCCTAACTTCCTTCTCTTACGGGGAGCTGGCATTTCTTGTATAGCTTTTACCTTTCCATGATCTACTTGGATGCCTTTGTCGCTGACAATGAAACCCAGAAGTTTAATAGACCTTACTCCAAAGGTGCACTTGTTCAGATTCAACCTCAGCTTATACATCTTTAACCTGTCGAATAGCTTTTGGAGATGGTCCAGGTGCTCTTCCTCAGTCTGAGACCTGGCTATCATGTCATCAACATAGACTTCGATCTCATGGTGAATCATATCATGGAACAAAGCGATCATGGCACGCTGATAAGTTGCCCCAGCATTCTTCAACCCAAAAGGCATCACCTTATAACAGAAGGTGCCCCACTGTGTAACGAAGGTTGTCTTCTCCATGTCTTCAGGAGCCATCTTGATCTAGTTGTAGCCAGAGAAACCATCCATGAAGGAGAAGATTTTGTGTTGCACGGTGTTTTCGACCAAAACATCAATGTGAGGAGGTGGGAAGTCGTCCTTGGGGCTTGCCCTGTTCAAATCTCTGTAATCCACACACATTCATACCTTACCGTCCTTCTTAGGTACGGGAACAATGTTAGCAACCCACTGTGGATAAGAAGTGACAGCTAAGAATCCTGCATCGAACTGTTTCATGACCTCTGCCTTAATCTTCTCTGACATTTCGGGACACATACGGCGGACCTTCTTCTTAACCGGAGGACAGTCTTCTTTAGTTGGTAGGCTATGTACCACAATATCAGTGTCCAAACCAGGCATGTCTTTATAGGACCAGACGAAGATTTCAACATAGTTGTGCAACATCTGTATCAACCTCTGCTTGACGCTAAGCTCCATATTTGCACCTATTCTAACCTCTTCTTTGTCTTCCTTAGTATCCAAGTTCACTGTCTCAACCGGCTCTTCATGAGGTTGTATGGCCCTTTCTTCCTGCTGTAATAGTCTATCAAGTTCTCCAGGCACCTCACAATCATCCTCACCTTCGTCCTCGGCTTGGTTGATCGGATTTTCGAAGTCATAACTGGCAATAGCAAAGCTGTTATCAATGGGATCCAGGATGGATATGGATCTGCATTACGATACGTGAGTGTGTGTAAGAGAATAGCTGTTTCGATAAAGTGAAAATAGAAAAGAAAAATAAAGAGCACAAAATTTGTATGCAAGAAACGTCCAATGCTTTATTAATGATATATGAAATGACAAATAATAGCCCTCACAAGCAAAACCAATGTGCCTCGGGCAAGGCACAAGGCCCTAAAGTTTTAAATTGTTTATTACAACTCTCAAAACAAGTAAGACAATTACTGCGGAATAAAATAAACTGGTATAAAGTCCCTAGCCGTCCAATTACTCGGTCCACTGTTGGTAGTTGGGTACATCCAGCTATCAATGTCTGAGTATTCCTCGTTGTCTTCAATGGCATTAATTCCCCGATTAATAATGTGTAGGGGAGGTCCTCCAGCCCGAGCGCGTCGAACAACCCTTTGAGCCCCTGTAGTAAAGCACAAACCAAATTTGTCAGTTTTGTGAGTGAAATCAGGGAGCTGACCCCAATTGGCACACCCACCTTCTTTAACCACGGCCCTGACGTCCTTGAGGGAAGCCATCTTCAGAGAAGGTTTGTTGCTAGTAGTTTAAGTTCATGCCAACATCTGAGGGACCTCTTCGAAGTTCTGACAAGGAGTTTCTATGAATTCCCTGTCCATCTCTATGTACCAGAAGGAATTGAGGTGGCTCACCTATACTCTTCTTCACCCCGCACTGTGATAATATTTCCTTTCACCGGATACTCCAGCATTTGGTGTAGTGTGGAAGTAACTTCCCCAACCTCGTGGATCCAAGGACAACCCAGCAGACAAGAATACGACGGCCTGGTATCCATCACATAGAAGGTGGACCCAAAAGTCTGAGAACCTACTTTGACAGGGATGTCCACCTCCCTGTGCACCATTATCTTCGATATGTCAAAACCCCTTACCACAATGTTACTAGGCTTTAACGTCAAACCCTCGCAATTCAACCGGGCCAACGCCTTCTTCGGCAGAACACTCAGCGAAGACCCGGTATCTACCAGCACATGAGCCACAGTGGTGCCCCTGCATTCAATCGAGACATGCAGAGCATCATTATGCTTCCTTCCCTTTGGTGTCAAATCCTCATCTGAAAAACCCAACCCATTATCAGCAGTCAGGCTGGCCATGTAATCTTTGAACTGATCAGTTGAAGTTTACTGCGGCACATGCGCAGTCTTGAGGAATGCAATCAAAGCCTTCGCATGGGCTTCAGAATACAACAGCAAAGAAAACATGGATATCTTTGATGGGGTCTGCCCTAGCTGCTCGACCACATTGTAGTCGCTCTTCTTAATTATCTTTAGTATTTCCTCTATCTCTTGCTTAGAGGCTTCCACAACAATTTTTTTAGGCGCCTCCGTTCGGGCAGGCTCACCTATAATATCTTTGTCGCGGGTATCAGATGATTCGCTAACAGGGGTAATAACTGGAGTAAGAATAGGAACAGTAGTTGATGTACTAGTAGGAACAGGAGATGGAATGACGATATGTTTGTTGATAGTCTTAGGGG
Organism: Vicia faba; assembly: GCA_948472305.1. Classification (NCBI taxonomy): domain Eukaryota; kingdom Viridiplantae; phylum Streptophyta; class Magnoliopsida; order Fabales; family Fabaceae; genus Vicia; species Vicia faba. The sequence goes on along the minus strand of OX451739.1, from coordinate 236,870,530 downwards.
AAATCTCAGGAGAGAAGACCCTTCCACTGCGGGTGATTTTGCTGGTTCCGACAATGTTACCAATATCAAGATCAGCCTCTTTATCTTTAAGATCTTGTTTGATGCCATGATAGTACACATCGGCACCATAATGTCAGGGGACAGCTTTGTCCGAGACATACAGGACAGGACCAGGAACAATGATTATCAGCGGAGCAATTCTTAGAGCATATGTAATCCTAACAGGTCTTCTCGAGGAGACCTTGGAAGGATTGGCGGAAATGGTTATAATGGCAATGTCTTCAGATGGAACAACGGGAACCAAAGTTTTCTCAAACAAAATTTCTTTGTTGTCCATCAAGCGTTGAACTCCTAACTTCAGCAAACAGCAACCAGAAGGTAGAAACGAACACATGTGGTTACCTTCACCACAACCCGGAAATAAACTGGCCAACAACAAATTCTTCTTCACAATCATGAGAGGAGTGGAAACTTCATCAATTGAAGTCACGAATAAATCAGTATCAACAGCATTAACTCCACGATCGTGCTTAGGCATGGGAGCAGTTATGACATTGGGCTTCTCCGGAGCATCAAACTCAATTTCCTTGGCTTCAATCAAGTCTTGTACTTTGTTTCTCAGAGCCTAGCAGTCATTTGTATCGTGTCATAGACTCTCATAATGATAGGCACACCGAGCATTTGGATTATTCTAGGGAGATGTAGTATTTGGGTTCTTGGGAGCCTCTCTCAAGGTTGCCAAGTTGGATCTCAGCAGATGAGGTATAACTTTAGCCAATGTCATGTTGATTCGGGTAAACTGTCATTGTGGTCTTTCCACTCTTTGTTGATTGTTGCGTTGTGGAGTAACTGCAGGCCTAGGTATCATTACGGCACTTACTGTCTGACAATGTTCAGCCCTGTTTTGGCCCCTCGGGATGTAAATGGCACTGGTTTCTTTCTTACCAGCAAAAGGCTTCTTTACTGAACTCGAAGAGGCATCCTTTTGTATTTTGCTGCTTCGAATCCCAGCTTCTACTCTTTCTCCAGTCAGAACCAGCTCGGTGAAACCAGCTGACGAGCTTTCGATCAAATGATTGAAAAATGGACCAGATAACGTCCCCAAAAACATATCAACCAACTCCCTATCAGACAACGGGGGTTGAACTCTCCTAGCCAAGTCTCTCCATTTCTGCGCATAGTATTTAAAGCCTTCACTTGCACCCATGGACATACTCTGGAGTTGAGTACGAGTAGGAGCAAGGTCGGTGTTGTATTGATACTTGTTGTAGAAAGTAGCAGCCAGATCTTCCCAATTTCGGACATTGGCTCCCTCCAGCTGGTAGAACCATTCAAGCTGACTCCCTGACAGACTATCTTGAAAGAAATGAACCCACAGATTTCTATCAGCGGTGTGGGGCTGGATCTTTCTGACATAAGAACGGAGATGGAGTTTTGGGCAGGACACCCCATCATACTTAGCAAAAACTGGAACTTTGAACTTCTGCAGGATGACCACTCCCGACACCAATCCCAATTCTTTGAAATCTAGTCCATGTATCCTCTGAACTTCCATGGCACTCAAGCGATCTTCCAACTGCTTGTATATATCCTCAGCAGGAGGATATTGCTCATCATTGTAGGTATCATTGTCAGAAACTGCAGGACTGAGATCTTTATCTTCTTCTTGATTCTCCCCTTCCTTGGATGAAGAGGTCAGATCGACTTGTCGCTTCAACCGCTCTCCAAACCTTCTGCCCATATTCAGAATACCAGCGGCCTTCTTCTTTTTCTTCTTCTCTTTCAGGATGAGGGCTTTCAGATCCTCCTGCCCTTTTGCCTGACTTATGAACATTTGTTGGAACTGGGCATTTTGTGCCTGAAGGTCCTTGATGCTTTGTTCGGAGGACACTTCTGCTGAAATAAACAGCGAAGAAGATGAGAAACCTGTAAGGGTACCTGTACATGTAATGCTATGAATGGGATGCGCATGTAATGATTTCAAATACTTTGGGAAATTTAAATTTGCAAACCAAAAATAAAACAAAGATTTTATTAGCTGAATTCAAAGTTCGAATGCCTTTTAGGCGTTACAATTAAAATAAATCTAAAGCTAGAAAAGAAATCAAAATTCCCATGGATGCTTCCTCTTTGTGCCGAGATAATCATTGAGTCCTCTTTCTTCATGGAGTTGCTTTGTGAGCTCTAAAACCTTCCTCTCCTGAGCATGGAACTGATCCCTGTAAGTATCCCGCTCCTCTTTCAACTGAATCCAAGACCTCTATAATTCCCCAAGATCAGTGGGCATATAAGGATAGAGAACCGTGTAAGGAATACCTCCTTCAGTAGTAGGTTCCACAATCATTGGTAAAACGGCCACATAGGGCATCATAAGTTTCTGGGCACGAGCTCGTACCCACTGGAGGTAAGGTTTCATAGGAATGGAAGTCTTTAGCCCCAAAGCCCTGGCGCCAGATTGGTTTACCATGCCCCAAGCTCGTGTGAACCTCCGGCGATACTCGTGAGTGTCATCCTCATAGTTGAATGCAATGCCCTCGATAAGTAACTCATGGGGACCATCCCTTCGAGCGTAACCAAATTGTCACAGAGCTAAACAAGGATTGTAGGTTATACCTCCTCTGATACCAAGTAATGGGACATTAGGGTACTCCCTGCAGTGATCAATAATAGAAGTGTTTTCCATAGCTCGAGAACACCAAAGAATATCCATGTGAGCGAGTCACATTATCCTTTGCGACCAACCCAAACCTTCTTCATTCTTCAGTATGGACTTAGGGAGGTGAGAAATAAACCACCTCGACAGCAAGGTCATGCAACACATAACAACCCCTCTTCTCTTCATGGTACGAGTATGGAGAGTGTGCAAAATATCTCCGAGCAAGGTAGGCACGGGGTTGAGGGAGAGGAAGATCTTGATGGCATTCACATATGTGAACGAGTCCGGATTAGGGAATAGGACTAACCCATAGATTAGTAGAGCCAAAATCTCCTCAAAAGCCTGAAAATGGATATCATCCCAAAACAGTTGGGCATTATCTATCAGAAACTTAGCTAGAAAACCCTTGACTCCCCTTCTGGTTTCCCAATTAGATACCATGTCGGCCCGTTTCAGATGCAAAGCTGAGGCAATGACTTCTGGCTTAGGAACTTCTTCTAGACCTGTGAAGGGTAACTGTTTAAGAATGGGTATATCCAATAGCTGAGAAAATTCTTCCAATGTAGCACCAACTGATAGTCTGGAAAGGTGAAGCAATGGTTCTTGGGATCGAATAACTGAAAAAGTACACTCATCATATTTTCATCAAAGTTTGAAGTAACCAGGTTGAGAAGTTGACCATGTCTCTCAGTGAACGCAGAAGTTTCAGAAACCCTTGATACTAGCTCTTTGAGTTGGGAAGGTATCTTCACAAAGCTGATTCGGATTGTGTTCCTACGAACGAAAGCCATGATCTGCAAAACAAAACAAAGATAAATTCCCTTGGTCTTTGAAATGGTTAGTGCAATAAGAATGGATGATATGTTATGATGCATGATGTCATGATAAACCACAGGTATAGCAAACACAGTCAAATCACACAAAGTCCTTAGGTTTAAGGCCTGCATGAGGTTAAAGGTTATACCCTCTTGAAGTTTAGTTGGTTTCAAACCTGTCTTAAAAAGTAATAGGGTTCTAAGGGATCTCAATATCACAGACCATCCTTTATCGGGTATTGTCTCAACTCAAGCAATCTTTTCTTGCGGCCGAAATATCCCGAAAGTCTGATCTCAATAAGTGTAGCATCAAGTATCAACCAATCCTCAGCTCTACACCGAGGCCGGCTATCTCACTACTTTCTAATGGCCGAGTTTGTTCAACTAAGGTTCTAAGGTTCGTTAGTGCTTCACGACACCACGCGGCAGCCCCATATTCTCCTCGTTTCCGTACAAAGGATACCGGTACCAACCAAAGTGTCACACCAACATAGCCATCGCTTAAAACATATCAGTCTACGCTCTACAGTCTCCACGATCTATTGTTGTTTACCTAATAAGTGCCCCCAGATATGGGTGTAGGATCTATAGTAACCCAAACAAGACCCCTTAAGAATAAAGCAAACAAACAAGAAAGCAATTTGAAATGACCTAGATCCTAAGGTAAACCCCACTTTATTAATTCCCCGGCAGAGTCGCCAGTTCTGCGATACGGTGACAGAACCGACTGTTAATACTGGTTTGCATTTTATATTCGCAAATGTCGCGGTAAGCAAGATTCGTCACCGACTTTTATTTTATCCAAAAAGGATAAGGAAAAAGAACAGAAAAAACCTTTTTCGAGAATGTTTCTGAGTACGGGGGTTAGATTATAGAAAGGGAAAGTGTTATCACCCTTTCTATCCATGGTTTTCCATGGGCTCTTAGGTACTTGCTCATTTTAAAAATTGCTTGTGTATGTGCTTGTTTTGAAAAAAAAGTTTACTTCGTGATAACCCTTGTATCAGTCCTCAAGGATGTGACGAAGTTGTTTTAAAAATTGTTTTGAAAGGTGTTGGTGTGAAAAGTTTACTTGTTTGAGCAAGTACTTAAAAGTTAATCTACCTACTCGAAAAAGATTGTTCATTTTCCTTTAGACAACGCTATCCCGTTATTAAGGAATAGGTAGCACCGTCGTTAGAGTTTTAAGGGACGTTCGAAGGGACAGATACGGTCACAAAAGCAATGTTAGGAGGTGTTAGTAATCATACTAAAGCCTTAAAGGTCTATTTCCGAGGCAACATTTGAATGGGTCATTTGAGATCTTTCGGGGCTAGAGGACGAACACTAACAAACCCTATACTTCATGACCGCTTAACCGAAGGCAACCGAAGTGGAGTAAACCCTAGGAGTGAGCATGTGCGAGTGAGCTTTTTCAATTAATTTGTCTTTGCACATTTAGGTTATCTACCGTTTTAATTTTCAAATATTCTTGCCATACAATCCTATTAGCATACATCTAACCGTTAATAACTGTGGAAATTTAAAGTGCGGAAATAGAAATCCTAACTATTACATGGCTTTGACAGTTACATAATTAGCTTGACTAAAAATAAAATGCGGAAGCTTAAAACCCTAATTACTATTACAATCCCGGAGCAATTACAATAATAATAAAACAAATTAATATTCGCACGACAAATTAAATGCGAGAAAGATTGAAAACCCTAAAAATATAATTGAGAAAAATATTTAAGTTATTTTTGAGAAAAAACTTAATTAGGTTATGTACAGTTAAAACCCTAATTCTAATCATTTTTTTAATTATGAAAAGAAATTAAAATTAACCTAATTTAAACTAAATTAAATAAATCAAGAAAATAAAATATTTTAAAAAAAGATTTTATATATTTTTTGTGATTTTTATTTGAGAAAAAAACAATTTAGTTACAAATCTAAAACCTAGTTTCTAATTAATTTTAATTAAAACAAATAATCAAATAAAACTAATTAACCTAATTTATTTTCAAAAATATTAATTTGAATAAATAAGACCTAATTCTGTATTTTGTGATTTTTTAGTTTAATAAAAAATAATATTTTTTGTGTTAATTAATTAAGACAATTAAAGGAAATAATTAAAGAAATTAAAAAGAAATAGAAAGAAAAGCAAATTGGGCATGTGTTGAATGTCTCAGGGGGTGCAACTCTGAATTATATTTGGGCCCAAGGCTGATGGCCTAACCCCTGCGCTAAATCCCATGTGATGACCTTCTGATGGTGCACCATAGTCTCTCATCTGGAGTGCGTTAGATCTCATGCTAGGCTGATCAAGTGGCTGGATGCAAGGGTGTATGGTAGGCCTTTGGATGAGAATTGCATACGATCTGTGAATAGAAAATAAGAAAATAAGCGTTGCTGGGACCTGGGATCGAATCCATGTCCTTGTGCTTACCACTGAATGCCCTTGCCAGCTGCGCTATTGTGACTTGTTGTTAGTATAATGAAAACAAAATATAATATAAAGAAAACAAATAGCTGACTCCCACGCACGCGAATTTCAAATAAACCAATAGGGTGATGCCAAATCACTTTCTTCTACCTCCAGCCCGTCGTCTTAGGTATATACCTTTTACCTACGGTTGGGCGTTTGTAGCTATAGCCCTGCGAATTTCCAAAATGCACAAGACACATGATAAATTACTTCCAACTATATGGATCAATTCGTCTTGATCTCGTGAACATCATGGTGTTCTTCTCTTGGCCTAATTTAACCTGTGTGACAAACCCCTAAAACGCACATGAAAACCCTAATAATGGCAAAGGCACATATATGCGTCAAAAACTCAATTAAATCATCCAGTCAGGTTGCAAACATGTCAATGATCACAAATATATCACTTAAATATGCTAATGATGCAGGAAATTCAATAATCGATTTGGAAAAAATAAGCAAACCATGAGAGTTATAGTGCGCGATTCTGGATGCTTCAGGCCTTGTAAATGCTTGCTACAGGTTCAGTAAGTACCTAGGGATATGACTTGATCTTTAGAAACGCTTGAAACGGCCTATGGAGCAAGATTGGATCTGCACTTTTCTTTGAAAAGTTGGAACTTTGTTCTTCCTTTTCACGCTTGAAAAAACCTTCTCTCATGCCTTGTACATGTTCCCTATATATCTTAGAATGAATTAATGTTATAAAATTGGCTTGAATCTTTGCAATTATGGAAGATTTGATTTGATTTCCATGCCATATGTAAACTTGCTATTTTGAGCTAAATCATCCCTTTCTTGTACCAATTATGCTTAATTCATTTTGGTCTTGATATCTCAGTATATTTTGATTGAAAACTTGTCAAAAAAATCAAATCTTTACGTATCTTTGCTATTATTCAACAATTATTTGATTTAATTCAATTTTTAATTAATAAAAAATCAAAAATAAATTGAAAAATGAAGCAAATAATGTGTGGGTGAATATTTTGGTCGTGGACCATATTATAAGTGAGGTGCAAGCATAAGAAGTTAGGCCTATTTGGCAATAAATGTAATTTTGAGTCCATTTGACTTTTGGCAATTTTGCAAAAAAGGTTAACTTTGACAAGGCATATCTCTTCCAATTTTAATCCTAGAGAGGTTTTCTTGGACTTTTTAGAAAGCTTAGTATGTCCCTCAAACAACCCTTTTGGTCTTATCTCAATTGGGTCTTCCATGTTCATGTAAGAAGCTTTGACCCAAAAGGTGTTTTTGTAGACTTTTCAAAAGGACCCATAATGTAGAAATTCATATCTTTTTGTGGATGCATATTTTGAACTTGTGGGATGAATATGAGTTGTATTGAATTGCATCCTATTAAAAATGAGCTTTGGATGGAAAATTTCTAATAAAGCATATGGAAGTTATGCTTGGTCAAAGTTTTGTTGACTTTTCCTGAGAAACCCTAATTTAGCAACTTTTGGGTTTTGATGAATTTGGAGAATTCCTTGGGGAATCATGATCAACCCTTGATCAAATGATGAAAACCACTTCAAAATTTTAATGTTGACCAAAAATCTTGAAGTGTAACTGTATATGGGCCACAATTGACTTTTGACCTAATATAGTTGATTCTCAAGCATCTTAGCAATTGACTAAGCAAACTTCTTGTGCAGTACTTGAAACTTGAGATGGAGGGTCTTGAGAACACATTAGGACCATGGAGAGCATATGAGGTCTTTGGAGTCCACCTATCTTGATGAAACTGGAAATCCTAATTTGAGACACACTGCCTCAGGAGAGAGTTTGTCTGGTCAACTCTTGGGCAACTTGAGCAAATTGAGGATCTCTATGGGCATGTGTTGAGTAAAATAAGAGGGAAAATTTTGGGGTACAACACCTACTTTCAAGGGACATGACCATTAATCATAAGGAAATAATAGAGGTTACCCTAGAGGTGTGAGTGTGAAAAGTGTATTGATTTCAATTATTTATCTTGAAATTAGGGTTTTCTACATTTGATTATTAGTCTTGTCGTACAATCCTAATTACTAGAAGTTAAATATATACAGAAAATTAAAGTGCAGAAAGTAAATACCTAAGCTATTACAAGGCTTTGTGGCAGTTACATAATAAGTAAAAATGCGAGAATGTAAATCTACGGTATTACAAGAAAAAGTTGTGCGGCCTATACAATTTCTCTAAGAAAGTAAATAGCAAAAGAAATAGGAAAATGTTAGAAAAATGTTTGAATGTTTTTGTATTTTTTGTGAAAAATAATTTGAATGATAATAGTAATTAAAATCTAAATTCTAATTGATTTTAATATTTAAGAAAAGGTTTGATTAATTAATTAATTAAATAAATCAAGAAAATTAAATGTTAGTTAAAAAACCTAAATCTAATTCATTAGTATTACAAAAAATTAGGTTAGTCTAATGATTGATTAATTAAAAAAAATTAGGGTTAGAAAAAGAAAAATAAAGCAAATTAGGTTAAAAGAGAATATAGGAAAAAATATTGCATGGGGTGGGTGTTGAACCCACGCCCTCCTGGCTTTCACGTTGCACTGCTTGCCACCAGGCCAAGAGCTTGTTGGTGTTTGAGAATAGGCGCTCCATAATATATTGAGAACTTGCGCGTTAGATGGAAAATAATAAAAAAATATTTACAACATGCAGATATTGAACCCACGCCCTTATGTTCACAACCTAACGCCTTGACCAACGAAGACAACCGAAGCTAGGGCTCTAGAGCCTCTCCGGTTCACTTATTTAACCTAAATCGAACCTTGTGAATCCAATGGTGGAGTTGGTTTTGGATAATTTGACCTGTACAAGGAGATACGATGAAAACAAAGGAAATCAGTGTAAGAATGGTGATGGGTTATTCTGGCATCATGGGCCTCATCCAAGGGATCAAACCTGCACTAATTCGTCTCAGGAACATATTATAATTTTTAGTTTCAATCAAAACATCATGAATATTAAAATACGAAATTCTCATAAATATGCAAAACGGTGATTCTTGGAATGCACGTTTCTGGCACTTTTGATCATCAAGAATGATCCAAACTTACTCTATAGTATCTCATGGATTGAGTTGAATGGTTGTTTGGCCTTAAGGAGGGATGGAAATTGATTTCAAGTTTGCCCTAGTTTTGACAAAAGTTGAGATTTTTGAGAGAGTGTTCTTGAGGAAAAAAATTTGTGTCCTCTTTGTCTGAATATGCAATGTATATATAGTGGAAAAGATTAGGTTAAAAGATGGGCTTGGTCATCATGTAAAACATATCTTTGATTTTGTTTGAAAATAGATTGGAATATGACAAAACCATGAAGATTTGTTTTGAAAATAGGTTCACACGGTTTGTAATGTGATCTTGGGCCTCCAAAAGATCAGAATCAAAAGCCTTTTATGCCTTATACCTCCACTTAATGTTTATCTGATTTAATTTTAAATTTAAATGAATAAAAATAAAAATAAATGAAATAAAAATTAGAATGGTTCATGGATGGACTTAGAGGTTTATGATGAGGTCAGAAACACGTTTGGACCTTAAAAGATAAGCCCATTAGCCAAAATCAAATCAAATTTGTTCAATTTGAGTTTCATGCATTTTCTCAAAATTGCCCATCTTGCACAAATCATATCTCACTCAATTTTTGTCATATGAAGGTAATCTTGGACTTTTTAGAAAGCTCAAGATGTCTCCTACAACTTTAATGCTGGTAATTTTTACATTTGAAATATTTATATTGATATAAATTTCTTTGACAAAAGATGACCTTTTGTTGACTTTCAAAATAACCTATAATGTTTTGGCCCATATCTCTCCAGTTAAGCATTTTTGGCTTTGAGCTTAGAGAGACAAAGTTGTAGAGAATTGAATTTCCTTCAAGATAGGCTTTGGTTAAGAATTTATTGATGAAGTATATGAAAGTTATGCTTGGTCAAAGTTCAGTTGACTTCTCCTAAAGAAAACCCTACTTTAGTAAATTTTGACTTTTGATGAATCTTGAGTTTTCTTGATGAATCATGATAAACCTTTGATCAAACGATTAATGTGACCTCAAAATCTTGATGTTGACCAAAACTCTTGAGGTTTGACTGTAAGTTGACCAATGTTGACTTTTTGTTCAATACAATTGATTTTCAACCATCTGAGCAATTGATTGGACAAACTTGTGCTTCAAGGCATAAAACTTAGTATCAGGATACTTTGAGTCATATGAGACACCATGAAGTCCATTTTATGAATTAGAAGTCCAATTTTCCCTGAGAAAACCAAAACTATAATTATAGGTCACTGCTTAGGAGGAGGATTCATCTGATCATTTGTTGAGTAGTCTTGAGTGTTTGAGACCCTTAGGAGCATGGGGAGGTATCTTGAATCATATTGTCTTGAAAAATGGGAGGGAAAATTTTGGGGTACAACAACTGCCCCTGTTCAATCTTCTTAAACCTGAAGAGTTAGATTGGCATGCTCGCCACTCGGGATCTGAAGGTGGAAGAGGATTGAAAACTTAAGTGCCCAGAAATTAGCACTCATGTGTGCACGAAGTAACATTGTTGGTTGATTATACTACTTGAATAGGCTTAAAGATTCCATCAGAGAAGTGATAGAGTGTCGTCAAAGATGGGCTTAGAGATGCCATCCAAAGTAATTATTGATAAGAGTATCAGATTGAGTCTACACCTGATTGTATCAAAAGAATGCTCTTCGGAAAATCTCTAAACGAAAATGATTTTTAGAGAGGAGCCCTGAAGGAGGTGATTTTCAAAATCCATTCTCTGAATGGGAATGCTTTTCAGGTTAAACTTCTAAAGGAGAATTCTTTTCAGAACGAAGGCCCTGAAGGAGATGCTTTTCAAAATTCAGTAACTTCTGAAGGAAAATGATTTTCAGAACAAAGGACCTGAAGGAGATGCTTTTCAGAATTCAGTCTCTGAAGGGGAATGCTTTTTAGAATAAACTTCTGAATGAGAATGCTTTTTAGAACGAAGGCCCTGAAGGAGATGCTTTTCAGAATTCAGTCTTTGAAGGGGAATGCTTGCCAGAACTCAGTCTTTGGGGGGATGCTTTTATAATAAAATTCTGAAGGAGAATGCTTTTCATAAAGAAGGCCCTGAAGGAGATGCTTTTTCAGAATTCCATCTTTGAAGGGGAATGCTCGTCAGAACTCAGTCTCTGGGGGGAATTCTTTTCAGAATAGACTTCTGAAGGGGAACGCTTTTCAAAATGAAGACCTTGAAGGAGAATGCTTTTTCAGAATGAACCTCTGAAGGAGATGCTTTTCAGAATAAACTTCTAAAGGGGAATGCTTTTCAGAATAAATCTCTGAAGGAGAATTCTTTTTCGAATGAAGCCCTAGAGGAGATGCTTTTCAGAATAAACCTGAAGGAGAATGCTTTGGTCATGTAGATAGTCGCCCCGTCCTGTTTCAGGAATTGATCTACAATCTATTTCTAAATTGCTGATAATATTCGTTTGTTCGAGAAGTTAACCTGAAAAGACAAAGTTAGTTCTATGCAATGTCATTATGTATGTAATGCATTGCGCAATGGTACTCTCAAAATAAATGAGAATGATATATGCGTTTCGTATGCATATGTTATGATATTTTGTAAATGATGTATAGATGCAATATGTTGTTGGAGCGTATCAGTAGCTTTGTATAATAATGTCTGGTTGGGGAAAATAAATCCATGATTAATGTTGTGGATAAGACAATAACTCTTCAATTTTATTAAGAATGTCTTTACTGGAGATTTTCGTTTCTATTTGAGGACATTCCGTTGGGCATGTTCAACTTCTGCTTGGGGATAGAAGCATTCAAGGAGAGTCGGCCATTCATCGTTCTTTGAAGGATTTGATTCCTTACGTATCCTGACTGGGGAAAAAAGAGATTTACAATCCTTTGATGCGCTCTTTTGGGGAAGACAATGTTTGACTGATATCTAGCCAGAGAAGAGAATCTCGTCGGGGAACTCACAATATTGGAGAAATAAACTCCATTGGGGAAATAAACCCTATAGACTATGTTGAGGAAAATAATCTCTGATGAGGATTAGCTTGTGAAAATAGCTCTGATGAGATTGCTCTGTGGGGAATTTATGGTCAGCTTAAACATTATCCCGACTCCTAGAGTCTTTAGTAAATGTTAATCATGTTTTCATGCATAGATTTGTAAACAGTAATCATATTCAAATGCATATGTTCATTCAATATAATCATTGGTTATTTTTTGCAAACAAAACAGAGAAAGTAAAAATAATTTTGAATTTGAAATTGATTGTATTGATTTAGAAGGTTTGCCTATAAACAGACAGTTTTATATAAGGAGACAGAAATCCTAGTAAGAGGAAATCATCGTAAATTTCGAAAAGAGAGTACAAAGAAAAACAAAGAAAAAAGGCTATGTGGAAATTATCCCATCGAGTTTTAACTCTATTATTGCCCCTATGTCTTCAAGCATCTCATTCCTTACTGTCGGAAGAAGTTGATTGCATTGATATGTACCATTTAAACTTGACATTAGTGATTATGATGACTGTAAGTGGATGTGTGATCCAACGGGACATAGTTGTACACTTTAATCCCTAACTTTTGCCTGGACCTCCCTTTCGGGTTTTCAGTCCACCGGGATATCCTATTTTTCCCAAGCCGCCTTTTCAGATTTTCGTCGGGGTGCCCTTATTTTTGCTTAGGCCAGTCAACCTAGCGGTCTCTTTTATGCATAGTATTTTTTTATTATGTTCGTGTTTACATGGTGTGGAAAATCTTCACTGTACATGATGGTAAGTATCATAGCACCGCCCGAAAATATATTTTTGATCACAAATTTCCCTTTGTATGTGGGAGTCCATTTTCCCCTGTGATTGTCTTGTGGTAGGATAATGCGCTTTATTACTAAATCACCAGCCTGATACACTTGATGTTTGACTTTCTTGTTAAAGGCCTTGATCATACGCTTCTAATACATCTGACCATGACAAACAGCTGCAAGTCTTTTTTTCATCAATCAATTTTATCTGGTCTAGTCTAGTCTAAATCCATTCGTCTTCGTCTAAACCCGCGTTTTTCATAATCCTATAGACTAAAGAGAATGGGGTTGCCCTAGTTGATGTACATACTGAATTGCGATAACCATGAAGAGAAAAAGGTAACATCTTATGCCAATCTTTGTATGTCACTATCATCTTCTACAAGATCTTCTTGATATTCTTGTTGGCGGCTTCCACTGCGCCATTCATCTTTGCTCGATACGGAGAAGAATTGTGGTGCTTAATCTAGAACTGCGTGCGGAGTTTCGTGACCATAGCATTATTAAGATTGGTACCATTGTCCGTGATGATCCTCTCAGGCATGTCATACCGACAGGTAAGGTTATGCTTAATGAACCGAGCCACAACATTCTTGGTAATGGAGGCAAACGAGGCTGCTTCTACCCACTTCATGAAATAATCAATAGCGACCAGGATGAAACAATACCCATTATAAGTGGTAGGATTAATCTCCCCAATTATATCAATTCCCCACATTGAAAATGGCCAAGGAGCGGTCAAGACATTCAAAGGAACCAGTGGCACATATACTTTGTCAGCATAAATCTGGCATTTGTGGCAAATTATAGAATGACGATGGTAACCAGTTTCCATGGTAGACCAATAATGACCCGCTCTTAGGATTTTCTTAGCCATCATATTCCCATTGGAGTGAGTACCAAATACTCCTTCGTGAATATCTTCCATAATCTTCTTAGCTTCCTTCTTATCTATACAATGAAGCAAAGTCGAATCGTGGTTGTTCTTATACAGTTTTGTGACTCAGAAAGAACTTGGTAGAGAACCTCCTTAGAAATTTCTTATCATTAATAGATTCCCCTTCAGGATACTCTTGAGTCTCGAGGTATCTTTTTACTTCGTGGTACCAAGGCTTTTCCTATACTCCATCAGTATCAATTTTGTAGCAATGAGTCGTTTCGTCTAGTCTCTCAATAGTAATTCGAGGAGCTTCATTATCCCATATGAATTTGAAAATAGATACCATGGTATCCAATGCATCTTCCAATTGATTCTCTTCTTGTGGAATGTGTTCAAAGATGATTTCTTCGAAGTATGAAATTAATGTCAACACATGCTCTCAATAAGGAATGAGATTTGGATGCTTTGTATCCCATTCTCCCTTAATCTGACTGATCACTAAGGCTGAGTCCCTATATACATTTAGGAATTTGATTTTCATATCAATGGAAGCTTTGAAACCCATGATGTACGCTTCGTACTCTGCCATGTTGTTGGTACAGTCAAAACATAATCTAGCGGTGAAGGGCGTATGGAAACCCTTGGGAGAGACAATCACAACACCAATTCCATTACCAAGTGTGTTAGAAGCTCCATCAAAAACCATAGTCCATCAGGATCCCGGTTCAGGTCCTTCATACAGTCTAGGTTCTTCATAATTAGTAACTAGCATAATATTTTCATCTGGGAACTCAAAATTCATAGGTTGATAGTCATCTACAGCCTGATGAGACAAATGATCTGCTAATACACTTCCTTTGGTTGCCTTATGAGTAGTTTAGTGAATGTCGTATTCGGTCAAGACCATTTTCCGTCTTGCTATTCTTCCAGAGAGAGCGGGTTTCTCGAATATATATTTTATTGGATCCATATTAGAGACCAAAAGGGTAGTATGAGTCAACATATATTATCTTAGTCGGCGAGCAACCTATGCCAAAGCACGGCAAGTTTTCTCGAGTATTGAGTATCTTATTTCACAGTCGGTAAACTTTTTGTTAAGGTAGTATATTGTATGCTCTTTTCGACCAGGCTCGTCATGCTGCCACAACACACACCCCATTGAGTTCTCTAATATTGTTAGGTATATGATCAGAGGTCTTCCTTCAACCGGTGACATTAGAATCAGAGGTTCCTGGAGATACTCCTTGATTTTATTGAAAGCTATCTGACAATTGTCGTTCCATTTCACTACCTGGTCTTTCTTTAGTAACTTGAAGATTGGCTCACAAGTAGCCGTCAAATGGGAAATAAATATGGTAATGTAGTTAAATCTTCCCAAGAAACCTCTGAATTCCTTCTCGGTATAGGGAGCTTGCATTTCTTGAATGGCTTTAACCTTGGAGGGATCAACTTCAATACATTTACCACTAACGACGAAACCTAGGAGTTTATCGGATCTTACCCCGAAGGTGCACTTGTTTAGATTCAACCTAAACTTGTACTTCTTTAGTCTCTCAAACAACTTGTGTAGGTGGTCAAGGTGTTCTTCTTTAGTTTGGGATTTGGATATCATGTCATCAACTTAAACCTCTATCTCATGATGGATCATATCATGAAATAAAGCTACCATAGCACACTGATATTTTGCACCGACATTCTTCAAACCAAAAGGCATAACTTTATAAAAGAAAGTACCCCACTATGTGACAAAAGTTGTCTTCTCCATGTCTTTAGGTGCCATCTTGATTTTATTATAACTGAAGAAACCATCCATGAAGGAAAATACTTTGTGTTGAGAAGTGTTGTCAACCAGAACGTCAATATGTGGAAGCGGAAAGTCATCTTTGAGGCTTGCCCTATTCAAATCCCTGTAGTCTATACATATACGCACCTTACCATTCTTCTTAGGTACTGGCACCACATTTTCAACCCACTACGGATAGGACGTAACAGCTAAGAAACATGCATTGATCTGCTTCATAACCTCAGCTTTGATATTTTCAGACATCCCAGGACGCATACGATAGACCTTCTGCTTTATAGGAGGATAACCTTCCTTCATCGGTAAACGGTGAACCACAATGTCAGTATCAAGCCCTGTCATATCTTTGTACTACCAATCAAAGATCTCAAAATAGTCATGCAACATCTAGATTAATCTCTTTTTGACAATGTCCTCTAGGTTGGCACATATCTTGATTTCTTTCTTATCCTCTTCAGTACCTAAGTTCATAACCTCGACTCGCTCCTCATGCGGTCGTATGGATCTTTCTTCTTGCATTAAGAGCCTAGAAAGCTCTCCAGGTATTTCACAATCTTCCTCATCTTCATCCTCGGCTTGGTAGATCATATTTTCGAAGTCATAATTGGCAATAGTAGAATTGTTATCAATGGGATCCAGGGTGAATATGGATCTGCATTTTGTTGTGTGGGTGTGTGTAAGGATACACAGCTATTTTGAAAATAGTAAAGTAAAAGAAAGACAAGGAGTGCAAAATTTGAATGCAAATGTCTAATGATTTATTAAATGGAAATATGCTGATGAATAATGACAACCCTAACAAATTGACTGTTGTGCCCTGGGTAAGGCACAAGGCTTAAAGTTTATTGTTTAAATTACATAACCAAAAAAAATTGAAAGTAAGAAAATCGAAAATGGCATTTACTCCCGACTAAAGGAGATTGGTATAAAGTCTTTAGTCTTCCAATTATTGAGCCTACTGCCTGTAGTAGGGAAGATCCAATTGTCTATGTTGCAGTCACTATCAGCGTCTTCCACAGTGTTGACTTGATTGTTGTGAACTCCATTGTTGTTGATGTGTAATGGCGGTCTCCCAAAATTATAAAGAGCACGACGAACATCCCTCTGATCTTGAGAAGTGAAACCCAAACCAAATTTGTCAGACTTATAGGGAATATCGGGAAGCTGACCACAAACAGTGCAACCACCTTCTTCAACCACGACCCCTAACGTATTTCAGAGAAGCCATTTTTGATGGAATCTTAGGAACAGAAGGAGCATCTTTATCAATCGAGGTTGTTTGAGAAACAACTTTAAAGGCATGGCAAGGAGTCTCGACGAATTCACCATCCATCTCGACATACTTGAAAGAGTTCAAGTGGCTCACCATATATTCTTCTTCACAGCAAACTGTAACAATATTTCTCTTCACGAGATACTTCAACTTCTAGTGTAAGGTAGAAGTAACAGCACCTGCCCCATGAATCCAAGGGCGTCCAAGCAAACAGGAATAGGCTGGACGAATGTGCATCACATAGAAAGTAGAGTCGAAGACCTGGGAACCCACTTTGACTGTAGATTAACCTCTCCATGCACCATTCTATTTGAACTATCAAAAGCTCTCACCACAATGTCACTGGGTTTTAGCATGATCCCTTCAGTCTAGTTTGTCTAAAGTAGATTTTGGTAAAACATTCAACAAGGAGCATGTGTCTACCAACACATGAGATAAGGTAGTGCTCCTACACTCAATAGAGACATGCAGGGCCTTATTATGATTCCTTCATGTGGGAGTTAAGTCTGTGTCGGAAAATCCTAGACCATTATCAGTTGTCAGGCTAGTAACATCATTTTCAAACTGAATAACAGAGGTTTCTTGAGGTACATGAACAGATTTCAGAAATTTCACCAAAGCCTAAGCATGGGCTTCAATGCACAACAACATGGATAACATAGATATTTTTGAGGGTGTTTTCCCCAAATGTTCAACAATCTTGTAGTCACTCTTTCAGATAATCTTTAGTATCTCCTCCATCTCTTGTTTGGAGGTGTCTTCATCAGTAACCTCTTTTGGCGCCTCAATCTGGGCAGGCTCATCCATATGTTCTTCGCCTCGAGTCTCAGTAGTTCATTCAGTAGAAATGATACGAACTGGTGCAGCAACAGCTTTCGGAGAGATCTCTGGAGAGAAAAACCTTACACTTTTGGTAACCTTACTAGTCCCAGCAATATTGCCAACATCAGGATCAGTAACTTCAGCACTTTCATCTTTATCAATCAATGGTTCTTGCTTGATGCCTTGGTATTAGACATCAGCTCCATAATTCCAAGGGATAGTCTTATCATAGGAATATGGAATTGGCCAAGGTGCAGTAATGATTAGAGGAGCAACTCTAGGTTCGGCGGTAATCTTCACATAACCCTTAGAAGTGATCCTTATAGGTGTATCGGAAATTATAGACACGTCTTCAAGCTTCAGGTCTTGGGATGTACTCTCTACATAAGGAGTATTCTCAAAAGGAATTTTCTCAAATAGAATGCATAGTCATCTATCAAACACTGAATACCTTCTATCAACAGTGCATAATCATTGGATTGGGATGCACAATAGTAGCAGTCTTCAGCACAACCCAGAAATAAACTAACTTGCAGTAACTTCTCCTTAACAATCATCATAGGAGTAGTCAAAGCATTCACAGTAGGAACATAAGAAACATCTTCAATGGCTTTATTTCCCTTGTCATTATTAGGCATAGGTGCAATGATTACATTAGGAGTTTTATGAGGGTCAAATTTAATCTCCTTAGCGTCAATCATATCTTGGATCTTATTCTTCAGAGCCCAACAGTTACTAGTATCATGATCGGGGTTGTCGGAGTGATATAAACACCTTGCATTGGGACTGTAGCAGGGAGAGGAAGTGTTGGGATTATGAGGCGGTTCTCTCAATGTAATCAACCCTTCCTTCAACATGTGTTGCAACGCCTGAGCCAACAGCATGTTGATTTTTGTGAACTGTCTCTTGGGTGCATCCTACCTACGCTGATTATTCTGTTGTTGTTGTTGTTGCACTGGCACAAGATTAGAGATCAGTACTACCCCCATAAATTGGTTGCGGTCACTCTTATTACGACCCTTCTGGACGTACACAACATTGGATTCTCTCTTACCATTATAAGCCTTCTTCATAGTATTTGAAGATGTAGCCACCTAGATTTTACCGCTATCGATTACATTCTCAACATGTTCCCTTGTCAATATCAGTTCTGTGAAACTAGTCGAAGAACTTCCAAGTAGGTGCTTATAGAAGGGACCTGTTAGTGTACTCGTGAACATGTAAACCAACTCTCTATCAGCCAAAGGTGGTTGAAATATGCCCGTAAGATCTCTCCATTTCTGTGTGTACTCTTTGAAACCTTCCTCAGAACCCATGGACATACTCTGTAGCTGCATGTGGGTTGGCGCCAAATCAGAACTATACTGATACTATTTGTAGAAAGCTGCATCCAAATATTCCTAAGTGCGAATATTGGCACCTTCAAGTTGATAATAACATTCCATTTCTGTTCCAGACAGGCTCTCTTGAAAGAAATGAAACCATAATTTCTTATCAGCAGCGTGTGGTTGAATTTTCCAAACATATGACCTCAAGTGCAGCTTCGAGCAGGAAATGCCAACATAATTGGCAAAGATAAGAGTTTTGAATTTAGGAGGAATTACAACTCCTGAAACCAGACCCAAATCATCAAAGTTCAATCCAGGCACCTTCTCTATTTCCATAGCTCTCAGGCGCTCTTCAAGCAGCTTATACTTCTCATTAGCAGGGGGATATTGCTCATCCAAATAATCATCTTCCTCTTCAGCAGGAAATTTGTCAGAACCAGGATTGCTTCTTTCAGTTTTCACATTCTTACTACCTTTATCCTATTTGTCATCTTCATCCGATGGGATATTAAAGTCTGGAGCTTGCTTAGTTGGACCTCTGAACCTTCTCCCCATGTTGAGGACGCCGATTGGTTTCTTTGTCTTCTTCTTCTTCGCATTGGTGACAAGTGCCTTCAATTCTTTCTGTCACTTGGATAAGTTCAGGAACATCTGTTGGAATTGGGTATTTTGAGTTTGGAGATCCTTGATTGTCTGTTCAAGAGCCCTTTCTGCTGAAATAAACAATAAGAAGATGAGAAAACATGTCTTGAGAATACCTGTTATGTAATGATATGTAATGATATGTATGACATGTAGATGCATATGCAATACTTTCAAGGATCTCACGGAATTTAAAATATTAGAAAAAGAATCTGGTTGTAGCTTTGTCTGAAGAACTTTGAGTCTTCATTTTTGAACATATTTCCATAAGAATCAAGTTCACCATATCAAGTGGGTCCTAGCCTCTTGATTCAAGATAATGTACTTTGATCTTGAAGGTATCTGGTTAGAGGAAAATAAATCCTCTTGCCCCTTGCTAGAAATCTGGCTTATGATAATCATGCACCAAAGATCCCTAAGATACTTAAAATGGTTATTAGAAAATTTATGCCATGATGATATGATATTATGATGTCATGTTCATGTTAGATAGATAGCAAACATAAACAAGTCACACAAGAGCCTTAGGTTTAAAGGATTGCATGAAGTCCAAAGGTAAGTAACCTTCCCCATTTGAAGTTCAGTTGGCTCAACCTGTCCTAAAATAGTTATCGGGTTCTAGGAATCTCATATCACCGATCTTTGTCACAGGCTTTATTTTAGCACGGCAACTGGCTTGCCGCCAAAACATCCCGATAGTCGAATCTCCATGAGCGTAGCATCGAGTATCAACCAACCTTAGACTACACCAAAGTCGGCCATCTCACTACCTTCTAATGGCCAAGATGGGTCAATTAAGGTTCTAAAAGTAAGTTAGTGCTAATGACACCATGCAGAAGCCTAATGTTATCCTTGACTGACTAAAGGAACATCAGTACAAACCAAAGTGTCGCACTAACCGTAGCCATCATTTCAACCATATCGGTCTACGCTGTACAGTTTCAATGATCTATTGCTACTTACCTAAGACATCCCTAGATCCGACTGTAGGATTGTTGTACCCCAAAATTTTCCCTCTAATTTCTCAAGAAATCTCTCATAATATCTCCATTTGACTCAAGATTACACAAGGTTTGATCAGCTTAAGACACCTCCTCAACACTGACAACTCAAAATTAAGGTTTGTGTTTTCACAAGTACAATTGAACTTTCAAGGCCCCAAATGACTTTCATGTATCATTATAAACCATCAAGATTTATTATGTCAAGTTTCAAGCTTTCGATCACATTTTTTCTCAGTCAGTCGATCAGATGACCTAAAATCAGTTGTATTAGATAAAAAAGTCAATTATGGTCAACCTACAGTCAAACTTCATAATTTTTATCCATATCAACATGGTGAACTCATATATGTCAATTTATCAAGTGTGGATCACAATTTCTCAAGAAATTTGATCAGATCGTCAAAAGGGCAAAATGGTCAAAATTAGGGTTTTGACTGAGGAGGTTCAATTTTTGACTTTTGACCTAACAAATGAATTATTGGTTTAAGACATGACCTCAAGGATTCAAATGAATCATCTTGACCTAATTGCATAGTTCAAATCACCTCTCAAGATCATTGGATTGACAGATGAATTCCAGTCAATTGATGAAAAGTCAATTGTATACTAAAAAGTCAAACTTTGACTTTTTGATGAAAATCAAGTTTAAAAGATTACAATTCATCAAGACATGTAAAAATATGAAACTTGTTCATCAATAAATTGAAAAGTCAAAATTCTAAGACTTAGAAATTTTTCGAAGTGTTGGAAAATTAACTTTTTTTCACAACTTTGTGCCAAATTTCCACCATGATGCAAGATAATTCAAGGGAAACTTCCAACATGAAAGTTGTAGATATCAATGAGATCTAAAACATTGTAGGGTAGAACTTTTCCTAGAAATGCTTAGATTTCAAGTTATGAATTTATGAAGACATGTCCATGAAACTAAAAAGACTTAGTGAAATTTTGCCCTAGTTAGGAAGGATTTTGACCTAACTTCATGGAAACTTTTCACCTAGTTCCAAATTGAATATTCAAAAATGTCCAACATGAATGTTGTAGAGAATGTTACAAGCTTTCCAAAATGTCCAAGAACTTGAAGAGATCATTTTTGAGCTAGGATATTAGAAGACTTAAAGTTGGCATGATAAACTTTAATTACAAGTCAATTTTGTGATGAACACTTGACCAAATCCATAAGCCATGTTGTATAATCTTGATTTGCAAGTGTCTAACTTGAAAATCACTCCTTAATTTAATGTTTACACAACTGATTGATCAATTTCCCAAATAATATTACCATTTTAGGGAGAAAGTCATCATTTACATTCTAGTAAAGCAAGCCTTTATGCAAAGTCAACTTCTTGAGCTCCCAACTTGTTTCATCTGAGTACAAGCAATGTCAAAGATAAAAGCGACATGTCTAGAGCCTCCAATAAACTGATACCATGCTTGTACTATGCCTTGAAACCATGTTTTCCACTTTTCTTCAAAATCAAGTAACATAGCCATAACTCTATATCTCACATATCTGTCAACTTCAAACCCTAACACCTATTACTTATAAATATACAAGTTATTTGCAAGCAAACACACGAGCTGAAGCACTCTTAAAACCTCCCAAGCACCTTGCTGCATAGAACTGGCCATAACTTGACAGTTTTAAACTTAGAACCCCAAAATCAAAAACCACTCGTGCATTTTAAAATCTAATCATCCATACACTCTCTATACATCATATCAAAGCTATCCCAATACCTGTTACACTCCTGTAACTCCATTTTCATCATTCACCCTTTTCAAACATCAACCTTGCAGGTTGACTTGAGTAGGGAGACTCGGGGACTTTCAAAGCAAAGTAAAGTTTGCAACATACTCAGGGAGGTCCAGGAAAGATAAACAGATCATTGGGAAACCTCAAAGCTTGCTGAAACTGAAAACACGACCTCCTTCTGCAAGGTGAGTTTTCTGAATTTATATCTCTTCATACAAGCATCACTTGATTCTGATTTGTGAAGATAAAATGTAGATATCATTGCCCTGAAGTTGTACATGTCCATAGTTTTCATTTATATTGCATGAGCTTAGAGAATTTTAGGTTTGAATCTCTGAAAAAAGTTAGGTCAAGATTTGATACTTTTAGAAATTCATGCCCATCTTTGAGAATTAGTTTAAGTTATTTACATATTCAGAATCCTGGTAAAATTTCTAACAAGTTTGATGTTGGAAGTTTTGAGAATGGATGAGAAATGAATGAGTTACAGGGACCCTGGCTGGAGGTTGAAGATGAAGTTATTTCTAGGACTGGATTTGTGTTATATATTTATGGTTTTATTTTAGTTAACAGATGTATAGCCACCCCAGTGGTAAAGGCAGCGCGCGTTTATGGTCAAGGTCATGGGTTCAAGTCCCAACGCTGCCTTTTGTTATATTTTTCAACATTTTCTTCTTTTTTGCAAGCAAACCAGCGCCCTGGGCCTCCCTGTTTGGGCCTTCCATCTTTTTACTGCACAACACACCTTTTCACCATCACAACCTCTAGCCCTTTTTTTTATTCTTTCTGATTTACAAAAACCCTTAATGGGCCAGGCTTCAAACAAAACTGTTTTATTTCTAACATACACCTTAAATGTCATATTCACCCCCTGACTTTTATTTTCATATTTTATTTTATTTCTATTTTTCTTTATTATTTTTATTATTATTATTATTATTATTAATAAAAATCCAAAAAATAGTTTATTTATTTATATATCTAATATATTTATATTCATTTATATTTTATTCCTTTAAAAAATAAAAAGACAAAAATATTTTCTTAAACAAATTTAATTCTTTTTATTAATAAATTAATAATTAGATTTAGGTTTAGTTATTTTATTTTTATTTAAAATTAACTTAGAATTTAGGTTTCTTTTAATTAATTAGTTTCCATACTATTTTTATTAAACTTAAAACCTTTTCTAAAAAAACCTAAAAATGCTTTCTAGTTTAATTTCTTTTCTTAATTAATTTAGGTTTAACTTTCTTAATTTAGTTAATTATTTCTTTTAGTTAATTAGGTCAAAACTAAACTTTTTCCTCAAAAACCAAACAAAAATTCATTTCTTTTCCATTTATATCCTTGTACATTATATTTGTTCATTTCTTGTACATTATTCAATATGATTGTAATAGATAATTAGGTTTAATTTCTTGCAATCCCCATTTGTAAATTTGTATACCCCATCCCCAAATGATGTAATAGCATAGTAAATTTACTTTCCGCAATTTAACGCTTTCATATAAATGCTAGTAATTAGGGTTTGTATGGAAAGATAAAAATCAACAAGTAGATAACCCTAATTAAAGATTAAATGCATTCAAATAAGACACATTATTCACGCATGCACCCTTAGGGTAATTCCACTTATTTCCTTATAAAAAGGGTCATGTTATGCATGTGGGATGTCTTAGCAAAAACAATCAAAATACAATATCACAGTCCCTCGATGACGCTTCAAAATATTGCCTTACAAATGATCTTAGTCCCTCAAAGAGAAATGCTAAGATATCTCACAATATTGCTATCATGACCATACGATGACCCACGCCCGTCCCTTTACATCCAAAGATAAAGCTTCTTACCAATCAATAGTGAGATAGCAATATCAAAGGAAGGAAGAAATGAACAAAGACTTTTGAGTAGGTAGATTGCTCCTAGTTGCTTGCTTGCTCACCATCCCTTTTCAAAAACACTTTCAAAACAAACACACACCAAACACTTTCAAAACATGAAATATTTTTAAAAAGTCCAACACTTTGTATGCGTTCTTACGAAACGAGAACCATTACAAAGTTTTCCTAAACGAGGGCGCCCTTTTCAAAAATACTTTCAAAAAACACCACAAAGCACATTTTCAAATAAAGCAAGTAATCTAGCGAGCAACTAAGAGCCCATAGATAATTATGGATGAAAAGGGTGCTAACACCTTCCCTTTTCATAATCTACCCCCCGAACTCAAGAAATAATCTCAAAGGTCTTTCATGTTCCTTTCCACCTTTCCTTTTGGATAAAAGAAAAGTCGGTGGTGACTCTTGTTAACCGCAACAATTACGATCAAACATAAAACATCCCAAGTCAGTTCTCCCACTGCATTACACAACTGGAGACTCTGCTGGGGGAAACTTAAAAGTGGAGTTACCTTAGGGCTATATCACCTTTATTTTCTTTCATTGTTTGACTTGTTTGCTTTACATTTTGGTTCCTTGTTTGAGCTTGTTTTAATCCTCTACCCGGATTTGTGATACCTTATAGGTAAGTAGCAATACATTGTGGAAACTGTAGGGGGTATACCGAAATGGTCTAAGAAATATATACGTTAGTGTAACACATTTGTGGGTACCGGTAGCCCTTGAGTAGTCAAAGAGAATACGGGGCCGTTGTATGGTGTCATGAAGCACTAATTGACTTTAGAACCTTTACTTGACCAACTTTGCCATTAGGAAGTAGTGAGATCGCCGACTTTGGTTCAGTCTGAAGTTGGTTGATACTCGATACTACGCTCATTGAGATCGGAATTCTCGGGATATTCCGGTCGCCATGAAAGAGGCTTGCGCTGAAACAATGCCCGATAAGAAAGATTAGTGATATTGAGAACCCTTAGAACGCGATTACTATTTCTAGGACAGGTTTGAGCCAACTAAACTTCAAGAGAGTACTTACCTATAAGACTCCATGCAATCCTAAACCTAAGTACTTGTTTGCCTTATGTGTATATGCTTACTTGTACACAACATCATAAACATCATAACATCATAAGCATTCTCACTAACCATTTCAAGGATTTTTGGGATTTATCTTTGTTCTGTTTTGTAGGATATGGCTTCCATCCGCAGGAATACTATCTAAGTAAATCTCGTAAAAATTCCTTCTCAAATCAAAGAGTTAGCATCAAGGGTCCCTGAGAATTCTTCATTCACCGAAAGACATGGTCGCCTCCTAAACCTGGTTACCTCGAACACTGATGAAGATGTGATGAAGGTGTTTTTCCAGTTCTTTAATCCTCTACACCGTTGCTTCACTTTTCTCGATTATCAGGTTGTACATACTGTGGAAGAATTCTCTCAACTCTTGAGGATTCCAATTATAAATCAACTACCCTTCAACGGTATGGAAAAAGATCCTAGACCTGAAGAGATTTCCCAAGCACTACACTTGCAACAATTTGATGTCACGACTAATTGGGAAACAAGGAGTGGTGTCAAAGGGTTCTTGGCCAAGTTCTTGTTTGAGAAAGCTCAAGATTGTTGGAACTCTTTGGATTTACAAGCTTTTGAAGAAATCTTGGCCCTTCTCATCTATGGGATGGTTTCGTTTCCAAACCCTGACCAACTCATAGATGTAAATGCTGTCAAAATCTTCATATCTCATAATCTGGTGCCTACTTTGTTGGGAGATATCCTACATTCTCTCCACTCTCGCACTATGAGGAAGAGAGGGGCCCTCGTGTGTTACACTCCTATCTTGTCTAGATGGTTTATTACATATCTTCCCCGATCTGTGTTAAAGAACGAGCAAGGTTTGAGGTGGTCCCATAGGTTGATGACGCTCAGACATTCGGATATTCATTGGTGTTCTCGATCCTTGGAGAACATTACCATCATTGACTATTATGGGGAATTCCCTAATGTCCCTTTGGTTGGCATCAGGGGAGGTATCACTTACAACCCTTGTTTAGCCTTACGAAAGTTTGGGTATGCCCAAAGAGATGGTCCTCATGATATGCTCATCCTAGGAATGGTATTCGACTACGAGAGCGACGATCAAGGCTACCGTCAGAGATTTATATGAGCTTGGAGGATGGTAAACAAAGTGGATAATAAGACGCTAGGACACAAGAATTCTATTCCACTTGAACCTTATCTTAGGTGGGTACGAGCTCATGCTTAGAAGCTCGTAATTCCTTATCCCTCCATCTTACCAGTTATCATGGAGCTTGTGGTTGAAGGAGATGTCCCGTACACTGTCCTCCATCCCGACATGCCTACTTCTCTTGAAGACTTGCAAAGGGGTTGGATTCAGCTAAAGGAAGAATGAGATACCTTCGAAGCTAAATTCTATGCTAGTGAGAAAAGGGTCTTGGAGCTTACAAAGAAACTCCATGAAGAACAAAGCTTGAATGCCTACATTGCGCCAAAGAGGATGCGTTCGGCCTTTTTTATCTTAGAGATTTATTTTGTAAGCCCAAGAGGCATGTTGTAGTCATTTTGAACTAATTAATGGAATTTGACGTTTGTTCATTCTTTGACTATACAAATTTAAATTTCATAAATCCTTAAAATCATTTGCATATACATCTTCCATGCATCATAACATAAACAGGTTTTCCATGACAGGTTTTCCATGACATGTTTCCTTATCTTTCTGCTGTTTATTTCATCAAGATGGATATCGAAAAAACAGTGAAAGACCTACAAGCACAAAAATCCCAGTTTCAAGAGACTCTGCTGACCCTGGCCAAGGGGCAACAAGACTTGATGGTGTTGCTAAAAGCCAAAAAGAAACCAAAGAGGAAAGCTTTAGTTAACATGGGTAGAAGATTAAGAGAGTTGGTCCGTCAGATACCGGTAGTGGAAGACTCGTTTGAGGAAGATGAGAATCATATTGGAGAAGCAAGGAGTACCCAGGCTGGGTGTATCAATGATCAAGCGTCTGATGATGAATATTATTTTGACGAGCAGTATCCTCCTGCCGACGTTAAGTACAAGCAGTTAGAAGACAGGTTGAAGGTCGTTGAGATTCAAGCCGTCCCAGGTTTGGATTTTGATGATTTAGGTTTAATATTTGTGGTTGTCATTCCCCATAAATTCAAGATACCAGTCTTTGCTAAATACGATGGGGTTTCCTACCCAAAGCTTCACTTAAAGTCTTATGTGCGCAAAATTCAATCGCACACCGCTGACAAGAAAATTTGGGTTCACTTTTTTCAAGAAAGCTTGGCTGGGACGCAACTAGAGTGGTTTTACCAATTGGAGGGTTCCCGTATCCATACATGGGAAGACTTAGCCACCGCTTTATACCACCAATACCAGTATAATGTCGTCCTGGCGCCGACAAGAGTTCAACTGTAAGACATGACAATGGGTAAGGATGAAGGGTTCAAAGAGTACGCCCAAAAGTGGAGGGATCTTGCCAGTAGGGTCCAACCGTCATTAACTGACAGGGAGCATATTTATATGTTTATGGGCACTTTATCTGGTCCATTTTTCAACTTATTGGTTGGTTGTTCTTCATCCGGTTTCACCGAGCTAATCTTAACCGGTGAAAGAGTTAAAAGCGGCATCAAAAGCGGGAAGATTCCCGTAGCATATGCTTCCACCTCCAATCCTATAAAGAAACCTTTTGTCGGGAAGAAAGAAACGAATGGTGTGTATGGGGCAAGGGCCGGTACCAAGAAGGATGACCGTCTGTATGTTAATGTTGTCCGGATTTCCAATCCACCTCCTACTCAAAGAACATCTTCCAATCATCAACGGTTTGAGGCTCCGCGAAGAAAATTCACAAGGATAGGCATGTCATTATCCCAAGCCTTACAACACCTGTTAAAGGCTAATTTGGTGACACTGGGTGATCCTCCAGCCAATCCAAATACAACTTCTCCTAAATACAATCTGAATACCAAGTTTGCATATCACTCGAATGGTCCCGGGCATGAGACTGAGCAATGCTGGGCGCTGAAGAATAAAACTAAATACTTAATAGACAACAAGACCATTGAATTTGATCCTCCTCCAACTCTGAATGTAATCACCGTGCCTATGCAAAATCATGGCAAGGATGTCAATGTTGTTGAAGACACCATTTTTGTTTCCTCCATCAAAGACTTGACTACTCCGCTAAACATTATCAAAAAGAATCTGCTGAAAGCCGAGATTTTCCGTAGCTGTTTGAAGGATTGTGATTGTTGTGCCAAACAACTCAAGGGATGCAAATGGCTGAAGGAAGGCATTCAACGCCTGATGAATAGCCATGAGATCCTATTTGAGAAGACTTCGTCCGCCAACAGTTTGACCAATAAGTGCAAAGACCTCTCCATCATAACAATCTCAAACAAGCCTCTTAGGATCTCCTCCAAGGGTCCTATTAGGATTTCAAATGAACTAACTACTTCTCCTCTGATAATTATCGCCCCCGGGCCAATTCCGTACTCTTCTAACAAAGCAGTGCCATGGAATTATGGTGATGAGGTGTTTTACCATGGAATAAAGCAAGACACTTAGATTGAAGAAAGCAAAGTTGATGACATTGGTAACATTACTGGCTCTAGTAAGGTGACCAGAACTGAGAGAATCTTTTCACCCAACATCTCACCACCAGTTGCTACAAAGGCATCTGTCTGCATCACCACTGCTAAACCTAGTGCTAACACAAGGGGAAAAGAGAAGGTAGTTGGGCCTATTGAAATAGAGATACCCGCAAAAGACATTGTTGTCGAGGAACCTTCTGCTCGAGAAATGGATGAGATCTTGAAAATTATAAAATAGAGTGATTTCAAGATTGTGGATCAGTTGGGGCAAACCCCTTCCAAGATTTCCATGTTATCTTTGCTACTTTGTTCCGATGCTCATGCTCGGGCGTTAATCAAATTCTTGAAGAAGGCTCATGTCCCTCGTGAGACCACGACTGACCAGTTTGAAAATTGTGTGGCAACCTTGACAGCCGACAATGGTTTGAGGTTCTCCGATGCTGATCTGACACCACTTGGGAAGAACATAACAAAGCTCTGCATGTTTCTGTTGAATGTAAGGGGACTACCCTAGCACATGTTCTGGTTGACACTGGATCTTCTTTAAACGTGCTACCCAAGGGGGCTTTGGACCGTTTAGACTATGAAGGACTAGTTTTGAAACCAAGTGATATTATTGTGAGGGCTTTTGATGGGTCCAAGAGGACAGTTCATGGAGAGGTGGATCTCCCGATCAAGGTGGGCTCACAGATTTTCAACTCTACTTTCTACATCATGGATATTCGAATTGCTTACTCTTGTCTGTTGGGTCGACCTTGGATTCACGGAGCAGGGGCAGTAACATCAACCCTTCATCAAAAGCTCAAGTATTTGGTCAAAGGAAGGATTGTCACTGTCTGTGGGGAGGAGGAGTTCATGGTAAGCTACCTTAACTCTTTCAAATATGTGGAAATGGATGGCGAATTTATAGAAACCCCGTTTCAGGATTTTGAAGTTGTGCCACCTATGGTTGCTACTGCCAAATGTTCATTTGATGTGTCCAAAGTTGTTAAGGTCGTGCCAAAGATGGTTTCATTCAAAGATGCTCGTGTCGTCGTCAAAGAAGGAAGTTGTGATACTTGGGGGAAACTCCTCGAGATCCCTTCCAAAGCAGAAAAATGTGGTTTGGGTTTCACTATCAAGGATCAGAAAGAAGTGAGGCGCGCTCGTGCAGGGAAGCCCCATCTCCGTATTGGAAGTCATGAATTAAACACTGTGGGTAATTCTGATGATGAGGTTGCATTTGAAGATTGGGTATATCCTACTACAACAGAGCTCAACAATTGGCACACAAAGGACTTCGTTACCATCTCCTTCATTGAGGAGTAATTACTTGTTTATTGCTTTATTTTAATTCGAGAACATTTTGTCTATAATATTAAACAATGACTTTTAAGCCATGTGCCTCGCCCGGGGCACTATGGTCCATTTGTCAAAGGTTTTATTTATATTCATGTTATCATGTGATCATTCAATACAAACCATTGGACTTTTTTCATTCAAACTTTTGTGCTCATTGCCTTTCTTTTTCTTCAATACATTTTTTCAAAATAGCTATGTGTCTTACATGCACAAACTTTGACTTTTTAATCAAAATAAATTTTCAAAGATTACAATTCATCAAGACATGTCAAAATATGAAACTTTTTCATCAAGAAATTGAAAAGTCTTAATTCATTTTTGAAAAGTCAAAATTCTAAGACTTCGAAATTTTTCTAAGTGTTGGAAAATTAACTTTTTTTCACAACTTTGTGCCAAATTTCCACCATGATGAAAGATGATTCAAGGGAAACTTCTAACATGAAAGTTGTAGATCTCAATGAGATATAAAAATTGTAGGGCAAAACCTTTCCTATAAATTCTTGTATTTCAAGTTATGAATTTATGAAGACATGTCCATGAAACTAAAAAGACTTAGTGAAATTTTGCCCTAGTTAGGCAGGATTTTGACCTAACTTCATGGCAACTTTTCACCTAGTTTCAAATTGAATCTTCAAAAATGTCCAACATGAAGGTTGTAGAGGATGTTACAAGCTTTCCAAAATTTCAAAGAACTTGAAGAGATCATTTTTTATCTAGGATATTCGAAGACTTGAAGTTGGCATGATAAACTTGAATTACAAGTCAATTTTTTTATGAACACTTGACCAAATCCATAAGCCATGTTGTATAATCTTGCTTTGCAGGTGTCTAACTTGAAAATCACTCATTAATTTAATGTTTACACAATTGATTGATCAATTGTCTAATTGATTGAAGCATTGTCCAAATTATTTTACCATTTTAGGGAGAAAGTCACCATTTCCATTCTAGTAAAGCAAGCCTTTATGCAAAATCAACTTATTGAGCTCCCAACTTGTTTCATCTGAGTATAAGCAATGTCAAAGATAAAAGAAAGATGTATAGAGCCTCCAATAAACTGATACCATGCTTGTATTATGCCTTGAAACCATGTTTTCCACTTTTCTTCAAAATCAAGTAACATAGCCATAACTCAATATCTTACAGATTTGTCAACTTAAAACCATAAGACCTCTTGCTTATAACTATACAAGTTATTTGCAAGCAAACACACGAGCTGAAGCACTCTTAAAACCTCCCAAGAAACTTGTTGCATAGAACTGGCCATAACTTGACAGTTTTGAACTTAGAATCCCAAAATCAAAAACCACTCATGCGTTTTAAAATCTAATCATCCATACACTCTCTATACATCATATCAAAGCTATCCCAATACCTGTTACATTCTTGTAACTCCATTTTCATCATTCACCATTTTCAAACATCAACCTTGCAGGTTGACTTGAGTAGGGAGACTCAGGGACTTTCAAAGCAAAGTAAAGTTTGCAACACACTCAAGGAGGTCCAGGCAAGCTAAACAGATCATTGCGAAACCTCAAAGCTTGCTCAAACTGAAAACACGACCTCCTTCTGCAAGGTGAGTTTTCTGAACTTCTATCTCTTCATACAAGCATCATTTGATTTTGATTTATGAAGATAAAATGTAGATATCATTGCCCTGAAGTTGTACATGTCCATAGTTTTCATTTATATTACCCGAGCTTAGAGAATTTTAGGTTTGAATCTTTGAAAAAAGTTAGTTCAAGATTTGGTACTTTTAGAAATTCATGCTCATCTTTGAGAATTAGTTTAAGTTACTTACATATTTAGAATCCTGGTAAAATTTCTAACAAGTTTGATGTTGGAAGTTTTGAGAATGGATGAGACATGAATGAGTTACAGGGACCCTAAATGGAGGTTGAAGATGAATTCATTTCTAGGACTGGATTTGTGTTATATATTTATGGTTTCAGTTTAGTTAACAGATGTATAGCCACCCCAGTGGTAAAGCAGTGCGCGTTTATTGTTAAGGTCATGGGTTCAAGTTCCAGCGCCGCCTTTTGTTATATTTTTCAACATTTTCTTCTTTTTTGCAAGCAAACCAGCGCCGTGGGCCTCCCTGTTTGGGTCTTCCATCTTTTTACTGCACAACACCCATGTTTCACCATCACAACCTCTAGCCCTTTTTTTTTATTCTTTCTGATTTACAAAAACCCTTAATGGGCCAGGCTTCAAACAAAACTGTTTTTTTTTCTTCTAACATACACCCTAAATGCCATTTTCACCCTCTGACTTTCATTTTCATATTTTATTTTATTTTTATTTTTATTTGTTATTATTATTATTTTAATTTTTTTATTAATAAAAATCCAAAAAAATAGTTTATTTATTTATATATCTAATATATTTATATTCATTTATATTTTATTCCTTTAAAAAACAAAAAGATAACAATATTTTCTTAAACAAACTTAATTCTTTTTCTTAATAAATTAATAATTAGATTTAGGTTTAGTTATTTTTTTTTTATTTAAAATTAACTTAGAATTTAGATTTCTTTTAATTAATCAATTTCCATACTATTTTTATTAAACTTAAAACCTTTTCTAAAAAAACCTAAAAATGCTTTCTAATTTAATTTATTTTCTTAATTAATTTAGGTTTAACTTTCTTAATTTAGTTAATTAGGTCAAAATTAAACCTTTTTCTCAAAAACCAAACAAAAATCCATTTCTTTTCCATTTATATCCTTGTACATTATATTTGTTTATTTATTGTACATTATTCAATATGGTTGTAATAGATAATCAGGTTTAATTTCTTGCAATCCCCTTTTGTAAATTTGCATACCCCATCCCCAAAACCTAATTCATTAGTATAATAAAAAATTAGGTTAGTCTAATGATTGATTAATTAAAAAAATTAGGGTTAGAAAAAGAAAAATAAATCAAATAAGGTTAAAAGAGAAAATAGGAAAAAAGATTGCACGGGGTGGATGTTGAACCCACGCCCTCATGGCTTTCGCGCTGCACTGCTTTCCACCAGGCCAAGCGCCTATTGGTGTTTGAGAATAGGCGTTGTATAATATATTGAAAACCTGCGTGTTATATGGAAAATAACAACAACAAAATTGCAATACGCAGGGATCGAACCCATACCTTTATGTTCACAATCCAACACCTTGACCAGTGGTGCTACGCTCTCATCGGTTATACAAAAACAAATAAATAAATATATATTAAACAAGTGAACCGGAGAGGTGCTGGAGCCCTAGCTCCAGTCGTCTTCTCTGGTGAGGTGATTTTGTCAACCTCCAAAAATTGCAAATGTTAGAGATCAAGAAAGACCCTACCCTCTAAATCGACCCTGGAGAATCCAATTGTGGCATTAGTTTTGGCTAATTTGACCTGTACAAGGAGATATGATGAAAATAAAGCAAATCGGTGTAAGAATGGTGATGGGTTATTCTAAAATCATGGGCCTCATGCAAGGGATCAAACCTACACTAATTCGTGTCAGGAACACATGATAATTGTTAGTTTCAATCAAAACATCATGAATATTAAAATAAGAAATTCATAAAATATGAAAAACAGTGATGCTTAGAATGCATGTTTCAGGCACTTTTGATCATCAAGAATGATCCAAACTTACTCTATAGTATCTCATGGATTGAGTTGAATGGTTGTTTGGCCTTGAGGAGGGCTGGAAATTGATTTCAAGTTTGCCATAGTTTTGATCAAAGTTGAGATTTTTGAGAGAGTGTTCTTGAGGCAAATTTTCGTGTCCTCTTTGTTTGAATATGCAATGTATATATAGTGGAAGAGATTAGGTTAAAAGATGGGCTTGCTCATCATGTGAAACCTATCTTTGATTTTGTTTGAAAATATATTGGAATATGACAAAACCATGAAGATTTGTTTTGCAAATAGGTTCACACGGTTTGTGATGTGATCTTGGGCCTCCAAAAGATCAGAATCAAAAGCCTTGTATGCCTTATACCTCCACTTAATGTTTATTTGGTTTAATTTTTTGAATTTACAAAAATAAAAATCAAAATAAATGAAATAAAAAATTAAAATGGTGCATGAATGGACTTAGAGGTTTATGATGAGGTCGGGAACACATTTGGACCTTAAAAGATAAGCCCATTAGCCCAAAAAATCAAATTTGTTCAATTTGAGTTTCATGCATTTTCTCAAAATTTCCCAACTTGAACAAATCATATCTTGCTCAATTTTTGTCATATGAAGGTAATCTTTGACTTTTTGGAAAACTCAAGATGTCTCCTACAACTTTCATGTTGGTAATTTTTCCATTTGAAATATTTATATTGATATAAATTGCTTTGACAAAAGATGATTTTTTGTTGACTTTCAAAATGACCTATAATGTTTTGGCCCGTATATCTCAAATGTAGTATTTTTGGCCTGGAGCTTAGAGAGACAAAGTTGTAGAGAATTGAATTTCCTTCAAGATAGGCCTTGGTTGAGAATTTCTTGATGGAGTATATGAAAGTTATGCTTGGTCAAAGTTCAACTGACTTCTCCTAAAGAAAACCCTAATTTAGTAACTTTTAACTTTTGATGAATCTAGAGTTTTCTTGATGAATCATGATCAACCCTTGATCCAATGATGAATGTGACCTCAAAATCTTGATGTTGACCAAAAATATTGAGTTTTAACTGTAAGTTGACCAATGTTGACTTTTTGTCCAATATAGTTGATTTTCAATCATCTGAGCAATTGACTGGGCAAACTTGTGCTGCAAGGCTTGAAACTTGGTATGAGGATACTTTGAATTATATGAGACCCCTTGAAGTCCATTTTAGGCATTAGAAGTATAATTTTCCCTGAGAAAACCAAAACCTTAATTATAGGTCACTACTTAGGAGGATGATTCATCTGATCATTTCTTGAGTAGTGTTGAGTGTTTGAGACCCTTAGGAGCATGAGGAGGTATCTTGAATCATATTGTCTTGAAAAATGGGAATGAAAATTTTGGGGTACAGCAATATTATATTTGTTATTGGGGTGATTTGTGGTGACAATATGATAATGTTGTTTGAATTGCCTTTTATTTATGTTTAAGCATTTCAATTTTACGTCATTTCATGTATGTAGTATATGTGAGTGCACGCTTTTTTTCCTTGCAAATGCCTTTGTGTGATTTTGGTATATGGTATACGTGTGATTTTGATACTTTTAATGGCTTGATTTGTCTCTTTTTGATGTTGTCATAGGGGGAGAAGCATATATAAGACTAAGTATGATGCACACATTCATAGGAAACCTTCATGAAGACATCAAATGCATCGTCACAAGCTTTGCCATCACCAAAAGGGGGAGTATGCGAGTGCATATTCCTATTAGAGATGTTTTGTATGATGCCAAAAAATAGGACATTTTAGCATTTATGTATATTGGACGATATTCTTTGAGTCTTGATGTGCATCTTAGTATTAGGAAGCTTAGGAACTGTTTAGAAAATGTTTCATGCATTAAAAATATGTTTTATTTGAAACACAAGTCTATGTGTCGACACATGTAGATGATTTTTAAATATTGTAGGCTTTGTAATGCATGTGTCAACACATACGATCTATGAGTTGACACATGCAGCCTTATGTGTCAACATATATGACATATGGCTCGACACATGCAAATGATTTTTAAACCATGTAATGCATGTGTCAACATATACGACCTATCAGTCAACATATGTATGCTTATGTGTTAACACATACAACCTATGAGTCGACACATGCAAATGATTTTTAAAGCTTGTAGGCTCTATAATGCATGTGTCGGCACATGACATACAATTCGGCACATGCATTGAATGTGTCAACACATACGATCAAATTTTCCAAATTTGTGATTTTTTCTAAACTCCTTGCATTCTATTTTACCTCCAACTTGAACATACATATATACCCCATACATGCATCATTTAAAAAAAGAGATGAAACCATAAACATACAAAGAAATTTCTCTTCATCTTCAACCTCTCTTTCTATGCACACTGTTGTACCCTAAAATTCACCCTATCATGTTTTCCAAGGTCTTCCCCTACATGATTGACCATAAACTCTTGCCTAAGAAAAAAGAAATTTTTTGAGTGGTGTTTAATTACCTTTAGATTGGCCTCATGACAAGCCTTTCGACTGGCATTGTGCCAAGGCCTTCGATTGGTATTCTGAATGTCTTTCAATTGGCATCTCCAAAATGCCTTTCGATTGGCATCTCCAAAATGCCTTTCGATTGGCATCCACATAGCGACCTTCGATTGGCATGGACAAAGGTCCTTCGACTGGCCTGTTAACAAGGTCTTTCGATTGACATTTTAACAAGTACCTTTTGATTAGCATGGTAACAGTGTCCTTTGATTGGCATTTCAACAAGGTCTTTTGATTGGCATGATAACAATGTCCTTCGATTGGCATTTAAACAAGGCCTTCGATTGGCATTCCAAAAGGTCCATTCAAAGAAGCTTTCAAAAGGTCCATTCGAAGAACATACAAAGGTCCATTCGAAGAAGCTTTCAAAGGGTCTATTCGAAGAAGCTTTCAAAGGGTCCATTCGAAGAACATGTAAAGGTTTATTTGAAGAAGCCATCAGCCCCTTTGAAAGGGAGCATTCGAAGGTCAGTTACATATCATTCAAAAATCAAAAAAAGAGACAAGATCCCATGTGTTTGACCAACGTTACAAATTCTCATTCATGTCTTTCAAACACAATCAAGGTTATTTAAACCTTTGCCTTTTTGTCCCCTATACCCCCTCTATATAAAGAGATCAAAGTGTTTCATGAAAAGGAGGAAAGAACAAAAAAGTTGAAGAGACGCTACCCACAAAATCCACCAAAGGTTCTCAAACTCTCATAAGTAATCCAAGCCAAAGAAACCCTTCAGATTGAAGGTGCCCACGCCCAGAAGTCCCAGATCGAAGTTGCACATATTCAGGAAGTTCCCAAATCGAAAGTTCAATCTACTGGTAAGAGAAGTTAAATTGTCCAACCTTGTATTTGCATAACACATCCATACCTATTGTTACATTCAATTTGTCATCCTAGACAGGATCAAAGGGCCTGGGTTTGGCACCCCGGCCATGTTCTCCGTTTGCTAACACTTGCTGCAGATTTAGCCTGAAAAGACCCAGCGCGCGCAGGATCGAAGGACCTGGGTTTTGATACCCAGGTCCTGCATTTTATTTTGTTAACGTACTTTTACAGGTATAGCATCTCAGATCGAAAGAGATACCTTCTCTGGATCGAATCCATAGTCTCCTAGATTGAAGAAGGCATCTCCTCCTGGATCGAAAGACGTTCCCTTTCCCAGGATCGAAGGGCAATCCCCTTCCCTGGATCGAAGGCTATTCACACTCACTCCCTAGCCCAATTGAAAAAAGGCATCTCCCCCTGGAACGAAAGACGTTCCCTTTCCCAGGATCGAAGGGCAATCCCCTTCCCTGGATCGAAGGACCCTTTGTATTTTTTCTTTTTTATTAATTTTTTTATTTAAATTACATTAAAATCAAAATCATAAAAATATTAGGCTAGTTGTTTTTCCCACTAAATTAATTTTATTAATAAATTAATTAATTATTTTAACATCTTTTTTTCTTAAAATTAAAATTAAATAGACTTAGGCCTTATTTTCTTTTATACCAAAAACAACAAAAAGATTTTATTTTACTTTGCACGCGTTTATTTAATTCCATATTTTTTACTATTATTGTATCTGTTTACTGGGTGTAATAGATAAAAATTAGGATATTTACTACTTTATCCCCCTTTATCCTTGTATAATGTAAACCCCTTCCCCTAAGCCTTGTAATAGCGTAGGATTTACAATTCCCGCACTTTAAATTCCTGTACATATATTAACTGCTTAGATAACTAAGATTGCATGACAAGATCTAAAAACAAATGGTAGAACACCTAAATGTTTAAAGATAAATAACTGAAACACAACACAATTGCACACAAGCACCTCTAAGGTACGCCCACTTTAGTTGCCTTTAAAAAACAGTCATGAGGCAGGAATGCTTTAGCAAAGAACCGTAAAATCAAAATATCATAGTCCCTCGATGACCCTACAGCCGCTTTCTCGGTAAATGATCTAGTCCCTAAAAACAGCATTGTTAAAGCGTTTCCAATAGTTGCCTTCGTGACTGTAATGTCCCATCGAATGTCCCTCAAAACATCCAACGACAAGGCTACCTACTCATTAATAGTAGGATAGCACTGTCTAAAGGATAGGACGAAAAGAACGATCATTTTCGAGTACAAAGTAGATAGTTGTTAGAAGTTTGCTTAAAACTATTTTTTTGCCCTTACACAAAAACTACTTTTCAAAAGACATTTCAAAACATTTTGTATATTTTCTCTACTATCCCGAGAAACATTACAAAGTTCTTCGTACTAAGGTGTTTTCAAAACATTTTCAAACACACAAAGCACAAAGGTATTTCAAAATGAGCAAACCTCTAAGAGCCCGTGGAAAACCATGGATGGAAAGGGTCTAACACCTTCCCTTTCCATAATCTACCCCCTTACTCATAAACATCTCGAAAAGGTCTTTTTCTGTTCTTTTCACCCTTTCCTTTGTTGGATAAAAGAAAATACGGTGGCAACTCTTGCTTATCGCATATTTGCAAACAAAAAATGCAAAAACTGTATATAAACGGCCGGTTCTGCCACCGTATCATAGAACTGGAGACTCTGCTGGGGATAAATAAAAAGTGGGGTTACCTTAGATTTAGTTTATTATTTAACTGTTTTGTGTGTTTTGATTTCTTTACTTTTGAGGGCTCTGTTTGGGGTTGCTATAGATCCTACACCCTGATCTGGGGCACCTTTTAGGTAAGTAGAAATAGATCGTGGAAACTATGCAGGGTATACTGACACGATTGAAGTGATGGCTACGTTGATGCGACACTTTGGTTGGTATCGGTAGCCCTTGAGTTAATCAAGGAGAATACAGGGTCGCTGCATGGTGTCATAAAGCATCAACTGACCTTAGAACCTTTAAATGAACAACTTGGCCATTCGGAAGTAGTGAGATGGTCGTCTTTGGTGTATTCCCAAAGTCGGTAGATACCCAATGCTACACTCATTGAGACTTGACTCCTGAGTTTTGTTTGGTTGCGAGTCAATCGCCTATCGAACGAAGTTTGTGGGAAGGGTCAGTGATATTGAGATCCCTTAGAACCCGGTTACTATTTATAGGACAGGTTGAACCAATCCAACTTCAAGAGGGTACTACCTTAAAACTCATGAAAACCTAAACCTAAGGCTGCTTGTGTGATTTGTTTGCTTTCAACTTGAACTACTTGCAGGGTTTTATTATTTGACAACATGATTTCCTTGCAGGTTTTGTTTACAGTCATTATCCAATAACTTGGATTTCTTGCAGGGTTCACTTGTCTTCGTCACCTTACACTTTTGCTTAACGCATAGCATACACATCATAACATCATCCCATAGCATCTCCTTAACCATTTCAAGGATCTCAAGGGTTTGTGATGCAGGTTGTGATAAATCAGACGCCTAGCAAGGGGCAAGGGGATTTATTTTCCTCTAGCCAATTCCATCAAAAGATCAAAACTCAACAACTTGAGTCGGGGGCTATGACCCACTTGATATGGTGAGATTGACTCTCATAGAAGGACGCTTAACGATATAGAGTTCTTCAATCAAAGCTACAAATTTCAACTGCTGACATCTTCTTGTTTACCCCGCGAGTCCTTGAAAACATTGCATACGCATATCATACATGTTATTGCATAAACAGGTTTCAAAGCAGGGTCCTCATCTTATTCGCTGTTTATTTCAGCAAGTAAAGAAATGGCTCTCGAACAACAGTCAAAGACCTTCAGGCTTAAAACGCTCAGTTCCAACAAATGTTCTTGGCTCTGACCTAGGGGAAAGAAGACCTGAAAGCTCTGATCGTCAAAAAGAAGGCTAAGAAGGCAAAGAAACCAGTTCGTATTTTGAGTATGGGAAGAAGCAGACCAGCTAACCGAGCTCTAGATTTCGCAACCCCATCAAAGGGAGCAGGTAATCATGAGGAAAAAGATGAGGAATCAGATGAAGGAGACAAAAATCCAACGTGTGAAGAGGATGAACTTGACTACTCTGAGGAGCAATATCCTCATGCTGACGATAAATACAAATGGCTGGAGGATCGGCTCAATGCCATGGAGATTCAAAGGGTGCCCGATATGGATTTCAAAGAATTAGGTTTGGTTCCAGGGGTGGTCATCCCGCCTAAGTTCAAGGTACCCATCTTCGCAAAATATGACAGTGTTTCCTGTCCCAAGCTTCACTTGAGGTCATATGTCAGAAAGATCCAACCTCACACTGTTGACTGGAAGTTATGGGTCCATTTCTTCCAAGAAAGTTTAGCTGGCACTCAACTGGATTGGT
Source organism: Vicia faba (assembly GCA_948472305.1). NCBI lineage: Eukaryota > Viridiplantae > Streptophyta > Magnoliopsida > Fabales > Fabaceae > Vicia > Vicia faba. The sequence continues at coordinate 236,830,006 of OX451739.1, read as the reverse complement.
TCTATCAACTAGAAGGAACTAACATCCATACCTGGGAAGACTTATTTGCTGCTTTCTACAAGCAGTACCAATACAACGCTGACCTGGCACCAACTTGAGTGCAACTGCAGAATATGTCCATGAGCTCAAGAGAAGGGTTCAAGGAGTATGCGCAAAAATGTAGGGATCTAGATGGAAGGGTACAACCTCCTCTGAATGATCTTGAAATGGTAGACATGTTCATGGGCACTCTGACGGGCCCATTCTTCAATTTTCTGATTGGGAGTTCCTCATCCAGGTTCACAGATATGGTTCTGACTGGAGAAAGGATCGAAAACAGTATCAAGAGTGGGAAGATCCTGATGGCTACATCTTTTAATGATGAGAAAAAGCCATTTGATGGTAAGAGGGAAGCCAATGCTGTGTCTGGCCAGAAGGGTTGCAATAAGGCCGATGACCACAATCAACCTGTGGGGGAAATACTGGTCTCTAACTTTACACCTATGCAATGACACCAACAGGGGAACCAGCATAAAGAGGTCACACTTAAGAGACATTTCACCAGAATCAACATGTCACTAGCTCAAGCCTTACAACACATGTTGAAAGTAGGGTTGATTACGTTAAAGGCTCCTCTGCGAAATCCCAACACTTCTGCTCCTAGTTACCACCCCGACGAAAGGTGTGCATACCATTCTGACAGTCCAGGACATGATACCAATGGTTGCTGGGCTCTGAAGAACAAAATTCAGGATATGATTGACGCCAAAGAGGTTTAATTCGACCCTCCAGAGACTCACATAGTGATCATTGCTCCTAGGCAAAATCATTGAGAATGTTCAGTTCATTTTTTATTTTTCATCTGTAGTTTCATTTGTTGTTCAAACAATTACTATTATGCCGAACTTTGGTTTTCCCATTAATGCATTGCATATGTTTGTCTTGAATAATTTCATTGTCATTTTATTTAAACTTTTTTCTTGCTTCCTTTACGTGATAGTTGACTCTCTATTAAAAAAGCTATAAGCCTTTAGAGGGAGGATGACAAAAGCGATACCATAATCTCACACAGTGTGCTTTTGAATAGACCTTGCTGACGATGTACAGGCGTTGTTTCAAATCCCAAACAGTGGAGTTATAAGGAAGATAATCCCTAGTCAACCCCTTTGAGCCAAAGAAGTAGGAGTTTTTCTTTTCACACAAATTAAAACCCTTAATCATAACCTGGGGCAGGGTAGTTTCTCAGTCAATTCAGACGCGCATTCAGTCGTAATTTTTCATTCGTACACAATGAATGGCATCGAAGACGTGCTTCTAAATCAAAACACGGTGATGATTCTGCATAATCGTCAAGACAAGCAGTCATTATCTCTCACACTAAAAGCCCACTAAGTCAAAACCTATGAAGGAGACTTAAGAAAAAACAGGGGCATCCCGATGACTGTAATCACAAAAAGAAACAGTTTAGGCAAAAGACGGGGATTACAAAATCAAAAAAGAAAGAGGTTACTATAAACCCTCGATAAAAAAAGATTACAAAAATGACTGCCTATTCAAAATAAATTGTCAGTATCCGAACCATCACCGGAACATCAAGGACAAGATGCCATAACTCAGCTGGGATTCAAAATGCACAATTAAATGAGCATATGACTGAAGAACATCACAAAGAGAGAGTGGGTACAAATAAACTTTGAGCCTTTATCCTTTGTTTCTTGAACTGTGAACTAGACCATGTTATAACCCTTAAAAGTCCTAGCTGGAGCATGGGTTTGTTCGAAAGCATACTGTTACAAAAGGTATCCTAACTCATGTAGGGTTCGCTATAAATCCTGAGCTGACATCACACTTTTACAAAATTTGTTTATTCTACTAAAAAAATGAATTTTCAAACTTCAAGACAGGCATAAGCTTTGCATTCTTAAAATACCATTGTTGGTATATGACTATTTATTCAATAGCAGAGAAATTTGCACGACAGATATTCGATGAATAGAAATATTCTCAATGGACAAAATCACCTCAGATGGAAAGACATTCCATTGATAAGCCTTTCATAACCAAGGGGCATAGCATGATGTCCAGTTGATCTGGGGCAGTCAGGTCAAGATTCAAGGAATCTCTCAAAGATGTCGAATAGCCAGAGGAAGATCTCCATTTGAATCACTTGGGGAATTGGGCATGAATTCCAGCAACGAATCATGTACGATCAAACAAACATCTTCTGGCATTGTGGCAACACTTACTACTATGGACAATGACAATTCTCCGTACCCGATGAACATGGACATAGTCGGAAAATACTACGCGTGAACAAAGACCCGCTAGGTTGACTGGCCTAGGCAAAAATAAGGGCATCCCGGCGAACCAAAAAGGTTCGGGCAAAAGTTAGGGATATACATATGAGAAAAAACTGTACACCCGGCAAGTCGAAAACTTAAAAAAGGCGGCTTGGGAAAAAAAGAGTATCTCGGTGGACCGAAAACCCGAAAGGGCTGTCCAGGAAAAAGTTAGGGATTAAAGCGTACGACTATCTCCCTTCATCTTGTCACTTGCCTATCAGTAGAAGGCTTATCATCCTGATCAGCATTTACCCAGTGCCCCATGAGTTATGACGACACTCAAACCATCTACAAAATCCCCGGTCAATATTTTCTACAACAGGTATCGAGACAGGGGCATTCAACTACAAGGTCACCGCAATATTCTCAGCTTACAACCTATTGATGTCAGGTGTTCTTATACTCTCGACATAGTAAAATCTCCAAATTACTGCTCCAACGAAAATTCCCCAATGAAGTCGCCAAGCTTCTCGGGATTCCTCAATGGACACATTCTGAATAAACTAGATTCTCATCTAGAAATAGTTCAGATACAATCCAGAAACGGATGTCATCCTGACACCTACTCCATATTCTCTCCTAATATAGTGCAGATACGATCCAGAGACGGATGTCATTTTGACACTTATTTCAACACATCATCTAGAAACGATTCAGGTACGATCTAGAAATAGATGTCATCCTGGCACCTGCTCCAAATTCTCTCCTAGTACAGTGCAGATACGATCCAAAGACGGATGTCATTCTGACACTTATTTCAACACATCATCTAGCAACAATTCAGGTACGATCTAGAGATGGATATCATCCTGATACTTATTCAAATCATCTTCTAGAAACAGTTTAGGTATGATCCATAGACGAATGTCATCCTGATACTTATTCAAACACATGTTTCAAGTACAGTGTAGATACGATCCAGAGACGGATGTCATTCTGACACTCATTCGACACATGTTTCAAGTACAATGCAGATACGATCCAGAGACGGATGTCATTCTGACACTCATTCCACACATGTTTCAAGTACATTGCAGATACAATCCAGATACGGATGTCATTCTGACACTCATTCAACACATGTTTCAAGTATAATGTAGATACGATCCAGAGACGGATATCATTCTGACACTCATTCAACATATGTTTCAAGAATAATGCAGATACGATCCAAAGACGGATGTCATTCTGACACCCATTCAATACACGTTCAAGTACAATCACGACATAGATCTATACACAAAATCTCCAGTAGGCACAGGGGCAGAAACATCCTGATGCGAAGTCACCGTTGTATCCTCAGCATACGATCCTGTGACATCTATGTTCCTCACAGAGCAGAAACAACCAGAGTTTTGCCCTCTTCTTCCCTAAGCAGGGATTACCTTCTCCAACTGAAGTATGTTTTCCCTAGCCCAGTTCAAATAGTTAAAAAACCTTCTCCTGGGTAGAGTTTATTTCTCAAACTGCAGAAGCTCATTTCCCAACAAAGTTTATTTCTCTATATCGGCAGAATCTTCCAACAAGCATCTCTCTCTGCAGAGTTATCCTCGAGCAGAATCAATTCTCAAGCAGAGTCGATCCCCAGCAGGTTATCCTCAAACAGAAAGAAGAAGTCCCCGTCGAATAATCTCCAATCATCATCCATAGCGGAAATGAAGGATTCAGATTCTCAATACTCTCCAACAGTAGTCCTGGATTTATTTTCCTAGACTGGGAAATATCTCAATAACATCCCATACTCATACATCATGGCATATGCATATACATCACATACAGCATAATCTCATTTATTTTGAGAACACCGTCACAATGCATTTAATACATCATGACATTGCATATGATTAACTCTTTACCTCTTTTAGGGAAGGATCAAATCAACAAACACCGCTACTTATGTGACCTGGTAGTCTTCTCAAAAGTGGCATCTGATGAAGGACTATTTCAATAATTTCCTCAGAAAGATGTCCTCCCAAGACTTTCTCTGGATCAGTCAGATCGACACTAAGATCTCTCTGATTTCCATTCCAGTCAAAGTTAATCCAAGACCTTCTTTGGTTCAGTCAGATGGACACTAAGATCTCTCTGATTTCTATTCCAGTTGAAGACATTGTGAAGCCTGGGTTTCGACCAGATAACAGTATAAAGTGTTGTGAAGCCTGGAATTCAACCAGATAGCAGTTTACACTATCAGTTACTATGAAGCCCGAAACCCGACCGGATAATAGGCAATCAACAATTTAAGACACTATGAAGCCTGGATTTTGACCAGATAACAGTATTAGGTACTATGAAGCCCGGAACCCGACCGAATAATAGTCAATCAACAATTTAAGATGCTCTGAAGCCTGGATTTCGACTAGATAACAATATAAGGTGCTGCGAAGCCTAGAATCCGACCAGATAGCAGTTTACTCTGTCAATTACTATGAAGCTCGGAACCCGACCAGATAATAGTCAACTAACAATTGAAGAAACTGTGAAGCCTGGATTTCGACCAGATAACAGTATAAGGTGTTGCGAAGCCTAGAATTTGACCAGATAGTAGTTCACTTCTTCAAAGAAACTGTGAAGCCTGGATTTCGACCAGATAACAGTATAAGGTGCTGCGAAGCCTGGAATCTGACCAGATAGTAGTTCACTTCTTCAAAGACACTATAAAGCCTGGATTTTGACCAGATAATAATATAAAATGCTGCGAAGCCTGGATTTCAACCAGATAGCAGTTTACTCTGTCAGTTACTATGAAGCATGGATTTGACCAGATAGTAGTATACCCCAGGTTCAAGTTGAAGCCTGGACCAGACCAAATTAAAACTTAATTTCTTTAAATTACCGAAGCCTGGATACGACCAGATAACGGTACACCTTAGATTCAAGTTGAAGCCTGGACCCGACCAAATAACAACTTAATTTCTTCAAACTGCAAAGCCTTGGTATGACCAGATAACAATTTAATCTCATTTCCCTAGTAAGTCATTGTGAAGCCTGGAGCACGACCAGATGGCAGTTAGCCTTATTATCCTCAACAAAACATTGTAAAGCCTGGATCCTGACCAGCTAATAGTTCACTTCCGTATCTTCAATTAAATGATGACTCCCCAGTAGAGCAACGAACAACTAAAGCTCCTAAAACTCTATGTTCCAAGACAGAGACCAACATTCCTCAACGGAGTCTTCTCTAACAGCAAGAGAAGGAATTCCCACAAAGGAATATCCCATGAAATCAACATTCATCTGGATGGCATCTTTAAGCCCATCTCTGACGACTCTCTATCATGTCTTTCGGTGAATAAAGAGTTCTCGGGGACCCTTGATGCTAACTCTTTGAGTTGAGGAGGGATCCTTACGAGATTAACTTGAATGGTTTTCCTGCGAATAGAAGCCATGTCCTACAAAACAGAAAAAAGATAAATCCCAATGATCCTTGAAATGGTTAGCGAGAATGAGTATGATATTATGATGTTTATGATGTTATGTACAAATAAATATATACAAACAAGGCAAACAATTTCTTAGGTTTAGGCTTGCAAGGAGTCTCATAGGTAAGTACCCTCTTGAAGTTTAGTTGGCTCAATTCTGTCCTAGAAATAGTAACTGGGTTCTAAAGGAGCTCAATAGCATTGGTTTATCTTCTCGGGCATTGTTTTAGCGCAAGCCTCTTTCACGGCGACCGAAATATCCCAAAAAGTCAAACCTCAATGAGTGTAGTATCGAGTATCTACCAACTTCGGACTGCACCAAATCCGATCATCTCACTATGTCCTAATGGCTAAGTTGATCAAGTAAAGGTTCTAAAGCCACTTATTGCTTCATGACATCACTCAGCAGCCCCGTATTCTCCTTGACTACTCAAGGGCTACCGATACCCACAAATATGTCACACTGACGTAGCTATTTCTTAGACCATGTCGGTATACCCCGCACAGTATCCACAATGTATTGCTACTTACCTATAAGGTATCCCAAATCTGGGTAGAGGATTTAAGCCCAAACAAAGAACCAAAATGTAAAGCATACAAGTCAAACAATGAAAGCAAGTAAAGGTGATCTAGCCCTAAGGTAACCCCACTTTTAAGTTTTTCCCCAGCAGAGTCGCCAGTTCTGTGATACGGTGAGAGAACTGACTTGGGATGTTTTGTGTTTGATTGCAAATGTTGCAGTTAGCAAGATTCGCCACCGGCTTTTCTTTTATCCAAAAGGAAAGGCTAAAAAGAATAGGAAAGACCTTTGAGATTATTTCTTGAGTTCGGGGGGTAGATTATGAAAAGGGAAGGTGTTAGCATCCTTTTCATCCATAGTTATCTATGGGCTCTTAGTTACTTGCTAGATCACTTGCTTTTATTTGAAAATGTGATTTGTGGTGGTTTTTGAAAGTATTTTGAAAATGCGCCTTCGTTTTGGCAAACTTTGTAATAGTTCTCGTTCGTAAGAACGTATACAAAGTGTTGGACTTTTTGAAAATATTTCATGTTTTGAAAGTTTGTTTTTGAAAGTGTTTGGTGTTTGTTTTTAAAGTGAGCAAGCATGTCTGTTTTGAAAGTAAGCAAGCAACTAGGAACAATCTACCTACTAAAAAGTCTTTGTTCATTTCTTCCTTCCTTTGATATTGCTATCTTACCATTGATTTGGTAAGAAGCCTTATCTTTGGATGTAAAGGGATAGGCATAGGTCATCGTATGGTCATGATAGCAATGTTGTACGATGTCTTAGCATTTCTCTTTGAGGGGCTAAGATCATTTTGAAAGGCAACATTTGTAGCGTCATCGAGGGACTATGATCTTGTATTTTTGATTTATTTTTGCTAAGGCGTCCCACATGCATAACATGACCATTTTTATAAGACAACAAAGGAATTACCCTAAGGGTGCAAGTGTGTTTGATTTGCATGCATTGTTTATCTTGGATTAGGGTTTACTAATGGTTGATTTTAGTCTTGCCATACAAACCCTAATTACTAGCATTTATATGAAAGCGATAAGTTGCGGAAAGTAAAATTACTATGCTATTACATCATTAGGGGAGGAGGTATACAAATTTAAAAATGGGGATTGCAATAAAATTAAACCTAATTATCAATTAGAACCATATTGAATAATATACAAGAATTGAAAACATAATGTACAAGAAGATAAATGGAAAAGAAATGATTTTTGTTTGGTTTTAATGAAAGGGTTTAGTTTTGACCTAATTAAGAAAAATGATTAATTAAAATTAAATAAAATTAAACCTAAACTAACTAAGAAAAGAAATTAAGTTAGAAATCATTTTTAGGGTTTTTTGTGAAAAGGTATTAAGCTTAATAAAAATAATATGAAAATTAATTAATTAAAAGAAACTTAAGTTCTAAGTTAATTTTAATTAAGAAAAATAAAATAACTAAACCTAAATCTAATTATTATTTATTAAGAAAAAGAAAATAAATTTATTTAAGAAAATGTTTTTTTGTCTTTTGTCTTTATAAAGAAAATAAAAATATAAGTGTGAAAATAATAAATAAAAATATTTTTGGATTTTTTATTAGTAAAAATAATAATAATAATATTATTAATAATAATAATAATAATAATAATAATAATAATAGTAATAGTAATAAAAAAATAAATAAAAATAAAATAAGAAAAAGAAAAAGAAAATAAATTAAAATGAAATGATAAAAGAGTTTGGGCCAGGTGTGTGAAAGCAGGCAGAGGGGTCAAGAAAAGTAAAAATGGAAGGCCCGCTGTGAGGAAGCCCAAGCGCTGGTTGTGGTAAAAAAAAAGGAAAATGCTTAAAAACAAAACAAAAGGTAGCGCTGGAACTTGAACCCATGACCCTTACCATACACGCGCGCTACCTTTGCCACTGGGGTGGTTGTACATCCGTTAACATAAGTGAAATAATAAATACATAATATAAAACAAGTCCTGAAAATGACTTCATCTTCAACCTCCAGCCATGGTTCCTGTAACTTGCTCATTTCTCAATAAAAATGAAAGATGTAAACATGAAAATTGCTCCATTTTTCCATACGAATCCAACCATATAAATATCATAAGCTATAAATCAAAGATGAATGAGAATTTCTAAAAGTACCAAATTCTGACCTAACTTTTTTCAGTGATTCAAACCTAAAATTCTCTAAGCTCAATCAATATAAATAAAATCTATGGACATGTACAGTTTCAGGGCAATAATATCTACATTTTATCTTCACAAATGCAAGCTTAACAATGCCTAAATGAAAAGACATAAATTCAGAAAAGATACCTCAAAACTGGAAATCGTGAAATGTAAATGAAATTGATTCAAGGTGCTGCAATGATCAATTTGGCTTCCTCAAGTTCCCAAGAAGCTAATACAATGATTAGCTTGAGCAATGGATGGCTGGAATGGCTTTGAGAAGTCAACTTATAGAATCTGTTTTTGAACTTGGAATTTGATGAAGATGGTGTTACAGTCTGCAAACAGGGTCAGGGATGGTTTGTATTTGATGTGAGGAAGCTTTTGAAACTGAAAGGCCAAGAAACGCACGAGGGAAATGGAAGTTTAAAGTTCTTGGTCAGAATATGCAACAATGGTGGTTTATGATGGAGTTTTGAGTTTGAGGAAGTTTTGGAGCTTGTGTATTCGTGTCTTTGCTTCCAAATAACTTGTGCATATGTATGGAAAAGGTTGTTGGGCTTGAGAGGGTCAGAAAAATAAGATATAGACGTATGGCTATGTTACTTGATTTTGAAGAAAAGTGGAAATATGGTTTCAAGGCATAGTACAAGCATGGCCTGAGTTGTTAGAGACTCTAGACAAGTTTCTTATGGATTTTAGATTGTATGTGATCATAAGAAACAAGTTCAAATCTCAAGACAAGTTGACTTTATGATTAAAGCCTCTTTACAAGAATGGAATGGTTACTTTGTGCCATAAATGGAAATGCAACTTGGATAATAGCTCAAGTGCTTGGATCAAAGCTCTAACAGCTGTGTAATCATTTAATTATGGAGTGGCAAACAAGTTTGAGGCCTTTAAAGCAAATATTATACAGCCTAGCTATGAATTGGTCAAGTGTACCTCACAAATTCTGCCTTGTAAATCAAGAATGAAACCCTAACTTCATCTCTTCGATTCTCTTAGCTCAAACATGATCTCAATGAGTTCTTGGACATTTTGGAAATCTTTTAACATCCTATAAAACCTCTATTTTTAACATTTTTGAAAATTCCTCTTGGAACTATGTGAAAAATTTCCATGAAGTTAGGTCAAAATCCTGCCTAAACTAGGGCAAAATTTCACTAAGTTTCCAAGTTTCATGAACATATATTCACAAAATCATAACTTGAAATCCATGAATTTCTAGGAGAAGTTGTTTTCTACAATATTTTAGATCTCATTGATATCTACAACTTTCATGTTGAAAGTTTCCTTTGAATCATCTTGCATCATGGTGAAAAATTGGCTCAAAGTTGTGAAAAATATGAAGTTTTCAATACTTAGAAAAATTTCTAAGTTTAGAAATTTTGACTTTTCAAAATGAAATCTTGACTTTTTGATTTATTGATGAACAAGTTTCATATTTTGACATGTTTTGATGAATTTTTATCTTTGATACTCGATTTTGACCAAAAAGTCAAAGTTTGACTTTTCAGTGTGTAGTTGACTTTTGATCAGTTGACTGAAAATTAACTATCAATCAATTGATCTTGAGGGAAGTTTTGAGTCATGCCATTAGGTCAAAATGGTGCAATTGAATCCTTGAGATCATGTCTCCAACAAACCAACCATTTGCTAAGTAAAAAATCAGAAATTGCCCTTTCTCAGTCAAAAACCCTAATTTTGACCACTTTGCCCTTTTGATTATTTGATCAAATTTTTTAAGGAATTATGGTCAAAACTTGATCAAATGACATGTATAGGTTCATAATGTTGATATGGATCAAAAATTGTGAAGTTAACTTGCTTGAATAGACGAAATTGAGCTGATATCTGGTCGGGTCCAGGCTTTACAGTAACTTAATGATGTTGAAACTCTATTTGGTCGGATTCCAGGCTTTGTAGATTTCTGAGATGGATGAGGTTAATTGTTATCTGGTCGGGTCCAGGTTTTACAATAAACTGCTTGGGAATTTAGTTGTCATCTGGTCAGATTCTAGGTTTCACAACGAATTTCTGAAGGGAATTGTTATTTGGTCAGATCCAGGCTTCACAATAACTTGTTGGGGTAGAGGCAAACTCTATTGGGGAAAAGAAATTAAACATTGGTCTTGGTTGAATCCAGGTTCTTCTATATCTTTTAAGGGTTGAACTATTATCTGGTCGGATCCAAGTTTCATAGTATTTGAAAGTTTGTACTAATATCTGGTTGGATCCAAGCTTGATAGTATCTTTTGGAGATAGTAAAGGTTTGGTTGACGACTTTATTGGGGATTAGGGGTTGTAGCCCTATGATTTGCAATAGTCTGAAAGGTAAACTCAAGCTGGAGAGTGTAGACTCAGTCGGGAAGGATAGACTCAGCTTGGGGAGGACACGCTCAGCTGGGGATAACAGGCTCAGCTGGGGAAGATAGACTATGTCGTGAGAATACAGACTTGGTTGGGGAGGATAGATTAAGCTGGGGAATTTTTAACTCGGCTGGGGAGTTATGCTACTCTTTGTTTGTTGGGGAAATAAACCTTGTTAGGGAAATAAACCCTGTTGATGGATACCTGATGAACTACTGATGAGGAGAGTTCTTTGAGGAAGAGGTTTACAAGGCTTCTACTTGTAGGATTCAACTTAGCTGGGGAGAAAGCTGCCAAGAGATTGAGACTTTGGTTGGAGATTAACCTGTGCAAAGAGACTTTGTGGATAACTTTATTGAGGAAGGTTTATCGTAATTGTCTTGTGGGGATAATGTTAATGAAATAACTTTATGGGGGATATTCCATATACATTAAAGAGATGCTTGTTACTGCTTAGTAGGACACATGTGCCAAATAGTTTTAATTATGTTCATATGCACATGTTCGTTCAATTTAGTCATTGGACAAATTTGCATTCAAAACAAAGACAAAAAGTTTGCACTTCGAAGTATATTTGTATTGATATTTTTCCCATGAAGAGGCGTTTTTTGTACAAAGAGACGGAGATCCTAGTAAGAGAAAATCGTCGCAAGGAAAACAAAGATTGAAAACAAAAACAAATAGTCATGTGAAATGATCTCATTGCATTCCAACTCTATTATTGCCCCAATGTGTTCGAATGCCCCTCGCCGTTGACAAAAGTTGATTGGATTGATCTTGGACCGTTTGAACTCAAACCTTGGTGATAAAGTTGATTGTGGTGATTCCATGGGACATAGTTATACGCTTTCAATCCTTAACTTTTTTCTGGGCCTCCCTTTCGGATTTTCAGCCCACCAGGATACCCATTTCTGCCCAAGTCGCCCTTTCGGGTTTTCAACTTGCCAAGTGTACAATCTTTTGCATATATCCCTAATTTTTGCCTAAACCTTTTGGTTTGTCGGGATGCCCTTATTTTACCTAGGTGTGTCAACCTAGCGGGTCTCTTATACGTAGTATTTTTAAACTATGTCCGCGTTTATAGAATGTGGGAAGTCTTCACCATCCATGGTAGTCAGCATCATGGCACCGCTAGAGAAAACTCTCTTGACAACAAATGGACCTTCGTAGGTGGGAGTCCATTTGCCTCTGGGGTCGCCTTGTGGTAGAATGATGCATTTTATCACCAAGTCACCAGCTTGATATACTCGAGGCTTGATCTTCTTGTTGAAAGCCTTGATCATATGTTTTTGGTACGTCTGACCATGACAGACAGCAGCCAGTCGCTTTTCGGTGATCAAGTTTAATTGATCCAATCTCGTTTGAATCCACTCATCTTCGCCTAAGCCTGCTTCATTCATAATCCTTAGTGAGGGAATCTGAACTTCCACTGGTAGAACAACTTCCATGCCATAGACCAAGGAAAAGGGAGTTGCCTCAGTTGATGTTATAGCTGAAGTGCGGTAGTCGTGAAGAGAAAACGGTAACATCTCATTCTAATCCTTATAGGTTACTACCATCTTCTGCACAATCTTCTTAATGTTTTTGTTGTCCGCTTCGACCACTCCATTCATTTTAGGTCTATATGGAGAAGAACTTTGATGCTTGATCTTAAACTGAGTGCAAAGTTTAGTGATCATAGCATTGTTGAGGTTAGTCCCATTATCAGTGATGATCCTTTCGGGGATACGATAACGGCAGATGAGGTTGTGTTTGATGAATCTGACTACCACATTCTTGGTGACTGAGGCAGCTTCGACCCATTTGGTGAAATAGTCGATAGCGACAAGAATGAAGCGATGTTCGTTGGAAGCGGTGGGCTTGATTTCTCCAACCATGTCAATGCCCCACATTGCAAATGGCCACGAAGCAGTTATGACATTCAAAGGGATATGAGGCACATGGACCTTGTCATCATAGATTTGGCATTTGTGACAAGTTCTTGAACATTGATGGCAATCAGTCTCCATTGTTGACCAATAGTAACCAGCTCTTAGGATTTTCTTGGCCATCGTATGTCCACTTGAGTGAGTACCAAAGAGTCCATCGTGCATGTCTTCCATGATTTCCCATGCCTCCTTCTTGTCCACACATCGGAGTAGAGTGGAGTCATGGTTGCGCTTGTACAATATTCTGTTACTTAAAAAGAATTTAGCTGAAAATCTTCGTAAGAACTTTCTGTCATTGATAGATGCTCCCTCTGGATACTCTTGTGCTTCAAGGTATCTCATCACCTCATGGTACCATGGCTTTTACGTGTCAGTGTCAAGCTCACAGCAATGTGCAGGTTCGTCAAATATTTCAATTGTAATCATAGGGGCCTCGTTATCCCATCTGACCTTGAACATTGAAGACATGGTTTCCAAAGCGTCAGCCAATTGATTTTCTTCCCTAGGGAAGTGCTCAAACGTTATCTCTTCAAAGTAGGGAATCAGGGATAGCACAAGTTTCTTGTAAGGTATGAGATTAGGGTGCTTAGTGTCCAAATATCCTTTTACTTGGCTAATCACTAAAGCGGAATCCCCAAACACATTCAAATGCTTGATCCTCAAATCAATAGCAGCTTTCAGACCCAAGATGCACGCTTCATATTCGGCCATGTTGTTCGTGCAATCGATGCATAGTCTGGTGGTGAAAAGGAGTATGGCATCCTTCCGGGGAGATAATCACAGCACCAATTCCATTACCTAAGGCGTTGGAAGCCCCCGTCGAAGACCATAGTCCATCGGGATCCTTTTTCAGGTCCGTCATACGGTCCAGGTTTCGCACAGTCAGTCACCGGCATGATGTTCTCATTAGGGAAGTCGAAGTTCATATATTGATAATCATCCACAGCTTGATGGGCCAAATGATCTGATAGTACACTTCCTTTGATTGCCTTTTGCGTAGTGTATTGAATGTCGTACTCAGTTAAGATCATTTTCCATCTGGCTATCCGTCCGGAAAAGGCAGGTTTCTCAAAAATATACTTGGTTGGGTCCATTTTAGAAATTAATAGAGTGGTATGAGTCAACATATACTGTCTTAGCCGGCGAGCATCCCATGCCAGAGTGCAGCAGGTTTTCTCGAGCAATGAATATCTGGTTTCACAGTCGGTAAATTTTTTTCTCAGGTAATAAATAGCATGCTCTTTTCGGCCAGACTCGTCATGTTGGCCCAAAACACACCCCATAGAGTTCTCTAGTACTGTCAAGTACATGATCAAGGGTCTTCCTTCAACTAGAGGAATGAGAATAGGAGGTTCTTGTAGGTATTCTTTGATTTTGTTGAAGGAAGCTTGGCACTCATCATTCCATCTGACTACCTGATCTTTCTTCAAGATTTTGAAGATTGGCTCACAGGTAGCAGTCAAGTGAGATATGAAACCGGAAATGTAATTGATGCGACCCAAGAATCCTCTAACTTCTTTTTCAGAATGAGGGACATGCATTTCTTGGATGGCCTTCACCTTGGCAGGATCAACCTCAATGCCTTTATTGTTGACAAAAAAACCTAGAAGCTTTCCAGATCGTACTCCAAACGTGCACTTGTTAGGGTTTAACCTCAACTTGTACTTTTTCAGCCTCTCGAATAGTTTGTACAGGTGATCTAGATGTTCCTCTTCAGTTTGTGATCTAGCAATTATATCATCCACATATACCTCTATTTCATGATGTATCATGTCATGAAACAAAGCTATTGTAGCCCTTTGATATGTTGCCCCTGCATTCTTCAATCTGAATGGCATGACCTTGTAGCAGAAGGTGCCCTATTGCATAACAAAAGTAGTCTTCTCCATGTCTTTGGGAGCCATCCTTATCTGATTATAGCTGGAGAAACCGTCCATAAAAGAGAAGACTTTATACTGAGCAGTATTATCGACTAAGACGTCAATGTATGGTAGAGGGAAGCCATCCTTGGGGCTTGCCCTATTCAGATCCCTATAGTCTGCGCACATGCGAACTTTTCCGTCCTTTTTCGACACTAACACCACATTGGCAACCCATTGAGGATAGGATGTCACAGCTAGGAACCCTGTATCAAACTGTTTCATTACTTCATCTTTGATCTTCTCAGACATATCAGGCCTCATGCGACGAACCTTTTGTTTAACGGGAGGGCAGTCTTCTTTTGTCGGTAGACGATGAACTATGATGTCGGTATCCAACCCAGGCATATCTTCATACGACCAAGCAAATACTTTGACATAATCATTCAACATCTGAACCAACCTGCTCTTGACATTGTCTTCTAAGTTAGTGCCGATCTTGATTTCCTTCTTATCTGCCTCAGTACCCAGATTGATGACTTCAACTGACTCTTTGTGCGGCTGAATAGCTTTTTCCTCTTGTAATAGAAGTCTGGCTAATTTTCCTGGTATGTCACAATCTTCCTCGCTTTCGTCTCCGGCTTGGTTAATTTGGCATTCAAAGTCATAGTCGGCAATAATAAAGTCATTGGCAACAGTATCCAGAGTGGATGAGGACCTACAAGAATGTGTGTGTGTGTGTGTGTGTGTGTGTGTGTGTGTGTGTGTGTGTGTGTGTGTGTGCGTGCATGTAAGATACATGGCTATTTTGAAAATGTATTTGAAAGAAAAGAAAGATAATGAACACAAATATTTGAATGCAAAAGAGTCCAATGTACTGAATGATCATATGATTAGATGAACATAAATAAAACCCTTGACAAATGGACCAAAGTGCCCCGGGCCAGGCACATGGCTTAAAAGTTATTGTTGAATATTACAGACAAAATATTCTTGAATCAAAAGAAAAGAAATAACAAGTAGATTACTCCTCAATGAAGGATACGGGCACAAAGTCCTTTGCATTCCAATTCTCCAGCTCCATTGTAGTTGGATATACCCAATCTTCAAATGTAGTTTCTTCATCAGAATCACCCACGATGTTGACTTCATGGTTTCCGATGCGGAGAGGTGGCTTTCCAGCATGAGCACGCCTCACTTCCTTCTGAGCTTTGACGATGAAGCACAAACCAAACTTGTCCGCTTTGAATGGGATATCAAGGAGTTTCCTCGAAGTTTCATAGTTTCCTTCTTCAATTGTCGCACGAGCATCTTTGGCTGAAACCATCTTCGGTACGACCTTAACAACTTTAGATTAATCAGAAGAACATTTGGTAGTAGCGATCATTGGTGGTATAACCTCAAAGGCTTGACACGGGGTCTCAATGAATTCTCCATCCATCTCTACGTACTTGAAAGAGTTAAGGTGGCTCACCATAAACTCTTCCTCACCACAGACGGTGACAATTCTTCCCTTGACGGGATATTTAAGCTTTTGATGGAGAGTTGAGGTTACTGCCCCAGCTTTATGGATCCACGGGCGACCCAACAGACAAGAATAGGCAGGATGTATGTCCATAATTTAGAAGGTGGAGTTGAAGATTTGGGGGCCCACTTTGATTAGAAGATCTACTTCCCCATGAACAATCCTCTTTGGTCCATTGAACGCCCTTATGATGATATCACTTGGCTTCAAGACTAAACCTTCACAGTCTAGACGATCTAACGCCCCCTTGGGTAATACATTCAGAGAAGAACCTGTGTCGACTAGCACATGTGCTAAGGTGGTCCCTTTGCACTCGACAAAAACATGTAAAGCTTTATTGTGGTTCTTCCCTAACGGTGTCAAGTCAGTATCTGAAAATCTCAAGCCTTTATCAGCCGTCAGGCTAGCCATGCAATTCTCAAATTGGTTTGTTGTTGTCTCATGGGGGACATGAGCCTTTTTCAGGAACTTGATTAATGTCCGAGCATGGGCATCGGAATAAAGCAGCAATGACAACATTGAAATCTTAGAAGGGGTTTTCCCCAACAGTTCCACAATCTTGAAGTTGCTTCTTTTTATTATCTTCAAGATTTCGTCCATCTCACGAGCGGAGGGCTCTCCATCAGTAACGTCCTTAGATGGTACTTCAATCACATTAGGCTCTACAACCTTCTCCTTCCCTCTTGTATAGGTACTTGGCTTGGCAGCAGTAATGCGGATGGGCATCTTTGTAACCAATGGTGGTGAAATATTGGGTGAAAATATTCTCCCAGTTCTATTTACTTTGCTTGAGCCAGCTATGTTACCAACATTGTCATCTTTTTCTTCTTCGATCCAAGCGGCTTGTTTAATCCCATGATAAAACACTTCAGCACCATAGTTCCATGGTACTACTTTGTTTGAGGAGTAAGGAACTAGTCCGGGATTGGTAATTATTAAGGGAGCAACAGTGGGTTCATTTGAAATCCTAATAGGACCTTTGGAGGTGATCCTAAGAGGTTTGTTTGAGATGGTAATAATGGAGAGGTCTTTTCATTTGTTAGTCAAACTTTTGCAAGCAGGGTTTTCTCAAATAGATTTTAGTGGCTATCCATCAGGCGTTGAATGTCTTTCTTCAACCCTTCACATCCATTGAGTTGTCTTGTACAACACACACAGTCTTTTACACAGCCTGGGAAGATCCCAACTTTCAACAGATTGTTTTTTATTATATTCAGTGGAGTAGTTAATTCTTCAACAGAGGCAACAAAAATTGTATCTTCAACATAATTAACACCCTTGTCATGCTTCAGCATTGGAGCGGTGATTACATTCGAAGTTGGAGGAGGATCAAACTTAATAGTCTTGTTACCAATCAAATCCTGAATTTTGTTCTTCAAGGCCCAACACTGGTCAGTCTCGTGCCCGGGGCTTCTTGAGTGGTAAGCACATTTAGCATTCAGATTATACTTTGGCAAAGAGGTATCAGGGTTGGCAGGAGGATCTCGCAATGTCATCAAATTATCCTTTAGCAAATGTTGAAGGGCTTGAGAAAATGACATGCCTAACCTCATAAATTGTCTTCTTGAAGTTTCAAAATGTTAATGATTTGCAGATGGTCTTGGAGTAGGAGTTGGATTGGAGATTCGGACGGCATTTACAGACGGATGATCATTCTTCTTGGTACGGATCATTGACTTCCTTTTTTGCAGCAAAAGATTTCTTGATAGGATTGGAAATGGAGGTAGACGCCACAGAGATCTTCCCACTTTTTATGTCGCTTTCAACTCTTTCACCGGTTAAGATTAATTTGGTGAAACCATAAGAAGAGAAGCCAACCAACAGATTAAAGAAAGGACCAAATAGAGTGCCCATGAACATGTCGATGTGCTCCCTATCAGTCAAGGGTGGTTGAACCCTACTGGCGAGGTCTCTCCACTTTTGTGCATATTCCTTAAATCCTTCATTCTTTCCCATGGTCATATCTTATAATTTAACCCTTGTTGGAGCCAAGTCAGCGTTATACTGATACTGATGGTAGAATGCAGTAGCTAAATCCTCCCAAGTATTGATACGGGAACCTTTTAACTGATAAAACCATTCAAGTTGCGTTCCAGCCAAGCTCTCTTGGAAAAAGTGAACCCAAAGCTTCTTATCAGCAGCGTGTGGTTGTATCTTGCACACATAGGATTTTAGGTGGAGTTTTGGACAAGAAAATCCATAGTATTTTGCAAAGATTGGTATTTTGAATTTGTGGGGAATGACTACCCCAGAGATCAAACCCAAATTGTCAAAATCTAAGCCGGGGATGGCCTAGATTTCAACAGCTTTCAATTTGTCTTCTAACTGCTTATATTTGATATCAGCGGGTGGATATTGCTCGTCAAAATTATCATCATCAGATACTTGATCATTAACACAGTCAGCATGAGTACTCCTAACCTCACCAATCTGGTTCTCGTCCTCTTCAGATGAGTCTCCTCCTACTGGGATTTGACGGACTGTCTCTTTGAACCTTCTACCCATGTTGAGTAGAGCTTTCTTCTTAGGCTTCTTCTTAACGGCCAGCAAGGCCATTATATCTTGATGCCCCTTGGCTAGGGCCAGTAGAGTGTCTTGGAACTGAGAGTTTTGGGCCTGGAGATCCTTTACAGTTTTCTCTAGATCCATCTTGCTGAAATAAACAACAGAAAGATAAGGAAACTTGTTTGCAAAAACCTGGCATGTTATGATGCATGGAATATGTATAAGCATATGATTTCAAGGATTAATGAGATTTAAATTTGTATAGACAAAAGAATGAACAAACGTCAATTTTCATTAAACAAAACAATAAAGATTACACCATGCCTCTTGGGCTTACAAAATAACTTTCTAAGATAAAAAGACTGAACGCGTCCTCTTCGGTGCGAGATAAGGGTGCACACTTTTCTCTTCTTGTAGCGCCTTCGTAAGCTCCAAGACCCTCTTCTCACTAGCATATAATTGATCCTCTAAAGTATCTCGTTCTTCCTTAAGCTGAATCCATCCTTTTTGCAAGTCTTCAAGAGAGGTAGGCATGTCGGGATGGAGGATAGTGTAGGTAACATCTCCTTCAACCACATGCTCCATGATAACTGGTAAAATGGAGGGATAAGGTATCACAAGTTTCTGAGCACGAGCTCGTACCCACTTAAGGTAAGGCTCAAGGGGAATGGAATTCTTGTGTCCCAGCATCTTGCTATCCACCTTGTTCACCATCCTCCAAGCTCGAATAAACCTCTGACGGTAACTTTGATCGTCATTCTCGTAGTCGAATACCACTCCTTGGATAAGCATCTCATGTGGACCATCCCTTTGGGCGTAACCAAATTGTCGTAAGGCTAAGCAGGGGGTTATAAGTGATACCTCCTCTAATGCCAAGCAAGGGGACATTAGGGAATTCTCTTGAACGGTCGATGATAGTAATATTCTCCAAAGATCGGGAACACCAATGAATATCTAAATGTCTGAGCGTCATCAACCTATGGGACCACCTTGAACCTTGCTCATTTTTCAACACAGATTGGGGAAGATGCGAAATAAACCATCTTGCAAAGATAAGAGTGCAACACATGAGGATACCTCTCTTCCTCATAGTGCGAGAGTGAAAAGAATGTAGGATGTCTCCTAACAAAGTAGGCACCGGGTTACGAGACATGAACATTTTGACAGTGTTTACATCTATGAGTTGGTCAGGATTTGGGAACAAAACCATCCCATAAATGAGAAGAGCCACAATTTCCTCAAAAGCTTGTAAGTCCAAGGAATTCCAAAAATCTTTAGCTTTCTCAAACAAGAACTTGGCCAAGAAACCTTTGACACCACTCCTTGTTTCCCAATTAGTTGTGATATCAGATTGTTGCAAGTGTAGGGCTTGAGCAATCTCTTCAGGTTTTGAATCTCTTTCTGTACCATTGAAGGGTAGTTTATTGAGAATGGGAATCCTCAAGAGTTGGTAGAATTCTTCCAAAGTTGACACAAGTTAATAATCGGGAAAAGTGAAGCAATGGTGTAGAGGATTAAAGAATTGGAAAAGCATCTTCATCATATCTTCATCAGTGTTGGAGGTAACCAAGTTTAGGAGGCGACCATGTCTTTCGGTGAATGAAGAGTTCCCAGGGACCCTTGATGCTAACTCTTTGAGTTGAGGAGGGATCCTTACGAGATTAACTTGAATGGTTTTCCTGCAAATAGAAGCCATGTCCTATAAAACAGAACAAAGATAAATCCCAATAATCCTAGAAATGGTTAGTGAGAATGAGTATGATGTTATGATGTTTATGATGTTATGTACAAATAAATATATACAAACAAGGCAAACAAGTCCTTAGGTTTAGGCTTGCATGGAGTCTCATAGGTAAGTACCCTCTTGAAGTTTAGTTGGCTCAAACCTGTCCTAGAAATAGTAATCGGGTTCCAAAGGAGCTCAATATCACTGGTTTGTCTTCTTGGGCATTGTTTCAGTGCAAGCCTCTTTCACGGCGACCGAAATATCCCAAAAAGCCAAACCTCAATGAGTGTAGTATCGAGTATCTACCAAATTCGGACTGCACCAAAGTCGGTCATCTCACTACGTCCTAATGGCCAAGTTGGTTAAGTAAAGGTTCTAAAGTCAGTTAGCGCTTCACGATATCACTCAGTGGCCCTGTATTCTCCTTGACTACTCAAGGGCTACCGGTATCCACAAATATGTCACACTAACGTAGCTATTGCTTAGACCATATCGGTATACCCCGCACAATTTCCATAATGTATTGCTACTTACCTATAAGGTATCCCAAATCCAGGTAGAGGATTTAAGCCCAAACAAAGAACCAAAATGTAAAGCATACAAGTCAAACAATGAAAGCAAGTAAAGGTGATAGAGCCCTAAGATAACCCCACTTTTAAGTTTTTCTCCAGCAGAGTCGCTAGTTCTGTGATATGGTGAGAGAACTGACTTGGGATGTTTTGCGTTTGATCGTAAATGTTGCGGTTAGCAAGAATCGCCACCGACTTTTTTTTTATCTAAAAGGAAAGGCTGAAAAGAATAGGAAATACCTTTGAGATCATTTCTTGAGTTCGGGGGGTAGATTATGAAAAGGGAAGGTGTTAGCACCATTTTCATCCATAGTTATCTATGGGCTCTTAGTTGCTTGCTAGATCACTTGCTTTTATTTGAAAAGGTGCTTTGTGGGGGTTTTCGAAAGTATTTTGAAAAGGCGCCTTCGTTTTGGAAAACTTTGTAATAGTTCTCGTTCGTAAGGACGTATACAAAGTGTTGGAATTTTTGAAAATATTTCATTTTTGAAAGTTTATTTTTGAAAGTGTTTGGTGTTTGTTTTTAAAGTGAGCAAGCATGTTTATTTTGAAAGTGAGCAAGCAACTAGGAACAATCTACCTACTCAAAAGTCTTTGTTCATTTCTTTCTTCCTTTGATATTTCTATATTACCATTGATTTGGTAAGAAGCCTTATCTTTGGATGTAAAGGGACGGGCATGGGTCATCGTATAGTCATGATAGCAATGTTGTAAGATGTCTTAGCATTTCTCTTTGAGGGACTAAGATTATTTTGAAAGGCAACATTTGTAGCGTCATCGAGGGACTATGATCTTGTATTTTTTATTTATTTTTACTAAGGCATCCTACATGCATAACATGACCATTTTTATAAGGCAACAAGTGGAATTACCCTAAGGGTGCAAGTGTGCAAGTATGTTTGATTTGCATGCATTGTTTATCTTGGATTAGGGTTTACTAATGGTTGATTTTAGTCTTGTCATACAAACCCTAATTACTAGCATTTATATGAGAGCGATAAATTGCGGAAAGTAAAATTACTATGCTACTACATAATTAGGGGAGGGGGGTATACAAATTTACAAATGGGGGTTGCAAGAAAATTAAACCTAATTATCTATTACAACTATATTGAATAATATACAAGAATTGAAAATATAATGTACAAGAAGATAAATGGAAAAGAAATGATTTTTGTTTGGTTTTAATGAAAGGGTTTAGTTTTGACCTAATTAAGAAAAATGATTAATTAAAATTAAATAAATTAAACCTAAACTAAATAAGAAAAGAAATTAAGTTAGAAGTCATTTTTAGGGTTTTTTGTGAAAAGGTTTTAAGCTTAATAAAAATAATATGAAAATTAATTAATTAAAAGAAACTTAAGTTCTAAGTTAATTGTAATTAAGAAAAATAAAATAACTAAACTTAAATCTAATTATTATTTATTAAGAAAAATAAATTAAATTTGTTTAAGAAAATGTTTTTTTTGTCTTTTGTCTTTATAAAGAAAATAAAAATATAATTGTGAAAATAATAAATAAAAATATTTTTGGATTTTTTATTAGTAAAAATAAAAATAAAATAATAATAGTAATAAAATAAATAAATAAAAATTAAATAAAATAAAATAAGAAAAATAAAATAAATTAAAATGAAATGATAAAAGAGTTTGGGCCAAGTGTGTGAAAGCATGCATGGGGGTCAAGAAAAGTAAAAATGGAAGGGCCACTGTGAGGAAGCCTTGGCGTTGGTTGTGGCAAAAAAAAGAAGGAAAATGTTGAAAAATAAAACAAAAGGTAGCTCTAAGACTTGAACCCATGACCCTTACCATACACGCGCACTATCTTTGCCACTAGGGTGGCTGTACATCCGTTAACATAAGTGAAATGATAAATACATAACATAAAACAAGTCCTTAAAATGACTTCATCTTCAACCTCCAGCCATGGTTCATGTAACTTGCTCATTTCTCAATAAAAATGAAATATGTAAAATGAAAGTTGCTCCATTTTTCCATACGAATCCAACCATATAAATATCATAAGCTATAAATCAAAGATGAATGAGAATTTCTAAAAGTACCAAATTCTGACCTAACTTTTTTCAGAGATTCAAACCTAAAATTCTTTAAGCTCAATCAATATAAATGAAATCTATGGACATGTACAATTTCAGGGCAATGATATCTATATTTTATCTTCACAAATGTAAGCTTAACAATGCCTAAATGAAAAGATAAAAATTCAGAAAAGATACCTCAAAATTGGAAATCGTGAAATGCAAATGAGCTTGATTCAAGATGCTGCAGTGATCAGGTTAGCTTCCTCAAGTTCCCAAGAAGCTAATACCATGATTAGCTTGAGCAATGAATGGCTGGAATGGCTTGGAGAAGTCAACTTGCAGACTCTGTTTTTAAACTTAGAAGTTGATGAAGATGGTGTTACAGTCTGCAAATAGGGTCAGGGATGGTTTGTATTTGATGTGAGGAAGCT
This sequence comes from Vicia faba, assembly GCA_948472305.1. Classification (NCBI taxonomy): domain Eukaryota; kingdom Viridiplantae; phylum Streptophyta; class Magnoliopsida; order Fabales; family Fabaceae; genus Vicia; species Vicia faba. The sequence goes on along the minus strand of OX451739.1, from coordinate 236,806,626 downwards.
TTTGAAACTGAAAGGCCAAGAAACACACGAGGGAAATGGAAGTTTGAAGTTCTTGGTCAAAATGTGCAACAATGATGGTTTGTGATGCAGTTCTGAGTCTGGGGAAGTTTTGGAGCTTGTGTATTCGTGTCTTTGCTTCCAAATAACTTGTGCATATGTATGGAAAAGGTTGTTGCACTTGAGAGGGTCAGAAAAACAAGATATAGACTTATGGCTATGTTACTTAATTTTGAAGAAAAGTGGAAATATGGTTTCAAGGCATAGTACAAGCATCACCTAAGTTGTTAGAGGCTCTATACAAGTTTCTTATGGCTTTTAGATTGTGTGTAATTAGAAGAAACAAGTGCAAAGCTCAAGACAAGTTGACTTTGTGATTAAAGCCTCTTTACAATAATGGAATGGTTACTTTGTGCCATAAATGGAAATGCAACTTGGATAATGGCTCAAGTGCTTGGATCAAAGCTCTATCAGCCGTGTAATCATTTAAATATGGAGTGACAAACAAGTTTGAGGCCTGTAAAGCAAAGATTATATAGCCTAGCTATGAATTGGTCAAGTGTTCCTCACAAATTCTGCCTTGTAAATCAAGAATGAAACCTTAACTTCATCTCATCGATTCTCTTAGCTTAAGCATGATATTAATGAGTTCTTGGAGATTTTTGAAAGCTTGTAACATCCTCTACAACCTATATGTTTAACATTTTTGAAAATTCCTCTTGGAACCATGTGAAAAATTTCCATGAAGTTAGGTCAAAATCTTGCCTAAACTAGGGCAAGATTTCACTAAGTTTCCAAGTTTCATGAACATGTATTCACAAAACCATAACTTGAAATCCATGAATTTATAGGAGAAGTTGTGTTCTACAATATTTTATATCTCATTGAGATCTACAACTATCATGTTGAAAGTTTCCTTTTAATCATCTTGCATCATGGTGAAAAATTGGCTCAAAGTTGTGAAAAAATATGAAGTTTTCAATACTTAGAAAAAATTCTAAGTTTAAAAATTTTGACTTTTCAAAATGAAATCTTGAATTTTTGATTTCTTGATGAACAATTTTCATATTTTTACATGTTTTGATGAATTGTGATCTTTGATACTTGATTTTGACCAAAAAGTCAAAGTTTGACTTTTTAGTGTGCAGTTGACTTTTGATCAGTTGACTGAAAATTAACTATCAATCAATTGATCTTGAGGGAAGTTTTGAGTTGTGCCATTAGGTAAAAATGATGCAATTTAATCCTTGAGATCATGTCTCCAACCAATCAACCATTTTCTAAGTTAAAAATCAGAAATTGCCCTTTCTGAGTAAAAAAACCTAATTTTGACCATTTTGCCCTTTTGATGATTTGATCAAATTTCTTGTGGAATTATGGTAAAAACTTGATCAAATAACATGTATAGGTTCATAATGTTGATATGGATAAAAAATTATGAATTTTGACTGTAAATTGACCACAATTGACTTTTTCCCCAGTACAGTTGATTTTTAGGTCAACGGGTCAATTGACTGGGCAAAAATGTGATCCAAGACTTGAAACTTGACATGAGAAATATAGAGGGTCCAAAATGATCCATGAAAGTCATATGGGGCATTAAAAGTCCATTTATCCTTGTGCAATCTCAAACCTTAATTTTCAGTCATCAGTGCTTGAGGAGGTGTCTTGAGCTGATCAACCCTAGTGCAGTCTTGAACCAAAAGAAACCTTGTGAGAGATTACTTAATAAATGAGAGGGAAAATTTTGGGGTACAAAAATATCACTTTATACGAGTGCAAATTTCTGGTAACTTTAGTGTTCAATCATCTTCCACCTTCAGATCATGAAAGGCAGACAGGCCAATCTACATCCTCAGGTTTAAGAAGATTGAACAGGGGCAACTGTTGTACCCCAAAATTTTACCTCTCATGTTTTCCAAGGTCTTCCCTTACATGATTGACCATAAAACCTTGCCTAAGAAAAAAGAAATTTTTTGAGTGGTGTTTAAGTACCTTTCAATTAGCCTCATGACAAGCCTTTCGATTGGCATTGTGTCAAGGCCTTCAATTGGAATTCTGAATGTCTTTCGATTGGCATCTCCAAAATTCCTTTCGATTGGCATCTCCAAAATTCCTTTCAATTGGCATCTCCAAGTTACCTTTTAATTGGCATCTACATAGCGCCCTTCGATTGGCATGGACAAAGGTCCTTCGACTGGCCTGTTAACAAGGTCTTTTGATTGACATTTTAACAAGTACCTTTCGATTGACATTTCAACAAGGTCTTTCGATTGGCATGATAACAGTGTCCTTCGATTGGAATTTCAACAAGGCCTTCAATTGGCATTCCAAAAGGTCCATTCAAAGAAGCTTTCAAAAGGTCCATTCGAAGAACATGCAAAGGTCCATCTGAAGAAGCTTTCAAAGGGTCCATTCGAAGAACATGTAAAGGTCTATTAGAAGAAGCCATCAACCCCTTCAAAAGGGAGCATCCGAAGGCCAGTTACATATCATTCAAAATTCAAAAAAAGAGACAAGATCCCATGTGTTTGGCTAATGTTACAAATTCTCATCCATGTCTTTCAAACATAATCAAGGCTGTTTAAACCTTTGCCGTCTTGTCCCCTCTACCCCCTCTATATAAAGAGATCAAAGTGTTGCATGAAAAGGAGGAAAGAACGAAAAAGTTGGAGAGACGCTGCCCACAAAATCCACTAAAGGTTGTCAAACTCTCATAAGTAATCCAAGCCAAAGAAACCCTTCAGATCAAAGGTGCCCACTCCTAGAAGTCTCAGATCGAAGTTGCACACATTCAGGAAGTGCCCAAATCGAAAGTTCAATCTACTGGTAAGAGAGGTTAAATTATCCAACCTTGTATTTGCATAACATATTCATACCTGTTGTTACATTCGATTTTTCATCCTAGACAGGATCAAAGGGCCTGGGTTTGACACCCAGGTAATGTTCTTCGTTTGCTAACACTTGCCACAGATTTAGCCTGAAAAGACCCAGCGCGCATAGGATCGAAGGACCTGGGTTTCGATACCCAAGTCCTGCGTTTTATTTCATTAACATACTTTTGCAGGTATAACATCCTGGATCGAAGGAGATACCTTCTCTGGATCGAAGCCATAGTCTCCTTGATCGAAGAAGGCATCTCCTCCTAGATCGAAAGACGTTCCCTTTCCCAGGATCGAAGGGCAATCCCCTTCCCTGGATCGAAGGCTATTCACGCCCACTCCCTGGTCCAGTCGAAAGAAGGCGTCTCCCCCTGGAATGAAAGATTTTCCCTTTCCTAGGATCGAAGGTCAACCCTCTTCCCTGGATCGAAAGACCCTTTGTATTTTTTTCTTTTTTATTGATTTTTTTATTTAAATTACACTAAAATCAAAATCACAAAAATATTAGGCTAGTTGTTTTTCCCATTAAATTAATTTTGTAAATAAATAATTTAATTATTTTAACATCTTTTTTTCTTAAAATTAAAATTAAATAGACTTAGGCCTTATTTTCTTTTATACCAAAAACAACAAAAAGATTTTCTTTTACTTTTCACGTGTTTATTTAATTCCGTATTTTTTACTATTATTGTATTTGTTTACTGGGTGTAATAGATAAAAATTAGGATATTTACTGCTTTATCCCCCTTTATCCTTGTATATGTAAATCCCTTTCCCAAAGCCTTGTAATAGCGTAGGATTTACAATTCCCGCACTTTAAATTCCTGTACATATATTAACTACTTAGATAACTAGGATTGCATGACAAGATCTGAAAACAAATGGTAGAACACCTAAATGTTTAAAGATAAATAACTGAAACACAACACAATTGCACACAAGCACCTCTAAGGTATGCCCACTTTGGTTGCCTTTAAAAAATAGTCATGAGGCAAGAATGCTTTAGCAAAGACCCGTAAAATCAAAAGATCTTAGTCCCTCGATGACCCTACAGTTGCCTTCTCGGTAAATGATCTAGTCCTTAAAAACAACATTGCTAAAGCGTTTCTAATAATTGCCTTCGTGACTGTAACGTTCCTTCAAATGTCCCTCAAAACATCCAACGATAAGGCTACCTACTCACTAATAGTAGGATAGCACTGTCTAAAGGATAGGAGGAAAAGAATGATCCTTTTTTAGTACAAAGTAGATAGTTGTTAGAAGTTTGCTCAAAACTATTTTTTTTGCACTTACACAAAAACTACTTTTCAAAAGACATTTCAAAACATTTTGTATATTTTCTCTACTATCCCGAGAAACATTACAAAGTTCGCCATACTAAGGCGTTTTCAAAATATTTTCAAACACACAAAGAACAAAGGTATTTCAAAATGAGAAAACCTCTAAGAGCCCATGGAAAACCACAGATGGAAAGAGTGCTAACACATTCACTTTCCATAATCTACCCCCTTACTCAGAAACATCTCGAAAAGGTCTTTTTCTGTTCTTTTCACCCTTTCCTTTGTTGGATAAAATAAAAGATGGTGTCGACTCTTGCTTACCGCATATTTGCAAACAAAAAACGCAAAACCAATATATAAACGGTCGGTTCTGCCACCGTATCAGACACACACACAAACAAATTACACATAAGCATTCTTCGTTTAGGTTCCATCTAGATTTAGAGTTGATAACATCCCATTTAGGTTGTTGAAATGTAAATTGAGTTGATATTCTCTGGGGATTTCAAACAAGAAAACCAAGTTGGCGTTTTCCTTCAAAATTAATTGGTGATTTTAAGGTTTTGGACAAGATTACACAAATATGATTCAACCGAGTGAAAACTTCAAAGAGCGGTGGGTTCGGTCAAAGGAGCAACGTGAGATGGAGGACCAATTTGGTAAATCTTGGGTCACAATATGTTCACAATTTAGATTTAGTCGAGTTAAGTCTTTGAAGAATGGGGTTCTTACAAAGGATTAGCGTGAGACAGATGATCAAATTAGAAGTATCAGGTTCACTTAAAGGTGCTCTCATCAAGGGGAGAGAAGAATATTGGATCAACAACATTATTAGGGTTTGGATTATTGAATCACAACTTGTTCTCTTGTAAACAATATTTTGCAAATGTTAATTTTCAGTATCTCAATTCTGAATGAAATTAGGGACATGCATACCCATAGCGAAGCCGATTAAGGACCCTCCTAAACAAGTCCTCGTGTCCCTTCTCTCTCTATCTCATTTATTTTCAATTGAAAATTATTGAATTCGTTGATTGTGCATTTGACATATTTAGATAAACCTTTTGTAAATTCAAAAATGTCTTGTTAAGTTGATTACAATCTATAAGACTATATTGGTTTTTCAAATCAATAAAACAATAAGAAAAACCTGACCAACATCAATTACACACCAAGTATTAGATAATTTATTTCTTTGTGTTTGTTGTTTTAGAATTTATTGGAAACATGTTACTATTGTGTTCATATTCAAATGTGTTGTTTGTAGAAATATATTGTCTCCGTTGATTATCATTATCATTGCATATAAAATAGGTTTAACGCATATATGAGCTTTTCGATAACGTTTCAGATTAGACGATATTTGATCCATGTGTTTTTCGCTTGTCATAGTTAACAAATTTTTCAAAACTAATTTTTCAAAAGAAATTTTTAACTTGAGATCTATTCAATCCCCTCTAGATAAGTTGCCTTCGCCTAACAAAACTTTCATACATAAATGAAAATTACACCTTTCCCTTTCCCATTAAATGACTTCTTTTCCCCTTGTTCTATGTACTCCCATACACATGATTGTTCTTCTAAAATGACAAAAAATGTGTTCTTTTATATTTTCCATGCAAGAAATGAATGCAAAATGAAACTTATAGAAAATTTCACGAGATAGAGAGATATAGGTAGATCATTGTAATATATTAGGGACAAACTCACTCATCTCAAAGAATAAAGTAAAATAAAACATAACCCATATAATATGTGAATGTGTATATGATTTTTACTTTAGTAGAACTTTCCCTAGTATCATTTTACAACCGAATTCATTCATATCTTAAATGGAAAATATTAATACATTGTTGAGTTTCAAGTATGAAAGTAATAAAGTTCCACATCGACCAGGAATTGAAGAAATATTGACTTTATAAGAGAGGTGACTCATACTCCACTGCCTTAAAGTTTTGGGTGAATATGTAGCCTTAAGTTCGCTTGGAACCAAAAACGTTTGGCCCATTAACACTTCACACGCTCCTCAGATTCCCTAACAAGTGGTATCAGAGTCGTGATTGACTCAGTGGAGGAGTGGAAGTGAATCCTAGTATGGATCGAGGCTAGTGATGTTGGTGACTCACACTTGTGAGAGAGATTGTTAAGATTCAAGTGTGAATGGTTAAGTCGCACATCGACTAGAAATGGATGCAATGTTGGATTTATAAGAGAGGTGATCCATACCCCTATTGTCTTAAGATTTTGGATAGATATGTGGTTTCAAGATATCTTGTATCCATGAACGTTTAACCCATTGATATTTTCGAGTTAACTCGGTGGAAGAGCAGAAGTGGATCATCGTATGGATCAAAGCTAGTGATGTGGGTGACTCACACTTGTGAGGAAGAATGTTGAGATTCAAGAATGAGTGATTAAGTCATATATCAACTAGAAATTGATGAAATATTGGATTTATAAGAGAGTTGACCCATACCCCCATTGCCTTAAGGTTTTGGATGAATATGTGGTGTTAAGATCTCTTGTATCCATGAATGTTTAGTTCATTGACACTTCCGAGTTGGCTCGATGGAGGAACGGAAGTGGATCAATACTAATGATCTAGGTAATTCACAATTGCAAGGGAGATTGTTAGGATTCAAGAGTGAGTGATTAAGTCACGCATAGACTAAAAATGAATGAGATGTTGAATTTATAAGAGAGTGACTCATACCCCTATTATCTTAAGATTTTTGGTGAATATGTGGTGTTAAAATCTCTTGTATTCATGAACGTTTAACCCATTGGCACTTTCTGCACTCACCAGACTCCCTAACACATTAAATATATAATCATTTTCTATAATAAATCATACAATTTTCTACAACAAAACTTAAAATAGTTATTAATTAGCTAATCAATTTCAAAGATATTACAATATAAAATATCTACAATTTATTTGAATATTACTTATTTTTTACCTTAACAACTTTTCATATTTAAATTTAGATAATTTTAAATAAAATAATATGTAATTATCAATGATAAATTTATCAATATAAGTTATGCAATATAAAGTTTTATTATCATAACTATTAAACAATAAATAATAAGAAAAAAAATATATAAATCATACCAATTCGAAAATAGTTTAAAACTTGGTTCGACAATTAAATTGTTGAATTAAGTTCATAATCAAATGAGCTGGATAGGAGCGAAAAACTAAGTTTATTAACTAAATGAGTTGAACTTGAACTATACATAGTTCGACTCATTAGTTTCATGAGTCAACTCGATTATATATGAAATGAATTATATTATCTTTAAAAGTAAGTTTAAAGATTTACTCCAAATCTTAGTCCTATATTTTCTTGTAATCTAACAATTTTAATTAATAATTTATATTCTCAAGTGAGCAAAATATTTCTAAAAATAAATATATTAATAAATCAATATATATATATATATATATATATATTATGTTTTTTAAACAATAATTTAAAAATCAACATATATTTTCTAATTTAAAAAATACTTTCTAAATTTCTTTTAATTTTAAAAAATATCTTCTAAGAAAAATTCAAATCTTACAATTTTTATTTTATTTTTATATTTTTATTTAAAAAATATTAATTTAAAATGTTAAACATATAAAAAAAATACACTTGACGAATTGAATTTAACGAAATGAATTTAATGAATTCAACTGCGTTGTTCATAAATTTATAACAAATCGAGCTTAAACTTAAAAAGAAAAAATGTGTATCAAAATCAAATTGAAATTTATACTGAACTAATTTTTAATAAGTCGAGTCAAACCGAAGCAAATTCAATTTGAGTTGATTCATTTTCAACCTAGGTACAATTTTTGAAAATAAATTTGCATTCACATGTTTTATCTCCTAATTACAAATTAATTATTTCAGTTTAAAAATATTTTTGATATAGGACAATGTTAATATCATGTATTACTCTAAGCTTAAAATCTTTCCATCATTCTTATAAGGTAGAGATAGAATTAAATATGAGTACAGTTGAGTATTCAAACATTGTTTTGCTAAATTGAAGAGTCCAAGTCACTATATTAAACTCAATCTTAGTTGGTGAAGAATAAATGTTAGGGATAAATGAAAACTAACATTTTTGTGCGTGTGATGTGTGTGTTACACATTCCACATACACAACAAAACCATTTTTATTTCATACCACAATCACATTGTGTCTCTTTGTGTACCTCAAAGCTGGATTTGTGACATTTGTCCCTTTCGTCTTCACAAAGCTTCCTCTTTCTCTGTCTCATTGTTCATTTACAGCTATACACACACTCACATAAACATCATCACACCACAAAAACTCAGTGTCTTCTTCTTCTGTACTCTCTCTCTCTCTCTCTCTCTCTCTCTCTCTCTCTCTCTCTCTCACTTTCTTTTCTCACTCACTCTATCTTTCTCCTTTTGGAAACTATAAAGTTGGGATTTTTTTGTGTTCATTTGCATTTACTACTCAAAATCTCATCTGGGTTGTTCAGATTTTCAGTGATCTCTTTGTATTCAAGGGAAGCCTGTAGAAAAGATTGTTTTTTTAGGTAAGTTTCGTGTGAATGTGAAATTTATATTATGTTGGTAATAAAGTAGAGAAATAAATGTTGTTATGAAACTTCTTATTTTATAATAATTTTTTAATGTTGTATTTGATGATGAAAATGCTTTGTTATGTTAATCATAAATTTTTGAGTTATTATGAACTGATCAAAGCTTCAAATTATACAGAGAAAAAAAGGAAGCTGAACAAGAGTTCACCATGGAGTCAGAAGAGGAAGTTGGGGTGAGTAGAATGAGTTCTTTTTAATTTGATTTGATGTCTTGAAATGTTTTATGATGCTATGCTATTGAGGTGTAGTTGTCAATGTTTTAAAAAACGGTGCGGTCGCGTAAATCCTTTCGTGTTTTCGGTCGGTAGCGGTGTTGTGTCCCTGATTGCGGTTGTCGGGGTGTTAGTTAACCACAATTTGTTTTTTATTACAAAAATGGTGAATAATAGGATTAGCCCCCTTCCGGTACCGTTTTGTCGCGACTGTTTAACGAACCGTTTCTTAAAACCTTGGTAGTTTTTGATGAATTTACTTGAATGTTAATGTACTATTTGATCTCTTATTGAATTTTCTTTTTTTTTGTAATTTCATTTCTAATTACTTAGGGGAAACCAATGGCAGCATTGAGTGCTCAAGTATGCCAGATTTGTGCAGAAAATGTTGGGAAGACTTTTGATGGCGAACCTTTCATTGCATGCGATTTTTGTGCTTTTCCTGTTTGTAGACTTTGCTATGAGTATGAAAGGAAGGACGGGAAACAGTCTTGTCCCCAGTGTAAAACCCGATACAAGAGGCATAAAGGTAAATGAAACCGGATACAAGATATCGTATATACTTGTGTGGTATTTCCGTTAGTAATCAAATTACTTATTGATTCCAGGAAGTCCTGCGATAATTGGAGACAGCGAAGTGGATGGAGGTGCTGATGATGGTGTTAGTGACTTCAATTATGAATTGGAAAATCAAAACCAAAAGCAGAAGATTTCAGATCGCATGTTGGGGTGGCAATTGACACTTGGGCGATCAGAAGAAGTTGGCGTTCCAAATTATGATAAGGATGTTTCTCACAATCACATTCCGCGACTGACAAATGGACAAGAGGTCATTCAATTATCTTCCAAAATGATAGCTTTTCACTTTCATTTTTCGCGCCTCCGAATGAAATTTAGAATATTTTTCGATTTCAGGTGTCTGGAGAGTTTTCTGCAGCCTCGCCTGAGAGGCTATCAATGTCATCTCCCGTAGTTGGTGGGGGGAAGCGCGTCCTCAATATTCCATATTCATCTGATGTTAATCAATCTCGTAAGTTTCCGTCTCTTCTTACTATGCTCATTTTCATTTCTTATGATAGCTATTTGTTTTTCTTTCTTTAGCTGTTGGATTGTGATCTGAGACACTTGGTTAATTCTTGTGCAGCAAATATGAGGGTTGTGGACGCAGGATTAAGCAATGTAGCATGGAAAGAAAGAGTTGATGGGTGGAAGATGAAGCCCGAAAAGAATGTTGCTCCAATGAGCACAGGCCAAGCAGCTTCTGAAAGAGGGGTTGGAGATATTGATGCCAGATCTGATATATTTGGCGATGAATCATTGTTGTGAGTATTTCCATTACTACCAATGTCATATATATTAACCGAAATCTTTCAATAAAACTTTTGTGCATGGGCTCACTTTCTTTGTTATGCAGGAATGATGAAGCTCGACAACCTCTTTCCAGGAAGGTTTCAATTCCGTCATCTAGAATAAATCCGTATCGCATGGTCATTGTTTTGCGACTTGTTGTTCTTTGCATTTTCTTGCATTATCGATTAACAAATCCGGTGCGAAATGCATATGCTTTATGGTTGGTATCAGTTATATGTGAGATTTGGTTTGCCGTCTCATGGATTTTGGATCAATTCCCTAAGTGGCTTCCTGTCAATCGCGACACATATCTCGACAGACTCGCTCTGAGGTACAACCTTTCAAACTTCATCACGAATTGTATTTTTTATTTTTATTTTTCAATCTGTTATATTTTTGGATACATAATCCACTGTGTTGTAGATATGACCGGGAAGGAGAACCGTCTCAACTAGCAGCTGTTGACATTTTTGTCAGCACTGTTGACCCGTTAAAGGAACCTCCACTTGTGACTGCGAATACCGTACTTTCTATTCTCGCAGTTGACTATCCAGTGGATAAGGTCTCCTGCTACGTCTCTGACGATGGTGCCGCGATGTTGACATTTGAAGCTCTTGCTGAGACGTCTGAGTTTGCAAGAAAATGGGTTCCTTTCAGCAAGAAATATAATATTGAACCCCGTGCACCTGAGTGGTACTTTGCGCAGAAGATTGACTACTTGAAAGATAAGGTTCAGACATCGTTTGTCAAGGATCGTAGAGCAATGAAGGTAAGAGGTTGACGCACGCGCAACTGGATCGAGACATGCTTATGCTACTTGCCTGAGTGTTGAGCTTTATCACCGTATCTTTTAATTTTACCTCCCTTTTACTTTTCAGAGAGAGTACGAAGAATTTAAAATCCGTATTAATGCACTTGTTGCAAAGGCAACGAAAGTTCCGGAAGAAGGGTGGGTAATGCAAGATGGAACGCCGTGGCCTGGAAATAATGTAAGAGATCATCCGGGAATGATTCAGGTTTTCTTAGGCCAAAGTGGAGGACTTGATACTGACGGTAATGAACTTCCACGTTTAGTCTATGTTTCTCGTGAAAAGCGTCCAGGTTTCCAACATCACAAGAAAGCCGGTGCCATGAATGCGCTTGTGAGTGTCATTTTCAATAGACGATATATACATTACTTATCTCCACAATATTCTTAGACAGTTTGTAATTAATCTAACTTTTGCAGGTTCGAGTATCTGCCGTCCTTACGAATGGACCTTTCTTATTGAATCTTGATTGCGATCACTATATAAACAACAGCAAGGCCATAAGAGAAGCAATGTGCTTTATGATGGATCCTAACCTCGGTAAACATGTTTGCTATGTCCAGTTTCCACAGAGGTTTGATGGAATTGATAGGAACGATCGATATGCTAATCGTAATACTGTTTTCTTTGACGTAAGCATCGATTCTTAACCATGTTGATATGATTTTGATGTTATCTGATTTCTGTTTCTGTTTATTCTTGCGCCCTATGCATGATTTAGCCTTTTTTGATATGCAATGTTTATTCCTGAACAGATAAACTTGAGAGGTTTGGATGGCATTCAAGGTCCTGTTTATGTCGGTACTGGATGCGTCTTTAATAGGACAGCTTTATACGGTTACGAACCTCCTCTAAAACTGAAGCATAAAAAGGCCGGGTTTGTATCATCCCTCTGTGGTGGAAATAGAAAGAAGAGTTCAAAGTCTAGTAAGAAAGGATCGGACAAGAAAAAGTCTAGCAAGCATGTCGACTCAACTGTGCCTATCTTCAGTCTGGAGGATATAGAAGAAGGAGTCGAAGGTAGGCTTGTGATCCTTGCTTTAATAGTTCCACCGTTCTAACTATTTTAGTGTTTGATTTTTCGAGTTTCTTCTCTTATGGATATGTTTTTTAGGTAGTGGATTTGATGATGAGAAAACACTACTTATGTCACAAGTGAGCCTTGAGAAAAGATTTGGTCAGTCGGCTGTTTTTGTTGCGTCTACGCTGATGGAAAATGGCGGAGTTCCTCAGTCTGCTACTCCTGAAACTCTTTTAAAGGAAGCTATTCATGTCATCAGCTGTGGTTATGAGGATAAAACTGAATGGGGAACAGAGGTGTGTTTGTCATCTTATGTTGAATTATATTCTATGAGGCGTTGACATATGCGATAGAAGGCGTGTCCGACATGTGTCAGTGTCAGACGCTGAAACGACACCAGCACATGTGGTTTACATTTAAATATTATCGGTGTCCATGTATCAGTGTCGTGAGTCCACTTTCATGATTGCATCTATGTGATTATTTCAATTTCAAAAGCTAAATTGTTGTTTTATTTTTTGTTTACAGATAGGATGGATTTACGGTTCGGTCACAGAAGATATTCTAACTGGATTTAAGATGCATGCCCGAGGTTGGCGGTCGATATACTGTATGCCTACGCGGCCAGCATTTAAAGGTTCTGCTCCTATCAATCTTTCAGATCGTCTGAATCAAGTGCTTCGATGGGCTTTAGGTTCTGTCGAGATTCTTTTCAGCCGACATTGTCCCATCTGGTACGGTTATGGTGGAAGACTAAAGTGGCTCGAGAGACTTGCCTATATAAACACCACAATCTATCCAGTCACCGCCATTCCGCTTCTCTTGTATTGTACATTGCCAGCTGTCTGTCTTCTTACTAACAAGTTTATCATTCCTCAGGTTTGTTATTTGTTTCTTACTCCAGTCGCCGAGATCCGATCCGCAACTGCGTGAAAGAACGCATGCGTGGCTATTTAGAATCCAAATCCGCTTTCTTATCTCATGTAACACACAGCTTAACGATCTAACTTCAGTTTATTTTGCTTTTGCTTGCAGATTAGTAACTTAGCGAGTATATGGTTTATCTCTCTCTTTCTTTCAATCTTCGCGACGGGAATCCTCGAGATGAGATGGAGCGGTGTTGGAATAGACGAGTGGTGGAGAAACGAACAGTTTTGGGTTATCGGTGGCGTATCAGCGCATCTTTTTGCCGTATTCCAAGGTCTACTAAAAGTGCTAGCCGGAATCGACACAAACTTCACCGTCACCTCCAAAGCATCAGACGAAGACGGAGACTCTGCGGAACTCTACATGTTCAAATGGACGACCCTTCTCATTCCTCCAACAACACTTCTCATAATAAACTTGGTAGGAGTTGTTGCCGGTATATCCTACGCTATTAACAGTGGCTACCAATCATGGGGTCCTCTATTCGGTAAACTTTTCTTTGCGTTTTGGGTTATAGTTCATCTTTACCCTTTCCTTAAAGGTCTAATGGGTCGCCAGAATCGAACACCGACCATTGTTGTGGTCTGGTCGATTCTTTTGGCGTCCATTTTCTCGCTATTATGGGTTCGAGTTGATCCGTTTACTACAAGAGTGACTGGTCCTAAAGCTGAGGTGTGTGGAATTAACTGCTAGACACAAAAAAACACAGGCTAGTGTTATGTATTGTAATTATGTGTTGTATTGTAGGTTTTATATTTGGTTATGCATCTTAAAATTATGTGTACTTTGTAGTAAATATATGAGAACTCTAATTAGAAGTAGAATTAGTGAAGTTGTAGTTTTAGTTGTAAACTTACCTTCCAATAAAGTTTTGTGGGAACCTCTATAAAAGAGAGTGGTTTTACACTCCCTTGGAGCTTTGTGTTAATGACATAGATTATTTTAAAATTTTATTACTTAAAATGTAATTTAAAACAATGTTTTGAAAATTAGATCAAACTCACTAATTCAACCGGTGCTAAATCCGGTCCGATCAGCCTTGTGAAAGCGTTGGTGGACCAAAACCGATGTAAAATTGAATTGAATCGTTTGAAATTATTTGAATCAAAGAATTATAATCGGTTTTGTAAAACCGTTTTGTTCAAAAAAATTGACTAATTATTATTATTATTATTCTACAATATTTACTCTTATTTTTATTTTACTTACACTCTTTTGTTTAATTTTGATTTGACTTGTTATATTATTTTATTTATTTTTTATTGTATTTAATTTATAAGGTATTTTGAATTGTTTGAATTTTATTTAACTTATTTTATAGGAAAAAGTTAACATGTGTTCTAAAAGTACAAGTTAATAAATTATTTTTAGAAATATTTTCTTGAAATGAGTATGTTTAAATTATTTGTAGAAATATTTTTTTGAAACGAATATATTTAATGTTTTGAAATTTTAAACAAAATTTTATTACATGTAATTATATTTAAATTTTTTTAATTATAGTATCCTTGAGATATGTTCTTAGAACATATGTTAGTATCACTCTATTTTATATTCTTTGAATTTTATTTCATTTATTTTATGTATTATGTTATTCTATGTTTAATTTTGGTTTAAAATATTTTATTTTATTTTATCATAATATTTTAATTTGTTTTTGAATTAATGTTAGAATAAAACGTACTTATGTTTTATTTTATCATAATATTTTAATTTGTTTTTGAATTAATGTTAGAATAAAACGTACTTATGTTTTTAGTGTATTAAGTTTCTAATGAATTTTTAAAATATTTTATTAAGTTGTGAACTTATGATTGCGTAAGACTTCAAATACTTAATTTATTAAGTTGTGAATTTATGATTGCGTATGATTTATCTGTATAATTTAATTGACGATTTAACATGTAATTCTTCCACTTATACATGGCACTTCATTAGAGACATTTTTACTATAAAGTTCCCGTCAAATATTAATTTTTTTTTTTAATTTACCACTTTTTTACCGTGGTGTATGTCTTCAACCGGAAATTTAAAATTTTTAGTACCGAAAATTTCAAATTTCCGAAAAATATCATTTTTGTATGTACTGGAAATTTAGAAATTTCCAATTTCCGGTAGGTGTAAAACAATCGGAAATTTGAAATTTCTGATAGTACTGATATTTATTTATTTTTTTTTTAAATTTTTACTCGTATAACTTATACAATAAAATAGCTAACCGACTTAATATATAATTAGAATAAATATATATATATATATATATATATATATATATATATATATATATATATATATATATATATATATATATATATATATATATATATATATATATATATATATATATATATATATATATATATATATATATATATATATATATATATATATATATATATATATATATATATATATATATATATATATATATGCATAAAAAAAACTACAATCACTTTCTACACAAATCTTTCCAATGTTTGAAGCGACTCGTATATGCTGATTCTTATAGTTTTTTTAGATTCATTTTTTCTTTTATGATTGTCCTCTCTCTCACAATCCATAATCAATTTATCATTTCTTTCATCGGATTCCATTAACAGAATCAGAACGAATTGTAACAACAACAATACCATGTTTTTTATCAATAGAATATGCCCAATCTAAAACTTTAGACCGGGATTAAAAAATCTGCCAATTACAACAACATATAATTAGTAAACTTCATCAATTTATTTAAGGTCGAAAAACAAATAAAAATGTGTAAATTCAGTAGGAAACATACGGTATCTGTGGTGAAGAACTGTGTAATATCAATACATGAATCTGTAGAAGAAGCTGAAGATGCCGGCTCTAAACCGCAAAGATATAAAATTTCATCTGCAGACATACCAGAAATTTCAGGTATAACTGAAATTTTCGGTATTCCAAAAATTTTAAATTTCCGGTTTTATGCTACCTACCGGAAATTTACGTAATTTCCGGTTTATGTAATGACTTTTGGAAATCGTCTCAGAAATTTTAAAACTTCCGATGAATCCCACTAGGAAATTTTGAAATTTCCGATTATTCGCAACCAGAAATTTAGATAATGCAAAGAATTTCGATATACGCTAAAATTCATCATCAAAAATTTGTTAAACGTACTAGAAATTTAATTTTTACCCACTTTGACCAATAGTAGTTTTTTTGACAAATATAAAAATTTTATAAGTAAATAGTGAAAGGGGCATTTTGAGAATAATAAAATATGGGGGGTGCCATGTATAATTTGGGGGGCGGCATGTTAAATCCTCAATATAATTTTATACTATTAATTTATTCATTTATTGATAATAGGGAGAACCTGGTAGGGAGGATCGCAGTACGATCTCCCGCAACTGCGATCGAGAGGAGGCAAGAACCACTTGATGTTAGAATTGACCCTCGAAACAGACTATATCGGTGGTGAAAACAAAAAACAAAAAACAAATAAATTTAATCTTCGGTCCGATTTTATATATGAACATTGTAATCTCTCATTAAATGAAAAAATTAGTTTGAGAATGTTCAATCTTTAGTTCATAATACGGTATCAAAACTTGGCTAACACTGACGACAATGAAGCAACTCAACCTAGTGAAGAAATTGAGGTGGTTTCTTCTACAAGCAACATTGCTCCTCTTTCTCAAGTTCGGTATGATCAACTTGCTTACTTGATCTAAAATTTTTTTAGCTAACTCAGTTTAGACTTCAACCACAAACAAATTTTTTACATCAACCATGGCTCAATGTCATTCACATGTTGAGTCCACCTTAGATATCATTTGTAATAGTTCTACAAAATCAGTCAACAAAATTGATTCTCGAATATTGGACTCTGGTACCAATGATCATGTGTGCTCATCTTTGCATTTATTTACCTCTTATTATAAAGTCAAACGTGTAAGTAAGGGTAAGTCTTCTTAATGATAGTTTTGCATTTGCTAAGTGTTATGGACTGGGCTAGCGACTAAGCACGGCGCAATCCACTCCTGCGTCCAGGACGACCTAAAAGCATTGGCCCAATTAATTAAGGCTAACAGAGGGCATGTCTCCATTCTTCCCTGCAGCCGGGGTCGCGTGGTTGGTTGACCCCTGGGTCGACGAGACCACGACTACCCTTGACCACATCTCTGTCTGCGATAACGACTAGTTATGGGCATATTTGTCCGTGATAACGACTAGTTTCAGGCATCTCTTCCCAGGATAACGAGCACAAGTTGCTCGTCCTTGTTTTCATGCAGGAATCCAGGAAATTACCTATTTTTTGGGCTTGAATTCTAGATGTCCACCCCATAATAGGAACCGATGGTCAACCGCCAAGGGTATTATAAATACCCTCACACTTGTGAGGGTTAGATATTAAATATTTAATTCAAAACTTATCCCTAAATTCTCTCACATATCTCTGCACTCTTACTTACTTAAACATCAGAGTGTCTTGCAGGTGTCATACCCCAATTTTTCCCTATCCTTAATTACATTTAATTTTTCTTTAAATAAATCATATTATTTAATTTTTACTCTTATAGGGATATTTAAAATCAAAGAGGGGTGTAACAGTCCAAAAGGGACCATCAATATCCGATGGCCCATTAAGCTCTAATAAAAGTCTTTTCCAAATTAAGGGAGGTGAATTTCTAATCAAAGGAGGTGAACAAATTTGTTTTGGTTAAGACCCATATACTTTTTAATCCACTTTAGATATAGAAGGAGGTTTTCTGTCTACTTGGAGGCTGTAGCAATTAATCAAAGATCCATATCTTTTGAAGCCCATTTAAATTTCATTCTCTTTTTTCTGATGTATAAAATGACTCTGTTTTTGTTGAGGCCCAATGAATCAAAAAACAGCATGGCCCATTAAAGGTTTTATTGTAAGTTTTTTTATTTTAAATTCTCATTATTTTGTAACACGCCCAACCCAAATCAAATGCATACAATCCAAAAAATGTTTGTTTTAAAAAGAAACACCTTTGTTGAGAATTAGAAGAAGGCGTACAAGCCCAAACATCAAGCCCATTTTTGAGAAAACTATTTTTTTTTTTATTACTGATTTGTCAAATGTTTGTTCTATTTTTAATAAGTCCAGTAAACAGAACACCTGGCCCATTTCTCTTTTTTTAGAAAAAAAACTGTGTTTTTTTTTAATTATTAATTTTATTTGTTAAAAGCATTTTTTTAATCATTTTTCTAAGTTAGCAAGCCCAACCCAAATTAAACTAACACATTGACTGAGAAGAGGAACGCGACCCAGATCCAAAAACACCTATTGTAGCGATCACACGCGTGGAAGGAAAACATGTTCATCAACCTTGATGAACGAAATCAAGGAACACAGTTAATATAGAAACATTTCAACACAAAATTGGAAACAACATTCAAATACAAAATCAATAACGTCTTAATTTTACAGACAATGTTTTAAATTAATTCCTAAATCAGAAAAACCTAATTAAATCTAGAACTAAAATCACAGACAATTTGAATACCTTCATAAATCACTAGTTTCTGAAATTGCTATAAAAAAAAGACGTTTGATTACAGTAAGGGGGACAACAAGAAACAGAAGAAGAATATACAAAAAAAAATTCAATTTACAGTGAAGCACTTTCGCGAGCTCGACCCGTCTCGCCGCTGGACCGTCGTCGTCGTTCCTCTACCAAGCCATCACTGATACCTGTAAAACGTGAAGGAAGAGGGATAAAAAATCGTAACCAGAGAAGATACATCGTGACGGTAAAGGTAATAGAGCACTTAGCTAAAAAAATTGTTTTCTAATTATTGAGGGTTTGGGAGATTTGGGATGATTTTGGGTTAAGGTTTAGAGGGGGATGGTCGATTCCGGTTAGGGTTCCAGGGTAATCGCGATTGCACGACGGCGAAGGTTTTTGGAATTAGGGTTGTTGTGTTGCTATTTGTTTTGAGGGAAGAAGAAAGAACAAGGAAAGGGACAAAAATGAAGGAAATGATGTGTTGTTTGATAAAACAAGTTTTAGTATTTTTTAGTGATTCAACATGCGTTTGCTTACAGTAGTTACCGTGTACCATTAGCCATAGCCATGCGATTCCCATCCAACAATCCTGATGCGCGCTCCCACGATAGCACTGTGTTCCCCCCATACCAGATCCAACAGATTAGACTCATGGCTTTTGGGCCGAGCCTTAAGCCCACGACTAATCACACCTCCCATTATTCTTATTTTTACTGGACATGCTAAAGAATACACCCCATGTTCTACTTGGGCTTAGTCCAAAAATCCGGACTAAGGCCCCTACTTAACACACTCCCTCGTTTGCTGACTTAACACAAATACGCACCCCCTAACCCTCTGGGTCTAAATTCAGGCCATTCCTAATAGCACCCCCTAGTTTTACTACTATAAAATAATTTGTACCCCCCACTAAATTATTTTATTTATTTATTTTCTTTTTAATTTCATTTTATTTATTTATTTATTTTGCTGTATATATATATATATATATATATATATATATATATATATATATATATATATATATATATATATATATATATATATATATATATATATATATATATATATATATATATATATATATATATATATATATATATATATATATATATATATATATATATATATATATATATATATATATATATATATATATATATATATATATATATATATATATATATATATATATATATATATATATATATATTGATAACTATGATATTATTTATTATTGTTATAAATAATTTAGTATTTTAGAATTCATTTAAAATATAATGTTTATTTACAATAAATCACGTCTTTAAATTATATACCTAAAAACACTTCTCACCACATAGTTTAATTTAATATTTTATATCAGAAAATTAAAACCCGCGCGATTCACCAAAATATCACGTTCGCGAGCGACACGTGGCCAATATCTGGCCACGTGATAAGGGGGCTATATCAGACCCCTTCGCTATACATCTAAAAATATTCAAACGATCACCAAACTATTTTTCGTAATAAATTAATTCAACATTAATTTTCGAAAAAGAATACGAATTTATTCAAGTTAACTGTGTACTTGGTCTAACAAACTCCGCTTATTCATACTCTTAGACCACATACACGAGAAATTCAAAATATATTTCGCAATCCATAAAAAATACAAACAACACCGCAAACTATGAAATGAGACTCTGATTCCTCCTAAGAGGATACGTAGGCATACGATCAAAAATCGTGGCGAGTCCCGCTAACTAAAATTCAAATCCTTTCCCACTAAATAAAATTCAAACCATTTTTCCCAATAATAATTAAAAACCCTATTTCCTAAGATCGCGCTTCTAAATCTAGTATCCTTGCGAACAAGGCAGATAAGGGGTGCCTAACACCTTCCCCTCGTCTATAGCCGAGTCCAAACCTAGAATCTCTGAATTTCTTTTAGGGTTATTTCTTTATACTCTCTTCCTTTAGGATAAAAATTAAGGGTGACGACTCTGATTAAAAAACCAGTTACAACAGTTGGCGACTCTGCTGGGGAATCAACCCTAGGTTTAGAGGCCTTATCTTTCGTTTTTAGAGTTTTTAGGGTTTTGTTTATTGTGTTTTATTTCTTGTTTATTTGATTATTTATTTATCTGCTTATTGTTTTTTAGTTGTTATCATATTATATCTGTGGTGGGACTTTAATTTTTGCAAAATATTTTTAAATAAACCTTAGAAAGAAGGTTCGTCAATTAGCCAAGGGGATACATCATCCCTATGAGTTTATGTGACGACTTCGCCTAGAGTCGGTGGAATTTTGCAAAAGAAATATGTCTCAAGAGACATCCTCTTGGGAAGTAGGACTTTGGAATGACGCTTATGGCTCTTTATATAAACCTCAAACTAAAATCTCATGATGAGACCTTTCACGACCTAGAGACGAAAATTTCGGTCCGCAAAGAGACTCCGCTTAAGGGAGTCCCTTGTGCCTTTCCCTTTAGTGTTATTCATGATACCCTTAAGGAAACCACCTTATGGGGAGGGTATAATATCCATAAAACCAAGCTAAGAGCCTACCTTCTAAGGGTTATTGTTTATTAAATCCCGTCGTTTAACCTTTTACTCATATATTCACGCATCTCTACATTTCACATGTTCATCATACATCGTTTACTTTTGTTTGTCTTATTCACATGGTACAAAGGAATATATATAAAAAAGAGTAAAGGTTTTTTGTGTGAGTATCTGGAAATGAATGTTAAAGGAAAACAACTCGTCCGTATCAATGCTGCCAAGCCAGATGTGACTCAAATCAAAGCTGTAAAGGAAAGATTATCTGAAAGGGCCATGATAACATTTACTCGTCGCTATGGGGATATCTTGGATTTAGCCAAAGTCGAAGTGCAGTTGGACACTATTTCTGCTCTAGTACAGTTCTATGACCCTCTGTTGAGATGTTTCACATTTCAAGATTTCCAGTTAGCCTCGACCTTAGAGAAACTGGATAGAGTTTTGAACTTCTCCAAAGAGAAAGCTTATACGGGTATTGGACAAACCGTTGTATCAAAATACTGGACGAAGGTTTGAGAATCCCTTATCCTGAGTTTGATCTTAATTATAAGAAAGAAGGATAAGTGAGAGGGATTAAAAGGTGTTATCTGGAGAGTAAAGCTCTTGATTTGGAAAATAACAAAGAATGGGAATCTTATGTCGATTGTCTTGGGCTGATTATATTTGGTGTTGTCTTATTTCCACGCACTATAGACTATATTGACCCTGCAACCATCAGTGTGTTTTGGGTTACAATAACTTTTAATACATATCCCACTCCAGCTCTGCTCGCTAATATCTACTACGCCATTCATACACGGTACGAGAAGAAAAGAGGTACCCTAAACTGTTGTATTCCATTACTATACTCTTGGTTCATGACTCACCTTTACAAGGAAAGTTACTTGGTTCCGAATATGACAAGGTATGAATGGCTTCAGAAGTTGAGATCTCTCACTGCTAGCTCTGTGTTGTGGTATGCTAGGAAGTTAGATATCAGTGATATTGTCTATAATTGTGGGGATTTTCCTAATGTCCCACTGATCAGGTCACAAGGCTGTATCAATTACAATCCCACCTTGGCCCTACGACAACTAGGGTATCCTCTGGAAGATAAACCTTCAGATGAGCAACTTCAGCAATTGATTGTTTATGACATGGGCAGAAATGACTGAGAGCTACTCAATAAAATCATTCGGGCTTGGAGTAGGGTTAACAAAAGAAAAGCAGAAAAGAAAAATGCAGTGGCCAAAGAATCTTACACTTAATGGGTTCTAAATAGGGTGTAAATTATCAAACTGCCTTTTGATATAGATCCTGAATATAAGCAAGAGGTCCCAGTCACTCCTCCTATGTCTTTAGAAGAGGTAGATGATTTGAAAAAAAAGCACTAAAGCAGGCTCAGAGGGAGAAGGAATAACTAAAGATCAATCTCCTTAACTTGACCAAAGAGAAAAGACAAATGCAGCGCATACTCGAATCAAAAGATCAGCAGATTCAAAAAGAGCGCGAAGCATTTGAAAAGGAAAGTTTGAAAAGGAAGCGTTCAACCGAAGGGTTGTTAAGTGCAACTTTTAATCTGGATTCCCATAATCAGAGGCTGAAAGATGCTGCCAATGAAATCAGAAAGTTAAATAGATGGTATGAAAAAGCTGTGCAGGAAAAGAAAGTACTAGAGGAAGAGTTGAGGGCTCAGATCCAAAGCTTGGCCCAAGTATCTTTAGACCAAGAAGAACAGTTGAAGCACCTCACTACTAGGCTTCAGGATAGCCAAGACTCATAAGTCAGAGATCGCCTTGTGAAAATGAGGGAAGAAAGACATTTGGCCCAGAAAACTGATGAGTATGAGCAAGTATGCCTCGAGCTGGAGGGCATCCGGAAGGACTTCCTAATACAGCGAAAACTCTATACGGAGCTGAGAGAAGAAAAGATGTATTGGGAAGAGAAGTATACAAATATTGCCCAAGCAGGAAGGGATAACCACAAGATAATTCCCAACCTCTACCAGAAGTACCAATACTACAAGGATAAGCATGAAAAGCTCGCATTCTTGGCCAACAACCTTACCGAAGACCTTCCCAAAAGCTTAAAGGACGCAAAAAGTGTAATGGCCCCTCTCCCAGAGGACGTTGACAATTTTCTCAAGATATACAAGACGATGGTTGATAGTTTCAGAAAAGACCTTCGTAAACGGGCTTAGAAGATTGTTTTCCTCTTGTTTATTTCTGTTCTAGCAAGTTTACTGTTTTAGAATTGTAATATTTTTCAGTATCTGAAATGTATTATCTTTTTAAAGACGATTGGTGTTTCAATAAAAGCATTGTGTTTCCTAGCTTGTTTGTGTATTCACTTTCCAGATGCTCACCAAGTAAAAAAGAAAAACCCAAAAAATATATATATACACGATATTATAAAAAAATATATATGCCCAGGTGAATAAGACATGCAAAGCATAAATCTTAACATCATGCATACATAATCATGCATTCATAAAAAAACTACATCTCATAAATTTTCCACTCAAAAACTCATCTTTTTCAAAAATATTCTCCAGTTGAACCATTGGTAGAAGGAAACTACGACCTCCTTCGACGCCGTATCAAACAAGAGCTCACCAACTAAGAGCCATGGAACAAATAGAAGAAAATCAAACAACTTTCAAGTTAGATTTGGAACGAGTTAAAAACAACATCGACTCAATGAGGGGAGACATGAGTCGGGTTCTTCTAGATTTAAAGAACATCATTGATAGACAAGAACAAATTCCCAGAGTATCTTTCGAAGAAATAACCCAAGCTATTGGTGCATCAGGCAGTCATTAACTGAAAAAAGGACTGGAAACAGGGCCACAGAAATCTGTCATGGCTCAACATGAGACGAGACAAGAATCTAAGGGGTTCATCCCACCTCCACCAAAGGCAGGGGCATCTCATACCCTACAAATTCCAGCTAATCATGATAACAATTACTTGGGCTTACAATATGGAGATCACGAGAGGTCAAGCTAGGGGCAGTTTAGAAGAAAGCGTCAAAGAAATACTGATCAAGTTATTGCATGAGTACGTAGATATATTTTCCTGGTCCTATAAAGACATGCCAGGGTTGGATACAAACATTATAGTACACAGGTTACCTCTCAAAGAAGGTTGTCCTCCAGTCCGCCAAAAGCTCAGGAGAACTCGTCCAGACATGTCTAGCAAAATTCAGGAAGAGGTTCTTAAACAATTCGATGCAGGGTTCTTGGTAGTGGTAGACTATCCAAAATGGCGCCCGAAGACATGGAGAAGACTACCTTCATGACACCTTGGGGAACTTTATGCTACAAAGTAATGCCATTCAGTTTAAATAACGCAGGGGCAACCTATAAATGAGCAATGGTAACATTATTCCATGATATGATCCACAAAGAGGTTGAGGTGTATGTAGATGATATGATCGCCAAATCTCATATAGAAGAGGACAACATCATACACTTACAGAAGTTATTTGACTGGCCGCGAAGGTTTAAATTAAGGTTGAACCTAAAAAAATGTACCTTTGGTGTCAGGTCAAGCAAGTTATTGGGTTTTAATGTAAGCCAGCGTGGTATCAAAGTAGACCTCGCCAAAGTAAAAACTATACAAGAAATGCCAGCGCCAAAGACAGAAAAAGAGGTTTGTGGTTTCTTAGGACGATTGAACTACATTTCTAGGTTCATATCACACCTAACTGCCACGTGCAAACCTATATTCAAATTGCTGCAAAAAGATCAAACTGTGACATGGAATGAGGATTGCCATACGACTTTTGAGACGATAAAGCAATATTTGCAAGAGCCACCAATATTGATGGCACCAATTCCAGGAAGACCTCTCATTATGTACCTAACAGTACATGAAGGATCAATGGGATGTG
This sequence comes from Vicia faba, assembly GCA_948472305.1. Classification (NCBI taxonomy): domain Eukaryota; kingdom Viridiplantae; phylum Streptophyta; class Magnoliopsida; order Fabales; family Fabaceae; genus Vicia; species Vicia faba. The sequence continues at coordinate 236,781,588 of OX451739.1, read as the reverse complement.
TATTGGGCCAACAAGATGAAACAAGTAGAAGAGAGCACACGATCTACTACCTTAGTAAGAAATTCACTGACTGCGAAACAAGGTATTCGCTCCTCGAGAAAACTTGTTTTGCAATGGCTTGGGCTACTAAAAGATTAAGGCAATACATGTTAACGTATACCACGTGGCTAATAGCAAGGATGGATCCTTTGAAATATGTGTTCGAGAAACCAGCTCTTACAGGAAAGATTGCTCGATGGCAGATGTTATTATCAGAATACGACATACTATATGTTACTCAAAATGCCATCAAAGGTAGTGTATTAGCTGATCATCTAGCCCATCAACCATTACCAGAGTATCAACCCATGAAATTTGACTTTCCAAACGAAGATGTTATGGCTATTGATGACTACGAAATACCAGGACCAGATGAAGGACCTGAACCAGGGGCATGTTGGACACTCACACACACACACACACACACACACATACATATATATATATATATATATATATATATATATATATATATATATATATATATATATATATATATATATATATATATATATATATATATATATATATATATATATATATATATATATATATATATATATATATATATATATATATATATATATATATATATATATATATATATATATATATATATGAATTAAAAGTGACGATATACTAAGACCACCATACGAAAATCAGTACATGATTATATACATCAAATCACATTCAATTAACACCAATAAAATCAGCTAAACATCAACTTCTCATAAAACACCAAATTCATCAAAATCATCGTCCCTATTAGAGGTTAAAGACTCCTTTACCCTACCCCTCACGCATAAGTCCTTTTTATTAAAAGTTATTCTCCCCCTTTCCTTAGATTTCTCTTGCAAATTCTTCCAAGCTTCTCCAATGGGTACACTTCTTATATCCTAGCCTTCTCTCTTATCTTGCCTCTTTTCACCTTTTTTCTAAGTATTGTCAAACCTCTCTTTCTAATTCTCTTTTTACACTAAAAACTTAGTAACCTCTTTGGCTATTCCTAACATACCGTTACTCTTCTCTCTAATTCTCACTTTACCCTCAATATCTCCACAACCTCTACTTTCTCTCTTATCTATTTATTTTATTTAAATAATAAAAATAAAATAATTATTTTAATGGAAAAATATCCTTTTTAGTCTCGTAACTTTATGTCGGGGTTCATTTTAGTCTCTCAATTATAAAAACGGCCATTTTGGTCCCTTAACTTTTCAAAAAGTGTCATGTTAGTTCTTTTCGTCCAAATTTCACTAACGACGTCAATTATTTGTTGACGTGTAACCTTAGAGACAGAAAAAAACGGGCGCTATATTTTTTTCTGGGTTTTAATTTAATTCTTCATCTTCTTCTCCAAAACTAAACAAATTCAAAATAGAAGATTCCTTAGATACACCAATTATTAAATCTTCAAATCAAAACCCTTTTTTTTCAACTCAACAAAAATATGATTTTACTGAATCCAACATTAATTCTAATGGTAGCCAAAGTGAGAATAAAAAGGGTGGGTGGATTTTTATCAGAAGTATGTTGATGAACCCACCGCACAATCACCAACAAAAGTTTCCAACTCCCAATTGTCATTGATTAGGCATAATCAGCAACACAACTTTTCAACTTTATAGCATAATCTTAGATTTGTAGAAAAATCATTCAAGACCCTGTGGAAAGAGGTAAAAATTGGTTATTTTTCTTGGTAATTTTTTGAAGGCTGTTTTTCGAAGGTTGGTGGTGATGCTGTTGTTTTAGGTTTTGTGGGAACGCCTTGGACATTAGCAACATATATAGTTGAAGGCGGTACAAAACACACGTATGCAAACATTAAAAGCATGTGCAATTCTACACCATATATATTGAGGACTTTACTTTGTATTTTGATAAAGGCAATAGCAGATTACATCATTTTCCAAGTTGAATGTGGGGCTCATTAGATACAAATCTTTGATTCATGGGGTGGATAGCTACATCCTCATATGTGGGAACTTTGGTCAAAACCTTATATCAAAGAGGTAACTAGAGTAAAATCACCAGTTCTTTCTTGCCTCAAATTTGTTTTAGGTTTTCAAACTTTTCGTTGTTTGTTACATACTTCTTTTTGAACTTCCAGATTGTAAATTTAGTGAAGAAAAAGTGCCCAGAGACACCACATATTCTTTATATAAACGGAAATGGTCTCCTTATCAAGCGTATGGTAGATACTAGACAAATTCTTAATCTTGGGCACATTGTTCTTGCTGGTACACCTGAAAAAGCTAACACGTTTCTTTTTATGTAGCCAGAAGCTTGAAGTTTGACACAATCTCTCAAAATAACACTGCAAATGTAGCTTATAGGAAAATGCCAATATGGTAGTAAATTGTCCTTTTCCTGGTAGATCAAACCATTTCTGAATTGTCGATTCTCAATTTTTTAATTTTGAGGAAGAAGATGAAGAATTAAATTAAAACCAGAAAAATATAGTGTCTGTTTTTTTGTTGCTAAGTTTACACGTCAGCAAATAATTGACGTTGTTAGTTAAATTTGGACGGAAAGGAATAATGTGACACATTTTGAAAAGTTGAGGGACCAAATTGGTCGTTTTTAAAATTGAGGGACCAAAATAAACCCCGACCTAAATTTACGGGACTAAAAAGAGTATTTTGCCTATTTTAATTAATAAAATAATTCTAACTGTTCTCTCTTTCTCTAATTACTCTCCACACCATACTACAAGGCCACACACCCTTCCGCTCACCCATATTTATTTAATCATCCACACACATAATTAAATAAATACACAAAGTTATAATTAAATCAAAATAAATTAAATAAAATAAATTAAATAAAATAAATAAAATAAATTACTAAGATTGGGGTGTCACAAACTCAACCATATTTCGACTAGTAAATACTGAACCTTGATTAGTGGTTAATGTTTCAAGAATTCCAAAGTTGTAAATGATGTGATTTTGAATAAATTTAGTTACTACTTCTTGATCAACCTTGATCAAAGGCACAAATTTGACCCACTTGGTGAAATAATCTATACCAACCAAAATATACATATGGTTTTTGGATGATGCATATCAAATTTCACCAATCAAATCTAATGCCCAACCTCTAAATGTCCAGGGTTTGATGATCGAGTGCAATTCGCTAGCAGGGACGTGTTGAATACCCACATGTCTCTGACATTCTTGGCACCGTTTGGAAAATCCTATGCAATCTTTCAATATAATTTTCCAATACAAACCTTGTCGAAACAAAATCCATTTCATCTTGTGACCTGATTGATGAGTGTCACATGACCCACAATGAACATTGAATATTTCCAAACAGGTTTCACTTTCACTAAGGCATTTAAGTAAAACTCCTCCAGGAGTCTTTTTGAACAACTCATTGCCAATAATAATATAAATTAATTCCTTGTATTTGATCTTTGGACGCGTCATTCCCAGTTGGATATTTCAAAAATTCTATAATTGATTTTTCCAATCATTATTCATTAGATTATCTATGGCCAAACTTTCAAAAGTTTCATAATCATTTTGCAAGTCTTCAAACGCTTCTACCCCTACCAATTTTGACTTCGAAAACTCTAAAAGGAGAACTCTGGTCGAAATTATTTTTTCTTTAACTTGAATTAATTCTTCCAATTTTTCCTTGGAGACTCTATAACCCGAAGCAATTCGTGCTAAGTCATTAGCCTCTTGATTTTCCAGTCGAAGAACATGTTTAATGTCAAATCAATCAAATCCTTTTAGAAGTGAATTGGTTGTGACAAAGTACATCAATAAACGCTCTTTGATGCATTTATATTCTTTTGTCAATTGCTTCACAACCAACTCTGAGTCACCTTTTTAATTTCGACTCCTTTTGCCTCTAAGTCTAGCAGGATTCTAAGGCCTGCAATTAAGGATTCACATTTAACCTCTTTATTTGAGAAACACCCTTGGATTTTGAATTTAAACTTGGTCACAATTCATTTGGGGGAAATAATTATAATTCCAATGTCAATTCCATTTTTATGTCTGGAACAGTCGAAGTATAACCTTCAAGGTCTTAATTCGACATAATTTAGTGTTACTTTTACTATTGCATGATCCTTAACAAAATCAGCAATAGTTTGGCCTTTCATGTCCTTTAAAGGCACATAAGTTAAATATTATTCAGTTAAATCCAGAGCCCCTTTTCCAATTCTACTATGTAAAATAGGTTTTGAAAACATAAGTTTAATAACATCACAAAATGAGAATAGACAAAAACATTTTCTGGGTTTATATAATATTTTAATTTTGTACATGAAAAATAAAACATAGGCATAACTTCTCTATTGTACTATACCCAGCTTATGCATTATTTAACACTTGAATAAGATAATAAATGGCTCTTTCAACGCCATCATTATCCTCTTGTGCTAATATACTGCCTATTGCCAAATCAGACGTAGAAATATACAACTTCATAACTGTATTCTTCATGGGAGGTAAGAATATGGGAGGTTTCAACATATACGTCTTGATCTCATCAAAAGCTTTTTGATGCTCTGGTTCCCATCTGAATCCTTCTTCTTTCTTCAAACATAGCAAATGCGAAAAACTTTTTTCTTGCCACTTAGATTTGAAATGAACCTTCTTAAGAAGTTTATATTCTCTAGTAGAAACTGAAGTTGCTTCTTGTTCGATAGAGGCTCTGTATTGAATATGGCCTTCATCTTGTTCTAGTTTATTGCGACGCCTTTTTATGAACCATGAAACTTAGAAAATCTCATGCATGAACACCAAAAACACATTTTAATGGATTCATTTTAAGCCCATATTTCCTCATCCTTTCAAAGGACAGTCGAAGATGCTCTAAATGACCTTTTTTGACAAGGTTTTGATGTCTAAGTCATCTATATAAACCTGCATAAAAGTCTCAATGAAATCATAAAACATAGAATTCATTATCCTTTGGTACGTTCCACCAACATTCTTCATGCCGAAAGGCATTGCCACCCACTCATAAGTTCCCAAGGCCCCAGGGCATATAAATTCCATTTTTGACACATTTTCCTCTTCAATAAAAATTTGGTTATATCCAGAATAACCTTCTAAAAGACTTAAATACTCAAAACCTTCCACTGAATCAACAAGCATTTCTTTCACAAACATTGGGTATTTTTCTTTTGGAGTAGTAGCATATAGGTCTCTAAATTCAATACAAACTCTAAGAGTCCCATTGTTTTTAATCATGTGGGAAATGTTTTCTAACCATTTGCATACATGGAAAACCTTTCTTGAGAAGCCTTTCATTCTTTGCTTTGATTTTTGACATGACTTCTGGTGTAAACCTTCTTGGTGTCTGCTTTATTGGACTATTGTCAGGTTGAATTGGTAGTTTTAACTCTACCAAATCCCTACTAAGTTCTGACATCTTATTATAGTCCCAGGAAAAGCAGTCTTTGAACTCTTTTAGTAACTCAATTATATGAGATTTCAAGCTTGGCTTCATCTTAGTACTTATAAAAGTTGGATTTTTTATTGTGCCATTCCTTAAATCGACCTGTTTTAACGAGCCTTGTTCCTAAATCCTCTTATTCAATACCAAAGGATCTGTTTCAAATACCAATGGCTCTTCATCATAAATGCAGTCGAGCCACTGGCTATCTGAAACTAGATCACCACTACTTTCATTGTTTTCATTGGTTTCAACTATAATGGCTCCGACAACCATCCTTTGTTGAGTTTTAGCCTCTAAGGATGCTTTTACTCTATTTTCAGCCATATAGGCCGAAATTCGAGCAAGTGCACTCGAGTCAGTCATTATTATCACCTGATTCTAAATATCCATTATGGCATGGAAAAGTCTCGTACTCCCACACAAATCCACGTGTAGAGTGTAACTTTATGGAATAATATACACCCCTACAAGAAAACACTAGTTCTAGAAAGTGTACATGGCGAAATATACTCCAACTATCTGTCAAAGCTTCTCTTATCTATGTGGTTCACATATGCTAAGAATTAACTTTGATATGCTTCAATATTTTCCATAATTCCATCAGGTTTCCAAATTGTGATTCTCTGACGCATGGTCAAAGGGATAACTCTTGCCCCATAAATCCATTCTCGACCAAGGAGTAAGTTATAATTCTCCTTGATTAGAATGATCACTAATAATATTGGTCTGGTAGTGGTCTCTATGACTACATCCACCTGTATAACCCCTAGAGGTTTACTTGTTTTCCCCCCATAGTTTGATAAAAACATGTTGTGGGGTTTCAAGTCAGTATCATATTTGCCAATTTTCCTTAGCAAGGAATGTAACATTATGTTAATTCAAACCCTATCATCTACTAAAACCTTGTTTATCCCCTCATTCTCGACCTTGACCCTTATAAACAGGGGGTTCAAGTGTTGTTACATTTCAATATTAGGCCTTTCAAACACAACCTTTCTCATGCTTCAAGTGTTTAAAACAAATGAATGTTTATAATGATACTTGCCCTTGAAGAACCAGCTTGGGAATGAATAATACATTTATCATGTTTTACTTACATTTATCATATTTTAAGCCTTGATAAGAGAAATGTAGTAGAAACATACAATGTCAAAGGATAAAAGTATGAGTCAATAACCTGCACTAAAATTTTAAACTAATAACAGTGATGCATCAAAGTGAATAGCCTTGACAACCTATAACTAAATCACTTTTAAATGACAAATTATATGATGAAGATAGGATAAATAACATTTTAATGCTCTCTCTATCATGCATTGGAAACTCATTCACATTTCCACATTGTTTTTGTTAGAATTACATTTCGTGTTTATATAGATTATTCAAACCATATTTTTTATCTACTTTTGAGTCGAAGAAAAGTAGCAAAAAATTGTTCCTTAAGTCCATATAAATATCTTTTAAAACTTGTATTAAATAATTTTAAAAAAAACATATTAACTAAAAAATATTAATTAATAAGTTATTTTAGTCATCAATGTTATGTCATAAACTTTTTATTCTAATCACCATTGTCACATATACAAAATTGAAGGGGAACCACAAAACCCGAAGACAATAAAATTCAAGGACCAAAAAGTTTGGTTTTGTAATAGAGGAACCAATAGTTTAAAACACCCAATTTAAAGGACTAAAAGTGCATTTAAGCCATTTCTAAACATTCAATTTTATAATATTAAAAACTAAAAATTTCACATGAAGAGGAAAAATAACATTTGAAATCATGGATGAGCGGACTTTTTTTCAAACAAAAACAAAAGGCGGGGCCTCATTAGGGTTGCTGATGGTTGATTTCTCAAAAAACATGGACATGAATAACCTTATTTCCTTAGGCAAAGATGTCGTTAGGGTTTTGGAGGATCCTAATAATCGTGACTTCAACGTCTTTTCTGAATGTGTTCGACGCATATTCCCCATTTCTTCAACATGTGACTCCGATCTCAGTGAGACTCACTCCTCTTTCCAAGATTATTTACTCTTTTTCCCTTTTCTCTTTCTCGTTACTCTTTAATTTTTAGCTAGGGTTTGTGCTTGATAGTAAGAAATAATGAGGGTTAAAGTTTTCATGTTTTTTATAATTCTCGTGTCACTGATTTCCACTCTTGATGAATTTGCTACGAAAACTGTAACATTATCCCATTTATGCAATAAGAGTTAGTTGGATAATGTATAAAAAGATAAGGGAGGGTAGGTTTGGGGATAAAAAGTTGGAGAGCTTTAAATTTAGCACTTTTTGAAAAATGGGTGCGGATATTCAAAGTATAAAGATAACATTTGTGAGGAAAGGTTATTGTGGCGCTAAATAAGAAAGTAACATAGAGTGTGTGAGATTGGTATTTAATCTAATTAACAGTGGGTCATTAAAGCAACATAAAAGGGCTTACATGGATCTAAAAATAACTATTATTCATAAACAAGGAACCATTGACAAATAAAGAGTTGTTACTCTGTCAAATCCAAAGCATAAGTTTAACTTAGAATTTTTTAACAATTGTATATTCTATAAATTCTTAAGTCTTAAGAGATTTTTTATGTTGTATTATTTCTACATCTCTGATTATATATCAAGTGTATCACTTAAAAAATATCTCATCTTCAAGTTATATTGTTAGAAGTCTCTTGCTTGTGTGCTTTAGCATATGGAGTCTCTTGCTTGTATGCTTAAGCATATAAAGTCTCTTGTTTGTGTGCTTGAGCATTAGAAATATCTTACTTATGTGTTTGAAAATTGGAAGTCTCTTGCTTGTGTGCTTGAGAAAATTATAATCATAAGTGATTATAGTGAAAATCTTTTAGAAGTATAAGAGGACTGAACTACTCTTCATTTATGGGAGGAACCAGGATAATTACTTATTTCTCTCTTTCTCTAACTCTCTACTTTGATATTGTTCTATTTGTTGCAAGTATCTTACCCCTAATCAGGTTCTTGACTTTGTGTTTAAAATCTGATAAGAGAGTTTTGACAAAAGGAGAAATAGTCAACACAATTCAACCTCCCTTCTTGTGCTTTTTCGCATATTCACATTCTTCTCCTGTAACCCTGATAAAAATAGTAAGATTGAAAAAAGGATAATCTGGGTAGTACCTTAAAAAATAAAATTAGGGAGCTTAATCACTAAAAGAAAGGGAACAAACAGGTCAAGGATGAAGGAATGGGCGAGAAACTAACAACAACGGAAGAAATAAAAAACAAAGAAGAAGAATAAGAGATTCTCAAATCCATAGGAAATAAAAAAGAAAAGATTAATAGTCCAAAAATTTATTATATTCATTTCCATGGCAGTGAATTGTGCGATCTACGACATTGAAAAATACGAATTGCACTCTCAACAATCAAAATCTCACCGGGGATAGTTCAGAGCACTTGAGTATTCTAGGACAAATGGAACATCATTACCATCAGACATAGGGACACACATCAAATCCTCCCTATGAAAAATTTCTAACCAAGAGAGAGAGATAGAAAGAGAAAAAGATAGAGATGTAATGCATGTGTGTCCAATAATAATGACGTTCCATCAAGATACTTCACTTACTCCTATTAAATAGTCGGCCTAAAGATGTACATTGTAAATCCTTCATTCTATAGAGTATAACAAGGGTTTATGGATAACTATTTAAGGTTGTTCCCAATAGGGGTGTTCGCGATGCGGTTTGAGCGGTTTTGACGTAAAATGTCATATGAACCGCAAGAGAAAAAAGTGTGTGGTTTAGTTGACTTAGAAATAAACCGAACCAAATCAATGTGGTTTGGGTTGCTTCAGTTTTTTACAAAAAATATTATCGAGTCATACGCACACATATAACTGACAATATAGATTTGTATTTAGTCATTTATGTGTTATCAAATAACAACAAAATTCATCATGTTTTGATAACTATTTTCAATTTAATATACAAATATAGAGAAAAGTGGAATAAAAAACCTAAAATAATAGCATAAAACAATATCAAAAACATTAGAATGAAAAACAAAAAATAGAGGAGATAAAAGATAAATAAGGTGAAAAAGAAAGAGCAGAAAAGAGGAGAGTGTTGTAATGAGTGCATCAAGCACACACTAAAACAATGAGAAAGATTGAGTTTCTTGAACAAACACAAGAAAAAACCCCTTCAATATTTACGAGAGAGAGAGAGAGAAAGAAGAAGAAGAAGAAAATCAAGATTGGTTATAACTGTTTTACTATTCACTTTCTCTATTAGAGTTCAAAGATTACAAATGAACAACAACAACCAATATTCTCTCAACAACCTGAGAGAACCAACCTATTTATAAACTACTATGCTAACTTAAACAACAAGCTAACTAAAGCAATTTTGAGCCAACATACTGATCCAATTTGACATGCTAGCAACATAACATATTTCAACACCTGCATGCTTGAACGAACTTCGACTACAACATGCAAAACCTCGACTGTTGTTGAACCAACCCTTGTTGAAACTAGAGTTCAATCTAATTAGCACAAATAAATTAGAGAAGAAGACGTGCTTTAAAAACTTAATTGGAAGATAGAACAATAGAATAAAAATGAGAAGATGAAAAATAAAGAACATAAGAGATAAGAGACTAGAGAAGAAAAAGTGAGAAGTACATGGAAAAAAAGATGAGAAGAATGCACGATACCGTTAGGAAAGACTTGTGAAGGCTTAAACTGAAATCTTAAGTTTGTGGAAGAGAAAATAATTTGTAACCATAAGACTAAGGCATAATAGGTTTGAGTTTGGGTTGGTTTCTCAGTTAAGTAAAGTATGGGCTGTAACATAAAGCGATTTGATTTCACTTTGGTTCGATTTGTAAAATATAAACCGCAAACCGAACTAAACTTTACAATTTGTTAAAAAATGGTTCAATCACATTTGAATCAAGTTCATTTTTTTACAATTTTAATTTGGTTTGATTCGGTTAACGATTTCTATTAGGCCGGTTCGATTTTAAATACCCCTAACTCCCAAAGCCCATAAAGAATAACCCAAGAGAGAATCTCATATTGAAAGGAACACATAACAAGTAGATCTTTGTTGTTACCGGAAACAAAAAGTTTACATCCGTTGACACGTCAATCCCCACATGATCTAATTTGAGGGTCTCCCGCAACACACCATATAATATAAACAATTTCAAGCGCTCTTATAATTAATATATAAGAATAAAACACATCATTTTAAATATTCAAATTTATTTTCTATCGCGTAATATTTCTGATTTCTATTATTGATATTGAATGTTAGAGTCCTAACATTATAGATCAATCCTTCTCCACCACATCATAAATACAAATTCACCGCAACAAAATACTCTTTACTACCTCAACTTTCATTTCAATTTCCTAACCTAACAATTTCCATTTTCCTCTTTTTTTTTTTTAAAGTAAGATCTCTAACATCTAATTTTATAATTTTTATAATTTTTATATTAAAATTTAACTCTAAATTTATCTCAAAAAAAGTTCGGAGTAAATAAATAAACTAACATTATAAATGTTTCGCGTAGACACTTGTTTTCTTTGCAACCAAACAAACAAAACAAACCAAACAAATCGTATGCTGCAAAGTTTTATTTTTACGAAAGATATTTCAAAGTTCTACTATAATCTTATAAAATAATAGGAGCAGCATATAATAAATCCTTAACTAGTTACTATCTTCTTCAATCTTCGTGTAGTATATATAAAAAATTATCTTCTTCAATCTTCGAGTAAATGTTGGCAGAGTCACGTGAAGTGAATAACACGTGGTCTATAGTAATTGCATGCATGTATCAAGCCGTCACACGTCATCATTACACGTGGTGAAAGATAGTTCTAGCATTCCACAGTAATATTTCGACACGTGGAATCTGATATTTATTTACATTATTACTCAATCTTCGCTTTTCGTTTATAAACCATAGCTAAAATCAAAATCCAATCTAAAATCACAAAACCAAAAGTATCCACAAGAAAGAAAGAGAACTATTTGTTTCCTAGGATAGGATAGTGATAGAAAACATGTCCACCACTGGAGTACCAATTCTCTCTAGGATTGACCGTTTAGATTACATGGTAAGTAGTGTTATATCTTGTTTATCGAATGGTTTATGTATCTCATGGATTTTTTGTATTCAGTTGAAGCAGTTAGAGGAAATTAGAGGGTACAACCGATCTCCAAAGAGCTCGTGTGCATCGACACCAACAAGTGGAAGTGATGGACGAGTTTCATCGGTTGATTTCTCTCCAAAGAGCTTGGAGAAGCACTGCCGTCCGATCGACACGGTGATAATGGAGACCGAAGTCAAGGGAACGTTGATAGAGAGGCTCAATCAAGTGGAGGATCGGATGCTTAAGGTATGTCGTCGTGTGTTGTTATTGACCGTTTGATATTGTGGACGGTGTATGGTTATGTGATAGGGTGTAATGTATTTGTTTGTAGCTAGAAGAAGATTGGATTGCGGAGAGGAGGAAAGAAGAAGAGAAGAAAACTGTTAGGGGAAGAAAAAAGGGCTTCAAACAACTTGTGCAGCAGTGTGTGATCAAATCAAGAAGAGAACATGGTAATGACTAATGAGTGATTAAGAGGGATGAAATGTTGGTTTTGGTTTAGTTTTCATATACTATTTTGTACTATTATTTATGAGTAATTAAGTCGTGTATTTATTATTAGTGTAGACTATTAATGTGATAAATCACTATCATTGTTTAAGTCTTTCGACAAGGGTGGCTGTAAAAAATGTGAATAGGGATGACTCACTTTTCTTCTCTCATTTACTTTTTTAAAAAGTAAAAGGAAATTATGTTAAAACTAAAAATTCTAGCACAAGACATGCTAGATGTACAACCGACTCACTACTAAAAAAGGAAACATGGTTACAAACAGACCCCAATTCTAAATAGCAAACCAACTCAAATTATTAAGACTATGAGACAACTTTTTTATTAGAAAAAAATAATTATTGTATGAAAATGAAAAATGAAAAATTATTTATTAATGATATTCATTAATAGCATGGGAAAAATGTATGAAAATGAAAAATGAAAAATTATTTATTAATGATATTCATTAATAGCATGGGAAAAATATATATATATATATATAATTGAAAGGAGAGAGAATAATAAATATGAGTTTATAATTGAAAAGGAGAGAGAATAATAAATATGAGTTTAATAGAAAAAATTGTATTAATTATTCACAGGTATTATAATGTAATTTATATTGTGGTATAATTTTTTTTTCCTAAAGTGATTTATAATAAAAAAATAAGAATAGAAAAAATTGTATTAATTATTCACAGGTATTATAATGTGATTTATATTGTAGTATAATTTTTTTTTCTAAAGTGATTTATAATAAAAAATAAGAAAGTAACAATTTTAACTAAAATACTCTCTTTAGTTTCTTAACTTTACTTCTGACTCTATTCTAGTCTCTCATCTTTAAAAAATTTTAAAGTGATTATTTAATTGTTTAAAAAGGATCACGTTTATCTTTTTTGTCTGGATTGTTAGTCAAAGTCAATGGTAGAACTTATGTGACATATATGTGATATTGCACGTGTTTATATTTTCGTCCAAGTGGATTAAAGTATTTTAAAAAAAAAGTTATAGCATCTCCAACACTTAGAAGGTAATCCTTGAGTAGTCATTGTTGGTAGTACTTAGAAGGTAATCCTTGGGTAGTCATTGTTGGTAGTTTCAATCTGCAAACAAGCTGTGAGCGAAGCGAAGGCACAATCCGATCACAACATTACAATCGAAGCATCGAAGCGAAGCGAAGGTGAAATCGACTACAACACTGTTCATCGTACGTAAGTTTATGCAAAACTATGATTTTCGTAGTTAGAATTTTTTGAAATCAATATTTCTGAATTAAATATCTTCATGTTCATTTAGGACCTAGTCTGAAATGGATGAATATCTAAACATTACAATACACCATAGTGGCGAATTTATTACGGAGGACATGAGTGTTTACGAAGGGGTGAGATTGATGATTTGAGAGTAGATGTTGATAAGTGGAGTTATTTTGAATTGATAGGTGCTATTAAAGAGTTAGGTTATGCAGATGTAGAGAATATATATTACAGAGATTCTAGTGTGGGGATGAATATGTTGGTTGATATCAATTTTTGTTTTCCGAAAGCTTGTCGTGTTTAGCTTGAAGAGTTTTCTTCATTGTATATATTGTAAATTTTGTATATTGAAATTTTATAGGAGTATTATTTTTTTAATTCTTTTGTTGTTGTTTGGACTCAAGTTTTGGTCCGGTAACTTGTAAAATATTGAGGTGATCTGTCAAGTTTGATCGTTTTGACTTGCGAATGGGTGGTAGTGATTTTGTTAAAGTTTTGTACACGTTTGAGGTATGTGTTTATCGCTTTCTATACTTTAGCATATTCATGATACTTATACTTTTTTTACAATTTTTATGCCATTCATTCTTTTATATACTTGTTCATTTATGAATCACTTTAGTTCCTACCCTTTTTATGAGGTAGCTTTTCATTGTTCACATATGCTGGAGATCACAATTCTTGTTTTAACTGTATTTTATTATGCTTAATATTTTGTTTGTGTTGATTGTATGAAAGTTTGAACACGATCAAGGAATTTTTTGTTTAATTTTGAACACAACTACTTTGGCCAAATAAGTCAATTCACCTTGTGAGTGTGTGATAATCAGTAATTTCTTTGAGCTTTTTGTCGATATCCATGTTGTATTTTTTAAATGCTTGTCTATGAGTGTTTAGTTTTCCTTTTTGCATGGATGTTGATTCGTTGTTTTCTTGAACCCTCAACCATTATTTTTGTTTAAATTTTTACATTGCCTTAGAAAGTAGGGAGTATTCACTTTAATGTATGGTTAAATTCAAGCTGTGGAGAAAAATGATTGTGTATTTATTGGTTGATTGCTATGAGGTTGAAAAGAAAAAGAAAAAAAGTGAGAAAATAAATGAAAAAAAAAGTGATAGAAAAAGAAAGAAAAAATAGAAAAGCTTTGGAAAACAAAAACAAAAAGAGTATAAAATAATGTTGTGTTGAATAAGTGATGTGTGTTGGTTTGAAATTTGTGATGAAGAAGAAGTTTGATTTGAAATTCTATTGTTTGAAACTTTGTGGAAGTAATTACTCCCTTAGGTTTAGGCAACTTTTTGTTTTGATTAGCTTTAGGACTTGTCACTTGTTTGTTAATCAAGCCACATTACAACCTTGAAAAGTCCTTGAGATTCTTGCTTTTATATTTTCAATGTAAATTTTTGAATTAATGCATAATTAAGTCTATTGTTTGCAAGATTGTTGGATGAGTGAAAATACTCTATTTTTGTGTGTTTTTCATCTACCAATGATTATGTTTGCTAGGTGTGATTCATTTGTGACCAACTATTATTTTAGAATGTTTGGCATAATTTTTGTATTTAACATTTGTTTCGTGTTAATGTTATATTCGTAGTTTAGTGGTAAGTGTTTACTTTGTGTGTACTGTTTTTCATTTGAACTATTGCATTTGTATTCCGTTTTCAAAACTTGTTGATTCATGAAATTTTGGTTGATTATTTTTGGTTCTTTGAGTTGTTTGACTTTTTTTGAGGACAAAAAAGTTTAAGTCGGGGAGAGTTTGATAAGTGTAAATTGTAGCTATTTTTGTATATATTTTTTGTTGTACTTATCGACTTTTTGTTTGTTAATATTGTTGAATAATCCCGACTTTTGTGTAAAATTATTTAGTTTATGTTTAATTGTGTTTTTGTGTATATAGTGTACCGTTTGATATTTTCTATTCATTTTATAGTTATTGATGCGTATTTGGAGCATGGGCAATAAAGTGTCGAAGACACGACTTCAAACGCGGGATTTTGAGCAACCCATCAACGAATAAGGCTCAAAATCAAAGAATAAGAAATCATCAATTTGATTTATATTTTGTAATTTTTAGAAGGAGCATTGAATAATGTTTCCAATGCTTTGAACCGGGTGTAAATCGGAGTTACGATTTAAAAGTTATGATTGAAACAGTGTAGAATGCTGTGCTAGTTTTTCATCTTGCTGTCATTTGTCGCCGGGTGATGCTTTTTGGTCGTCGGACGATACTAGACAGTCAGAAATGTGTATTTAGGGCCAAAAATAATTTTTAGGTTATGTTTTGGGTATTTTTGGTCCCAATTCATCAAACCTCCATTTTTTTGTCTTGAGAAGCTATAAAACAACATTGGAGCTTGCATCTTGATGATCCGGAGTCGGTTTTCTCATCAATCGACGTTGAAAATTCATGAGATGTTTGGTTTTTATCCATTTCTTCTCTATGTATTTCTCTATTTGTTTGGTATGTTTGTATATTTACTTTGAATATATGTATATGTGTTGATCATGATGTTGTATAAAACTTGCTTTACAAATCAATTTTGACGTCTTCTTTGATCTTTTTGCTTTATGTTTGGATTTGGGTTGTTATAGACATACACCTCACAAATCTTAATTAAGGATGAATATCTATTAGTTTCTAGATTCTAGATATAGATTTAGAGTTAATATTCACTTTGGGTGCTAAAGCTTAATGCCTCCGTGTTGTTGTAGCGCGCAAAACATTACCGATAGAGTAATATGGTTGGTCTCACGACTTGGCGTTAGACATAAACTTCGTTGTAGGTATATCTCGTGGTGTCCATGATGATTTTGACGAGTATAGTAGGTTGAGTGCAACTGATTAATAGGTTTAAGTTTGTGACAAGTAGTGTAAATTCCTGCCTGTTAGGTTTCTCCTTTTTATTTAATGTATTTATTTCCTTGTCAATTGTTTTTACTCTTTCCTTACAAACAAACTTATTTAATTCCCAAACTCATTAATGAGAGATTTGTAGAATGAAAATTTAATAACTAATCTCTGTGGACACGATAAATTCTCGAATAAATATTTCTAAAACTTTTGTTGCTTGCCGTTACACCGCTACCAACAGTCACCTGAAGACAAATTATGGTGATCAACTACTTATTGTTGTGGCTAGGGATCTAAATGATCAATACTTTCCTCTAGTATTTGGTGTTGTGGAGACAGAGACAAAGGAAATTTGGAGGTGGTTCTTACAACTGCTTATGGATGATATTGGGCAGCATAGAAGATATGTATTCATATCTTACCAATAAAAGGTATGAATTTATTTATATTCATTTGTATAGTTATGTATGTGAGTTTAGCTAAATAGTGTTGTCATTTTCATAAGGGTGTGTGGTTGTATTTGAAGAGATGTTTGAGTCAATCAAGCATAGGATATGTTTAAGGCATTTGTTTGCCAATTTCAAAAAGAAATTTGGTGGAGGCAGGGCAATAAGGGATCTAATGATGGGAGCAGTAAAAACAACATACCTTCAAGCTTTGGATAAAAATATGTTTGAGTTAAGGCAACTTGATAAAAAGTCTTGGGAATGACTAATGGGTGTTCCAACCAAACTATGGTGTAAACATGCTTTTAGTTATTATCCAAAATGTGATGTTTTAATGAATAACCTTAGTGAGTATTTGAATAGTACCATATTACAGGCTAGAGATAAACAAATTATCACTATGTATGAATGAATTATAAATCATCTCATGAATAGTTTATTTGTTAGTTTAACCAAGTTAGACAAATGAAAACATAATATAATGCCAATGCCTAGGAAAAGATTGGACAAGGAGGTTGTAATGAGTGGTAATTGGATTCCTACATGGTGTTAATACATGATTTGGCACGTTAACCACACATTTGATGGTCATCAATTCATTGTTGATCTTAGTAAAAAAACATGTACATGTTGTTTTGGGAACTTGTGGGCATTCCATGTAGGCATGCTCTAGCTGCCATGAGTTATCAGAAAATTGATCCAGAGACATATGTGGATGATTGTTATAGTAGGGAAACATATATTAAGTGTTACTCATATAGTGTGAGTCTCACTAATGGAATGAATATGTGGCCTAATGTTGATGTTGAGGATATGAGAAAACTTAGGCTTGGTAGACTAAGAAAACTTAGGATTAGAGAACATAATGAAAATGGATCTAGGATGAGAAGGCCTGGTGTTAATTACAGGTGTACTAAGTGTGACGGTATTGGACATAACTTAAGAAAATGTCTGGAAAAAGAACAAAGCCCTGCTAATTTAAAGAGAAAGGTGTGTACATTATTTGTTTATGTTTTATTTGTGACATTTTGTTTAAGTTTTACTTGTGACATCTTGTTTATGTTTTTGATTTCTTAGATAAAGGCACCAAGGAAAGTGCCTAAAACAAGCAATGTTTCTGCCCCTGAAAATAACCAACAGGCTGCCAATGCAGATGAGCATGTTACTGCCAATGCAGATGACAATGTGGTTGCCAACGCAGATGAGGAAGTGGCTACCCTGCAGTGAACTATTTTGAGGGTGACATTGATTCAACAGTTGAAGCAATGGTGGCCTCAGTAGAAGCTAAATATCAAGCAACTCAGGCATCTCAGATAGTGAATCCAACTCAGGCATCTAAGAAGAAATGAAGACACTCACATATTTTTATCTTGAATGTAATGCATGACAGTGTATTTTGTTTGGTATTTTGATTGTACTTGTATTTGGTATTTTGATTGGAGGTTGTATTTTGAATGTAATGCATGGTACTTTGTATGTACTAGTATTTGTATGACAGTAAATATAGACCAAGTCCTGTTTAACATGTGCATTTATATGGTTATTACCAATTTCGTATGAGTGTAAAATGCCTGTTTACCAATTCTAAGGTTATTACCAATTATACCAATTATATGAGCAAAATAGACTGTAATACAGTTTAAACAATTTTAACAAAACATATGGCTCCCATTGCATTCATATTTAGATAATACAAAGAGTACAACTCCATGGGTACAAAACATATTTTTTTTCCATATAACAACTAATTCTACATGTGTACAACACATTCTACCTAGTATTAAACATAATAGAAAAAAAAATCTAAGATGCAAGAAGAAGGTAAGTGAGGGAATTAATGGTCTTCTGATCATTTGCAGACTTCATTTTTAGTTTCTCAATCTTCTTCTTGTTTATTGTATTCCCAAACTCATGCACGAAATTCTTCTCAAACTCAACTCCTAATTCGTCATAACCTCCGTCATCTTTTTACTTTCAGAGCAACCTCCATCATACCTTGGTTCATCACATTTTCCCCTATCAAGTTCATCATCCCAGTGAAATAGATGACAATTGTCATAGTTATGGAAAATAGATGAAACATATTGTTGTACCCCAAAATTTTCCCTCTCATTTTATCAAGATTTTCCCCCACAAGACTCTTTGAACTCAAGACCAAGCTAGGGTCTGCTCAGCTCAAGACATCTCCGTGAACTGTTGACCTGAAATTAGGGTTTGAGTTTGCACAAGGAATTTTGGACTTCTAATGCCCCATGTGACTTTCATACTTCATGTTGGACCTATAAGATTGCTCATACCAAGTTTCAAGCCTTGAATCAAATTTTTGCCTAGTCAATTGGACAGTTGACCTAAAAATCAGCTGTATTGGGGAAAAAATCAACCATGGCCAATTTACAGTCAAACCTCATAATTTTTGATCCACATCAACATTATAGACTCATATGGACCATTTGATAAAGTTGGGACCACAACTCTTCAAGAAATTTGATCAGATCACTAAAAGGGCAAAATGGTCATTTTTAGGGTTTTGACTGCAGAAGGGCAATTTCTGATTTTTCACCTAGCCAATGGAAAATTGGGTTCAAGCATAGATTCAAGGACTCAATGGCATCATCTTGACCTAATCACAAGGTTCAAAAGATCCCAAATGCATTGGATTGACAGATGAATTTTCCAGTCAACTGATCAAAAATCAACTGTATATTGAAAAGTCAAACTTTGACTTTTTGGTCAAAATCAAGTGCCAAGGGTCATTTTTTATCAAGATGTGTCAAAACATGAAACTTTTTCACCAAGAAACCTAATTTTGAAAATTAGGGTTTAAAATGGAAAATTTTCATAACTTAGAAATTTTCTAAGATGAAAATTTCTTATTTTTCCCCAACTTTGCCCAACTTTTTCACCATGATGCAATTGGATTCAAACAAAACTTCCAAAATTAAAGTTGTAGTACTCCACAAAATATAAAACTTTTATTCACAAAGTTTTCCCAAAAGAAGCTTGGATTTCAAGTTATGATTTTTGGAACAAGGGTCCATGAAACTTTTAACTTAGAGAAATTTTGTCCTAGTTTAGGCATGATTTTGACCTATCTTCATGGCAATTTTTCACATAGTTCCCATTGGAATATCAAAATTAATTTCAAAGATGGATTGTAGAGCATGTTACAATATTTCCAAAATGTCTAAGAACTCTCCAAGATCATTTATGGTTAGGGAGAATCGAAGGTTTGAATTTGGCAAAATGTCACTTTGATCCATGGCATTTTTCATATTGACACAAGTTGCAATTTCTGTCCAGACATGCTTGTACTTGCTTACAGGTCCTTAAACCATTCCACACTCAAAAATTGAATGCAAACACATTGGTTAGAGGCATTGTTCTGAGCTTTAGAGGATTACACAAGGGTTTAATCCATTTTTGGCAAAAAGGCAACAATGCTATTTTCATAAAGCACAACTTTATGCATTTTTGTTTCTCTTGAGCATTGGACCATTCTTTTGCAGCAAACAAAGTACACAAAGATAGGGAAAAGTATACCAACTTTGTACAGACCCTAAGCTATATGGTACAAGCCTTTGCATGGTCACTTCTCATTTTTGCTTCAAAACCAAGAAACCTTGCAAAAACCACATAACCCCTGTATTTGTTATAACCAAGCTTTGTAAACATTTGAACCAAGTTTTGCATATTACCTAAGGTCAAAAACACGAGCTAGCCAGTCCTCAAACACCCTTGAACACCAAAACACCAAAAACTTTCAAAATAGGGCAGCTTCTGCATTTTGATTTCCAAAACAAAAACTACTCGTGCGTTTTGCCCCAAACCTCTTCCAACACACTCCATACAACCTACCTAAACTATCCAAACCATTCCCAAGTGACTGTAACTCCATTTACACCCTTCACCATTTTTGAATTCTGACCTTGCAGGTTGAGTTCTATAGAGAGATTCAAACAAGTTCAAAGCAAACTAAGCATTGGGGAAGGTCAAAGGAAGTTCAAGCAAGCTCACAAGCATCTCAGGCCTCACTGAAAACCCCTGCATTTCCATACTCGTGCTCAACTGAAACAGGTAAAGTTCAAACTTCTATCTCTCTATTTAGGAATCATTAGGTTTAGGTTTGTGAATAAAAAATGTAGTACTCATTTCCCTTGAGCTGTACATATGCATAGATTTCATTTAAGTTAACTGAGTTGGGAGAATTTGAATGATGAACTTTCTGAAAAAACTAGGTTAAAAATTAGGGCCAGAGAAATTCTCTTTGGTCTTTGAGAGTTAGATTAAGTTTTTTACATGGTTAGAATCGTGTGATTATGCTCTATAACTTTCATGTTGCAAGTTTTTGCTTTAGAGCACGTATGCAGGATTTCCAGGTTTGAATACAGGGCACGCGTTTTCTTGTTCAAAGGTTGAAGACGAAGGCAAATCTGGGCTGGGCCTGGTTGTCCATGCTATTTGCACCCCATAGGCTTGCTGTTCACACCCCCTGGCCCATTGTTTTATATTTTCATATTTTTTTCATTTTCTTTTTAGTTTCTGACTTTTATTTATTTTTCTGAATATAAAAAAATATCAAAAAATATTTTCATAAATTTTCACATTTTATTTTATTATTTTTTATTATTTTTTTGGACATAAAAATAATTACTTTAATAATATACTTTTATTTTCTTAAATAAAGACTTGTAAATATTATAAAAAATATTATATATTTTTCTTTTTTATTATTTACACACTTAAATAATATTTTCTCATATATTTTTATTTTTTTAACATTTGTGTATATTTTATTTCTTTTATTGTAAATAAATAAATGTTATAATATATATATTTTCTTAACACAAATTAGGGTTTCCACCCTTAATAAAAATAATCATTTTTATTTCTCTTATTTTTGAGACATTAAATAACTTATTTTTACATACATAAAATAATACAAAAAAACATTTTTTGCATACTTTTATTTAATTGTCCATTTAAATATTTGCTTATTTATTATTTGAACAAAGAATTCAATATGGTTGTAATAATCTTAGGGTTTTATTTTCTTGCAAATACCCCCTTATTCAAACTTGTACCCCTCTCCCATAATCATGTTGTAATAGTTGTAGATTTATTTTTACGAATTTTATTGCTTTCAAATATGCCATGATAGAAAGATTAGGGTTTGTATGTAAAAATCCAAAATCAAACGAATAGCTAAACCTAATACAAGACAAAATGCATGAAAATGACAACACAATGCACACAAGCACCTCTAGGGTTTCATCCACTTGTTGCCTTAAAAATGGCCATGGTATGCATGCTAGGTGTCTTGGCAAAACAAAATCAAAACAAAAAGATCATAGTCCCTCGATGACGCTATCTTGGTTGCCTATACAAAATGATCCAGTCCCTCAAAAAACTTGCTAAGATACTTGGCAACATTGTTATCATGGCCATACGATGACCCGCGCCTGTCCCGTATAACATCAAAACACAAGGTTGCTTACCAAATACAATGGTAAAACAATAATGTCAAAGGGTTAAAAATGTGTAGGAAAGATCTTTGAGTAGGGTAGACAAGTCCTAGTTACTTGATCAAACTTGCAAACATCCTTGCTATTTTAAAAAACACATCACAACACATTCCAAAACATTTTCCCAAATCAAACTTTCAAACATTGAAACATCTTTTCAAAAGACAAAACCTTTGTAAAACATTCAAACAAGAATTTTTACAAAGGTTGCCTAGACAAGGTCTCTTTTCAAAACATTTTCAAAACCACACACAAAGCACCATTTCAAACAATTGAAAAGCAAAAGTAAGCGATCTAAACAAGTAACTAAGAGCCCATGGAAAACCATGGATAAAAAGGGTGCTAGCACCTTCCCTTTTCATAATCTACCCCCCGAACCCAAGAAAACATCTCAAAGGTCTTTCCTGTGCTTTTTGACCTTTCCTTTGGATAAAATAAAAAGTCGGTGGCGACTCTTGCTAAACCAAAACATTTGCAAACACAAACGCAAAACCTCAAGTCTGTTCTCCCACCGTATCACAGAACTGGCGACTCTGCTGGGGATATGTTATAAAAGTTGGGTTACCTTAGGGTTTAGATCACCTTTGCAAGCTTATCTTGTTTGCTTTGATTGCTTTACATTTGGTTCTATTGTTTGGGTTTGAAATCCTCAACCCGAATTTGGGAAACATTCATAGGTAAATAGCAATACGTTGTGGAAACTGTGCGGGGTATACCGACATGGTTGAAGCAATAACTATATTAGTGCGACATATTTATGGGTACCGGTAGCCTTTGAGTCAATCAAAGAGAATACGGGGCCGCTGAGTGATGTCATGAAGCACTAATGGACTTTTAGAACCTTTACTTGACCATCTTGGCCTTATTAGGGGTAGTGAGATGATCGACTTTGGTGCAGTCCAAAGTTGGTAGATACTCGATACTACACTCATTAAGGGTTGTTTTCTTGGAATATTCCAGTCACCAGTAAAGTGGCTAAACTGAAACAATGAACACAAAAAATAATCCAGTGATATTGAGCTCCTTAGAACCCGGTTACTATTTATAGGACAGGTTGAGCCAACTAACTTCAAGAGGGTACTTACCTATGAAACCCCATGCAAACCTGAAACTAGGAACTTGTGTGACTTGCTTGTACATATACTTGTGCATACATCATAAACATCATGAAGCATCATATGCATCCACTAACCATTTCAAGGGTTTGGATCTTCATCTTTGTTCCTGTTTTGTAGGTAATGGAATCACTCCGCAGGGAAACTATTCAGGTCAACCTTGTGAGAATCCCTCCTCAACTCAAGGAGCTAGCTTCCAAGATTCCAGAGAATTCTCCCTTCACTGAAAGACATGGTAGACTTCGTAACTTGGTCAACTCCAACATAGAGGGAGACATGGTGAAAGTTCTCTTCCAGTTCTTTGACCCTCTACACCACTGCTTCACATTTCCTGATTACCAACTAGTGCCTACTTTGGAGGAATTTTCTCAACTCCAGAGGATTCCTATTCTCCATCAACTACCCTACAACGATACAGAAAGAGATCCAAAGCCTGAAGATGTTTCTCAAGCTCTACACTTGCAACCATCTGATGTCAAAGGTCATTGGGAAACCAGAAGTGGTGTCAAGGGTTTCTTGGCAAAGTTTCTGTTTGAGAAGGCACAAGAATATTGGAATTATCTAGATCTACAAGCTTTTGAGGAGATTGTAGCACTTCTCATCTATGTTTTGGTCTTGTTTCCAAACCCTGATCGACTTATAGATGTGAATGCTGTCAAGATTTTCATATCTCGGAATCCTGTGCCTACATTGCTTGGGGACATCCTACACTCATTTCACACACGAACAATGAGGAAAAGAGGTGTTCTCATGTGCTGTACTCCTCTTCTAGCAAGGTGGTTTATTTCTCACCTTCCCCAATCAGTCTTGAAGAATGAGCAAGGCTTGAGGTGGTCACAACGATTGATGACTCTTACACATTCAGATGTTCATTGGTGTTCTCGGTCCAGAGAAAATGTCATCATCATTGATCATTGTGGGGAATTCCCTAATGTCCCACTACTTGGCATTAGGGGAGGCATCACCTACAACCCCTGTTTGGCTCTGAGACAGTTTGGGTATGCTCGAAGGGATGGCCCTCATGACATGCTGATTCCAGATTTGGTTTTTAACTTCGACAACGATGCTCAAGGACTTCGACAAAAGTTTATCCGAGCCTGGAGGATGCCCAACATGGTAGACAGTAAAACTTTGGGACACAAGAATTCCATACCACTTGAGCATTACCTCAAGTGGGTACGAACCCGCGCCCAGAGTCTTATGATGCCTTACCCCTACATTTTCCCGGTGATCAAAGAGCCTGTTATGGAAGGAGAGGTTCCATACACCCCCTACATCCTGACATACCGACATCATTGGAAGATCTACAAAAGAGTTGGATACAACTCAAGGAAGAACGAAACACTTTTGAAGCCAGCTTCTACGCCAGTGAGAAGAAGGTTTTGGAACTTACTCGTCGACTCCACGAAGAGCAGACTCTCAACACCTACATTGCGCAAAAGAGGATGCACAACGCCTTTTTACCTTAGAATTTTGTATTATTTTGCCCATGGGGCATTTATGTACTAACAAATTCTATTTTTATTAATATGACGTGTGTTCCTTTTTGTTTACAACAAATTTGAATTTTTGAATCCTTGATTGCATTACATGAATACACATCATTCATCATATGTATAAACAGGTCTTCACACCAGGTTTCCTTATCTCTCCGCTGTTTATTTCAGCAAGATGGATATAGAGCAGACGGTCAAAGATTTGCAAGCGTAGAATTCACAGTTCCAACAACTACTCATGACCTTGGCAAAGGGTCAGGAGGATCTTAAAGCTCTGTTGGAGAAGGAAAAAGAGAAAAAGAAAAAGAAGAGGGTTGGTGTGGCTACCATGGGTAGAAGATTTGAGAACCAAGCTAGAAGGGTCCTGGATTTCCCCTCAATATCTGATGAAGGGGTAGGAAAGGGTAAAGGAGCTGCAATACCATCCGAGTCTGAGGCTGAAGAAGAAGAAGAAGAGGATGAAGACTATTCTGAACAACAGTATCCTCCTGTAGACGACACGTATAAGAATCTGGAAGAGCGTCTGACAGCCATGGAGGTACGGAGGGTGCCTGGGCTGGATTTCGAAGAGTTAGGCTTGGTTTTTGGGATTGTCATTCCCCCCAAGTTTAAAGTGCCTCTTTTTTCTAAATACGATGGGGTGTCTTGCCCAAAGATGCACCTGCGGTCTTACGTAAGAAAAATTCAACCTCATTCTTCTGACAAGGACCTGTGGGTCCACTTTTTTCAGGATAGTTTGTCGGGTACGCAATTGGATTGGTTCTACCAGCTTGAGAGGTCTGATGTGCATAATTGGGAGGATTTGGCTGCTGTCTTCTACCGACAATATCAATATAATGCGAACTTAGCACCTACTCGTACTCAATTATAGAGTATGGGTATGGTCTCCAATGAAGGCTTTAAAGAGTATGCCCAGAAATGGAGGGACTTGGCTGGAAGGGTGCAGCCACCATTGTCTGAGAGAGAGCTTGTGGATATGTTTTTGGGGACCCTGTCAGGTACATTCTTTAATCACTTGATCGGAAGTTCGTCTGCGGGGTTCACCGAGTTAATTCTGACTGGTGAAAGAGTTGAAGTCGGAATCAAGAGCGGTAAAATTCAAAAAGATGCATCTACTTCCGCCGCCATTAAGAAGACTTTTCCAACAAAGAAAGAAGTCTCAACTATTTACTCTCAAAGAAGTCGAGGGAGAGTTGAGCGCCGGCCAGTGGTGGGAGCCGTAATGATTCAGAAGTCTGCAGCTGATCAGCCCAGAAACAATCAACCCAGAACCAACCAAGCAAGGGTGGAAAGGCCTGCACGATAATATACCCGGATAAATATGACACCTGCTCAGGTTCTACCCCATCTATTGAAGTTAAACCTTTCTAGTTTAAGGGAGGCCCCTAAAAACCCTAACACTTCATCACCATATTACCATCCCAACGCCAAGTGTTCTTATCATTCGGACAACCTGGGGCACGACACCAACAATTGTTGGGCACTTAGGAATAAGATTCAGGATTTAATAGATGCTAAGGAAGTGGAATTCGACGCCCCTGAAAAGCCGAATGTGATCTCTGCCCCAACGCCAAAGCATGGCCACAATGCCCATGCTATTGAAGAAGATCTTTATGTTGCTACTGTTGACGATTTGATGACTCCGTTACCAATAATCAAGATGAATTTTTTGAAGGTTGGGATTTTCCCAGGATGTGAAAAAGATTGCTGCCTTTATTCATCCTTACCATCTGACTGTCCGTTGTTGAAGTTAGGCATCCAGCGCCTAATGGATAATCAAGAAATCCTTTTTGAAAAGACTCCTATTACTCTGTCTCCCGTCAATGATGTTGCTATAATTACCATATCCGCCAATCTTTCCAAGGTCTCCAAAAGACCTGTTAAGATTACATCTGATCTGAAGATTGTACCTCTAAAGATAACTATGCCGGGGCCTATCCCATACAAGTCCAACAAATCAATACCGTGGAACTATGGAGGAGAGATCTTCTACCACGGTATTAAGCAGATTGAATCAAATGAAGAAAGTTCTGATGAAGATACTTCTGACATTGGAAATATTGCTGGAACGAGTAAGATCACCCACAACGGAAGAATTTTCTCTCCGGAGATTGCTCCTCCAAGGGCAATCTTCGAACCCTCAATTTCTCCTAAGGTTACTCCTGTGCCGGTTAACATATCTGTGAGAACTCCAGTTATTGAAGAAATTATGATTCCTGTGGTTGTACCCTCTGCTGTTGCTGCTGATAAAGGGAAGGGGATCCAAGAAGCGCTCGTCAGGACGAGGGCTCAGCCTTTGGTTATCCCCGAGACCACTCAGAAAGAAATGGAAGAGATTTTAAAAATAATCAAGAAAAGCGATTATAATTTTGTGGAGCAACTGGGGCAAACCCCCTCAAAAATCTCTATGTTGGCCCTTTTGCTCTGCTCTGAAGCTCATGCCAAAGCCTTGATCAGATTCTTGAAGATGGCCCACGTGCCTCAGGAAACCTCAGCGGACCAGTTCCAGGAGTGTGTAGCTAGTCTAACAGCCGACAATGGTCTTGGCTTCTCCGATGCCGATCTAATAGCTAAGGGGAGAAAGCATAATGACGCGCTGCATGTCTCAGTGGAATGCAGAGGGACTACTCTAGCTCACGTTCAGGTCGATATTGGGTCGTCTTTAAATGTCTTACCTAAGAAAGCATTGGACAGATTGGACTGTGAAGGTTTAACTCTGAAGCCCAGCAATATCATTGTCAGAGCCTTTGATGGTTCTAAAAGGATGGTTCACGGGGAGGTGGACATCCCGATTAAAGTGGGAACGGAAACTTTCAACTCCACATTTTATGTGATGGACATCCGTCTTTCCTACTCTTGCTTATTGGGAAGACCCTGGATCCATAATGCTGGGGCCGTCACTTCTTCTCTGCACCAAATGCTCAAGTACCCAGTTCAAGGGAAAATTATAACAGTTCATGGCGAGGAGGAGTATATGATAAGCCATCTAAATTCATTCCGCTATGTTGAATTAGATGGTGAATTAATCTAGACCCCCTTTCAGCACTTTGAAGAGGTTTCTCCTGAAGTTGCAGTAGCCAAGACAATGACTTCTGTGCCCATCATTGCCAAACCTGTGTCTCGAATGACATCCCTCAAAGATGTGAAGGCTATGATTGAGGAAGGAGGAAGCACAATATAAGGTCAGCTGCCAGATTTTCCTTACAAGACAAATAAATTCGGCTTGGGTTTCACTGCTTCTGCTCAAAAGGTTGTACGCCGCTCTCGGGCTGGAGGGCCGCCATTGAAGATCACCCATCATGGAGTCAATGCTGTGGATGATGGTGAAGAAGAAAGCAACTTTGAAGACTGGATTTTCCCTACTGTGGACGGAGGGCTGAACAACTGGGAGGCGAAGGACTTTATTCCCATTACTTTCATCAATAAGTAATTTATCTTTCAAACATTTCTGTTGGTCTGTAATAATTCTTAAACAATTCGTACACTTTTTGCCTTGTGCTTTACCCGAGGCATATAGGTTCATTTGTAAGGGTTTGATTTCTCATCTTCATATGCCATTTTAATAAATCATGGACGTTTTTACATATAAACTTTTGTGTTCATTTTCTTTCTTTTTACATTTTATTTGTTTAAAGGTGGCTATCCCTTACATACACCCACACTCACCAATGCAGGTACCCATCCATTCCGGATCCCATGGGTAACAATTCTGCTATGGCCTTCAGTGACTCTGAAGATCTGGTCAATCATGCTGAATATGAAGGTGATGAAGACTGTGAAGTGCCTGGAGAATTGGCTAGGCTGTTGTAACAGGAAGAAAGGGCTATTCTTCCCCATGAAGAGATCTTAGAGACTATCAACTTGGGTACTGACGAAGACAGAAAAGAAGTCAGAGTGGGTGCCAACCTCGAGCCAAGTGTCAAAGAATGCCTAGTTTAGTTGTTGAATGAATATCTTGAGATCTTCGTCTAGTCCTATGAAGACATGCCAGGACTTGATACAGATATTATGGTTCACCGTCTCCCTACAAGAGAAGACTTTCCACCAATTAAACAAAAGGTCCACCGAATGAGGCCCGATATGTCTGAAAATATTAAAGCTGAAGTGATGAAGCAGTTCAACACCGGGTTTCTTGCTGTTACCTCCTATCCATAATGGGTTGCTAACATTGTGCCCGTGCCTAAGAAGGACGACAAAGTGAGAATGTGCGTGGATTACAAAGACTTAAACAGAGCTAGCCCTAAAGATGACTTTCCACTACTGCACATTGACATCTTGGTTGACAACACAGCTCAACACAAGGTATTTTCTTTCATGGACGGATTTTTAGGGTACAACCAGATCAAAATGGCCCCCGAAGACATGGAGAAAACTGTTTTTGATACACAGTGGGGTACCTTCTGCTATAAACTGATGCCATTCGGACTGAAGAATGCCGGGGCAACCTATCAGCGTGCCATGGTAGCTTTGTTTCATGATATGATACATCATGAGATAGAGGTCTATGTAGATGACATGATAGCCCGTTCACAAACAGAAGAAGAACACCTCGACCATCTGCAAAAGTTATTTGTCAGGTTGAAAGAGTACAAGCTCAGACTGAACCCTAACAAGTGCACTTTCGGAGTCAGGTCCGATAAACTCTTGGGTTTCATCGTCAGTAACAAAGGCATCGAGGTTGACCATGCCAAAGTCAAAGCCATACAAGAAATGCCTGCTCCTCGCACTGAGAAGGAGGTTAGAGGTTTCTTGGGACGCCTAAATTACACTGCAAGGTTCATTTCTCACCTAACATCTACCTATGAGCCAATCTTCAAGCTATTGAAGAAAGATCAGGTGGTTAAATGGAATGATGACTGTCAAGTTGCGTTCGATAAAATCAAGGAGTATTTGCTAGATCCTCCTATCTTGATGCCTCCCGTTGAAGGAAGACCGCTTATAATGTATCTGACTATTTTGGATAGTTCAATGGGGTGCGTACTGGGCCAACAAGACGAGTCTGGCCGAAAAGAGCATGCCATTTATTACCTTAGCAAAAAGTTTACCGACTGTGAGACTCGCTACTCACTGCTCGAGAAAGCTTGTTGCGCTTTGGTATGGGCTGCTCGCCGACTAAGGCAATATATGTTGACTCATACCACTTTGCTGATCTCTAAGATGGATCTGATCAAATACATCTTTGAAAAGTCTGCTTTATCTGGAAGAATTGCTAGATGGAAAATGATCCTAACTGAGTATGATATACAGTACACGACCCAAAAATCTATAAAGGGGAGTGTACTAGCTGACCATCTAGCTCATTAAGCTGTCGAAGATTACCAATCTATGAAATTCGACTTCCCCAACGAGGACATTATGACATTGGACAACATTGAAGGTAACAGACCGTATGATGGACCTGAACAAGGATCCCGATGGACCCTGTACTTTGATGGTGCTTCTAATGCACTTGGAAACGGTATCGGTGCGATACTTATCTCTCTAGAAGGTTGCCATACACCTTTCACAGCTAGACTCTGCTTCAACTGCACCAACAACATGGCCGAGTATGAAGCTTGCATCTTTGGGCTCAAGGCTGCAATAGACTTGAGAATCAAATCTTTGGTTGTGTTTGGAGACTAAGCTTTGGTCATCAGTCAGATCAAAGGAGAGTGGGACACTAAACATACTAACCTCATCCCTTACAAAGAACATGTCTCGACATTGCTACCTCATTTCGAGCAGATTACCTTCGAGCACTTCCTGCGAGAAGAGAACCAGTTAGCAGATGCACTAGCTACAATGTCATCCATGTTTAAACTTAACTGGGATAATGAGGCTCCCCAAGTAACCATTGAACGGATGGACGAACCTACACATTGTCACGAGATTAATACCAAAGAAGTAGTGGACCGACCTTGGTTTCACGAAATCAAAAGGTATCTTGAGACGCGAGAATACCCTGAAGGAGCTTCAGTCAACGACAAAAAGTTCTTGAGGAGATTCTCTGCCAAGTTCTTCCTGAGCAATGGTATCCTATACAAGCACAATCATGATTGCATCCTGCTCCGTTGTGTAGACAAGGTTGAAGCTGAACAGATCATGGCTGAAATGAAAAATGGTACCTTCGGCACCCACTCAAGCGGTCATACGATGGCTAAGAAGATTCTACGGGCAGGCTATTACTGGTATACCATGGAAGCTGACTGCCATCAACACTCCAAAACTTGTCACAAATGCCAAATCTATGCAGACAAGGTACATATACCTCCAGTTCCTCTCAATGTCTTAACAGCTCCTTGGCCATTCGCGATGTGGGGAATCGACATGATTGGAGAGATAAAACCTACAACATCCAATGGACACCGTTTCATCTTGGTAGCCATTGATTACTTTACCAAGTGGGTCGAAGCAACTTCCTTCGCCTCCATTAAAAAGAATGTGGTTTCCCGCTTCATCAAGCAGAACCTCATTTTCCGGTATAGTATCCCCAATAGGATCATCATCGACAACGGTACAAACCTGAACAATACTATGATTACCTCCTTGTGCGAGCAGTTCCAGATTCAACATCACAATTCATCTCCCTATCGGCCAAAGATGAACGGTGCTGTCGAAGCTGTGAACAAAAATATTAAGAAGATCATACAAAAGATGACAGTCACCTACAAGGACTGGCATGAGATGTTACCGTTTGCTCTGCACGGGTACCGTACCACGACACATACATCAACTGGGGCAACACCCTATTCTTTGGTATACTGCATGGAAGCTGTTTTACCTATCGAGGTTCAGATTCCCTCCTTAAGAATCATGAAAGATGCTGATTTGAGTGAAGACGATTGGATTCAGACCCGACTTGATCCACTTAACTTGATTGATGAAAATCGACTTACTGCTATTTGTCATGGTCAGGCGTATCAAAAACGAATGATCAAGGCATTCAACAAGAAAGTCAGGCGCCAGGTATATCAAGTCGGGGACCTTGTAATCAAGCGGATCATCTTACCACAAAGTGATCCCAGGGGAAAATGGACTCCTACTTACGAAGGACCATTTGTGATCAAAAACATATTTTCTGGTGGGGCAATGATATTAACCACCATAGACGACGACAATCTGCTGCACCATGCAAACGCACACATAGTCAAAAGATACTACGCATAAATGACCCGACAAGTTGAAAACCCGAAAGGGCAACTTGGGCAAAAATGGGCATCCCGGTGAATTAAAAACCCGAAAGGGCGGTTCAGGCAAAAATTAGGGATAAACAAAGAAAATCTGTACACCCGGCAAGTTGAAAACCCGAGAGGGCGACTTGGGCAAAAAAGGGTTTCCCGGTGGATCGAAAACCCGAAAGGGCGGTCCAGGCAAAAGTTAGGGAATTAAAGCGTATGACTATGTCTCGTCGGATCACTTTAAAGACAATCTCTTCACAGACAAACTCTAGGCTTCTGATCAATCCAATCATCCTTGGACGAAGCAACGAATGGACAAGATATTCAGAGTTACGAAGGCTATAGCAGAATGGGAACCCCATGGAATTTTCACACATAGCCATCTCTCTTTGTATAAATTTTTCTCATTTTTTTACGACAACATTCTCTTACTAGGATGTCTGTCTCCTTTGTAAAAAATACTTACACAAATTTAATACAAAGATACTTCAAAGTGAAGAAAACTATTTGCCTTTTCTTTCTTTTTTACACTTGTGTTTTATTTGAAAACGTCCAATGATTTATTTAATGAGCATATGCATCTGAATATAATCACTGTTTACAAATAAACGAAATGGGAAAGAATAATTACTGATAGGTTGAAAGTATAGGAAGATGTCTTTAGGCTATTCCAAGGGAAATCCCCTGCAGTACATCATCCAGATCCTCAATGGAGCTAAAACCTTGAAATACATATCCCTAGTGGAGTTAAATTTCAAAATCCCCATCAGAGTTAAGTTTTCAAACTCCTAATCCCCAGCGGAGCAAGACTTTGAACTACAAACCCTCAGTGAAGATGAAGCTTTCTTCCCCAACGGAGTCAAATCTTCAACCTTTAAACCCCAGTGGAAACCATCCAGTTTCCTCCAATTTCCCCGGAGAGTCACTTTGAAACCAGATATTTCCCCAGAAAGTTATTTTAAAACCTTCTTCCTCAACGGAGTCAAATTTCCATACACAATCAAATCAGCATGTCATTAAGATCCCCAGCGGAGTTAAGACTATCATTCTACAACAGAAACCATCCAGTTTCTCCAGATTCCCCAGCAAGTTGTCTTAAAATCTGAGAATCAACCAGATAACAGTTAACTTTTGTCTTATCCCTAACCTAGGATAATTCCCCAGTAGATTGGCAAATAACCCAACTCCTGATCTCCCCAGCAGGATAGCTTACTCTCCAGCAGTATAGCTACTCCCCACAGAGTTTTTTACTCCCCAACAGATTGAAGATTCTTATTCTTGATTCCCCAGTGAAGTTGCCAGAGCCTTCTTTACTCTCAGCATGAATTTGTCAGAATTTTTAATCCCCTAGCAGATCAAAGATTCTCATTCTCAGTTCCCTGCAGAAGCCATCAGAGTCTTCCTTACTCTCCAGCAGATCAAGGTTTTCCTTTGATTGATCCCCGATAGAGATCGCTAGAGTTTTCCCTATTCCCCATCCGAGTAAGGATTCCCTTGTGTAATCTCCAGCCATAGTCATCAAAGTTCTCAGGTTCCCCAAGCAGGTTTCTCAAACAACACTTGGCATTTATTCTCACAACAGAATGTTTATCATACTCCAAAGACTTGAAGGATCCCTACATCCCCAGGAAAGTCGTGAAGGATTCTCACAAAGGTTGTCAAAGTTTTTGATAATCCCCACAAGTTGCCAAGGATTTTTCTATCCCCAGCAGCAGTTCAAGGATGTATCATCCTCAATAATCAAAGATCTTGAATCTCCAGCAGCGGTCAAGGATTTATTTTCCCCGGCAGCAGTCAGAGATTTTATTATCTCTCATCTATCAAGGATTTATTTTCCTCAGCAAGACGGGTAATCAGCTTACATGCGCATACATTACATTCATATATCATAAACATTGATAAAACACATATATTGCATCATACATTTCATGCAACATAACTTTGTGTTCAGCTAACATTTTACCCTTTTCAGGATAAGATTAACAAGCTACCAATATATAATCATGAAAACAGCTTAGAGACGCTCCAGACACGTATGCAATTCTATTGCTTATTCAGATTCAAGTTCAGAAAACAGCTTAGAGACGCTCCAGACACGGATGAAATTCTTTTGCTTATTCAGATATAAAGCTCATAAAATAGCTTAGAGACGCTCCAGACACGGATGCAATTCTATTGCTTATTCAGATTCAAACAAAGAAAACAGTTTATAGATGCTCCAGACACGGATGATATTCTATTGCTTATTCAAAGTTAAGAAAACAGCTTAGAGACGCTCCAGACACAGATTCAATTCTACTGCTTATTCAAATTCAAAATTCAGAAAATAGCTTAGAGACGCTCCAGACACAGATGCTATTCTTTTGCTTATTCAGATCCCCAACTCAGAGACGTTCCAGACACGGATACCGTTCTGATGCTCAGTCTCCTGATTTTTAACAAACATTCTTAGATGGAATCTTTAAGCCCATCTCCAACAAGATTCACACTTCCAAATGGCATCTTCAAGCCCATTCCCCCAACTATATTTTGACGAGTGCAAATTTACGGGCACTCTAGTGTCCAATCCTCTTTTACCTTCGAGTCACGAAAGGAAAACTCGCCAATCTAACTCTTCAGGTTCAAGAAGATTGAACAGGGGTAGCTGTTGTACCCCAAAATTTTCCCTCTCATTTTATCAAGATTTCCCCCACAAGACTCTTTGAACTCAAGACCAAGCTAGGGTCTGCTCAGCTCAAGACATCTCCTTGCATTGTTGACCTGAAATTAGGGTTTGAGTTTGCACAAGGAATTTTGGACTTCTGATGCCCCATGTGACTTTCATACTTTATGTTGGACCTATAAGATTGCTCATACCAAGTTTCAAGCCTTGAATCAAATTTTTGCCCACTCAATTGGACATTTGACCTAAAAATCAACTATATCGGGGAAAAAGTCAATCATGGCCAATTTACAGTCAAACCTCATAATTTTTTATCCACATCAACATTATAGACTCATATGGACCATTTGATCAAGTTGGGACCACAACTCTTCAAGAAATTTGATTAGATCACCAAAAGGGCAAAATGGTCATTTTTAGGGTTTTGATTGCAGAAGGGCAATTTCTGATTTTTCACCTAGCCAATGGAAAATTGGGTTCAAGCATAGATTCAAGGACTCAATGGCATCTTGACCTAATCACAAGGTTCAAAAGATTCCAAATGCATTAGATTGACAGATGAATTTTCCAGTCAACTGATCAAAAATCAATTGTACACTGAAAAGTCAAACTTTGACTTTTTGGTCAAAATCAAGTGCCAAGGGTCATTTTTCATCAAGATGTGTCAAAACATGAAAATTGTTCACCAAGAAACCTAATTTTGAAAATTAGGGTTTAAAATGGAAAATTTTCTTAACTTAGAAATTTTCTAAGTTATGAAAATTTCTTATTTTCCCCCAACTTTGCCCAACTTTTTCACCATGATGCAATTGGATTAAAATAAAACTTCCAACATGAAAGTTGTAGTCCTCCTCAAAATTTACAACTTTGATTCACAAAGTTTTCCCAAAAGAAGCTTGGATCTCAAGTTATGATTTTTGGAACAAGGGTCCATGAAACTTTTAACTTAGAGAAATTTTGTCCTAGTTTAGGCAGGATTTTGACCTATCTTCATGGCAAGTTTTCACATAGTTCCCATTGGAATATCAAAATGAATTTCAAATATGGATTGTAGATCATGTTACAAGATTTCCAAAATGTCCAAGAACTCTCCAAGATCATTTGTGGTTAGGAAGAATCGAAGGTTTGAATTTTGCAAAATGTCACTTTGATCCATGGCATTTTCATATTGACACAAGTTGCAATTTCTGTCCAGCCATGCTTGTACTTGCTTACAGGTCCTTAAACCCTTCCACACTCAAAAATTGAATGCAAACACATTGGTTAGAGGCATTGTTCTGAGCTTTAGAGGATTACACAGGGGTTTAATCCATTTTTGGCAAAAAGGCAACAATGCTATTTTCATAAAGCACAACTTTATGCATTTTTGTTTCTCTTGAGCATTGGACCATTCTTTTGCAGCAAACAAAGTCCACAAAGATAGGGAAAAGTATACCAACTTTGTGCAGACCCTAAGCTATATGGTACAAGCCTTTGCATGGTCACTTCTCATTTTTGCTTCAAAACCAAGAAACCTTGCAAAAACCACATAACTCTTGTATCTGTTATAAACAAGCTTTGTAAACATTTGAACCAAGTTTTGCATATTGCCTAAGGTCAAAAACACGAGCTAGCCAGTCCTCAAACACCCTTGAACACCAAAACACCAAAAACTTGCAAAACAGGGCAGCTTCTGCATTTTGATTTCCAAAACAAAAACTACTCGTGCGTTTTGCCCCAAACCTCTTCCAACATACTCCATACAACCTACCTAAACTATCCCAACCATTCCCAAGTGACTATAACTCCATTTACACCCTTCACCATTTTTGAGTTCTGACTTTGCAGGTTGAGTTCTATAGAGAGATTCGAGCAAGTCCAAAGCAAACTAAGCATTGGGGAAGGTCAAAGGAAGTTCAAGCAACCTCACAAGCATCTCAGGCCTCACTGAAAACCCCCGCATTGCCATACTCGATCTCAACTGAAACAGGTAAAGTTCAAACTTTTATCTCTCTATTTAGGAATCATTAGGTTTAGGTTTGTGAATAAAAAATGTAGTACTCATTGCCCTTGAGCTGTACATATGCATATATTTCATTTAAGTTAACTGAGTTGGGAGAATTTGAATGATGAACTTTCTGAAAAAACTAGGTTAGAAATTAGGGCCAGAGAAATTCTCTCTGGTCTTTGAGAGTTAGATTAAGTTTTTTACATGGTTAGAATCGTGTGATTATGCCCTATAACTTTCATGTTGCAAGTTTTTGCTTTAGAGCACGTATGCAGGATTTCCAGGTTTTAATACAGGGCGCGTGTTTTCTTGTTCAAAGGTTGAAGACGAAGGAAAATCTGGGCTGGGTCTAGTTGTCCATGCTATTTGCACCCCATAGGCTTACTGTTCACACCCCCTGGCCCATTGTTTTATATTTTCATATTTTTTTCATTTTCTTTTTAGTTTCTGACTTTTATTTATTTTTCTAAATATAAAAAAATATTTTCATAAATTTTCACATTTTATTTTATTATTTTTTATTATTTTTTTGGACATAAAAATAATTACTTTAATAATATACTTTTATTTTCTTAAATAAAGACTTGTAAATATTATAAACAATATTATATATTTTTCTTTTTTATTATTTATACACTTAAATAATATTTTCTCATATATTTTTATTTTTTTAACATTTGTGTATATTTTATTTATTTTATTGTAAATAAATAAATGTTATAATATATATATTTTCTTAACACAAATTAAGGTTTCCACCCTTAATAAAAATAATCATTTTTATTTCTCTTATTTTTGAGACATTAAATAACTTATTTTTACATACATAAAATAATACAAAAAAACATTTTTTGCATACTTTTATTTAATTGTCCATTTAAATATTTGCTTATTTATTATTTGAACAAAGAGTTCAATATGGTTGTAATAATCTTAGGGTTTTATTTTCTTGCAAATACCCCCTTATTCAAACTTGTACCCCTCTCCCATAATCATGTTGTAATAGTTGTAGATTTATTTTTATGCATTTTATTGCTTTCAAATATGCCATGATAGAAAGATTAGGGTTTGTATGTAAAAATCCAAAATCAAACAAATAGCTAAACCTAATACAAGACAAAATGCATGAAAATGACAACACAATGCACACAAGCACCTCTAGGGTTTCATCCACTTGTTGCCTTAAAAATGGCCATGGTATGCATGCTAGGTGTCTTGGCAAAACAAAAAGATCATAGTCCCTCGATGACGCTATCTTGGTTGCCTATACAAAATGATCTAGTCCCTCAAAAAACTTGCTAAGATACTTGGCAACATTTTTATCATGGCCATACGATGACCCGCGCCTGTCCCGTATAACATCCAAACACAAGGTTGTTTACCAAATACAATGGTAAAACAACAATGTCAAAGGGTTAAAAATGTGTAGGAAAGATCTTTGAGTAGGGTAGACAACTCCTAGTTACTTGATCAAACTTGCAAACATCCTTGCTATTTTCAAAAACACATCACAACACATTCCAAAACATTTTTCCAAATCAAACTTTCAAACATTGAAACATCTTTTCAAAATACAAACACCTTTGTAAAACATTCAAACAAGAATTGTTACAAAGGTTGCCTAAACAAGGTCTCTTTTCAAAACATTTTCAAAACCGCACACAAAGCACCATTTCAAACAATTGAAAAGCAAAAGCAAGCGATCTAAACAAGTAACTAAGAGCCCATGGAAAACCATGGATGAAAAGGGTGCTAGCACCTTCCTTTTTCATAATCTACCCCCCGAACCCAAGAAAACATCTCAAAGGTCTTTCCTGTGCTTTTTGACCTTTCCTTTGGATAAAATAAAAAGTCAATGGAGACTCTTGCTAAACCGAAACATTTGCAAACACAAACGCAAAACCTCAAGTAAGTTCTCCCACCGTATCACACATATGAAGATTAAAAAAAACAAAATATGGAAAAAAATTAATATACATCACCATTAAATGAGATATGAACAAGGGATATGAAGAAATTTGAACAAACCCCCTAATTTTTACACTTCAAACATCTTCTTTCTAGGTTTGAGCTTGATTTTGAAATAAAGATTCTCATAGGAAGCTCGTGCCCAAAAATTGGATCTTTTCTTCCACTGCATTTGATCCCTGAACTAGCGCTTTCTACCATAGGTGAAAATCATGTAGAACCGATGAAGGAGATGGGGAACCCTAGTTGTTGAGAAGAAAGAACACGAAGATGAACAAGATCAAATATGATTTTGTTTTGATTTATTTTACATCATTTAATAATAGGGTTAGAAATAAATAATTAAAGAAAATAAAGCCACGTACTGTAATACCTCGAATTCTAGATTAATTGTTATTTAATTAATTTAGCATGGATATATGAGTCATTGTAAAGTATTTGATATATATGATGTATTGGTGTTTTTATGTGAGTTCTTGTGATGATTTGTGATGTTTCGATGAATACGAAGTCTACTATGATGTCGAGATGAATATGATGTTTAAAATTATTATTTGTATGGTGTAGGATGGATAATAAGAGATGTTTAAAATTTAAATAATTAGTTGGAATTATTTAGATTTAATAGTAATTATTTAAAATTGGTTGGATTAAATAAATAGGATGGTGGTGTAGAGAAAATAAGGGCAAGGTGGTTATTTAGGAAGAATAAGCGAGGACAATAATGGAAGACTATATTAGAGGACCAAGGGGTAAGTTTGGTATAAGGAAGGTTTGAGAGTTAGAACGATTATTCTGTGTGATCGTAAGAATTAGAAGAACGTTGTGGAGAAAGAAAGCTAGGGTACAAAGAGGCAAAGAGGAATTGTAGAACGCAAAGAGGAATCGGAAGCTAGCAATAGCCTTAAGGTAAAGGGAGTTTTATCTTGATTATTATAATTGGTTAAATGTTTAGATAATTTTAGGTTTGTGTTAGGTTTTGGTTGTGATGGATATGAGATGATTTGATGAAATAGATGGTGTTTTTAAGCCTTGGATTGTAAAAAATTTGTACCCATAATGTAGAATACATTAGATTGGTGATGTTTGATGAAAACCTGTGATTAGATGATGTTTTAGGACCTACAATATGCAGAAATCGCAAGATTGGGACTGGTTTTTATGCAGGAAATCACAATAGAAACCCTATTCGTGCAGGATCGCGGGGCGATGGAGTATCGTTGTTGGGCGATGATGGCGTCACTTGGCCGTTGCCAGGAGAAAATAGAAGCGAAGAAGGGAAGAAAAGAAGAAAGTTATTAGAGTGTATTGTAACGCCCTTCTAAAACCCCAAGGAATATTCAATTAAATAAATCAGAGTATTTCACCAAAAACGTGTCACATGCTTCATAATCAACATACATGCATGCCTTACTTCGTAACACGGGTTTTTCAAAATCATTTATTACATATGCTTCATTAAATAACAACCACAATACTTCAATTTACTCGCAGCGGAATTCATAGTTCAAGACAACTTTATTTAAAAATCAACAAAATAACTTTATTAAATCAAGATTCATACTCCAACAATTCAAACACCACAAGGGTGATCCAAAAACATCATAATAAAGTCAATTAACATAATTTAACATGTTCCCGACCTTGATGTTACATATCAGAGCAAGACCTTCTAGACTCAACGAAATTAAATCAACACACTCCAAATCTATCCTTTTAGGCCTTTAAGAACTACTCTTGATCACCTGCACGTTACCCACGTAGAGGCTTGATTCAATCAGAAAGGGTGAGTAAATCATAATCATTATATAAGACATAAGAAATAGACATAGTAGAATAAGCCAACAAACATCACAACATCAACTCAACAGTATCATCATTTAGTACAACAACATAATACATAATCATCAAAATCAATCAACTATGCAATGCCACATAAGATATAATGCAAGAACATAGACTCATGCATATGGTTCCATTTCTCTTGATGGGAACTAGGCCATCACCCTCAAAAGACACCCACCATAGGATCGATCCCCTCTTGGAATCAGAGCATAACATCAACCCTCCAATCCACACAATGGAATTAAGACCAACACTGGACCAAAGTCCTAAATCAACATGGGCAGACCAAAGCTTTCCAAACTATGCCATGAATGCATGATGTGCAACAACAAATATAAACGACCAAAACTAGTCATATACATCAACATTCATGAAGTCGTCAACATCATCATATCATCATAATAAGAAAACACCATCATAATAATCAGATATAAACAAAACGACGTCATCATGTAGTGGTGGAAATTTTGAGACCAAGTCATTGAATTGACTTGACTCGTACAAATCAAATAAAAATCTCCATCGCACTTTATTGTTTCCATAAGAATGGGAAAAGAGCAAATAAACCTAAAAGAGAGGGGGAGAAAATCTATGTACGGGGGTTGGTTATGCAAAGGGAAGGTATTAGCACCCTAAACATCTACGGTACTCCGCATGAACCTCTTTGAAAATTTGTGTATTTTGCTGTAAAGGGTGTATACAAAAATAGATGGTGAAGATGAAAAAATAAGTATTTTTTATAATTTTTGCACCCATCACGGTTGCCAACCTTTAGTGCCTACATACTACATTATGTGCAATAGGGGATCAGGGTACTCGTAGTTCACCTCAAAAAATTTAGAACACAAATGTGTGCTGGTTAATTTTAAGAGAAGAGGCATCATTGTCATATCCGAGTGGAAGAAATACTTACTACCCAAAATTATGAGAAAGAAGAATTTGTATCATCTCAAAGTGGAGGATATATCTTGGATTTTAAAATCAACAAAGCCTCACTCAACATCCAATTGGAAAATATCTCACTTCACTAAATATCATAGAAGTAAAGTAGCTCGCATCACTACAAGGATCAACAAGAGTCTAATATTTTGAGAAATTTTTTAAAGTAAAAAGCCAAAGTGGAAAACTGGTTTGAATGAGGTTAATTGACTTTTAGTCTTCTCAGAAAAATTTCAAAGTATGATTAATATGATAAAGTTTGATTAAGAAAAGATTTTGAAAATGCATGGACCTAAGTCCAAGTTTATTATGAAAGTGGTTCAAGTTAGAAAACAAGAAGACTTTTTAAAAGGAAGGAGAAGATTTTTTGAAATTAAAGAAGATAGGAGGATATGAAGGGACTATCCTAAAGCATAAGGTAAAATCTAACGAAAATAATAATCTAACCAACAAGAAGCCAACACTTGAAATAAAGAGTAAATGTAGAATTTCATCCTTTGGATTGAAACGAAACAAGCAAAAATACTAAACCTCTTAGGAATACCAAGCTTCAGATGAATTAAGTCTTCACAAAAATTGGGCAGAGTAATAGCTGTATACAGAGGAATTCCCAATCACAAACAAAGCACATGGTCAAAAATAACATGCACACAAAGAAAATCAACCCAATGTCTTGGAGTAAACCCCAAGAACTCCATACAAACTAACAACAAATTCACAAGGTCCCAAGGGTATCAAGACTTCTAATCCTAAGTCCAAGAAGTCCATAACTCCATTATTCCAAGGATGGTAACCAAATAGTCCAAGTAACCTTAAGGTTTTTTAATATTTAAGTTGGTTGTTAAGTGTCTTCCAAAATAAAAAGAAAGCTCAAGTGAGAAAAGTAAAAAGAACATAAAGATAAATGCTCAAGTGAGCAAAGATAAAATGACATAAAGATAAATGCTCAAGTGAGCAAAGATGAAAATAACATGAAATGTAAATACTAAAGTAAATGGTGCATAAAAGTAAAGGCATAAAATAAAGGGAAAAAAGTAAAAGCACAAAGTAAAAAGCACAAAGTAAAGTCAATTGTTAATGAATTAGAAGTTAGAGGATAGTTGAATGACCATCTTGAAACTTGCATTTGAAAACTCATTAGAAGATTGATAAAATCAAAGCTTCTCAACAACATGTTTCATTTTCTTTTTGTCAAGTATATCATTCATTTTAAGTACTTAAGGCAAGCATATATAATCAATGATGTTTAAATAATTCACTTAGACCAAAATTCATGAAAGGTCATTAGAGGATTGATAATATCAAAGCCTCCTAACAATGAACCTCAAAGTTATTGGATTAAAGGTTTCAAATTAAACATACTTGGGCTTGCAAACATAGGTTTGGGCCACGAATGATCATTTTTTGAATCGGGATAAATTTAGCCCTATGTTAAGCAATCGTACGTGGACTTATGTAGAAGTCACACCTATTTTGATGCCGGTTAATAGCAATCTATGTACCACATGTTAGAAAAATGATATGTAGATCATTCTCCAATAACATGTAGCACAAGTAAGAAAGGGATAAGATGAAGAGGGGGATGTATCAGATGAAATTAGGGTTTCAAATATCATCAATATCATTCATCCATTTTGGTGGATTTGGGTTTTCAACTTATCAACACCCAAGATCTAATGAGGTTGAGGAACTTGTCCAAAAATAACACCCAAATCAGGACCAAACAAAAATAATAAAATATTATTCAATAAAACAAAATTTAAATGATTAATAAAAGGGAAATAATTGGTAAAATACAAAAATTATATTAAAACACCAAATAAAAATCCCCCAAAAAAGTAAGAGGTAAAAAAACGAGCCAATAAGTGTTGACAAAAAATTTAGAATTTTTCAAAGTCAGCAACTATTTTTTAAAATTCAAAGAAATAAGCAAAATAAATCAAAAATTATAAAAAATAATAAAATCAAAAATAAAAATAAAATGAGGTCACCAGTATTTGTCAAGAGGTCATTGGATCCTTCCATATTTTTTTTCCAGAATTTAAAAATCAAGAAAAGTATTTTTAAATAATTCAAATAAAGTGAAAAATAAAAATACCAAATAATAAAATAAAATTGTGAAAAATAAGAATCAGAAAGAGAAAAATCA
This sequence comes from Vicia faba, assembly GCA_948472305.1. Classification (NCBI taxonomy): domain Eukaryota; kingdom Viridiplantae; phylum Streptophyta; class Magnoliopsida; order Fabales; family Fabaceae; genus Vicia; species Vicia faba. Next base: position 236,738,090 of record OX451739.1, on the reverse strand, counting down.
AAAGTATTTTTGAGAATTTTTTTAGAATTTTAGAACTGGAAATGAACTTTTTATGAATTTTTGAAGTTTAAAGCAATTAAAATATAAAATCAGAAAATAAAAATAAAACCAAAAAGATGTAGATCATTGGATCAATGTCAAAACACGTTAGTAATCAAATCCAAGGGATCTGGCGCACTGTGCATGATATGTACATTAGTGAATAAACCACCAGATCATTTATTTAAAACAAATTTTGAAAAAATGCACGACACCATGTCATTGGTTGAGAGATGACACGCTGATCATCTTCAACCTCCAGCCACGCGCGAATTGCAGGTCTCACAAACTGTAAAATTAGGAGCTTAGACCAGTGTCATTCGCTTCGTCTCTTCAAGACGATTTCAATGGTACCCTCGCGAATAATTTATATAAAATATACCTTAGTCGATTTGAAGAAAACTAGAAGAAATAGTTGGAAAGGGATTTGAAAATTCTTGAGTAAAACTCACTTCCAGTTAAAAATTAATGATGCATTCAGTATCAGAGTGATGAGAGCTATATTGTAGCAAAACATTTAGAGAGAATCGATGGAGGAATATACCTGTTGAATTTAAAATTCAATGCTCTGAAACTTGACTTGGATAGCACGATTAAGGCACCTCAAGACTTGGTTCTTCTTCTTTTAGCTTCAGTGAAGTTCAAGGATGAAGAATCAGCAAAGAAATTGGATTGAAATATTCTTTAGAATTGATTTTGAAGTTGCAGAATTATGAGTTATAGAGGGAGTTCAATAGAGGTTCTTTGGCTCTCAAAAGCTTGTCCAATGAGTGGGATATTGTCCTCTATTTATAGGGAAGTGAATGGAATCAAGAGAAGGGGTGGATGATGTAATCTGAGTCAAAATCGTGGACACCTGCATCATTAGCAAAGTGTGACTTGCAAGTTGTCAAACTTTGAATCCAAGGTACCAATTTAGAATCCATGGTGCACACAGTTACAATCTTGAAGCATTTGAAATAAAAAGTCATAATATTTAGAATGTGCCAAGAAAGACTCCATTTGGATAATTGAGCTGAAAGTTATGTCCATTTGAATTTGTGAAAAACACACATATATTTTGTACTTAGAAAAATTCTAAGTGTTGAACTTCAAAATGACCTATAATGTTCTTCAAAATTAAATGACTTTCCACTCAAAATTTGGTCTTGATATCTGAGGATGAGATAAACTTGAATTGAATTATGGAATTGAGATCACTTAAAAATTATAAAAATTGAAAGACTTATGGTCTTTGGAAGATGGTGAACAAATTTGGGGAAATTCACAAAAGACCTATAATCTTTTCAATTATTCAATAACTTTCCAAGCATCTTCAAGTCTTGCACATGAAAAAAAGTTGTATTAGACATCCCAAAGATTATTATGGAAAAAAATGGGCTCAAGGAGATAAAAATTGACCAAGTTATGATCATTTGAAGTCAAACCCTATAATTCAAAGGCTTTTCAAGGAGACTTGTAATCTTTCTTAACTTTTAGTGATCTTCCATTCAAAATTAGCCTTAGAATCCTGAAGAGAGCCTCTTAAGTATCCTTTAAAGAGGATCATGGCTTTGGAACCAATCAAAAATCTCAAAAAATGGGGAAGATATGGTCCTTGAAAGTCAACAAACCCTAGCTTAGAGAGTGTCAAAATGACTTGAAACCCTTTTCAACTTTTGATGATTTTTTTCTTGCACAATTGGATCTTGTAATGTGAAGATATGTTGTTTTAGGTGATGATAAGAATCCATAGCTGAAATAACCAACTCCAAATGTTGAAAATTGAGAGAGTTGTGCACTTGCGATCACTGAATCTAGTATTTGCTCAATTAGGTCAAACTTGAACCTCTTTGAACTTTATTGGAAAAATATAGCATGGTGAATCATAATAGGCCTTTAAATGGAGTTTTATTAAAGCACAATCAAAGATGGAGCTTAAGTCTCAATGAAGCTTGTTGAAGAAGGCATGGAAATAAACACATGAACCTATGAATCTTCTTGATGAATGCCACCACAAACTTTGAGGAGGTCTTGACCTAAATTAAGTGAGAGAGCTTCTTGAACCATTAATATTTGAAATGCCATAGACATGAACTTGAAGATTGAGCTCTTGCAATTCATTAGAGAACCATTTGATTGAAAATAACCCCTCAAACCCTAGATTAGATGGTGAGATGAATGCAATTGTGATCACCTATAATATGAACATTCAAAGGAATATATATACACATATTGATGTTAGTTAAAAGAACACATTTACAAGATACACAATTCAAGGTGATTGGTAATCCCTCAAGAGAAAACTTAAAGATAGGATGAAGATAGAAACAACCCTAATGTGTGTGTATTGATGCATTGTGACATGAGATGATGAGAAACCTTAGGGGGGAAATTGGGGTATAACAGCTGCCCTTATTTAAGTGTCTTCTATCTGGAGATGCAAAGGTTAAAATATTCGTCTTGACGCGATTGAAGATACTTAAATACAAAATAAACCCTATTTTTGGCCCTAAGATGCCATGAAATGCTTATGATCATGAATGCAAACACACAACTCCAAAGGTGACACAGAACACCACTGAGTAAGCAGAAGATAAAACAAAAGATAAAAAAGAGGGTCCAACTTGGAAAGTAAATTTCTGGGGAAAAGAAGACTCAACTCTATTGGGGTAAAGCTCAAAGAGGAGATAAGGCATCATTAACTCATATAATGAGGAAAAAGCAATGGAATACAATGATCGACAGATAACTATGAACTACCAACTTCTAGAGGGGATAGAAAAAAGAGAGTAACATCGACTCAAAAGGGATCGGAAATTAACGACCCGAAGGATGCAAATAGAAGCGGTAAGATAATACCGGTAAATACCAATATTAAGGTCAGTAACAAATGATTGGTATAAATACTTATGACTGGAAACATATCAACTTTTTTAAAGCAAAGTGACTCTCAACAATGAACTATCTCGCGTAACAAAGAGACTACCATCCATCAGAATAAAATCTCAACAACGAACTATCTCCCTTAACAAAGAGACTACCATTCACCAGAGTAAAACCTCAAAAACAAACTATCTCCCTTAATGAAGAGACTACCTTCCGTCGGAGTAAAACCTCAACAACAAATTGTCTCCATTAATAAAGAGACTACCATTCATCGGAGTACAAATCTCAACAATGAACTATCTCTCTTAATGAAGAGACTACCATCCATCAGAGTAAAACCTTAACAATGAACTATCTCCCTTAATAAAGATACTATCATTCATCAGATTAAAACCTCAACAACGAACTATCTCCCTTAATGAAGATACTACCATCCATCGGAGTACAAATCTCAATAATGAACTATCTCCATTAATGAAGAGACTACCATCCAACGGAGTAAAACCTCAACAACGAACTATCTCCCTTAATGAAGAGACTACCATTCATCGAAGTACAAATATCAACAACAAACTATCTCCCTTAATGAAGAGACTACCATCCATCAGAGTAAAACCTCAACAATGAACTATCTCCCTTAATAAACAGACTACCATCCATCGGAGTAAAAATTTCAACAACGAACTATCTCCCTTAATGAAGAGACTACCATTCATCGGAGTAAAACCTCAATAATGAACTATCTCCCTTAATGAAGAGACTACAATTCATCAGAGTTAAAACATATTATCTTGCATTAACAGACTTATTGGGGAATAACATGTTGCTCAAATAAAGAGACCTGTCACTTGCTGTTTATGAAGAGGATTGAGACATGCGCCTTTCAGGTTTTCAGTCTACCGAGATACTCTTTTTTTGCCTAAATCGACCTTTCGGGTTTTCAACTTAGAGAGTTGTTCTTTTATTTGTTTAGGCTAAGTATTTCTTGATTGCGTCAACATTCATAGAACGTGGAAACTCCTCACCATCCATAGTTTCAAGAATCAATGTTCCTCCAGAGAAGGCTTTCTTGACAACATATGGGCCTTCATAATTGGGAGTCCACTTGCCCCTAGAATCAGTGTTAAAAGACATGATCTTTCTGAGCACGAGGTTGCCTTATCTAAATTCACAAGGCTTGACCTTATTATCAAAATATTTATTCATTATTTTCTGATATAACTAACCATGGCACAAAACCGTCATTCTCTTTTCTTCAATTAAATTTAACAGGTCAAACTTGTTCTGGACCCACTCAGCCTCTGACAATTTGGTTTCCATTATTACACACAAAGATGGAATCTCAACCTAAACGGGGAGCACTGATTTCATATCATATACAAGAGTGAACAAGGTTGCCCCTGTTGAAGTTCAGACAGATGTACGATACCCATGCAAAGCAAAAGGGAGCATCTCATGCCAATCCTTATAGGTAACAACCATCTTCTGGAGGATCTTCTTAATGTTTTTATTAGCATCTTCAACAACCCCATTCATCTTAGGCCTGTAAGGAGACGAGTTATGATGGAAAAACTTAAATTCTTCACACTATACCGACATATAAGATTATTCTTGATAAAGCATACTACCACCTGCTTGGTGACATTGGCATAAGAAGTTGCTTCCACCCACTTGGTGAATTAGTCAATTTCCACTAAGATGAAACGATTTCCATTCAACGCCTTGGGTTTAATCATTCTAATCATACCAATACCCCACATAGAAAGAGTCCACGAGGAAAAAATAACATTGAGAAGCGTTGGAGGCACGTGAATCTTGTCAGCATAAATATGACATTTGTGGAACTTCTTCGCAAATTTATAACAGTCAGATTCCATTGTCAACTAGTAGTAACCTGCCCTAAGCATCTTCTTTGCCATCGAATGTCCATTGGCATGGGTACCAAAGGAACCTTCATGGATCTCATGCATCAACATGTCTGCTTCGTGTCTATCCACACATCTAAGCAAGACCTAGTCATGATTTCTCTTATATAGCACATATTCATTGAGAAAAAAGCTACATGACAACCTTTTCAATGTCTTTCTATCTTTATTCGACACACCAACTGGGTATTCCCGAGTCTGGAGAAAGTGCTTGATATCATAATACCAAGGTTTTTCATTTGACTTTATCTTTCAAATGCTTTAAGAATTATGCCCTAAGACCCCTTGAGCTATGAACACATGGATTCAAAATTGGTACCTTGAAATTGAAGTTTTCTCCAAAGTCAGAATTTGAAATGAATATTGTGCCCTCTAAACACAAAGTTTTCACGCGTTTTTGCTTTTAATCATGTTTAGAAACTTTCTAAAAGAATTTAGCATCATTAAACGCAGAATTTGGATGAGCTTTGATGCTAAACAAGTCACACATTATTCATGCTGCAGATTCACACGAATTCACTCAATTACTCTCTCATTCGCACACTTAAGGATTTCCTCATCCTCTCCTATAAATAAGATGCATATTCTACCTATTTTCACAAGTTTTTGATAGCCAATTGACCCCTGTTCAGATCCCACACGAACTCTGAATTTGAATTTCTGATTTGTTTCATTCTCACTTCAAAACACCAGAAGCTCCATTCAGTTAGCTTCATTGAACTTCTCTGAAGCTAACCATACTCTTACCTTCAAGATTTGTGACATATATTGATCTACAGAAGTCCATTTTTAGAGCCACTTTTTTCTACTTCGTTCAGGTAGGTTCCTTGGTTAAATCAATTAAAATAAAAGATTAATCTACTCTCTTCATCCTTCTGATTCTCATGCTTTTTACAATTTGTGATTTCATTGAGATTTGAGTGAGATATTCCAGAATTTCGTGCTCGCTATTATTTCTGCTTTTTCTCAATTAAAGCTTTGCTCAGTTTATATAAATTTGGTGTGAGGGTACCGTTAGAATTGTCTTGAAGAGACGAATCTAATGGTATCGGTCTGGTCCTCTAATCTTATAATTTGAGGAACCCCAATCTAGGGCGTCTGGAGGTTGAAGACGACCTACATGTCGTGCTTCAACCAATGAACGTGTGACATGTCATTTTTTTAATTCAATCCAGTGTGTTTGCTTTATCATACGTGCGCTTTGAGAGCCCTTGGATCTGATTACTTCCATTAGTCAGACTCCATCCAACGCGCCAGAACTTTAGTTGTTTTTAAATATTAAAAGGTGATCCGGTGCAATTTCTAAAGCTGAGCATGGTATGCACAGCGTGCCTGATCCTTTGGATCTGATTACTAGCGCGTTTTGACTCTCATCCAATGGTTCACATTTTTTTAAACTTTATTTTATTTTCTATTTTTTACACCAAACTTCAAAAAAGCATAGAAAAATCATTTCTGACTCAAAAATTATGAAAAAATTAACAAAAATATTTTCAAATATTCTCTTTCTGATTTTTATTTTTTCTTGATTTTATTTCCAGATTTGATATTTTTTTTATAATTTTTCCTTTATTTTGACTTGTTTATAATTATTAAAAAATACTTTTTGGTATTTTTAAATTCTAAAAAATTTATAAAAATCATTTTCCCTATTTCTAACTTTCTGAAATTTTTATAGAATTTTATTTTGACTTCTATTATTTTTTTAAATCTTTTTTCACTTATATGAGTGATTTTAATTAGTTTAAAAATGCTTTTCTGTTTTAAAAAATTACTAAAAATTTTATAAAAATATTTGAGATCACTTCTGATTTTTCTATGGTCTCTTTTAATTTTTCATTGATACTTTGAATATAGTTTTCTATTTTGCCTTTTATTTTCATTTTAAAAAACAATTTAAAATCATTTTCCTTTTTTATTTTGTTCATTAAATGCATTTTTTTAAAATATATTCCGGCTATGGGATCTTTGATCATGAGCTTCATTAACATCATTAGATCTTGGGTGTTGAGTTTAACTCCACGAAAATGGATGGATGATTTTAATGATAGTTTGATTAAAATCTTTGATTCAAATATTTGTCCTCCGTCTTCATCTTATCCCCTTCTCATTTGTGCTACATGTTGTTAGAGGATGATCTATATATCATCTCTCCAAACATATGGCACATAAATTTCTATTGACCGACCTCAAAATAGGTGCGACTTCTACATAAGTCCACTTACAATTGCTTAACATAGCGCTAAACTTTTTCCCGATTCGAGAAATTATCATTCGTGGCCCAAACCTATGCTTGCAAGCCCAAGTATGTTTAATTTGAAACCTTTGATATAATAACCTCGAGGTTCATTGTTAGGAGGCTTTGGTCTTATCAATCATCTAATGAATCTTCATAAATTTTGGACTAATTGAATCATTTAAACATCGTTGATCATTTGATTGTTGACTTGAGAATTAGAAATGAATGATATACTTGACAAAAAGAAAATGAAACTTGTTATTGAAAGGCTTTGATTTTATCAATCTTATAATGAGTTTTCAAATGCAAGATTCAAGATGGTCATTCAACTAACCTCTAATTTCTAACCCATTAATGATTGACTTTTATTTTCATGCTTTTACTTTACGCCTTTACTTTTACGCATAATTTATTTTAGCCTTTACATTTCATGCTATTTTTATCTTTGCTCACTTGAGCATTTATCTTTATGTCATTTTTATTTTGCTCACTTGAGCTTTCATTTTCTTTTTGAAGATAACTAATAACCAACTTGAACAATAAAAAGCTTTAATGTTACTTGGACTATTTGGTTACTATCCTTGGCATTTTGGAGTTATGGACTTCTTAGACTTAGGATTGGAGACCTTGACCACCCTTGAGACCTTGTGATTTCTATTGTTATTTTGTCTGGAGTTCTTGGGTTTACCCTAAGACATTGGGTTGTTTGTTTTCTTTGTGTATAGGTTATTCTGATTATGTACTTTGTTTGTCATCAGGAATTCATCTATATACAGCCGTTACTCTACCCAATTTTTGTGAATACATAATACATTTGAAGTTTGGTATTCTTAAGAGGTTTAATATCTTTACTTGTTTGGTTTCAATCTAAAGGATGAGAATTCTACATTGACTCATTGTGTCAAGTGTTGGCTCCTTGTTTGTTAGACGATTCTTTTCCCTAGCATTTACCTGATGCTTTAGCATAATGCCTTCATCTCCTCCCATCTTCTTTAATTTCAAAATCTTTTCCCTTCTTTTGAAAACTCTTCTTGTTTTTAAACTTATTTTCAAAATTATTTTCTTAATCAAACTTTAACTAATTTAATAACACTTTGACATTTTTGTGAGAAGACTAAAAGTCATTCAATCTCATTCAAATCATTTTTGTACTTTGGCTTTTTACCTTAAAATTTTCTCAAAATAGTAGACTCTTGTCAATCTTTGTAGTGATGCGAACTTCTATACTTCTACGGTATGTAGTGAAGTGAGACCTTTTCCACTTAGGTGTTGAGTGAGGCTTTGTTGATTTTAAAATCCAAGCCATATCCTCCACTTTGAGATGAAGAAAATTCTCCTTTCTTATAATTGTGGGTAGTAAGTATGTTCTTCCACTCGGATAAGACGATGATGTCTCGTCTCTTAAAATTAACCAACTCATTTGTGTTATTTTTTAAAAAAATTTTAAAGGTGAACTACGAGTACCCTGATCCCCTATTACATAGAAGGTGGTATGTAGGCACTAAAGGTTCGCAACCGTGGCAGGTGAAAAATTGTAAAATATACTTCTTTTCTCATCTCCACAATCTATTTTTGTATACAACACTTATAGCGAAAATACACAAATTTTCAAATATGTTCCTACGGAGTACCATAGATGGTTAGGGTGCTAATACCTTCCCTTTGCATAACCAACCCACGAACTTAGATTATCTTCCCCTATTTTTTGGGTTATTCGCTCTTTTCCCATTCCTTTGGAAACAATAAAGCGCTGTGGTGATTTTTATTTGATCTGGGCAAGTTAAGTCAATTCAATGGCTTAGTCTAAACATTTCTACCGCTATAGAAAAAAATTGCGACTCTACTGGGGAAAGATCAACCAAATGATGGTCCATCCCTAAGTGGGTTGAGTCTATCTTTGTTTATTCGTGTATGTGCTATTATTTGTTGTATATTATGTGTTGTATATATGCTTGTCTGGATTTTCTTTGTTTTCAGGGTGCTTGGTCATTTCTCATAAGTCCTATACCCAGACTTGGGAAAACTTAAGATAAGACGAGAGGTATAGTCATGTTAACTTTGAGGGACTAATCCCAAAAAAGGAGGCATGAGATCCCCCACTCAGTGGAGGCCCCTTTGACTGTAGTATCATTTACCGAGTAATCAGGAAGACGTGTTGCTTTCAACCTGGGAGCCTTCTGAAACTGAGGACTGTAGAACCCTTAACCTATCTTGGCCTTTTAAGTGTAGTGCGGAAACTATGACGGAGTAATCTGGAAATGGTTGTTACGCGATACTACACTCAGATGAGTTTTTCTTGAGAATATTACTAATTACCGAGTAAATCAGGACGTTGGTAATATCTGAAGGAAGGATGTAGACTCTGGGAACCTTTTAGAACCTTGTTCGGTAGGTGATAAACTATTAGACCATACCTTGTGGGTAGTACCTTTGACCTCATGCTTGTGACGTTAAAATCTATGAACCCCCATGTTTGTGATCTCGTGTGTGATTGTTGCATCATGCATTCATGCACCCATGAGCATCCTTTAAAACTTTTGTTTCAAGGGACCTAAAGTTGACCTTTTGTGAATATCTTAGGTACTTTTGACCAAGGATTCTGGAAAAAGAAAGACTCAGAAGTATAGTTTCAAGGATCCTAAGATTGATGATTTGATGAGTCTGATTCCTGAGATCGAGAGTTCTACATATTTTTGGAAGAAGTATGGATCCATCGTGTCTCTTATGAAGCTCAAGATGAGGGAGGGTATTCTCCCGAGTTTGGTCCAGTTCTATGATCCGATGTATCGATATTTTACTTTCCCTGATTATCAGTTGATACCTACATTAGAGGAGTATTCTTACCTATTGGGTTTACCTGTTACCGATCGTGTTCCTTTCACCGGTTTGGAGGGGGAACCCAAGACTCAGGAGATTGCTGCTATGATTCATTTGGGGAAGTCCGAGATTGAGGCCCACATGACTACCAAAGGAGGAGTCAGAGGATTACCCGCTCAGTTTTTATTAGAGAAAGCTCACCACTTTGCTAGGATGAAGAGTACAGTTACTTTTGAGGTCATATTTGCTCTACTTGCCAACGTGTTATTCTTATTTCTTAACGTCGACAAATTTATGGATGTCAATTCCATCAGGATCTTTTTTATTAAGAATCCAATTCCTATATTATTAGGAGATGCTTATTACTCCATTCATCTTCATGATTCTTATCATGGAGGAATGATCATTTGTTTCACACCTTTGTTGTATCAGTGGTTTATTTCTCACTTACCTCGGTCTGATGCTTTCTAGGATATCAAGAAGGAACCTCGTTGGGCTCCAAAAATCATGGCCCTCACTCCTTCCGACATTGTTTGGTATCATCAGTCTTACTATGATGTGGAGATTGCCAATAGTTGTGGTAATTTCCCCAATGTACCTCTTCTTGGTACAAAGGGAGGAATTAACTACAATCCCATTCTTGCACGATGTCAGCTTGGATATTCAATGAGAGACAAGCTAAATAGTATTCATCTGAGTGGTTTCTTGCTCAAAGAAGGAGAGGATCTTAAGGAAGCTATGGAGGAAATTGTAAAGGCTTGGCGCCATATTCACAGGAAGAGTAGAAAGGACTCGGGACCTAGAGGAGCTGTTTCTTTAGAGCCTTATCTCCGATGGGTACATGTAAGGGAAATTTAGTTGAAGATGCCATATTCCCGTGAAAAACCCATGCCTGATATGTTTGTGAAGACCACTCCTCCCCTTTTAGATGATGTGGAAGAGCTTTAGCTTGCCCTAGTTAGGATGCAACAGGAGAAGTAGGCCTGGAAGTACAAGTGTTAGACTTTTGAGATGTAATACCAGATAAACTTGAAAGAGAAGTATGATCTGATTGAGATTATTGAGAGTCGTGCTGTAGAGATGACAAAGAGGCAAGCGGATTTATTTTCCTCTAGAGCTCGATCAAGACCTAGTTACTCACTTCCTAAATATGGTGATTGGAAAGGGGTTGCCCATATGTATACAGAAGAGAACAAGCAGTTGAAGACTCAGATTGCATGACTCACAAGAAAGCATCAGTGTGTGGAGTGATCTTCATCAGCTTTTCCTTATTAAGGTTTTAGATTCTATCTTCTCTTGTACTTAGGATTATTGAAACTTGTACTAAAAGTTGTAATCCATTTTGAAGTTATTATAACGAGATTTTCAGTAATTCAAAATGTGTCAGTACTTTAATATTTGCAAATCGTTTATAATTATTTGAGTCCTTTGGAATATTAATAAATATAAATAAATCATGTGCATTGCATATCATGCATCATATTGCACACGTTTCTTGCATTTCTGTTCATATCTAGGTGTCTTACTGTGTTTCTCTACCTTGTTCAGAAGCAAGTTGTCTCACCAGTTTAATACTCAGGCTAATTTCAGGAAGAAGATGGAGAATATTGAACAAGAGAATCGTGAGCTGCACATAGAGGTTACTACTCTGAAGCCCGATATGGCCAATCTGTCTGCTTTAATGGAATCGTTGGTGGCTGCTCAGAATCAACCACCACTAGCTCAGCCACAACAAACAACAGTTACTTCCGAAGCCCTATCAGTTCCCATTTTTGTTACTCTAGTTACTGCTGCACAGAATCATATGCCTCAGGTTTACCCGTGGGGGATGCTTGAGAATTTCATGCCAGAAGGGTATAATTTTGATGCTCAAGTTGCTCCAGTTGTTCAAGCTGCTGCTACTCCCGAACCTCCTGTGGTGCATGTTACTCCTATGGCTAGAAATGAGATTCATTATACTGCACCTCCTTCGGTGAATGCTATGTCGTTTGCTAATGATAAAGTTTATCATCCTGTTCCTCCACCAAGTTTCAGACCGAGAAGACCTGATAGAGAAGGATGACCTGATCGAGATTCTTGAGAATCATGTTGTAGAGATGATGGAGAGGCAAGAGGATTTATTTTCCTCTAGAGCTCAATCAGGACTTAGTTACTCACTTCCTGACTCTGATATTTAGAAATAGGTCACCGACAGGTATGCACAAGAGAACAAGCAGTTGAAGGCTCAAATTACAAGACTCACGTGAAAGCACCAGTGTGTGGAGATATCTTCATCAGCTTTGCCTTCTTAGGATTTTAGATTCTATCATCTCTTATACTTGGGATTGTTGAAACTTGTACTAAAAGTTGTAATCCATTTTGAAGTTATTATAATGAGATTTTCAGTATTTCAACAAGTGTTAGTACTTTAGTATTTGCAAATTGTCTATAATTCTGAGTCCCTTGAAATATTAAATAAATCATGTACATTGCATATCATGCATAATCTTGCACATATTTATTACATTTCTATTCATATCCAGGGGTCTTACTGTGTTTCTCTACTTTATTTAGAAGCAAGTTGTCTCACCAGTATAATATTCGGGCTAATTCTAGAAAGAAAATGGAAAATCTTGAACAAGAGAATCGTGAGCTGCACGAAGAGGTTAGTGCTTTGAAAGCCGGTATGGATAACTTGACTGCTTTGATGGAATCATTAGTGGCTGATCAGAATCATCCACCACTTGCTCCTCCTTCTGCTTAGCCTCAACAAACAACAATTGCTTCTGAAGGCCCATCAGTTCCCCTTTCTGTTACTCCAGTTACTGTTGCACATAATCGTATGCCTCAGGGTTACCCATGGGGAATACTAGAAAATTTCATGCCAGAAGGTTATAATCTCGATGCCTAAGTTTCTCCAGTTGTTCTAGCTGCTTTTACTCCTGCACCTCCTATGGCGCATGTTACTCCTATGGCTAGAAATGAGATCCATTTTACTGTACCTCCTTCGGTGAATGCTGCACGTTTGTTAATGATGAAGTTTATCGTCTTGTTCCTCCACCGAGTGAAAGTATGGGTTTGTATGATCGATTGGATGAATTTCAAGACCAATTCATTGAGATGCAGAAGGAAATGAAGGCCCTTAGAGGAAAATAATTATTTGGACAAAACGTCAGTGAACTCTGCCTAGTTCCCAATGTGAAGGTTCCAGCGAAGTTTAAAGTGCTAGAATTTGAGAGGTACAAGGGCAAGTCTTGTCCCCGTGACCAACTGGTGATGTATATCAGAAAAATGTCTACCCATATTGATGATCAACATTTTCTTATTCATTTCTTCCAAGATAGTTTGACTGGTGCCGCTCTGAAGTGGTATATGAGTTTAGACAACAACAATATCCGCACCTTTAATGATCTGGGGAAGCCTTTAAAAAGCTGCATAATTACAATATGTTCATGGCACCAAACCGTGACCAGTTGAGGGCAATGGCTCAGAGAGATAAGGAGTCGTTCAAAGAATATGCGCAACGTTGGTGCGAGATAGCTGCCCATGTGGTGTCACCTATGGGAGAACAAGAAATGACAAAGGTCTTCCTGAAAACCCTTGGATCATTTTATTATGAAAGGATGGTTGCCAGTATGCCGAGTGATTTCACCGAGATGGTGAGCATGGGTGTTCGTTTAGAAGAGGCTGTCAAAGAATGGCGCTTGACAAAAGTTGAAGGCACAAAAAAGTCATCATACGAATTCTCTCGAAATAAAGAAAGTGAAACGAATGCTGTTATTGGGCAAAGGAAGATTAGGCCACTGTTGTACCCTAATTTCCCCCCATAAGATTCGTATATCATCTCATATCAACTCAATCATATCAAGATCACACTAAGGTTAGGGCACAACACACTTCATCAGGTGGATTCACAGGTTCCTGAGTTTATTTCCATGCCTTCTTCAACAAAGCTTCATTGAGATTCAAGCTTCATCATTAAAGATTCTTTAAAGTAATATTATGACAAGGTCTACTATGATTCATCATGCCTCAATTTGTCAAAGAAAGTCAAAAGATACAATGGTTGATTGAAGAAGTTTGACCTAATTGGACAAGTTCTTGATTCCTTGATCACAAGTGAATAACTATCTCAATTATTAATATTTGGAAGTGGTTTTTGTTTCTATGTTTTCTTATTGTCATCCACAACAACTTCTATTCACACGGAAAAAGTGATTGTGCAAGAAAGATTGTCAAAATTGAAAGGGGTTTCCAAGCCATTTTGGTGCTTTAGGAGTTAGGGTTTTGAACTTCTAAAGGCTATATCTTGCTTATCTTTTTGTATTTTTGAGTGATTATAAATATATGATTCTCTTTAAAAGGTTATAAACAAATTACCTCAAAAGTTTCAAGAAATTTTTGTGTGGAAGATTCCTAATGATTGAGAAAGATTACAAGTCCTCTAAATAGGCCATCAAAATCCCTTAAGTGACTTCAAAAGATCATAACTTGGTCAATTTTTATCTCCTTGAGCCCATTATTTTTCAACAATAATCTTAAGGATGTGAACTTCAACTCTTCTTTTATGTGAAAATCTTGAAAATGAGTGGAAGATTCCCTAAGAACTCAAAATATTATACGTCACCTCATGAATTTTCACCAATTTTACAAGGCCATAACTTTTTCAATATTTGGTATTTTTGAGTGATTCAAGTTTCACAATGATCTTTGGGAATTATACTCCAAGCTAGAATCAATGATCAAAGCTCAATTTTGGAGGAAGGCCTTGTTTGAACTCAAAAGATTATAGGTCGCTTTTGAAGAAAAAACTTAGAATTTTTCTAAGTACAAAAAGTCATCATCTTTTTCTCAACTTTGACTCATCACAACTCTTAGCTCAAGTATCCATCTGATCTCATTCTTGGAACATTGCAAAGATGGTGACCTTATCTTTAAAATTAACCAAGAATCAGATCCTAAGGTTCCTTAAATCGTGTGTACCATGAATTCAAAGTCAGTTACTTGAAGTTGAGTTTTCCTTCCAAGTCAGAATTTGAAATCCATATTGTGCCCTCTAAACACAAAGTTCACACGCGTTTTTGCTTCTAATCATGTTTAGCAACTTTCCAAAAGCATTTAGCATCATAAAATGCAGGATTTGGCTGAGTTTTGATACTAAATAAGTCACACATTTCTCATGCTTTAGGTTCACACGAATTCACTGAATTACACTCTCATTTGCACGCTTAAGCATTTCCTCATCCTCTCCTATAAATAAGATGCATATTCCACCTATTTTGACAAGATTTTGATAGCTAATTGACCCCTGTTTAGATCCCACACGAACTCTGAATTTGAAATTTTGATTTCTTTCATTCTCACTCCAAAACACAAAAAGCTCCATTCAGTTAGCTTCATTGAACTTCTCTGAAGCTAACCATACTCTTACCTTCAAGAATTGTGACCTATATTGATCTTCAGAAGTCCAGTTTTAGAGCCACTTTTTGCTACTTCGTTCAGGTAGATTTCTTGGTCAAATGGATCCAAATCAAATACTAATCTACTCTCTACATCCTTCTAATTCTCATGTTTTTTACAATTGGCAATTTCATTGAGATTTGAGTGAGATATTCCAGAATTTTGTGCTCGCTATTATTTCTGCATTATCTCAATTTATGCATTGCTCAATTTATATAAATTTGGCATGAGGGTACCATTAGAATCGTCTTGAAAAGACGAATCTAATGGTGCCGGTCTAGTTTTCTAATTTTACAGTTTGTGAAATTTCATTTTAGGGTGGCTAGAGGTTGAAGACGATGACATGTCTCATCTTCAACCAATGATGGTGTGCCACATTTTTTTTGAAATAGGTGCAGTGTGTTTGTTTACCATGTGTGTGTCTCAGGAGCCCTTGGATCTGATTACATTTGTGGGTCAGATTGCATCCGACGTGCCACATTTTAAGTTGTTTTTATTTAATAAAGAATGATTAGGTGTGATATCCAATAAAGTCCATGACATGCACATCTCGCCAGATCCACTGGATCTGTTTACTAACGCATTTTGACAATGATCAGATAGTCCATATTTTTTTGGTGTGTTATTTTATTTTCTGATTTTTTGGTTTTAATTGTTTTAAACTTTAAAAAATTATACAAAATTCATTTATGACTAAAAAATTATGAAAAAATCGACAAAAATATTTTCAAATATTCTCTTTCTGATTTTTATTTTTTCATGATTTTATTTTCAGATTTGATATTTTTTTATAATTTTCCCCTTATTTTGACTTGTTTCTAATTGTTCAGAAATACTTTTTGATATTTTTTAAATTCTAAAAAATTTTGTAAAAATTATTTTCATTATTTCTGACTTTCTGAAATTTTTCTAAAATTTTATTTAGACTTCTACTATTTTTTTTATCCTTTCTCCATTTATTTGAATTATTTTAATTAATTTAAAAATGTTTTTTCTATTTAAAAAATTTACCAAAAAATTTATAAAAATATTTTAGATCATTTTTGCCTTTTATTTCCATTATAAACAATTTAAAAATTATTTTTCCCTTTTATTTTGTTCATTAAATGCAATTTAGTTTTTAAATATATTTTGGCTATGTGATTGTTGGTCATGAACTTCATTAACATCATTGGATCTTGGGTGTTGAGTTTAACTCTACCAAAATGAATGGATGAGTTTAATGATAGTTTGATTAAAATCTTTGATTCAAATATTTCCCCTCCCTCTTCATCTTATCCTTTTCTTACATGTGCTACACATTGTTAGAGGATGATCTACATATCATCTCTCCAAACATATGGTACATAGATTGCTATTGACCGACCTCAAAATAGGCGAGACTACTATATAAGTCCACTTACGATTGCTTAATATAGCGCTAAATTTTGTCTCGATTCGAGAAATGACCATTTGTGGCCCAAACTTATGTTTGCAAGCCCAAATATGTTTAATTTGAAACCTTTGATCCAATAACCTTGAGGTTCATTGTTAGGAGGCTTTGGTCTTATCAGTCCTCTAATTGACTTTCATAAAATTTGGTCTAAGTGGATCACTTAAACATCGTTGATCATTTGTTGTTGCCTCGAGAATTTGAAATGAATGATATACTTGACAAAAAGAAAATGAAACTTATTGTTGAGAAGATTTGATTTTATCAATCTTCTAATGATTTTCAAATGCAAGATTCAATATGGTCATTCAACTAACCTCTAATTTCTAACTCATTAACAATTTACTTTTTTTTATGCTTATACTTTACGCCTTTACTTTTACGCATCATTTATTTTAGTATTTACATTTCATGCTATTTTCATCTTTACTCAGTTGAGCATTTATTTTTATGTCATTTTTACTTTGCTCACTTGAGTTTTCATTTTCTTTTTTTGAAGATACCTAATAACCAACTTAAACAATAAAAACCTTTAAGGTTACCCAGACTATTTGGTTACTATCCTTGGCATTTTGGAGTTATGGACTTCTTGGACTCAAGAGTAGAGACCTTGACCTACCTTGAGACCTTGTGACTTCTATTGTTATTTTATCTGGAGTTCTTGGGGTTTACCCCGAGATATTGGGTTGTTTGTTTTCTTCGTGGACAAGTTATTCTGGTTATGCGCTTTATCTGATTGGGAATTCATCTGTATACAACCGTTACTTTGCCCAATTTTTGTGAAGACTTAATGCATTTGAAGTTTCGTATTCTCAAGAGGTTTATTATCTTTGCTTGTTTGGTTTCAAATTCAGAGGATAGGAATTCTACATTGACTCATTGTGTCAAATGTTGGCTTCTTGTTGGTTAGACGGTCCTTTTCCCGAGCTTTTACCTTATGCTATAGGATAGTCCCTTCATCTCCTCCTTTTTTCTTTAATTTCAAAAATCTTCACCCTCCTTTTGAAAACTCTTCTTGTTTTTAAACTTGAACCGCTTTTACAATAAAATTGGACTTAAGTCCATGAATTTTCAAAATTATTTTCTTAATCAAAATTTAACCAATTTAATAAACTTTGACATTTTTGTGAGAAGACTAAAAGTCATTCAATCTCATTCAAATCATTTTGCCACTTTGGCTTTTTACCTTAAAATTTTCCCAAAAGATTAGACTCTTGTCAATCCTTGTAGTGACGTGAGCTACTATACTTCTATGATATGTAGTGAAGTGAGATATTATCCACTTGGGTGTTGAGTGAGGCTTTGTTAATTTTAAAATCTAATTTATATCCTCCACTTTGAGATGACGCAAATTCTCCTTTCTCATAATTGTGGGTAGTAAGTATGTTCTTCCACTCGGATACGATGATGATACCTCGTCTCTTAAAATTAACCAACACATTTGTGTTTTAAAGTTTTAAAAGGTGAACTACGAGTACCCTGATCCCCTATTTCATGGAAGGTGGTACGTAGGCACTAAAGGTTCGCAATCGCGGCGGGTGCAAAAATTCTAAAAAAATATTTCTTTTCTCATCTCCACAATCTAATTTTTTTTATACAACTCTTATAGCCAAAATACACAAATTTGCAAGGAGGTTCCTACAGAGTACCATAAATGTTTAGGGTGCTAATACCTTCCCTTTGCATAACCAACCCCCGTACCTAGATTCTCTCCCCCTCTTTTTGGGTTATTCGCTCTTTTCCCATTCCTTTGGAAATAATAAAGCGCGGTGGCGATTTTTATTTGATATGTGTGAGTCAAGTAAATCCAATGGATTAGTCTCAACATTTCTACCGCTACAGCCACCTAGAAGGCATCAATTATACAAACAACATGTTGCTCTAGCGACTCTAGTTGTTAATGTAGCTCCAAACATTGTTTCCTATCAGAGACCATCTCCTCATGGAAATCAAGGGAAAAGTCAGAAGAGAGAGGCTTTTGACTCTATTCCAATGAGCTATGCAGAGTTATTTTCGGCTTTGATTCAGAAGAAGTTGGTTCAAACCAGGCCTCCCCCTGCTATACCTTCACCTTTACCCTGGTACTATAAAGTAGACCAAAAATGCGCTTTTCATCAAGGAGCCCAGAGGCACAACATTGAGAACTATTATCCTTTGAAATCTGAAGTACAAAATATGGTGAGATCTGGCCTCCTATCCTTTAAAGATGTTGGCCTTAATGTGAAAGATAATCCTTTGGCTAAACATGGATAGACAAATGTTGTAAACATGGTTGCTGGTTATCCTGGGGACTTCCAAATTTTTAATATCAACCTAGTTAGAGAGGGTTTGGTGAAGATGCATGCTAACCTATGCGAATTCAGCTACTATACGTACGACCATGCTGGTTGCGATATTTGCAGTACAGATATCCAGGGATGTGATAAGATAAAAGCTGATCTTCAGGAAATGATGGAAAAATGCCTCATTCATATAATCAGGCCTAGGGCAGAGTGCAAAGAAGATGTGAACATGGTCTATGGATGTCCCAGTGAATCCCAGATTTTTGACGTGAATCATATGAATGATGATTTTGGTGCAATTACACACTACCTTCTGTCACATGGATGATCAAGAAGAACACCAGTATGGGGCTTGCCAGATTTGCTGCAGAGATTCTCGGGGTTGTTCCATTGTGAGAAGGGGTGTTCAGTTATTATTCGATAATGATATTATCAAAGTTTTGAGAAATATATATAATTATAATTGAATTAATGTGATTAAAGACTCCACGAACGAAACTATATTAGATGATGAGTATGCTTCTGCATATGAGTTCTTTTCGTCTGATGAAGATATGTCCTCCAACAATGATTCCGTGATGTCTAAGTATTCTGAAGAAGGGGTGAATGTTATTGTGCCTTGTTTTGGTGTTCCCTCCCCTATAGAGATTGAGTACCATAGCAAGCCAGTTGTTTCTCCAGTGGTTATTTTCCTGTCCGACCTTATACCGTAAAAATCAGACAAGGCCGTGCCATATAAATACAATGCGACAATCTTGGAGGATGTTGTGGAAATTTCCATCCAACCTTTGTCTTATGTCAAGAATATTGCTGAAGCCAGCCGATTGACCCGTAACGGCCGTTATTAATGCCGATAAAAAGGTTGTCGAAAGTACTGAACCTAAGAAAGCAGTGGGGGAATCTAGTGGTACTACTCTGTAAAAATATATGGACAACATGTTGAAGATTATCAAGATGAGTGACTACAAGATCATAGATCAATTATTGCAGACTCCATCTAAGATATCTATTCTAGCCTTGCTAATAAACTCTTCTGCCCACAGGGAATATTTGATGAGAGTATTGGATAAAGCTTTTATGGAAAGTCATATGTCTATGGACCAATTCAGTAATGTTGTAGGGAATATTACATCCTGTAATAACTTGAGTTTCTGTGATGACGAATTGCCCAATAAAGTAAGGAATCACAACTTGGATCTCCATATCTCCATGAATTGTAAGAATGAATCATTGTCTAATCTGCTGATTGATAATGGGTATGCTTTGGATGTCATACCGAGGAGCACACTCATGAAACTGAAGTACCAGGGAACTCCCATGCAGTCAGGTGGCATGATTGTGAAATATTTATATGGATCGAGGAAGTCTGTTATCGGAGAAGTAGATTTTCCTATTCACATAGGCTCGCACTTATTTCAAATTACTTTCCAGGTTATGGATATTGTTCCCGCTTACAGCTGTTTACTGGGACGACCATGGATCCACGAGGCAGGGGATGTTACTTCAACTTTACATCAAAAGCTGAAGTTTGTTCGTGAAGGAAAGGTGGTCATGGTAAATGGGGAGCATGAATTATTAATATCTCATTTATCCTCTTTCAGTGTTATGGAAGCAGATGTAGCTATTGTTGGAACTCATTTCTAAGCTTTATCCATTAATAATGTGAGGAAAAATGAGGATTCCATAGCCTCGTTTAAGGATGCTCAACAGGTAGTGCATAATGGCCCTAGCAAGGCGTAGGGGTAGATTATTGATCCGCCTGTGAATAAGAATAAAGATGGTTTGGGATTCTATATGAAGAATAATAAAGGTAAAATTATGAAGCGGAAGTCAGCTTTGTGCAAATATCAAGACATTTTTCATAGCAGAGGTTACCTTCATCCAACTGTTCCTAGGATCAATGTTATTCTGGAAGGTGAATTAGAGCAAGAGATGTTGAACTACGTGACGCATGGAGTCAGTGTCCAAAATTGGATCACTATTGATGTTCCCTCTTGCATTCATATTTCAAAGTAATTTGTTTTTTGTTAATGTTTTCAAAAATCATTCGCTCTGCCCAAGGTGAAAGTATTGATATTGTATGGGCATATTTGTTGATTTGATATTTAAAATCAATAATAAAAATTGTCTTTGATTCCCAAATCGTGTCTTTTTCTCTGCTTTTTCTTGGAAAATGCTAATCAGAAAAATCCTTTTAAAATAAATAATAACTGTAATAAATCTGCATAATCATTTTCTATGTGTGTCAGATTCTAAAAGCAATCATAAATCATATGTGCAGATTAATTAAAAAACTCGTTGAGTATAATGACCCTGCACCATCTCCTAAATTTGAATATCATGCGTATGAGGCCGGAGAAGAAGAATATGGTGAAATCCAAGAAGAGTTTTCACAGTTTCTTGAGCATGAGGAAAGTACCATTCAGCCGTATAAAGAGCTGTTGGAGACGATTAATTTGGGTACATAGGAAGATCCAAAAGAAGTCAAGATTGGAGCATTGCTTCATCCTAACGTGAAGCGCAAGTTGATTGAATTGTTGAAAGAGTATGTAGACATATTTTCTTGGTCTTACCATGAAATGCTGGGGTTGGATACTGATATTGTGGAACATCATTTGCCGCTAAAGCCAAAATGTCCGCCAATCAAGCAGAAATTGTGAAGAACTCACCCTAATATGGCAGTGAAAATTAAAGAAGAAGTTTTAAAGAAGATTAATGCCGGTTTTCTTGTGACATCAGTGTACCCTCAGTGGATTGCCAATATTTTCCCAATACCAAAGATAAACGGTAAGGTTCACTTGTGCGTTGATTATAGAGATTTAAACAAAGCTAGTCCAAAAGATGACTTTCCATTGCCACATATTGATATGTTGGTTTACATTACAACAAAATTCAAAATATTCTCGTTCATGGATGGATTTTCCGGATATAATCAAATCAGAATGGCTTATGAGGACATGGGAAAAACAATGTTTATCACACCCTGGGGAACATTCTGTTATAGAGTGATGCCCTTCGGGTTGAAGATAGCTGGTGCAACGTACCGGAGGTCTATGACAACCATATTCCATGATCTGATGCACAAGGAAATTGAGGTATATGTTGATAATAAGATTTCCAAATCCCAGACTGAAGAAGGGCATATAGAATATTTGTTAAAATTGTTTCAGCGTTTGAGGAAGTATTATCTCCGATTAAATCCAAATAAATGCATCTTTGGTGTCCGATCAGGAAAATTGTTAGGTTTCATTGTCAGCCAAAAAGGAATTGAAGTTGATCCTGATAAAGTTAAGCCAATTCAAGAAATTCCCGCGCCAAGAACTCAAAAGCAAGTTAGAGGCTTCCTTGGGCGTTTGAATTACATTTCCAGATTTATCTCCCATATGACTGCAACGTGTGAGCCGATATTCAAGCTGTTAAAGAAAGATCAAGGTTGTGTGTGGACAGATGATTGCCAAAGGGCATTTGAAAGTATTAAAGAGTATCTACTTGAACCTCCTATCTTGCCCCCCCCCCCCCCCCCAACCCCGTTGAAGGAAGACCATTGATTATGTATCTGACAGTGTTAGATAAATCTATGGGCTGTATTTTGGGACAACAAGATGAAGTAGGGAGAAAATAATATGCCATTTATTATCTCAACAAGAAGTTTACTGAATGTGATTCACGGTATTATATGTTGGAAAAAACATGTTGTGCTTTGGCCTAGGCGGCAAAATGGTTGCAGCAATATATGTTAAATCATACTACTTGGTTGATTTCCAAAATGGATCCAATTAAGTATATTTTTGAAAAGCCTGCTCTTACTGGAAGAATTTCCCGTTGGCAGATGCTGTTTTCTGAATATGATATTGAATACCATACTCAGAAGGCTATAAAAAGCAGTGTGTTGGCATATTATCTTGCTCACCAACCAGTTGATGATTATTAGTCTATTAAATATGATTTCCCTGATGAGGATGTGATATTTTTGAAAGTAAAAGACTGTGATGAACCTTTGCCTGGGGAAGGTCCTGATCCTGAATCCCAGTGGGGTATGGTGTTTGATGGAGTTGTAAATGCTTATAAGAAAGGAATTGGTGTTGTTATTATCACTCCTCATGGGTCACATATCCCTTTTAATGTAAGATTGGAATTTGATTGTGCCAATAATATGGCAGAATATGAAGCTTGTATCATGGGTCTCGAAGTGGCTATAGATCTCAAAATCAAAATTCTAGATGTATATGGCAATTCAGGTTTGGTAATAAATCAGATTAAAGAAGAATAGGATACACATCACGTTGGCTTGATTCCATTTAAAGATATGATATAAGATTATTACCCTTCTTTAACAAAGTTAAATTCCATCATATTCCTAGAGATGAGAATCAGATGGCAGATGCTTTAGCCACTTTGGCTTCCATGTACCAAGTAAATACTTGGAATGATGTGCCTGGTATCACAGTGCGACGTTTGGATAAGCCGGCTCATGTGTTTGTAGCAAAGGGGACCTAAAACAAAAAACCTTGGTATTATAATATCAAGCATTTTCTCCAGACTCAGGAATACCCGACTGGTGCGTCAAACAAAGATAGAAAGACATTGAGAAGGTTGGCAGACAAATTTTTCCTCAATGAAGATGTTATATACAAAATAAATTATGACATGGTGTGATACGATGGAAGAACCGAATGTTAATACTGGTTTGCATTTTGTATTCACAAATGTCGCGATAAGCAAGAGTCGCCATCGACTTTTCTTTTATCTAACAAAGGAAAGGGTGAAAAGAACAGAAAAAGATCTTTTTTGATATTTTCTGAGTAAGGGGGGTAGATTATGGAAAGGGAGGTGTTAGCACCATTTCCATCCGTGGTTTTCCATGGGATCTTAGGTACTTGCTCATTTTTGAAAACTGTTTTCGTGTTTGTGTGTTGTGAAAGGTTTTTCTCACTTTACGATAACTCTTGTATCAGTCCTCAAGAGTGTGATGAAGTGTTTTTGAAAAGAGTTTTGAAAGTGTGGTGTGAAAATGAATTAGATTTGAGCAAGTACTTAACAACTATCTACCTACTTGAAAAAGGCGTTCTTTTCCTCCTTTCCTTTAGATAGTGCTATCCTACTATTAGTGAGTAGGTAGCCCTATCATTGGATGTTGAGGGACTATCGTAAAGGACATTTATGGTCATTGAAGGAAACATGTAGAGATACCTTAACAGTTTGAAGGGATTGTCATCATATATTCGTAGGAAACATCGAGGGACAAGATCATTTCTTGTAGGCAACTCGAGGGACATTGAGGGACTATGATCTTTATGATGAATTTAAACTGAGGGTCTTTGCTAAGAGTATCCCTACGTTTGAGGGACATGACCATTTCCGAAGGCAACCAAAGTGGGAAATACCCTAAGGGTGAGAGTGTGCAATAGTGTGCTTTCTTCAGGTATTTTTATCTTGATGTTAGTGATCTAAGATTGATTGATTAGTTCTTTCCATACACGCCTAATTTACTAGCAGTTTATATACAGGCATATAATATAGTGTGGAAAGTAAAACCTACAGCTATTACAAGGCTTCGGGGCAATTACAATTATATCTGACTAAAATGTAAAGTGCAGAAATTAAAAACCCTAATTAGGCTATTACCAACCGGGCACAGTTACATAATGAAAAAAAAATCGTACGAAAAATAACAACACGCAAAAATTAAAACGGGAATAAGTTTAAAACCCTAAGAATCTAATTGCTTATTAAAAATATTTTTGGTATTTTATATGAATTTTTTTGAGATTTAACCTAATTTCTAATTAATTTTAAATTAAAGAAAACAAGTTAAAATTTAATTAAATTAATTTGCAAGAATTAATTTTAATTAAAAAAAATCTAAATCTATTTTTTTTGTGATTTTTGTTGATTTTATGATAAAAAATGAATTTAAAAAATGTAAACTAATTAAAAAAGAAACTAAAGATAATTAAAAAAGAAATGGGCCTGGGGTGAGAAACCAAACTGAGGGGTGCATCACTGAATTTTTGTTAGGGCCCAGATCTGTTGGTCCACCACTGTGTGTGATCCAGTGTTGCTGCATCTGGAAGGTCTATGATGGGGCTGCATGCTTGGAGGCGTTGGACTCAAGCCACTGGGATCTGATGGTGTGAGTTTGAAGACACATGGTGTGCATGCTAGAGAATGAAGCACTAGATCTGCATACACAAATAAAAAAAATAATATGAAGGAGGCAAGGGTCGAACCCCTGACCTCTCACACACATAATGCCTTAACACCATTTGTTCTTGCCACTGAACCATAATGCACATTCGTTAATATAATAAAAAAAAACAATATAATATTAAATCAACATTATTGTTGAGTTGTCAACAATTGTGTCTTTAGTGGGACCCTGGATTTCAAATGAACCAATCAGAGATGCTGATCTAGCCACTCACACTTCTACCTGAGTCAACTGGCCGGAGGGACGCCGGAGTCAAACTTTGGTCGTCTTCTCTGGGATATCAAAAATGTAAATCCTGCAAAATCATAAAATTAAAGCCTATAATCAAGGCTACCCCCCCCCCCCCTAAATCAACCCTCCTGAGTCAGTTTTTGGGGTTTGTTTATCCTGAAACTGTCTGTATTGTGAGGTAGATGAAGAACACAGACCGTGCTCTAGAAATGGCACGATCTTGTTCTGGCCCCTTTTCTCATGTATTTCACGTTGGATCTTCCCTATAGACTACCCTGAACATAAATCAAACACTGAAAGAGGTTAATTCATCATAAAAATAAAAAATATGGATTCAAGAAAGTTACCAACGATGATTGTTTCAGTTTGGTGCTTCTAGGCCTGAGACTGCTTGAATAAAGACTGGTACGTGCTCATGGGAACCTCTAGGCGTGGATGGAAGGCTTAGGTTTGACTAAAAGAGGCTGGAGCCTGCTCTTTTGAATTTCATTATTTTTAATGAATTTTGAAATTTTTAGTGTGAATGATTAGGGTTGTGTATGCGTTTCCTTGTGCTTCTGAATGGTTATGCATATATAGTGAATCACATTAGGTTAACAAATATGGAAAAGATCTCATGCATTCATCACATAATATTTGTTTTGGAAAAATATGGAATATTTCCAAAGTTGGCCAAATCTTGCACAAATCAAACTCCACGCGTTTCCCTTGACATGCCAGCACATCTTGCCCATTATTTGATGAGAAAACGATTCCAAATCATATCTTCCATTATTTCTTTTATTTATTTATTTAATTTTGCATTTTAAGGGATAAAATATCAAAATAAATTGTATAAATAATAAAATAATGTATGAATGAGCTCAAAGGTCGTGGGCCATGTTAGAAAGAAGTTTCAAGCATGAGAAGATGAGCCCATTTGGAAAAAATTCAAGTTTGGTCAATATTGGCTTCATGCACTTTTCCAAAAATTAGTCAACTTTAGAAATGCACATCTCTCTCATTTTTAACCCTAAGAGGGGATTCTTGGACTTTTTAGAGATCTTAGGATGTCCTCTAAACAACCCTTTTGGTTTCATTTCAATTGGATCTTCCATGTTCATGTAAGGAGCTTTGACCCAAAAGGTGTTTTTGTTGACTTTTTGAAAGAACCTATAATGTATGAGCTTGTATCTTTTAACCGGGGAATTTCTTGATCTTTAGGGCTGAAGAGAAGTTGTAGGGAATTGGATTCTCTTCAAAATGAGCTTTGGTGAACAATTGTTTGATAAAGTTATGCTTGGTCAAAGTTCGGTTGACTTTTCCTATAGAAACCCTAATTTGCCATTTTTTACTTTTGATGAGTTAGGAGCATTTATTAAGGAATCATGATCAACCCTTGATCAAATTGATGGATATCACTTCAAAATGTTGATGTTGACATAATATCTTGAAGTTTGACTCTATATAGGCCACAATTAACTTTTGACATAGTACAGTTGATTTTCAGGCATTTGAGCAATTTTGTGAGCAAACTTGTAGTGTAAAGCATGAAATTTGTCATGGATAATATTGAGGACATATTAGGACCATGGAAAACATTTGAGACCATTGGAGCTCACATATCTTGATGAAAATTGAAACCCTATTTGGAGGTTCATTGCTTAGGAGGAGAATTTGTCTGGTCAATTCTTGGTCATCTTTGAGCAATTGAGAACCTCAATGAGCATGTATTGAGTAAAAATGGGAGGGAAAATTTTGGGGTACCACAGCTGCCCCTGTTCAATCTTCTTAAACTTGAGGATGTAGATTGGTTGGCCTGTCTTTTGTGATCTGAAGGTGGAAGATGATTGAACACTAGAGTGCCCAGAAATTTGCACTCGTCTAAAATGATACTTGACTGTGTAGATAATATCGGGAATGGGCTTATAGATTCCATTTGGAGAAGATGACGGAAGATCATCGGAGATGGGCTTAAAGATGCCATCCAGAGAATATGACGGAGAGTCATCAGAGATGGGCTTAAAGGTGCCATCTGGAACAATGTTGATTTCATGAGATATTCCTTTTTTGGGGATCCCTATTCCTGTTGTTGAGGAGGACTCCGCTGAGGAATGTTGGTCTTTGTTCGGGAAATAGAGTTTAGGAGCTTCAGTTGTCCATTACTCTACTGGGGAGTCATCTCTTGACTGGAGAGACTGAAGTGAACTGCTATCTGGTCAAGATCCAAGATTCGCAGTCACTTACTGAGGATAATAAGGCTGACTGCTATCTGGTTGTATTCCAGGCTTCACAGTGACTTACTGGGGGAACGTGAAATTAACTGCTATCTGGTCGGACTCCAGGCTTTGCAGTTTCTTTAACTGGAATAGAAATCAGAAAAATCTTAGTGTCGATTTAACTGAAACAAAGGAAGGTCTTGAATTCACTTTGATTGGAATAGTAATCAGAAGAATCTTAGTATCGATTTGACTGAACCAGAAAAAGGTCTTGGGTTATCTTCAACTTCAACTGGAATAGAAATCAGAAAAATCTTAGTGTCGATTTAACTAAACCAGAGGAAAGTCTTGAATTATCTTCAACTGGAATAGAAATCAGAAAAATCTTAGTATCGATTTAACTGAACCAGAGAAGGTCTTGAATTCACTTTGACTGGAATATAAATCAGAAAAATATTAGTATTGATTTAACTAAACCAGAAAAAGGTCTTGGGTTATCTTCAACTTCAATTGGAACAGAAATCAGAAAAATCTTAGTGTCGATTTAACTGAAACAGAGGAAAGTCTTGAATTATCTTCAACTTGAATAGAAATAAAAAAATCTTAGTATCGATTTAACTGAACCAAAGAAGGTCTTAAATTCACTTTGACTGGAATAGAAATAAAAAAAAAATCTTAGTATCGATTTAACTGAACCAGAAAAATGTCTTGGGTTATCTTTAACTTCAACTGGAATAGAAATCATAAAAATCTTAGTGTCGATTTAACTGAACCAGAGGAAAGTATTGAATTATCTTCAACCAGAATAGAAATCAGAAAAATATTAGTATCAATTTAACTGAAATAGAGAAGGTCTTGAATTAACTTTGACTGGAATGGAAATCATAAAAATCTTAGTGTCGATTTAACTGAATTAGAGAAAGGTCTTGGATTATCTTCAACTGGAATAGAAATCAGGAAGATCTTAGTATCGATCTAACTGAACCAGAGAAGGTCTTTTGAGAACCTCTTTATGAGGAAAATGCTGAAATAGCCCTTCATTAGACGTAGCCTTTGAGAAGACCATCGGGTCGTGTAGGTAGTCAATGGTGTTTGTTGATTTGATCTTTCCTGAAAAGGTAAAGAGTTAGTTGTATGCAATGTCATGATGTATGAAATGCATTGTGTGATAATGTTCTCAAAATAAATGAGATTATGCTGTATGCGACGTGTATGCGCATGCCATGATGTATGAATATGGGATGTTGTTGCGATATTTATTAGTCTGGGAAAATAAATCCCTGACTGCTGATGGGGAGTATTGGGAAGATGAATCTTTCATTTCTGCTGGGGATGATGAATGGAGATGATTTGTCAGGTATTTTCTCTTTCCGTTTGAGGATATTCTGCCAGAGATTTTTAACTCCTGCTTGAGAATGACTCTGTGGGGGGAAGGACGCTCTGTCGGAAGATTTTACCAATGTAGAGAAATAAACTCTGTTGGGGGATAAACTTCCACAGCTAGAGAAATAAACTCCACCGGGTATAATGCTTTATAAATTGTTCGAGATTATAAGACTTAGTTGGGGAACATGGATTTCAGCTCTCTAGGAAACTTTGCTGAATGAGGTAATTCCTGCTTGGGGAAGAAAAGGTAAGGATTTTAGTTGTTTTTACTTTGCAGGGACATAAGTATCACATGGACGTATGCTAAGGATGTGACAGGAGGATGCCCCTGTGCCTGCTGGAAAGAGTAATTGTCGTGGCTACAAATGACTTGTTTAGACTTTTCCCCATTTCTTAAAGTCATTAACAACTGTCTTTCTATTTCTTATGCAAATATTTGTAAACAGTCATCATATTCAAAATGCATATGTCAAAAAATAATCACTGGATGTTTTTGCAAAACAAAACAGAAAAATGGAAAACACTTTGCTACTGCCCCTATGTCCTTGAGCGTCTCATCACTTTGCTACTTGTCCGAAGCTGACTGGATTGGTCGATACCGTTTGAGCTTGATAGTTGATACTGAATTCTGGTCGCAAGGTGATCCAATGGGACATAGTTATACGCTTTAAATCCCTAAATTTTTCCTGGACCGTCCTTTCGGGTTTTCAGTCCACTGGGATACCCTTTTTTTCCCAAGTCGCCTTCTCAGGTTTTCGACTTGCCGGGTGTATAGATTTTTTTGTATTTATCCCTAATTTTTGCCCGAACCCTTTTGGTTTATCGGGATGCCCTTATTTTTTCCTAGGCCAGTCAACCTAGCGGGTCCTTATTCATGCGTAGTATCTTTTCAATATGTCTGCATTAACAGGGTGAGGAAGGTCGTCACCATCCATGGTGGTCAAAATCATGGCTCCACTGGAAAATATGCTTTTGATTACAAATGGCCCTTCGTACGTGGGAGTCCATTTTCCCATGGGATCACCTTGTGGCAGTATGATGCACTTGATTACTAGATCACCCACTTGATATACCTGACGTATGACCTTTTTGTTGAAAGCCTTGATCATTCGCTTTTGGTACATCTGACCATGACAGACAGCAGCAAGCCTTTTCTCATCAATCAAATTCAGTTGGTCAAGTCGAGTCTGGATCCAATCCTCTTCATTCAAACCTGCATCCTTCATGATCCTCAAAGAAGGTATTTGGTCCTCAATAGGTAGGACAACCTCCATACCATACACCAGAGAGTAAGGTGTTTCCCCTATTGACATACGTGCTGAGGTGAAGTACCCATGAAGAGCAAATGGTAACATCTCATGCTAGTCATTGTATGTCACCGTCATCTTCTGTATGATTTTCTTAATGTTCTTGTTAGCAGCTTCAACAACGCCATTCATCTTTGACCGATAAGGGGAAGAATTATGATACTGGATTTTGAATTGTTTATAGAGTTTAGTGATCATCGTATTGTTGAGATTTGTACCATTATCTGTGATGATTCTCTCTGGCACACCATACTGACAGATAAGGTTATGCATGATGAACCGCACCACAACATTCTTGGTAACAGTAGCAGACGAGGCAGCCTTAACCCACTTTGTGAAGTAATCATTGGTAACTAGGATAAAGAGATTCCCATTGGAAGCGGTAGGTATAATCTCTCCGATCATGTCAATTCCCCACATTGCAAAGGGCCCGGGAGCCGTCAAGACGTTCAAGGGAACCAGAGGTACATGTACTTTATCAGCATAGATCTGGCATTTATGACAAGTTCGGGAATGCTGATAATAGTCTGATTCCATAGTGGACCAATAGTATCCTGCCCGTAGGATCTTTTTAGCCATGGTGTGTCCAATAAAGTGGGTGCCAAAGGTACCTTTGTGTAAATCTGCCATAATCCTCTCTACTTCGCTCTTGTCTACACACTGAAGTAAAGTAGAGTCATGGTTACGCTTGTAGAGGATTCCATTACTAAGGAAGAACTTTACGGAGAACCTTCTCAGAAACTTCTTATCATTGACAGATGCCCTCTCAGGATATTCTTGAGCCTCGAGATACCTTTTCATTTCATGAAACCAAGGTTTGTCAGCTACTTCTTCAGTATCAATCTCATAGCAGTATGCTAGTTCATCCAACCTCTCAATAGTGATCCGAGGAGCCTCATTATCCCATATGACCTTGAACATGGATGACATACTAGCTAGCGCGTTCGCTAACTGATTTTCTTCTCGTGGAAAATGTTCAGAGGTTACCTCTTCAAAGTGTGGAAGCAATGTCAGCACATGTTCTTTGTAAGGGATGAGATTAGGGTGCTTCGTGTCCCACTCCCCTTTGATTTGACTTATTACCAAGGCTGAACCCCCGAAAATGCTCAAAAACTTAATCCTTAGGTCAATATCAGCTTTGAGACCCGTGATGCATGCTTCATACTCTGCCATATTGTTGGTACAATTGAAACATAATCTGGAAATGAAAGGAGTATGACAACCCTCGGGAGATATGATTACAACACCGATGCCATTGCCGAGTGTGTTGGAGTCTCCATTAAAAACCATAGTCCATCGGGATCCTTTCCCTGGTCCTTCATCCGATCCAGGTTCTTCATAGTCAGTCACTAACATAATATTCTCATCCGGGAATTCAAAGTTCATGGATTGGTAGTCATCCACAGCCTGATGAGCCAAATGATCAGCTAATACACTTCCCTTGATTGCTTTCTGGGTTGTGTATTGGATGTCGTATTCGGTCAAGATCATTTTCCATCTTGCTATTCTTCCGGAGAGAGCGGGCTTCTCGAAGATGTACTTGATCAGACCCATCTTAGATATCAACAAAGTAGTGTGGGTCAACATATACTGTCTTAGTCGGCGAGCATCCCATACCAAAACGCAATAAGTTTTCTCGAGCAGTGAGTATCTTGTTTCACAGTCGGTAAAATTTTTGCTAAGGTAGTATATTGCATGCTCTTTTCGACCGGACTCGTCATGCTGCCCCAGCACACACCCCATTGAATTATCTAACACTGTTAAGTACATTATCGAAGGTCTTCCTTCAATCAGCGGTATCAGAATTGGAGGCTCTTGAAGGTATTCCTTGATTCTCTCGAAGGTATTCTGGCATTCGTCATTCCACTTTACCACTGGATCTTTCTTTAGGAGTTTGAAGATTGGCTCACAAGTAGCAATTAGATGGGAAATGAACATGGAAATGTAATTTAGGCGTCCCAAGAAACCTCTAACCTCCTTCTCAGTGCGAGGAGCCAACATCTCTTGTATAGCCTTCACCTTTGCAGGGTCTACCTGAATCCCCTTGTCACTGACAATGAAACCTAGGAGTTTATTAGATCTTACCCCGAAGGTGCACTTGTTCGGGTTTAACCTTAGCTTGTACGTCTTCAACCTATCAAACAACTTTTGTAGATGATCAAGGGGATCTTTCTCAGTTTGAGCCCTAGATATCATGTCATCAACATATACCTCTATCTCTTGGAGAATCATGTCATGAAACAAAGCTACCATGGCTCGCTGATAGGTTGCCCCAGCGTTCTTCAACCCAAACGACATCACTTTGTAACAGAAAGTGCCTCATTGCATGACAAAGGTTGTCTTCTCCATGTCTTCGGGTGCCATCTTGATCTGATTGTAACCATAGAAACTATCCATGAAGGAAAAGATCTTATGTTGTGCGGTGTTATCGACCAGAACGTCAATGTGGGGAAGCGGGAAGTCATCCTTGGGGCTTGCCCTGTTCAAATATCTGTAGTCCACACACATTCATACCTTACCGTCCTTTTTAGGCACCGGGACTATGTTAGCAACCCATTGTGGATAGGAGGTGACAGCTAAGAACCCAGCGTTGAATTGTTTCATAACCCCTGCTTTAATTTTCTCTGACATTTCAAGGCGCATACGACGAACCTTCTGCTTTATTGGAGGGAAATCTTCTTTAGTTAGCAGACGGTGAACCATAATGTCTGTGTCTAGTCCTGGCATGTCTTCATATGACCAGGAAAGGATCTCGACATAATCATGCAACATCTGTATCAACCGCTGTTTGACACTAAGCTTCAAATTTGTGCTTATCTTTACTTCATTTATGTCCTATTCTGTGCCCAAATTCCCTGTCTCAACTGGCTCTTTATGAGGCGGTATAGCCCTTTCTTCCCGCTGTAACAGCCTGGCAAGTTCTCCGGGTACCTCACAATCTTCCTCACCGTCGTCCTTGACTTGGTTGATCGGATTTTCAAAGTCATAACCGACAATAGCATAACTGTTATCAATGGGATCCAGAGTGGATATGGATCTGCAGTTTGATACGTGAGTGTGTGTAAGAGCATAGGTGTTATAGACAAAGTAAAGAAGCGGAAAAGAAAAACAGAGAGCGCAAAATTTGTATGCAAAACGTCCAATGCTTTAGTAATGACATATGAGATTGAAACATGATAACCCTCACAAATAAACCATTGTGCCCCGGGTAAGACACATGGCCATAGAGTCTATATTGTTTAATTATTACATATCCAAAAAACAAGAAAGACAATTACTTTTGAATAAAAGTAATTGGTACAAAGTCTTTAGCCGTCCAGTTACTGGGTCCACCATTGGTAGTAGGGAAGATCCATCTATCCATGTCATAGTCACCGTCACTGTCTTCTAAAGCGTTGACCCCGTGATTGCTGATGTGTAGGGGAGGTCCTCCAGCATGAGCACGACAAACAACTCTTTGAGCCTTTAAAGAGAAACCCAAACCAAACTTATCAGATTTGTATGGAATATCAGGGAGTTAGCCCCAAATGTTACACCCACCTTCTTCAATAACTGCTTTGGCGTCCTTGAGAGAAGCCATTTTCAAGGGAGGTCTAATGATCTTCGGCAGATTTGTAACAGTCTCAGTTGCAGCCATGGTCTGGGGCACCTCCTCGAAGTTCTGACAAGGAGTCTCGATGAACTCGCCATCCATTTCCACATACCTGAAAGAGTTCAGATGACTTACCATGTACTCTTCTTCACCATGCACCGTGACAATCTTTCCTTTCACTGGGTACTTCATCATCTGATGCAGAGTGGATGTGACAGCTCCCGCCCCATGGATTCAAGGGCGACCCAACAAGCAAGAATAAGATGGTCAGATATCCATCACGTAGAAGGTGGAGTCAAAGGTTTGAGAACCAACTTTGATGGGGATGTCCACCTCCCCGTGCACCATTCTTTTCGAACCATCGAAAGATCTCACTACAATGTTGTTGGGCTTCAGGGTCAAACCTTCGCAATCCAATATGTCCAGAGCCTTCTTGGGAAGCACGTTCAATGATGAACCATTATTTACTAGAACGTGGGTCAAAGTTGTGCCCCTGCATTCATTGGAGACATGTAGCGCATCATTGTATTTTCTTCCTCTAGGTGTTAGATCGGCATCAGAAAAACCCAAACCATTATCAGTCGTCAAATTGGCTACACAAACTTTAAATTGGTCAGCGGAGGTTTCCTGTGGCACATGGGCAGTTTTAAGGAATTTCACCAAAGCTTTTGCATGAGATTCAGAGCACAATAGTAGGGCTAACATAGAAATATTAGAAGGGGTCTGTCCTAGCTGTTCGACCACATTGTAGTCACTCTTATTTATTATCTTCAAGATTTCTTCCATTTCCTTCTTAGAAGCCTCTGGAATAGATTCTGAATGTGCCTTCGTCTGGACAGGCTCAATCAATATGTCTTTGCCCCGAGTCTCGGTCGACTCGGTGATAGGGGTGGCAACAGGGGTAATCACAGGAATTGCGGTGGTAGTATCAGCAGGAACAAGAGTAGGAATGACCACATGAATAGTAACGACTTTTGGAGGAGAAAGCTCAGGGGAGAACTCTATTCCACTTCTTGTTATTTTGCTGGTCCCAACGATATTGCCAATGTCGGGATCAGTATTTTTAGAAACTTGGTCTTCAACAGCCAACAGGTCTTGCTTGACGCCATGGTAATATACGTCAGCCCCAAAGTTCCAAGGAACGGCCTTGTCCGAGGAGTATGGGATTGGCCCTGGCATAGTGATGATCAGAGGAGCCAACTTCAGAGCAGATGTAATCCTGACGGGTCTTTTGGTGGAGACCCTGGGAGGATTGGCGGAAATGGTTATAATCGAAACATCCTTACAAGAAATAGTTGTGATGGGAGTCTTCTCAAATAGAATCTCTTTATCATTAATCAGGCGATGAACACCTACTTTCAACAAATAAAAACCAGTCAGTAGAGATAAACATAGGTGGCAATCTTCGCCACAACCCAGAAATAAACCGACTTGCAACAAGTTCCACTTAACGGTCATGAGAGGAGTAACAAGTTCCTCAACAAAAGTAATAAACATATCATTGTCAACAGAATTAACACCACGACCGTGCGGGGGCATGGGAGCAATTATAACATTGGGAATCTCAGGAGCGTCAAATTCAATCTCCTTCGCCTCAATAAGGTCCTACACCTTGTTTTTCCAAGCCCAACAGTCGTTTGTATCATGACCTGGACTTTCTTAATGGTAAGCACAACGAGCATTTGGGTTGTAGCGAGGAGACGTGGTGTTAGGAGTCTTGGGAGCTTCCCTCAAGGTAACCAAATTAGATTTCAGTAGGTGAGGCAAAACTTGAGACAAAGTCATATTTATCCGGGTGAATTTCCTTACAGGTCTTTCTACTCTAGGCTGATTATTTTATTGTTGAGTAGATGCAGGCTTGGATATCATAACAGCCCCTACCGTTGGACGACGCTCGGTTCTGCCCTGATTTTTTTGATTGTAAACAAC